>CM038673.1:333462397-334662397 GCA_021605145.1 Aegilops bicornis | reverse complement strand
TCGGAGACACCTCAGAGAGCACCTTTATAATCACCCAGTTATGTTGTGACGTTTGGTAGCACACAAAGTGTTCCTCCGGTAAACGGGAGTTGCATAATCTCATAGTTGTAGGAACTTTGTATAAGTTATGAAGAAAGCAATATCAACATACTAAACGATCAAGTGCTAGGCTAACGGAATGGGTCAAGTCAATCACATCATTCTCCTAATGATGTGATCCCGTTAATCAAATGACAACACATGTCTATGGTTAGGAAACATAACCATCTTTGATTAATGAGCTAGTCAAGTAGAGGCATACTAGTGACATTATGTTTGTCTATGTATTCACACATGTATCATGTTTCCGGTAATACAATTCTAGCATGAATAATAAACATTTATCATGATATGAGGACATAAATAATAACGGTATTATTGCCTCTAGGGCATATTTTCGTCAGTCTCCCACTTGCACTAGAGTCAATAATCTAGATTACGTACTAATGATTCTAACATCCATGGAGTCTTGGTGCTGATCATGTTTTGCTCGTGGAAGAGGCTTAGTCAACGGGTCTGCAATATTCAGATCCGTATGTATCTTGCAAATCTCTATGTCTCCCACCGACTTGGTCCCTGATGGAATTGAAGCGTCTCTTGATGTGCTTGGTCCTCTTGTGAAATCTGGATTCCTTTGCCAAGGCAATTGCACCAAGATCTTCACAGAAGATCTTCATTGGTCCCGATGCACTAGGTATGACACCTAGATCGAAATGAACTCCTTCATCCGCACTCCTTCATTTGTCGCTTCCGGCGTTTATGTACTCCGCTTCGCATGTAGATCCCGCTACGACGCTTTGTTTAGAACTGCACCAACTGACAGCTCCACCGTTTAATATAAATACGTATCCGGTTTGCGATTTAGAATCGACCGGATCAGTGTCAAAGCTTGCATCGACGTAACCCTTTACGACAAGCTCTTTGTCACCTCCATAAACGAGAAACATATCCTTAGTCCTTTTCGTATATTTTAGGATGTTCTTGACCGCCCAAAGGATCCACTCCTGGATTACTTTGGTACCTTCCTCGCTAAACTAATAGCAAGGCACACATCAGTGTCCGTACACAAAGATTGCATACATGATGAGCCTATGGTTGAGGCATAGGGAACTCCTTTCAATTTTTCTCTATCTTCTGCAGTGGTCGGGCATTGAGTCCGACTCAACTTCACACCTTGTAATACAGCAAGAATCCTTTCTTTGCCTCGATCCATATTGAACTTTTTCAAAATTTTATCAAGGTATGTGCTTTGTGAAAGTCCAATCAAGTGTCTAGATCTATCTCTGTAGATCTTGATGCCCAATATGTAAGCAGCTTCAACGATGTCTATCATTGAAAAACTTTTAATCAATTATCCTTTTATGCTATCCAGAATTCTATATCATTTCCAATCAATAATATGTCGCCCACATATAATATCGTAAATGCTACAGAGCTCCCACTCACTTTCTTGTAAATACAGGCTTCTCCAAAAGTCTCAGATAAAACCATATGCTTTGATCACACTATCAAAGCGTTTATTCCAACTCCGAGAGGTTTGCACCGCACCATAAATGGATCACCGGAGCTTGCACACTTTGTTAGCTCCCTTAGGATCGACAAAACCTTCCTGGTTGCATCATATACAACTCTTCTTCCGTAAATCCATTCAGAATGCAGCTTTTGACATCCATCCGCCATATTTCATAATCATAAAATGCGGCAATTGCTAACATGATTCGGACCGACTTAAGCATCGCTACGGTGAGAAGGTCTCATCGTAGTCAACCCCTTGAACTTGTCAAAAACCTTTTGCAACAAGTCGAGCTTTGTAAACGATAACATTACCGTCAATACTCTTCTTCTTGAAGATCCATTTATTCTCTATTGCTTGCCGATCATTGGGCAAGTCAACCAAAGTCCACACTTTGTTCTCATACATGGATCCCATCTCGCATTTCATGGCTTCAAGCCATTTTATGAATCTGGGCTCACCATCGCTTCTTCATAGTTCGTAGGTTCACCATGATCTAGTAGCATGACTTCCGAATGGGATTACCGTACCACTCAGTGCGGATCTTACTCGTTGATCTACGGTTCAAGAATAACTTGATCTGAAGTTTCATGATCATCATCATTAACTTCCTCACTAATTGGTGTAGGTGTCACAGAACCGATTTCGTGATGAACTACTTTCCAATAAGGGAGCTGGTATCATTACCTCATCAAGTTCTACTTTCCTCCCACTCACTTCTTTCGAGAGAAACTCCTTCTCTAGAAAGGATCCATTCTTAGCAACAAATGTCTTGCCTTCGGATCTGTGATAGAAGGTGTACCCAATCGCCTCCTTTGGGTATCCTATGAAGACACATTTTTCCGATTTGGGTTCGAGCTTATCAAAGTTGAAGTTTTTTCACATAAGCATCGCAGCCCCAAACTTTCGTAAACGACAACTTTGGTTTCTTGCCAAACCATAGTTCATAAGGAGTCGCCTCAACGGATTTTGATGGTGCCCTATTTAACGTGAATGCGGCCGCCTCTAAAGCACAAACCCCAAAATGATAGCGTAAATCGGTAAGAGACATCATAGATCGCACCATATCTAGTAAAGAAATGCGATTCTGACGTTCGGACACACCATTACGTTGTGGTGTTCCAGTGGCGTAAGTTATGAAACTATTCCGCATTGTTTCAAATGTAGACCAAACTCAGAACTCAAATATTCTCCTCCACGATCGATCGTAGAAACTTTATTTTCTTGTTACAATGATTTTCAGCTTCACTCAAATTCTTTGAACTTTTCAAATGTTTCAGATTTATGCTTCATTAAGTAGATATACCCAGATCTCGCTTAAATCATCTCGTGAAGGTGAGAAAATAACGATATCCACCACGAGCCTCAATATTCATCGGACCACATACATCCGTATGTATGATTTCCAACAAATCTGTTGCTCTCTCCATAGTACCGAGAACGGTGTTTTAGTCATCTTGCCCATGAGGCACGGTTCGCAGTACCAAGTGATTCATAATCAAGTGATTCCAAAAGTCCATCAATATGGAGTTTCTTCATGCTTTTACAATCGATATGACCTAAACGGCAAGTGCCACAAATAAGTTGCACTATCATTATCAACTCTGCATCTTTTGGCTTCAACATTATGAATATGTGTATTACTACTATCGAGATTCATCAAAATAGACCACTCTTTAAGGGTGCATGACCATAAAAGATATTACTCATATAAATAGAACAACCATTATTCTCTCGATTTAAATGAATAACCGCCTCGCATCAAACAAGATCCAGATATAATGTTCATGCTCAACGCCGCACCAAATAACAATTATTCAGGTCTAAAACTAATCCCGAAGGTAGATGTAGAGGTAGCGTGTCGACCGCGATCACATCGATTTTGGAACCATTTCCCCACGCCGCATCGCCACCTCGTCCCTGGCTAGTGTTCGCTTATTCGTAGTCCCCTGCTTCGAGTTGCAAATATTAGCAACAGAACCCGATCAAATACCTGTGTGCTACCGTGAGCTCTAGTAAGGTACACATCAATAACATGTATATCACATATACCTTTGTTCACCTTGCCATCCTTCTTATCCGCCAAATACTTGGGGCAGTTCCGCTTCCAAAGGACCAGATTGTTTGCTTGCAGAAGCACTCGGCCTGTGCTTAGGTCCAGACTTGGGTTTCTTCTCTTGAGCAAAGAACTTGTTTGTCGCTCTTCTTGAAGTTCCCTTCTTCTTCCCTTTGCCCTTTTTCTTGAAACTAGTGGTCTTGTTGACCATCAACACTTGATGCTCCTTCTTGATTTCTACCTCCACAGCTTTTTAGCATTGTAAGAGCTCGGAATTGTCTTGTTCATCCCTTGCATATTATAGTTCATCATGAAGCTCTTGTAGCTTGGTGGTAGTGATTGGAAAATTTGTCAATGACGCTATCATCCGGAAGATTAACTCCCGCTGAATCAAGTGATTATTATACCCGCATATTTTGAGTATATGCTCACCGACGTAACTATTCTCCTCCATCTTGGCAAATGCCTATAGAACTTATTGGAGACTTCATATCTCTCAATCCGCATTTGCTTGAAATATTAACTTCAACTTGGAACATCTCATATGCTCCATGACGCTCAAAACGCCGTTGAAGACCCGGTTCTAAGCCGTAAAGCATGGCACCTTGAACTATTGAGTAGTCATCGGCTTTGCTCGCCAGACGCTCATAACATCCGGGCGTTGTTCTCGCAAAGAAAGTTCGGCACCCAGCCGGTGCTTCCAGGCGTAATTCTTCTATGCAGCAATGAGGATAATCCTCAAGTTACGGACCCGATCTGTGTAATTGCTACCATCATCTTTCAACTTTGCTTTCTCAAGGAACGCATTAAAATTCAACTAACAACAACACGAGCCATCTATCTACAACAAACATAGATAAGCAAAATACTATCAGTACTAAGTTCATGATAAATTTAAGTTCAATTAATCATATTACTTAAGAACTCCCACTCGCACAAACATCTCTCTAGTCATCTAAGTGATCACGTGATCCAAATCAACTAAACCATAACCCGATCATCACGTGAGATGGAGTAGTTTTCAATGGTGAACATCACTATGTTGATCATATGTACTATATGATTCACGCTCAACCTTTCGGTCTCCGTGTTCCGAGGCCATATCTGCATATGCTAGGCTCGCTCAAGTTTAACTCGAGTATTCCGCGTGTGCAAAACTGGCTTGCACCCGTTGTAGATGGACGCTGAGCTTATCACACCCGATCATCACGTGGTGTCCGGGCACGCATTTAACTTTGGCAATCTGGCATACTCGTGGAGAACACTTCTTGATAATTTAGTGAGAGATCATCTTAAAATGCTACCACAATCAAAGCAAGATAAGATGCATAAAGGATAAACATCACATGCAATCAATATAAGTGATATGATATGGCCTTCATCATCTTGTGCTTGTGATCTCCATCTCCGAAGCACCGTCATGATCACCATCGTCATCGGTAGCGACACCTTGATCTCCATCGTAGCATCATTGTCGCCTCGCCAACTATTGCTTCTACGACTATCGCTACCGCTTAGTGATAAAGTAAAGTAATTACAGTATGCTTGCATTTCATACAATAAAGCGACAACCATATGGCTCCCCGCCAGTTGCCGATAACTTGATTACAAAACATGATCATCTCATACAATAAAATATAGCACCATGTCTTGACCATATCACATCACAACATGCCCTGCAAAAACAAGTTAGACGTCCTCTACTTTGTTGTTGCAAGTTTTACATGGCTGCTACGGGCTGAGCAAGAACCGTTCTTACCTACGCATCAAAACCACAACGATAGTTCGCCAAGTTAGTGCTGTTTTAACCTTCGCAAGGACCGGGCATAGCAATACTCGGTTCAACTAAAGTTGGAGAAATCGACACCGCCACCAATTGTGCGAAGCACGCCGGTAGAACCAGATCTCGCGAAGCGCACTGGCGTAATGTCGGTCCGCCGCTTCATCCAACAATACCGCCGAACCAAAGTATGACATGTCGGTAAGCAAGATGACTTGTATCGCCCACAACTCACTTGTGTTCTACTCGTGCATATAACATCAACACATAAAACCAGGCTCGATGCCATCGCTGGGGAACGTAGTAATTTCAAAAAATTCCTACGCACACGCAAGATCATGGTGATGCATAGCAACGAGAGGGAGAGTGTGTCCACGCACTGTGAGACCGAAAGCGGAAGCGTTATGACAACGCTGTTGATGTAGTCGCACGCCTTCCACGATCCGACCGATCCAAGCACCGAACGCACGGCACCTCCGTGTTACGCACATCGCTCAGCTCGATGGCGATCCCCGGACTCCGATCCAAAGCAGGTGTCGGGGATGAGTTCCGTCAACCTGACGGCGTGGTAGCGATGATGATGTTCTACCGACGCAGGCTTCGCTTAAACTCCGCGACGATATGACCGAGGTGGAACATGGTGGAGGGGGGCACCGCACACGGCTAAGGAACGATCACGAAGATCAACTTGTGTAGTTCTAGGGTGCCCCTTGCCCCGTGATATAAAGGAACAAGGGGGAGGCCGGCCCCCTTGTGGGCGCTGGGCTTAAGGAGGAGGAGTCCTCCTCCTAGTAGGAGTAGGACTCCTCTTTCCTACTCCTACTAGAGGGGAAAGGAAGGGGAGAGGGAGAGGGAAAGAGGCGCGCCGCCTCTCCTAGTCCACCCGACCAGAGGGGAGGGGCGCGCCCATCCTGGCTGCCCTCTCTCTCTCTCCACTAAAGCCCATAAGGCCCAATACACCTCCGGGGGGGTTCAGAACCCTCCGACACTCCGGTTTTCTCCGAAATCACCCGAACATTTCCTGTCCGAATATAGTCGTCAATATATCGATCTTTATGTCTCGACCATTTCGAGACTCCTCGTCATGTCCGTGATCACATTCCGGACTCCGAACAACCTTCGGTACATCAAAAGTTACAAACTCATAATAAAACTTTCATCGTAACGTTAAGCGTGCGGACCCTACGGGTTCGAGAACTATGTAGACATGACCTAGAACTGTTTCCGGTCAATAACCAATAGTGGAACCTGGATGTTCATATTGGCTCCTACATATTCTACAAAGATCTTTATCAATAAACCGCATAACAACATTAACGCTTGTTCCCTTTGTCATCGGTATGTTACTTGCTCGAGATTCGATCGTTGGTATCCAATACCTAGTTCAATCTCGTTATCGACAAGTCTCTTTACTCGTTCGTAATACATCATCCCGTAACTAACTCATTAGTTACAACGCTTGCAAGGCTTAAGTGATGTGTATTACCGAGAGGGCCCAGAGATACCTCTCCGACAATCGGAGGATGTAACCTAATCTCGAAATACGCCAACCCAACATGTACCTTCGAGACACCTGTAGAGCACCTTTATAATCACCCGATTACGTTGTGACGCTTTGGTAGCACACAAAGTGTTCCTCCGGTAAACGGAGTTGCATAATCTCATAGTTGTAGGAACTTTGTATAAGTTATGAAGAAAGCAATAGCAACATACTAAACGATCAAGTGCTAGGCTAACGGAATGGGTCAAGTCAATCACATCATTCTCCTAATGATGTGATCCCGCTAATCAAATGACAACACATGTCTATGGTTAGGAAACAAAACCATCTTTGATTAATGAGCTAGTCAAGTAGAGGCATACTAGTGACATTATGTTTGTCTATGTATTCACACATGTATCATGTTTCCCGGTAATACAATTCTAGCACGAATAATAAACATTTATCATGATATGAGGAAATAAATAATAACTTTATTATTGCCTCTAGGGCATATTTCCTTCAATTACTCCACTCATCAACCGCTATCCAACATGCATCTAGAGTATTAAGTTAAAAATAGAGTAACGCCTTAAGCAAGATGACATGATAGGAATAAATTCATGCAATATGATAAATACCCCATCTTGTTATCCTCGATGGCAACAATACAATACGTGCCTTGCAACCCTTTTACATCCGGGTAAGGTCACCGCAAGATTGAACCCAAAGCTAAGCACTTCTCCCATTGCAAGAACTACCAATCTAGTTGGCCAAACCAAACGGATAATTCAAGAGACTTGGCAGAGATAACTTAATCATACATAAAAGAATTCAGAGAAGAATCAAATATTTTCCATAGATAAGTTGGATCATAAACCCACAATTCATCGGTCTCAACAAACACACCGCAAAAGAAGATTATATCGAATAGATCTCCACGAGAGAGGGGAGAACATTGTATTGAGATCCAAAAGAGAGAAGAATCCATCTAGCTACTAACTATGGACCCAAGGTCTGAAGTAAACTACTCACACTTCATCTGGAGGGGCTATGGTGATGATGTAGAAGCCCTCCGTGGTAGATGCCTCCCTCCGTGAGCTCCTAACAGGCCCCAAGATGGGATCTCGTGGATACTGAGGAAGTTACGGCCAGGAATTAGGTTTTTGGCTCCGGCCCCGATCTGTTGGGGTACGTAGGTATATATAGGAGGAAGGAGCATTCGGTGGAGCGTCGGGGGGCCGACGAGGTAGGGGAGCGCGCCTGTGGGAGGGCGCGCCCCACCTCGTGACCGCCTGCACTCCTTGGAGTAGGTTCCAAGTCTCTGGATCACGTTCGGTGAAAAGATCACGCTTTAAAGAGGTTTCATTCCGCTTTGGACTCCGTTTGATATTCCGCTTTCTTGAAACACTGAAATAGGCAAAAAACAGCAATTCGGGCTGGGCCTCCAGTAATAGGTTAGTCCCAAAAATAATATAAAAGTGGAAAATAAAGCCCATTATAGTACAAAACAATAGATAAAGTAGCATGGAGCAATAAAAAATTATAGATACGTTGGAGACGTATCAGGCAGATCGGGGTCGAGGAAGGAAGGGTCCTACAGAGGGCCAACCAGCAGTGCCAGTAGCTATGGGAGTGTTAGATCGAGTGAAGGGGATATGGGCAGCAGGAAGATGGGATCTGTACGTGATATACCAACAAAACGCAACCTTAACAGGGAGTTCGACAGCTGGCCGATTCTCGTGACCTTTGGCGGGAATGAGCATGGTGGCTGTAGGTGAAGTGTCCAAATTTCAACAAGCAGTGGCATGGACCGGAGGTGGTGACGGGCAAGGACCTGCGAGATGAGCTTGAGCAAAGAAGGGAGCAGAATATGCGCAATGATTTGAGGCACCGACAGATGAACAAGCAGGCTGAGCTAAGGTCGCAGTACAAAGCATATATGTCTAGAGAGCATTATGGGGGAGGAAGCTCCAGTCACACTAGGGAGAAGGAAAGGAGGAGGGGCTACTATGTGAGGAAGCCGAGGCCGGAGCAAGAGGAACACAGGGCAGCAAGGAGCCCGATTCATGATGGAAGTGGGGATAGGAAGCAAAGGCCGAAGCAACACTGGGTGGTAAAGGGGGATTCGGTGAGGCAAGTTGGTAATGATACTTTCATTCACGACACAAGGCAAAAATAGTCTTCCGTGTTTGATCGTATCTCTGAGCAGCATGATGCATCGGCGGACCCTGCGAGGCAAGGCTGCCGGTCCCAATGAACATCTTGGCCTGGAATTGTTGAGGACTGGGGTTGGACTCGACAGTGGGCGAACTCCGAGACCTGATTAAGTCCTACAACCTAGCGGTGGTGTTCTTAAGCGAGACGAAAAAGAAGGCGAGGGCTATGGAGAAGTTGAAGTGGAGTTTGGGTTTCCGAAGTGGTGTGGCGGTTGACTGTCAAGGCTTGAGTGGGGGTTTAGCGATGTGGTGGAGGGAGCATCTTCAAGTCACTGTTCGACCTTGGTGTCAATATTTTCTAGATGTGGAAGTAGTTTGGGAAGGCAAAACCTGTAGGATCACTGGATTCTACGGTGAGCCCGATGTGGAGCATAGGAAGAAATCGTGGGATGCTCTTCGATACCTGAGAAGGCAAGATGAGTTACCATGGTTGTGCCTTGGTGATTTTAATGAGGCTTTACTACAAACTGAGCAACGAGGTGGTAACCTGAGGAGTTTCTTCCAAATGGAAGACTTTCGTGATTGCTTGGCCGACTGCGGCCTAGCTGATCTTGGCTTCTCCGGGTATCCCTATACATGGGATAACAGAAGACAAGGAAATGAGAATATCCAAGTTAGACTGGACCGAGGCACATGCAATAATGAGTTTATGGCAATGTTTCCGGATACACATGTCCAACATATAATCAAGGAGGAATCGGATCATTGTGCGCTGGTGGCCAAGGTTCTGGAGACGGCTCCGGAGCGGGGTGATCGAGGTCCCAGGCAGTTCAGGTACGAGGAGGCGTGGACAAGGCATGAGCTGTACTAGCCAATGGTCGTTGAAAAGTGGAGTGCAGCGGACATAGGAGGAGTGGGTATTTCTGCTACGTGCAGCAGGCTGTCTACGCTTTCAAAAGGTATGCAAGAGTGGGGAAGAGTAGTCTTTGGATCGATACAGAACCAAATAAAGCAGCTGCAAGTTCAGTTAAATGATGCAAAGTTCCGAGCTCTACGGACCGGCTACCAATCAGAAGTGAGAGAAATAGAAGAACAACTGCGTGAGGTATATGCGCGGGAAGAAGTGATGCAACGGACAGTGATGCGAGTGGGATCAAGAAGCTAGCGGGTGATATGAATACGAAGTATTTTCAGGGAAGAGCCTCGCATAGAAAGCAGAAAAATACAGTTCGAGCGCTCCTTCGAGAAGATGGGTCTAAGTGCATGGTGAATGAGGAGATGAGAGAGATGTCAGCAAAGTTCTATGAAGTGTTGTTTACATCTGAAGGATCGGTGGGTGCCCAAGCATTACTCCAGAATATTCCTAGTATTATTTCTGAGAATATGAACCAGAGACTTGTGACACCGGTCACTGATGAGGAGATTGAGCATGCGTTGTTCCAGATGGGCCCAACAAAGGCCCCGGGCCCTGATGGGCTGCCAGCCCTCTTTTATCAGCGACACTGGTCGCTTGTAAAGGAAGAAGTTTGCACAGTGGTGCGTGATTTTCTTGCTGGAGTAGCAGCTCCGGAGGCTTTTAATGCGACGGTAATTGTTATGATCCCGAAAGTTAACTCACCGGAGTTGCTTTCGCAATTTCGCCCAATTAGCCTCTGTAATGTTTTGTATAAAATCGCTTCTAAGGTGCTAGCTAACAGGTTAAAAGCTATTCTGCCGATACTTATCTCGGAGGAACAAAGTGCTTTTGTCCCGGGCCGACTAATCACAGATAATGTTTTTGTGGCCTATGAGTGTGTGCATGCCATAAGAAAGAGAAAGAGGAAGAAACCACTTTGTGCAGTCAAGCTGGATATGATGAAAGCCTGTGATAGAGTGGAATGGGTGTTCCTTGAGCAAATGCTCCTCAAGTTTGGGTTTGACAATGCATGGGTCTCCATGATCATGAGGTGTGTAACGTCGGAAAATTTTGTTGTCAAGCTAAACGGTGGGATGTCCAGAATGTTTACCCCATCCCGAGGATTACAGCAAGGGGACCCTTTGTCCCCATATTTATTCCTGTTCTGCGTGGAAGGTTTTTCTGCGTTACTAAAAAAGGCACAAGAGGATAATCTTTTAAAGGGTGTGTCCTTTGGGAGCACTGGCCCCCAAGTGACTCATCTTCTTTTTGCTGATGATAGTATTATCTTTCTTCAAGGATGTGTTGATAACTTTCTAGCTCTGAAGGACATCTTGGGTACTTATGAACAAGCGTCAGGACAGAAGGTAAATTTACATAAATCCTCCATTTTCTTTGGGAAGGGGTGTCAGCAGAACCAAAAAGAGGCCCTCAAGGCAACGATTGGGATTGAAACAGAGGCGTTGAGTGAGAGGTATTTGGGTCTCCCAATGGTGGTGGGGAGGGCCAAGGATGGATCTTTCCAATATGTGGTTGAAAGTTCAAAAAAGAAGGTTATGGGTTGGAAGGGGCAAGGCCTCTCGAAGAAAGCAAGGGAAGTTCTTGTGAAATCTGGGCTTCAAGCTACTCCTGCATTTACTATGAGCTGTTTTATCCTCACAAAGAAGATGTGCCGGAACCTGACATCTATCTCGTCGAAATTCTGGTGGGGGGCAGTGAATGGTGAGCGTAAAGTGCATTGGATTGCCTGGGATAAAATGTGTGCTGCAAAGAAGGAAGGAGGCATGGGGTTTAGGGACGCTGAGGCGTTTAACCAGGCGTTATTGGCCAAGCAGGCCTGGAGGATCTTGCGGGTTCCCTCCTCGCTCTGTGCGTGTGTCTTGAAGGCCAGATACTTCAAAGATGGCGACATTATGAATGCAACATGTCCTGATGGTGGATCATACACATTCAGAAGTATTCTTCATGGGAGAGATCTTCTTCGAGCAGGGCTAGTGTGGCGAGTGGGAGATGGCACCAAGATTAACATCCACCATGATCAGTGGATACCGAGAAAGGGCAGCTTATCACCACTGGGTGCTGAGTATGTCATGGGGGTCACAAAGGTCTGCCACTTGCTAGATCACGGGGGTACGAGATGGAACGAGCAGCTGCTGGAGAGGATGTTCTCACAGGAGGACGCTGAAGACATCAAGCAGATTGTCGTTGGAGGACCGGGTGCGGATGATCACTTGGCTTGGAACTTCACTAAAGATGGTTATTTCACGGTTCCCTCGGCATATCACATGCAGATATCAATGAACCGAGCGCGGACGGGACGACAGGAGTCATCGTCATCTGTAAACCACCACAAGAGCTGGATGGCGATGTGGGACACCTCAGCCCCGGGGAAAGCAAAGATCCACATGTGGCGTGTACTTCGTAATGGTTTAGCTTTCGGGCATGAACTGCAGAGGCGGAAGATCAAGGCGGGAGTCTTTTGCACGACTTGTGGTCGAGAAGAGACGATCTATCATAGATTTTGGGGTTGTCCCCATTCGGTGCTCTACTGGAAAAAACTGCGTTCGGAGAAGGGAATTGCGGTGGCGATCCCACCGTGTCAGCTTGGTTCCCAGAGTGCAGTTACAACATGGCTCCTGGAGTGGTTGCAGCAAGCAGGAGAAGAGGAGAGGTCGATGATGGTCCAGTCGGTCTATGCGCTGTGGCTAGCTCGCAATGAAGCCCGGGACGGAAAACGGATCGAAGAACCACATGAAATCATGGAGCGGGTGGTGCGGTTGACTAACGAATGGCGAAACGTCCATGATAAACCCTCGCCGGTCCGGGAGACGGGTGCGAGAAGGAAATGGGAGGCGCCGGAGGAGGGATGGATCAAAGCCAATGCTGACGGAGCGTTCTCCAAGGACAGAGGAAAGGGAGGTGCAGGGGTAGTGCTCAGAGATCATAATGGTGGCTTTCGGGCTGCAGCTTGCTCTTTCGTCGACCGAGCCCCCAGTGCCGAGATGGTGGAGGTGGAAGCCTGTAGACGTGCTATTCAGCTGGCTAGTGAGGCTAACGTGCAGAATCTTCATGTTGAGCTGGATTGCCTGGGAGTTGTAGCGGCGATCAACAAGCCTGAACAAGACCTCTCCATCTTGGGGCCGAGTGTTGAAGAGATTAAGCAGATGCTTAACCAGTTTCTGCAGGTGAAGGTTACATGGACAAAGCGAGAAGCAAATGGTGCCGCGGATAAATCAGCCAAAATAGGATTAGGTGATGAAGTCTGTAATGTTTGGTGGTCTGGACCGCTGGAGTCTATTATCCAGGTTCTCTCTGATGAGATCCCTAGCTACGTTTAATTAATAAAGCCGCATTGATCCTTAAAAAAAACGAAAGGAAAACGTGAAAAAAGAGCAGTGGGAGAACTGGGGTTCGAACTCAGCAACCTAAGTACCCAGACTAACGCAGCAACCACTAGACCAGAAAAAAGTTCTAGTTATTGCTTTCAGTAAAACGTAACTTAAATTTAAAAAACACTTGAAAAGTTCATCGGTTTTGAAAAAGTTCATCAACTTTTAAGAAAAGTTCAAAAAAATTGAAAAAAGCTCATCGATTTTAAGAAAAGTTCACAAAAAAATTAAAAAAGTTCAACAATTTTGAAAACAGTTCATCTAATTTGATAAAAGTTCATCAAAATTTGAAAAAAATAGTTAATTTAATTTGAAAAAGTTCATCAATGTTTTGAAAAAAGTTCATTGAATTAAAAAAAAGTTCATTGAATTTAAAAAAAGTTCATCGAATTTGGAAAATAGTTCATCCATTTTCTTAAAAAGTTCACAAATTTAAAAAAAGTTCATCAGTTTTGAAGAATTGTTCATCAATTTGAACGAAGGTTCATGGATCTTGGGAAAAAGGTTCACCGGTTTTGAAGAAAAACCAGGGAAAAAAAGAAAAACCGAATGTAAATGTCAAGAAAAACCACGATTGTAGAAAGGAATAAAAGGTGTAAAATGAATGTTTTACACAACCGGCTGAATGGCCGAGTGGCTACTGCCGTTCACTTCGAGCACGAGGTCGCGGGTTCGAAATCTGATCGCAGCACCTTTTTTGTGAGTTTGCCGAATAAAAATGGGCCGGCCCAGCTTGGGCGCCTGCTTTGCCCGCAAAGCCGGTTGCTGATTCTAAAAAAAAAAAGGAGGGGGCCGTTGCTGGCCCGACACGTGGTACTCGCAGAGAGCTGGAGCTTTTTTTAGGGCTAGAGCGTTGTAGCTCCCCTCGCCTGCAGTGCCCGCACATATGAACTACCTTACCAGTAACGGCTCGCTTGCTTGCTTTCGCCAAAATCATTAATTAAGAAATACTCGTTACAAAAAACACTTCACCTTCTCAGATCACGACAAGTGGCGCACATGCAGCGCGTCACTTGTCGCAACCTGGGAGTTTTCCCTTTTTCATAGATTCATTTATTCAAAACGTTTTATCTCTTAAAACGTGCGTCCAAATCTCAAACCGTTTTCACCATTGGATTCCTCGCGTCGAGATCTTCAAAACTAAATCACATTGTTGATAGGTTTTGATGAACTTTTTTTCATGAAAAAAATCGGACGAAAAACCCAAACCGGGAGCATGGTTTTTTCCCTTTCAGAAAGAGGCACGCCCGTGCCTGTCGCGAAATCACAACCGTGCCTCTCGTGGAAGCAAAATCGTGACTCTCGTGGAAGGAAAAAAAAACAGAAAACACGTTTTTTTCTTTCCAAAGGAGGCACGCCTGTGACTCTCGCGAAAGCACAACCGTGCCTCTGGCGAAAGTAAAACCATGACTCTCGCGAAAGAAAAAAAACAGAAAACGCATATTTTTCCCCTTTCCGAGAGGCACGGCCGTGACTCTCGCGAAAGCGCAACCGTGCCTCTCGCGGAAGCAAAACCGTGACTCTCGCGAAAGAAAAAAAAACAGAAAACACGTTTTGTTTTTCCATTTCCGAGAGGCACGGCCGTGACTCTCGCGAAAGCACGACCGTGCCTCTCACGGAAGTAAAACCGTGACTCTCGCGAAAGAAAAATAAATAGAAAACGCGTTTTTTTGTTTCCGAAAGGCACGGCCATGACTCTCGCTAAAGCACAACCGTGCCTCTCGCAGAAGAAAAACCGTGACTTTTCGCGAAAGGAAAAAAACGCGTTTTTTCGCGTAAAAATTTTTTTTGGTCGAAAAGCTAAGGAAGACCGGGGGAAAACCAAAACGTAGAAAAAACCGAAAAAAAACTGTTTAAAAAGCCGAAAACGCGTGCGGAAAAATAAAAAAATAAAATTTGGAGGGAGCGTTCAGAGCGCGACACGTGGCGAATGGCTGAGAGCGCGCCAAGTGGCGCTGATCGTTGCGAGGCTCCCGAAGGAGCGCTCGTTAACTAGTTGCTCTCTGCTTTCGCTCATTCCTTTCGGTAGTTGTGTTTTGTAGCTGTAGGTTGGTGGTTTTTTGTTATATATAATGGTTCGGGTTGTTTGGTTTTTAGTTGTTTTTTTCTTCTTTTTTGTGTTTTTGTGAGTTTTTTGGTTTTCATTGTGTCCCATTTGTTTCTGGTTTTTCTTTGGGGTTTTCTTTTGTTTCTTTCTTGTTTTTTTTCTTTCTGTGTTTTGTTTAAGTTTTTCATCGATTTTATTTGGTACACTATATTTTCATTGTTTCTTTGGCTTTTAGGGTTTTTCTTTTCTTATTTGTATTAAGTCTTCAATCTCAAATAAGTTGGGGCAAGCTATAGCTGAAACCCACACGATTTCAAAACAAGAGAAGTCCACTTTTCAACCCTCAACTTGCTAGTTGGTTTAATATTCAACCTCGAACTTTAAAACCGGTTACTATACACCCTAAACTTTCAATACCGTTCATAATTCAACCCTGGGCGTAAGTAAAGCCGGTTTCCGCTGACACGTCTGGTTTTGACCGTGTTGACTTCGCCGTCAATATAGCCATGTCACTCAGGGTCACACATGCCCCAAATTAACAGAGTGTCCAAGGGCTAAACTGCAAAATCACACTCCAACCAATGTGTAAAGAAGTCGATTGGTGCTCCTCCAGCCCGTCCCGCCTCCGTGTCGATGACGCAGAGCAGCCGACGGCCACCTCCGCTGCGGAATTTCCGGGATCAAGAGCACTCGTACCTCAAACAGGCAGCACCCTAGCGCCTTTCTGGTCCCTCCTGGTGAAATACGACAAGATGGCGACACCCTTGATGCTCCCCCTGACCTGGGAGATCGAGAAGCCAGCCGCGTGCATGATACGGTTGCTGGGGTCGTCGAGGATGGAGACGACGAGCTGCTCCACCCCTTCCTCGGTAGTGCAGCGGGCATGGTGTCGTGCGGGCGTTGTTCTGGTGCGGCCATGTGATGAATAGTGGGCCATCATTGTGTGAGCGCTGGCTCTGCTCTATCGCTTCCGGCGGTCTTTTATCGGGAGTGCGAACTGGTTGCAGGAGGTGCAACTCCCACTTCCTGTTGCCGATTCATTCGGCTGCTACTTGTTGTACTACTCTACCCACACTGTCGCTTGCTGGGAAGAAAGGCAGCACGAGCACACACGACAGGATACACAGGAGCACGCACATACCAGCAGAACAAGCATGGGGGCATGCATGGCAGCGGAGCAAGCACGAGAGTTCCTCTTGTTGGGTAACGTAATAATTTCAAAATTTTCCTACGCACACACAAGATCATGGTGATGCATAGCAACGAGAGGGGAGAGTGTTGTCCACGCACTCGTGAGACCGTAAGTGGAAGCGTTATGACAACGCCGGTTGATGTAGTCGTGACGTCTTCACGATCGACCGATCCTAGTACCGAAAGTACGGCACCTCCACGATCTACACGTTCGGCCGGTGATGTCCCACGAACTCACGATCCAGAAAGTGTCGAGGAGAGCTTCATCGACCGACGGCGTGATGATGGTGATGATGAAGCTACCGGCAGGCTTCGCCCTAAGCGCTGCAACGATATGACCGAGGTGGATTATGGTGGAGGGGCACCGCACAGTTAAGAGATCAATGATCAACTTGTGTGTCTATGGGGTGCCTCGCCACGTATATAAAGGATGGAGGGAGGAGGAGGCCGGCCCTCATAGGACGCGCCCAAAGTGTGGAGTCCTACTAGGACTCCCTAGTCCTAGTAGGCTTCCACCTCCCACATGGAATAGGAAAAAGGGAAGGGAGAAGGAGAAGGAAGGAAGGGGCGCCCCCTTTCCCTAGTCCAATTCAGACTAGTCCATGGGGAAGGGGCGCGGCCACCCTTGAGGCCTTTCTCTCCTTTCCCGTATGGCCCATTAAGGCCCAATACGAATTCCCTTAACTCTCCGGTACTCCGAAAAATACCCGAATCACTCGGAACCTTTCCGATGTCCGGATATAGCCTTCCAATATATCAATCTTTACGTCTCGATCCTTTTGAGACTCCTCGTCATGTCCCCGATCTCATCCGGGAATCCGAACAAACTTCGGTCATCAAATCACATAACTCATAATACAAATCGTCACCGAACGTTAAGCGTGCGGACCCTACGGGTTCGAGAACTATGTAGACATGACGGAGACTCATCTCCGGTCAATAACCAATAGCGGAACCTGGATGCTCATATTGGTTCCTACATATTCTACGAAGATCTTTATCGGTTAAACCGCATAACAACATACGTTGTTCCCTTTGTCATCGGTATGTTACTTGCTCGAGATTCGATCGCTTGTGATCTTAATTCCTAGTTCAATCTAGATTACCGGCAGAATCTCTTTACTCGCTCTGTAATGCATCATCCCGCAACTAACTCATTAGTCACAATGCTTGCAAGGCTTATAGTGATGTGCATTACCGAGAGGCCCAGAGATACCTCTCCGATACATCGAAAGTGACAAATCCTAATCTCGATCTATGCCAACTCAACAAACACCATCAAAGACACCTGTAGAGCATCTTTTATAATCACCCAGCCACGTTGTGACGTTTGATAGCACACAAGGTGTTCCTCCGGTATTCGGGAGTTGCATAATCTCATAGTCACGAGGAACATGTATAAGTCATGAAGAAAGCAAGAGCAATGAAACCGTGAACGATCATAATGCTAAGCTAATGAATGAGTCTTGTCCATCACATCATTCTCCTAATGATGTGATCCCATTCATCAAATGACAACACATGTCTATGGTTAGGAAACATAACCATCTTTGATAAACGAGCTAGTCAAGTAGAGGCATACTAGGGACACTTTGTTTTGTCTATGTATTCACACATGTACTAAGTGTCCGGTTACTACAATTCTAGCATGAATAATAAACATTTATCATGAAATAAGAAAATAAATAATAACTTTATTATTGCCTCTAGGGCATATTTCCTTGATCTCCCACTTGCACTAGAGTCAATAATCTAGTTCACATCACCATGTGATTTAACACTAATAGTTCACATCACCATGTGATTAACACCCATAGTTCACATCGCCATGTGACCAACACTCAAAGGGTTTACTAGAGTCAGTAATTTTAGTTCACATCGCCATGTGATTAACACCCAAAGAGTACTAAGGTGTGATCATGTTTTGCTTTTGAGAGAAGTTTAGTCAACGGGTCTGCCATATTTAGATTCGTATGTATTTTGCAAATTTCTATGTCAGCAATGCTCTCCACGGAGCTACTCTAGCTAATTGCTCCCACTTTCAATATGTATCCAGATTGAGACTTAGAGTCATCTGGATCAGTGTCAAAACTTGCATCGACGTAACCCTTTACGCCGAACCTTTTGTCACCTCCATAATCGAGAAACATATCCTTATTCCACTAAGGATAATTTTGACCCATTATCCAAAGGATCTACTTCTAGATCACTATTGTACTCCCTTGCCAAAATCAGTGTATGGTATACGATAGAACTGGTACACAGCATGGCATACTTTATAGAACCTATGGCTGAGGCATAGGGAATGACTTTTATTCTCTTTCTATCTTCTGCCGTGGTCGGGCTTTGAGTCTTACTCAATTCCACACCTTGCAACACAGGCAAGAACTCTTTCTTTGACTGTTCCATTTTGAACTACTTCAAAATCTTGTCAAGGTATGTACTCATTGAAAAACTTATCAAGCATTTTGATCTATCTCTATAGATCTTGATGCTCAATATGTAAGCAGCTTTACCGAGGTCTTTCTTTGAAAAGCTCCTTTCAAACACTCCTTTATGCTTTCCAGAAAATTCTACATCATTCCCGATCAACAATATGTCTTTCACATATACTTATCAGAAAACTGTAGTGCTCCCACTCACTTTCTTGTAAATACAGGCTTCATCACAAGTCTGTATAAAACTATATGCTTTGATCAACTCATCAAAGTGTATATTCCAACTCTGAGATGCTTTGCACCAGTCCATGGATGGATCGCTGGGGCTTGCACATTTTGTTAGAACCTTTAGGATTGACAAAAACTTATGGTTGCATCATATAAAACTCTTCTTTAAGAAAACCAATAAGGAATGTAGTTTTGACATCCATTTGCCGATTTCATAAAATGTAGCAAATTTGCTAACATGATTCGGACAGCCTTAAGCATCGCTTCTGGTGAAAATCTCATCGTAGTCAACACCTTGAACTTTATCAAAAACCTTTTTCGACAAGTCTAGCTTTGTAGATAGTAACACTACTATAGTAGTATTACTATCTACAAAGCTAGACTTGTCGAAAAAGGTTTTTGATAAAGTTCAAGGGGTTGACTACGATGAGACTTTCTCTCCCGTAGCGAAGCTGAAGTCCGTCCGAATCATGTTAGCAATTGCCGCATACCATGATTATGAGATATGGCAAATGGACGTCAAAACGACATTCCTTAACGGCTATCTTAAGGAAGAATCAGATATGATGCACCCGGAAGGTTTTGTCGACCCTAAGAATGCTAATAAGGTATGCAAGCTC
This sequence comes from Aegilops bicornis, assembly GCA_021605145.1. Classification (NCBI taxonomy): domain Eukaryota; kingdom Viridiplantae; phylum Streptophyta; class Magnoliopsida; order Poales; family Poaceae; genus Aegilops; species Aegilops bicornis. The sequence goes on along the minus strand of CM038673.1, from coordinate 334,642,562 downwards.
CAAATGATCCATTTATGGGCTGGCAAGCATCTCGAGTTAGAACATTCGCTTTGGATGAAATGATCAAAGCGTTTGGGTTTATGCAGACTTATGGAGAAGCCTGCGTACATAAGAAAGTGAGTGAAAGCTCAGAGCATTTATAATATTATATGTAGATGACATACTTTTGATGGGAAATGATATAGAACTTTTGGACAGCATTAAGGCCTACTTGAATAAGAGTTTTTCAATGAAGGACCTTGGAGAAGCTGCTTATATATTAGGCATCAAGATCTATAGAGATAGATCGAGACGCCTCATAGGTCTTTCACAAAGCACATACCTTGATAAGATATTGAAGAAGTTCAATATGGATCGCCTAAGAAGGGTTCTTGCACTGTGTTGTAAAGGTGTGAAATTGAGCTCAGCTCAATGTCCCACCACCAGAAGATATAGAAGAGATGAGTGTCATCCCTATGCCTCAGCCATAGGGTCTATTATGTATGGCATGTCTGTGTACTGCACTGATGTAAACCTTGCCGTAAGTTTGGTAGGAAGGTACCAAAGTAATCCCGGCAAGGAACAGGACAGCGGTCAAGAATATCCTGAAGTACCGAAAAGGACTAAGGACATGTTTCTTGTTTATGGAGGTGACGAAGAGCTCGTCAGAAGGGTTACGCCGATGCTAGCTTCGATACAGATCCGATGACTCTAAGTCACAAACCGGATACGTGTATATGTTGAATGGTGGAGCAAAGAAAGGTGAAATGCGGCCAAGCGGAGGCGTCGATGGCGGGATCTACATGTGAAGCGGAGTACATGGCAGCCTCGGAGGCAGCGCATGAAGCAATTTGGGTGAAGGAGTTCATCACCGACCTAGGAGTCATACCCAATGCATCGGGGCCGATCAAACTCTTGCAGTGACAACACTGGAGCTATTGCACTTGCCAAGGAGCCCGGGTTTCACAAGAAGACCAGCACATCAAGCGTCGCTTCAACTCCATTCGTCAATATGTTCAAGATGGGGTCATAGTAATTTTCAAAGTGCATACGGATCTGAATGTCGCAGATACGTTGACTAAACCTCTTCCTCGATCTAAACATGATCTACACCATATCTCTATGGGTGTTCGATTCATCACAATGTAACTAGATTATTGACTCGAGTGCAAGTGCGAGATCTGTTGGAAATATGCCCTAGAGGCAATAATAAAAGGATTATTATTATATTTCCTTGTTCATGATAATTGTCTTTTATTCATGCTATAATTGTATTATCCGGAAATCGTAATACACGTGTGAATACATAGACACCAACATGTCCCTAGTGAGCCTCTAGTTGACTAGCTCGTTGATCAACTGATAGTCATGGTTTCCTGACTATGGACATTGGATGTCGTTGATAACGGGGTCACATCATTAGGTCAATGATGTGATGGACAAGACCCAATCCTAAGCATAGCGCAAGATCGTGTAGTTCGTTTGCTTGAGCTTTTCCAATGTCAAGTATCTTTTCCTTAGACCATGAGATCGTGTAACTCCCGGACACCGTCGGAGTGCTTTGGGTGTACCAAACGTCACAACGTAACTGGGTGACTATAAAGGTATACTACGGGTATCTCCGAAAGTGTCATTGGGTTGACACGGATCGGATCGGGATTTGTCACTCCGTATGACGGAGAGGTATCTCTGGGCCCACCCGGTAATGCATCATCATAATGAGCTCAAAGTGACCAAGTGTTTGGTCACGGGATCATGCATTACGGTACGAGTAAAGTGACTTGCTGGTAACGAGATTGAACGAGGTATTGGGATACCGACGATCGAATCTCCGGCAAGTAACGCATCGATTGACAAAGGGAATTGTATACGGGTTGTTTGAACCCTCGACATCGTGGTTCATCCGATGAGATCATCGAGGAGCATGTGGAGCCAACATGTGTATCCGTATCCCGCTGTTGGTTATTGACCGAGAGTCGTCTCGGTCATGTCTACGTGTCTCCGAACCCGTGAGGGTCTACACGCTTAAGGTTCGGCGACGCTTAGGGTTGTAGAGACATGAGTATGCAGCAAACCGAAGTTGTTCGGAGTCCCTGATGAGATCCCGGACGTCACGAGGAGTTCCGGAATGGTCTGGAGGTAAAGAATTATATATGGGAAGTCGAGTTTCGGCCATCGGGAAAGTTTCGGGGGTCATCGATATTGTACCGGGACCACCGAAAGGGTCCCGGGGGTCCACCGGGTGGGGCCACCTATCCTGGATGGCCCCGTGGGCTGAAGTGGGAGGAACCAGCCCTGGTTGGCTGGTGCGCCTTGGCCCCCTGCGCCTAGGGTTGGGAACCCTAGGGAGGGCGCCTCCACTTGCCTTGGGGCACTCCACCCCTTGGCCGCCCCCTAGGAGATCCCATCTCCTAGGGCCGGCGCTGGGGACCCTATATATAGAGGGGGGAGGAGGGCAGCACCTTGCACTTGGCGCCTCCCTTCCCCTTGCTACACCTCTCTCCGCAGACGCTTGGCGAAGCCTGCACGGATCCTCATCGCATCCACCACCACGCCTGGTGTGCTTGGATCTCCATCAACCTCTCCTTCCCCTTGCCGGATCAAGAAGGAGGAGACGTCCACGCTGACCGTACGTGTGTTGAAAGCGGAGGTGCCGTCCGTTTGGTGCTAGGATCTCCGGTGATTTGGATCACGACGAGTACGACTCCCTCAACCCCGTTCTCTTGAACGCTTCCGCTTGCGATCTACAAAGGCATGTAGATGCACTCCTATCACTCGTTGCTAGATGAACTCATAGATGGATCTTGGTGAAACCGTAGGAATTTTTTTATTTTCTGCAACGTTCCCCAACAAAGTTTCCTCAATTTATTCATTTAAAAAATTAAAAACATTAAGCATGTAACGAAATGGTGTATACAAAGTGCAAAGAAATAGTTAACGAAATTTCATTTTCTTTCAAGAAGGAAAACATTAACTACATACATATTCTCCGACCATTCAACACACGTCGTCCATGATAACTTCAAAAAATTGCCACACATTATCTTAAATAAGGTATTCATCTCGATAACAAATTTGGAGCCAATAAAGCGAAACTGAACATGCAAGCAAGAGAACAATACACATATTGTTAGTACATAACCTGATTTCTTAAGTGGGCTCACTATACGCCAAAATATTACCAAAGCAATATGCAAGAAATAGTTTTTCTCATACTGATCAAGTCCCTCTTAACTCAGTCCGCACTATTATCATTCTTGTCAACCATTGCCATCTTTTCCGATGATAGAAAAAGATACTCTCATAAGTATCATTGTTTTTTTGCAGGTGAGAAATATCATTATTGATGGGAGAAAATATCTTCACATGCATTTGCGTGTGTAAGCAAAACATCAATCAACAACCATACCTTCGACTATGAAATTTAGTCAATTCTGGATGCGCACTCCATATCCCCAGCATAAAGCTAGTGTCGCAGTACCTGAAAGAGATGAAATATGCATGTTATGATTAGAGAATCGACTCGACTTGCTCCAGGCATAAAACTAATATGAAAATTGTTAACTTCCAGAAAATGGTGGACTTAAAATGTGAGAAGTCAATAAATACAACATGATTTGAGGAGGGGCGGTTAGCTGTTGATATGGCTGCATGAATATTTCTTTTCTTGATTTACAACACCATGGACGAAGAAGAAATTTGATGTTCATCAGCATATACTGTGAATATTTCCGTGCATATGTTGTTGATTCCTGGATATAAAGAAAATAATAGGTGGCATTAGTGACAAAGATGTCAATGGATACAAAAGATATAAATGGTGTGTGTAATAAGTTGTTACCAAGGACATAGGAATTTTCAAATTTGGGTAGCAGATCGATAGGCAGCATATGTACCAAATATTGCAGGATCGTTTTGGAGACCACAATTCAAGCGGAAGGAATCCTACATGACAATGAAGTAGAGAACCGTTGTCACACTAACATAGTAACATGTGACAATAAAAGAAACAAACAATAAACTGAAACGGTGACAAAAATCTAGTCTATGTGTTGAACACGTTAATATGATTACCCATGAAAAAGAGGAACACATGTTGATATAAATAAACATGCCAACTTATAATTCCAAGTTTAAATATATCTGGAAATTACTTGCCTATGTAGAATTGGTTGAAAGGTTGAAGTATTTATCCTTCACAAACAGCCTGTGTAAAAACTTCACCCACCTTTTTTAGTATGACATTTTAGCAAATAATTGATGTGCTTGCCAGCAAGCAAGTCCCTGAAAAACAAAAAGGCCACTTGGCATCTTTTACCAATCTGACGGATGCTTAGACAATCTGAAGTTAATATATGAATAAATAAATTGTATTACAGGGGGACTCCAAGATGAAGAATCTGAAGAATTAGCCAACCGCAAGTCTAAATGGGTCATGACGGAATCTTAAGACCTGCATATTTTCACTCAATCTAGCAGGAATTCAGATTTGCAGGAGCATGTGTTAAATCAATCAAAATTTGGTACTATACGTCATTGCAGGAGTAAGCAACCGCCCAGAGGTGCGTCGGTCATGGGCGAGGGCGGTACGGCCGGCGGCGTCGAGCGTATGATGGCTAACCGAGATCGGCGAAGCGACGGGCGGCCGGACGCGAGCGGAGCCGACAACCGCCTTGGGATTGGGCAGGAGCACCGGTGCTTGCGTGGCCGGATCGGGCAGCATAAGGAATGCAACGTGGAATGGGCTAAGAACGGGTCCTAATCCCCACCAACGATCAAAAAGCCCAGCCCACCTACGAAAGCTTGGCTCGGATATTTCAGCGCACACAGGACACACGAAACGTTATTTTCCACTTAGCGGTGGCAGCCCCCCGTAAATTTCATCACCTCTTGATCGGACCGCTGTAGATTGCTGTTCTATACTGGATCAACGGCTAGAATAATTCAGATGACGTGGCTCGCTGTGGATGCAGAGAAATAAGGTAGTGGGGATTCCCTATTTAGATATAGTAGATGTGTATCACTACGATCGAGATCCAACAAACTATTTTCATTGGGTGTATGACCATCGAAGGTTTTATTCATGTAAACAGAACAACAATTATTCTTTGACTTTAAATGAATAATCAGATTGCAATAAAAATGATCAAATCATATTTATGCTCAACACAAACACCAAATAACATTTATTTAGGTTCAACACTAATCCCGAAAGTATAGGGAGTGTGCGATGATGATCATATCAATCTTGGAACCACTTCCAACACACATCGTCACTTCACCCTTAACTATGTTGGAAATATGCCCTAGAGGCAATAATAAATTAGTTATTATTATATTTCCTTGTTCATGATAATCGTTTATTATCCATGCTATAATTGTATTGAAAGGAAACTCAGATACATGTGTGGGTACATAGACAACACCATGTCCCTAGTAAGCCTCTAGTTGACTAGCTCGTTGATCAATAGATGGTTACAGCTTTCACGACCATGGACATTGGATGTCGTTGATAACGGGATCACATCATTAGGAGAATGATGTGATGGACAAGACCCAATCCTAAGCCTAGCACAAAGATCGTAGTTCGTATGCTAAAGCTTTTCTAATGTCAAGTATCATTTCCTTAGACCATGAGATTGTGCAACTCCCGGATACCGTAGGAATGCTTTGGGTGTACTAGGCATCGCACGCTCCCTCTACCATCGAGATTTGGTGTTTGCGTTGAGCATAGACATGATTGGATTATGTCTATCGCAATACGGTTATTCATTTAAGAAGAATAATGGTTACTCTGGTTATTTGAATAATACCTTCAATGGTCTTGCACCTAAAAAGAATGGTTTATTGAATCTCGATCGTAATGATACACATTTTCATGCCAAAAGATATAAGATAGCAATGATAGTACCACTTACTTGTGGCACTGCCATGTAAGTCATATTGGTTTAAAACGCATGAAGAAGCTCCATGTTGATGGATCCTTGGACTCACTCGTTTAGAAAAATTTGAGACATGCAAACCATGTCTATTGGTGTATACGCATGAAGAAACTCCATGCAGATGGATCGTTTGGACTCACTTGATTTTGAATCACTTGAGATATGCAAATCATACCACATGGGCAAGATGACTGAAAAGCCTCGATTTCAGTAAGATGGAACAAGATAGCAACTTGTTGGAAGTAACACATTTTGATGTGTGCGGTCAATGAGTGTTGAGGCATGCAAAGGAATATCGTTATGTTCTTACTTCACGGATGATTTAAGTATATACTGAGTGTATTTACTTGATGAAACACAAGTCTGAATTATTGAATGGTTCAAGTAATTTCAGAGTGTAGTTAAAGATCATCGTGACAAGAGGATAAAATGTCTATGATATGATCATAGAGATGAGTATATGAGTTACGAGCTTTGGCACGCTATTAAGACATTGTGGAAATTGTTTCACAATTAATACCGCCTGGAACACCATAGTGTGATGGTGTGTCCGAACATCATAGTTGCACCCTATTAGATATGGTGCATACCATGATGTCTCTTATCGAATTACCACTATCGTTCATGGGTTAGGCATTAGAGACAACCGCACTCACTTTAATAGGGCACCACGTAATTCCGTTGAGACGGCACTGTTTGAACAATGGTTTGGAGAAACCTAAGTTGTCATTTCTTAAAAGTTTGGGGCTGCGACGCTTATGTGAAAAAGTTTCATCGTGATAAGCTCGAACCCAAAACGGATAAATACACCTTCATAGGATACCCAAAAACAGTTGGGTATACCTCCTAACTCAAGATCCGGAAGCAAAAGTAATTGTTTCTAGAAACGGGTCCTTTCTCGAGGAAAAGTTTCTCTCGAAAGAATTGAGTGGGAGGATGGTGGAGAATTGATGAGGTTATAAAACCATCACTTCAACTAGTGTGTAACAGTAAGGCATGAAGTTGTTCCTGTGGCACCTACACCAATTGAAGTAGAAGCTTATGATAGTGATCATGAAACTTCGGATCAAGTCACTACCGAACCTTGTAGGACGACAAGGACGCGTACTGCTTCGGAGTGGTACGGTAATCTTGTCTTGGAGGTCATGTTGCTAGACAACAATGAACCTACGAGCTATGAAGAAGCGATGGTGGGCCCGGATTCCGACGAATGGCTCGAGGCCATAAAATCCGAGAGAGGATCCATGACTTTGGAAGAAATACTTGATGGTCGTAAGGCCGTTGGGTAAAGATGGATTTTAAAAGGAAGATGGAACAATGATGGTAAGTATCACCATTAAGAAAGCTCGACTTGTCGTTAAAGATGTTTTCCGACAAGTTCAAGGAGTTGACTACGGTGAGGCTTTCTCACTTGTAGCGATGCTAAGAGTCTGTTGGAATAGGATTAGCAGTTACTGCATTATTTATGAAATCTTGCATATAGGATGTCAAAACATTGTTTCCTTGGGATGCTTTCTTGAGGAAAGGTTATATGTGATACAACCGTAAGGTTTTTGACAATCCCGAAGACGCTTAACAAGTATGCAAAGCTCCGGCAATCCTTCTAAGGACCGGAGTAAGCATCTCGGAGTTGGAATGTACGCTTTGATGAGATGATCAAAGATTTTGGGTCTATACAAAGTTTATGAGAAATTTGTATTTCCAAAGAAGTGAGTGGGAGCACTATAGAATTTCTCGATGAGTATATGTTGTTGACATATTGTTGATCGAAATGATGTAGAATTTCCGGAAAGCATACTGTGGTTATTTGAAAGGTGTTTTCAATAGAAAACCCGGATTAAGCTACTTGAATATTGAGCGTCAAGATCTATAAGGATAGATCAAAACGCTTAATGGTACTTTCAAATGAGCACATACCTTGACATAATCTTGAAGGTGTTCAAGATGGATCGATCAAAGAAGGAGTTCTTGCCCTGAGTTGTAAGGTATGAAGTTAAGAGTTAAAGCTCACCACGGCAGTAAAAGAGAGAAAGGATTTAAGGTCATCCCTCATGCCTTAGACATAGGCTCTATAGTATGCTATGTCTTTGTGTACCGCACCGATGTGTGCCTTGCTGCATATCCGCAAGAGGGTACAAAGGTGATCAAGGAGTGGATCACCCGGATAGCGGTCAAAATTATCCTTAGAGGAATAAGGATATGTTTCTGCTATGGAGGTGATAAAGAGTTCGACGTAAAGAGTTGCGTCAATGCAAGCTTAACACCTATCCGGATAGCTCGAGTAGAGATACCGGATCACGTATAATGGAGCAACAATTTGGAATATCTCCAAGTGGAACGTGGTAGCAAGATCTATGATATGACATAAAGTCTTCATAAATACATAGGGATCTGAATATTGCGCACCCGTTGACTACAACCTCTCTCACAAGCATAAACATGATCAAACCCGAACTCATTGAGTGTTAATCACATAGTGATGTGAACTAGATTATTGATTCTAGTAAACTCTTTGGATGTTGGTCACATGGCGATGTGACGTGAGTGTTAATCACATGGCGATGTGAACTAGATTATTGACTCTAGTGCAAGTGGGAGACTGTTGGAAATATGCCCTAGAGGCAATAATAAATTAGTTATTATTATATTTCCTTGTTCATGATAATCGCTTATTATCCATGCTATAATTGTATTGAAAGGAAACTCGGATACATGTGTGGGTACATAGACAACACCATGTCCCTAGTAAGCCTCTAGTTGACTAGCTCGTTGATCAATAGATGGTTACGGTTTCCTGACCATGGACATTGGATGTCATTGATAACGGGATCACATCATTAGGAGAATGATGTGACGGACAAGACCCAATCCTAAGCCTAGCACAAAGACCGTAGTTCAGATGCTAAAGCTTTTCTAATGTCAAGTATCATTTCCTTAGACCATGAGATTGTGCAACTCCGGATACCGTGAGGGAATGCTTTGGGTGTACCAAACGTCACAACATAACTGGGTGGCTATAAAGGTGCATTACAGTATCTTGAAAGTGTCTCATTGGGTTGGCACGAATCGAGACTGGATTTGTCACTCCCGGCTGACGGAGAGGTATCTCTGGGCCCACTCGGTAGGACATCATCATAATGTGCACAATGTGACCAAGGGGTTGATCACGGGATGATGTGTTACGGAACGAGTAAAGAGACTTGCGGTAATGAGATTGAACGAGGTATCGGGATACCGACGATCGAATCTTCGCAAGTACAATACCGCTTAGACAAAGGGAATTGTATACGGATCGATTGAGTCCTTGACATCGTGGTTCATCCGATGAGATCATCGTGGAACATGTGGGAACCAACATGGGTATCCAGATCCCACTGTTGGTTATTGACCGGAGAACGTCTCGGTCATGTCTGCATGGTTCCCGAACCCGTAGGGTCTACACACTTAAGGTTCGATGATGCTAGGGTTATAAAGGAAGTTTGTATGTGGTTACCAAATGTTGTTCGGAGTCCCGGATGAGATCCTGGACGTCACGAGGAGTTCCGGAATGGTCCGGAGGTAAAGATTTATATATGGGAAGTCCCTGTTTTGGTCACCTAAAAGTTCCGGTGTTGGTGTCTGGGACCACCGGGAGGGTCCGAGGTTCACCAAGTGGGGCCACCGGCCCAGGGGCTACATGGGCCAAGTGTGGGAGGGACCAGCCCTGTGGGCTGGTGCGCCCCACCAAGGCCCAAGGCGCCTAGGGCTTTGGGAAACCCTAAAGGGGCGCCTTGCCTTGGGGGCAAGGCACCCCTGCCCGCCGCCTCCTCGATTGGATCCGAGGGGGCCGGCTCCCTCCCTTGCCCCTATATATGTGGGGGTGGGAGGGCAGCCGCACCCATGTTCTCGCGCAGCCTCCCCCTCTCCCAAGTACTCCTCCTCTCCGCAGTGCTTGGCGGCCCTGCAGGATTGCCACGCTCCTCCACCACCACCACGCCACAGTTGCCGTCTTCTTTGGATGGAGTCTTCCCCAACCTCTCCCTCTCTCCTTGCTGGATCAAGGCATGGGAGACGCCACCGGCTGTACGTGTGTTGAACGCGGAGGTGCCGTCTGCTCGGACTAGGATCATCGGTGATTTGAATCACGACGAGTGCACGACTCCATCAACCCCTGCTTCACTTGAACGCTCCGCTTAGCGATCTACAAGGGTATGTAGATGCACTCTCCTTCCCCTCGTTGCTGGTTTCTCCATAGATAGATCTTGGTGACACGTAGGAAAATTTTGAATTTCTGCTATGTTCCCCAACAAACTAGTCTCTGTTCATTCTGCAATTTCCGTTTCGAGTTACTAATCTTAGCAACTGAACTAGTATCAAATACTGAGGGGTTGCTATAAACACTAGTAAAGTACACATCAATATCATGTTTATCAAATATACCTTTGTTCACTTTGCCATCCTTCTTATCCGCCAAATACTTGGGGCGCTTCCGCTCAAAGGACCGATCCCTTTGGCAAGAGAAGCACTTAGTCTCGTGCTTAGGTCTAGACTTGGGCTTCTTCACTCGAGCAAGAACTTGCTTGTCGTTCTTCTTGAAGTTCCCTTCTTCCCTTTGCCCTTTTCTTGAAACTAGTGGTCTTGTCAACCATCAACACTTGATGCTTTTCTTGATTTCTACCTTCACGATTTCAACATCACGTAAGAGCTTGGGAATCGCTTCGTTATCCCTTGCATATTATAGTTCATCACGGTTCTAGTAACTTGGCGATAGTGACTAGAGAACTCATCAATCACTATCTTATCTCGAAGATTAACTCCCACTTGATTCAAGTGATTGTAGTACTCGGACATTCCGAGCACATGCTCACTAGTCGAGCTATTCTCCTCCATCTTGTAGGCAAAGTACTTGTCAAAGGTCTCATACCTTTCGACATGGGCATGAGTCTGAAATACTAATTTCAACTCTTGGAACATCTCATATGCTCCGTGGCATTCAAAACGTCTTTGAAGCCCCGATTCTAAGCCGTAAAGCATGGTGCATGACGGTGTCCTGGACTAGGGGGTACTCACCACGCCGTCTCCCGATCAGTTGGATTGGGCCGAGGATCCCCATGGCCGTATACTCATGGGCCACCCCGGACAGCTTGCCGTGACACAAGGAAGATTCCACAAGACTTGGCGATCAAGACAAGGACTCCTCCCCACCGGCGTATTCGACTAGGACTCTTGTTATCCTAGGCCTCTGGTGCATTATATAAACCGAGGCCAGGCTAGTCGATAGAGACAAACAACAATCATACCATAGGCTAGCTTCTAGGGTTTAGCCTCTCTGATCTCGTGGTAGATCTACTCTTGTACTACCCATATCATCAATATTAATCAAAGCAGGAGTAGGGTTTTACCTCCATCGAGAGGGCACGAACTCAGGTAAAAACATCGTGTCCCTTGTCTCCTGTTACCATCCACCTAGACGCACGCTCGGGACCCCCTACCCGAGATCCGCCGGTTTTGACACCGACATTGGTGCTTTCATTGAGAGTTTCGCTGTGTGTTCGGCAAAAGGTCGATGGCTCGCCTGCAGATCAACTGCGACTTCGGCATCTTCGTCACCAGCTCAACTGGTCACCTTGGTTCGACCAAGGGCTGCGCCTTACCTCCGATCGTCATGTTCGGATGAGGGCCTTCATCAACATCAACTCCGATCTCTATCAAGATCATGGAGGAATCAACCAGGGAGCCTGGGACTCAATGTCAACATTGCCCTCGGGCGATCAGACTGCTTTTTCCGGACAGCGGACTTGTGTACGCCGCCACCGCCTCCTCAAGTGTCGCTTTTAACGATTGCTTCGGTGGAATTGTGCGGAATTGGGTCTACAACAACCCTGGAAAATTTCGTCGAGTTCCGATGGAGGAATCTCTAGCAATCTCTGATATACCGGAGCCGTAGTGAATCTGGACGAGAATCCAGACGAGTTTAGGGCGTGGTGTCCAGCTTCTGTCTCGGACTTCCTTTGGAAGATCCAACCGTTGATCAGCTGTGGAATTCCTATATCTACCACCCCTCAAAATTTCAGCTCGATCCGACCGTCCAAACTCCGGGAACCTTCCGACCAGTGCATCACTTTTCGGATCTGTTTTCGCTGAAAACGAATCTGACCCGAAGTTCGCCTTTTTATGAACGGGATTTCGGACATCCTTTTGAAGGAAGTTTTGTATGGGGTATTGTGTTTTGTTCGAAGACATCCCACTAACTTTAAAATCCTTTGAACATGATCTTCAACATCATGTGGTGTCAAACCAGTCCAGCAATATTGCTCCACGGTACCGCCGACCTGCGCTTAGACATCGTCGTCACTTTGTTGAGCCGAGCTCAACTTCTTCAGATCATCATCTCGGCAAGCCGAACAAGAGTCCGCATCGCGAAGGATAAATCATCACCAACATCGCCGCCCCACGGATTACACGGAGCGGGCACACCGCATCGCCGCCGGTCACTTCATCAAGCCGGGCATCGACCACGCCACGACCTGCATCGGCGGGTCAAGACCGTTGCTTTTTCAAGCTGGTGTCTATCACGCCGACCTACTTCGACTCATCGGCTGACACTGAGGCTTCATCACGTTAGCTGGACCGGGGGCTGCATCATCTCTTCATCAACCTACTCCGGAGACTTTGGCGTCAGCCGTCGACCGGCTCGTCACACGTTAGCCGGACCGAGGGCTTTGCCTCGGCGAGCCAACCTTTGCCAGCATCGTCATGCCGTTGCTTTATCGCCCATCAGGCGATAGGTGTGCGGATCGAGTCCCAATTTTGGGAATCACCTTTCTTTGGATTGCTACAACAAATAAGCCAGGTGCTATTAATCCTAGTGTTTTTTGCTTGTTTGGGTTCATTTTTCCCAACGAATTATTACTCTGGTTTGTCCATCATATGTACGCGGGTCTATCAAATGGTGGCCACTTTAACGACGGTCGCATGGTGGTTCGGTCAGGTTCAGACATAGTCCGTGAGCTAAGATCCTAACTCGAACCGACTCGTGAATTCAGGCCTTGCCATGCCTTTACCGCATCACGCCGCCGCCCTGCATCGACATTGACTTCGGCGCTAGGCCATATTTCTTTTATTACTCACTTTGCATAAATTATTTGTTATGCAACGATTTTTTTTATTATTATTACTATTATCTCCGGTTTGCACTATTTTTTGTGCACATGAAAATGATCCAGCCGGACTATATCCTTTGGCGTCACCTCTCTGGGCCGGACGGGGCTTCGTCGACACTTCATTACCCCATGCTGTGGACTTCGCATCACCTCGCCGTCCTGCATTCACCGTGCTATGTCACCACTTTGGAGTGCCGAGCTCTTTGCTCCGCCACCTCGGGACCGGCTTGGGGATGGAACCTTGTCCCGCATCAAGCTTGGACCAAGGCCATCAATACCGAACACATTAACCAGCTAAGTTGCCTTCATGCTCAAAGTTTAAAATTTTTAACTTGTGTTCGCTCGACCAAGCATTATACTTTTTGAAAAGTTGTTTGTAAAAATCTCCTTGTCAAAACTTTGTTTGTGACACACAAATTCAAATACCCCATTTACTTGGGGGCTTCCTTCATGAAGCTTTTCCTCTTGCATATGATTATACTTGTACGGCTTCGTTCCTTGTTTGTGTATTACGCCACAATATGCACCATATTGACTTAAGCGATTTGCAAGTCGGGTTGCTCGCTCTCGTGCTTACCCCTCGCTCCCGATTGTTCGGCTAGGGAGTAAAGGAGCACCTCTGCGATTGTCACGATCGGGTCACCCGAGCCGGACCTCGAATTGGGTGAAGCCGAAAGCTAAGCGCTCTTATTGTTTTCAATCATGGTCGGCACACAAATGTAACTCATGAGTACAAAAAATCTATTACACAAAGTCTCATAGTAATAATGAGCACCGAAGAGAGGTATCGGTGGGGGTACTATTTTCTTCGAAGATGCTTCTTACACTTTGTTAGTAATATAGCATAAGTTCCCTGAGCGCGCTTTGTCTGTTACAGCCTTATGGCCTGATTGCCTGGTTATCGGAAGCACCGTCGATATTCTCGACAGGTGGAGTACATAACACTTTTCGGCCCTTGCCGAAGAGGGAGAAGCCGACGGTCGGTTAAGACGCGTATAAAGTTCGGGTGAACATAGATATGATACAAGTACTTCGGTACATACAATCATTCTTTTACCCAAGTCACTTGGGGGCTCTTATGTTTATTTGAGCCGCTTTTATAATAAGTGTTTTCTTCTTAGTCGCTGCAAAGTTTTTATTATTATTTATCACTCCTTTTTTCGACACAAGTGTGCGGTCATTAGTCGGGGAGCCTAATTTCTCTCTCAAAGCTGCTAGAGTTTAGTTTGCTAAACCGCCTAGTAAGAAGTACTCCGCCTTGGGATAGGAGGTTGAAGCCGTAGGGCTGACCCAGCTTGAAGTTTTGAGATAGGATGTGTCATGTTAAAGCACCCAAGCAAGCACCTTTTTCTTCTAAAGTCCAATTTTCGGATTGGCACGAACACTTGATCTAGTTCGGACATTAACCTTTTGAATAAGTTTTTTGGTTTTCCAAGCTTATGGCACTTTTTAAACTATTTGTGTGTTTTCAGCACAAGTCTCGCAGTGCAACGCCGGACACCTTTAGAGATTCGGCAAAAACATTCTCGGATATTGCTATATATGCATCGGTTTCAATTGTGTCTTGGTCAATAGTTGGGTTGCCCGGCTCCTCGCTTGCCTCCTACGTTCGCTTTGTTCGGCTAGGTGTGCAAAGGAGAACCATCACGATTGTGCTTCTAGCTCACATGGTTAAGCACCTCAGTGGAGAAAGCCGAAAACTGACTGTCACAATAAGCGTAAACTGGTCAGCGATCCGATGACGGTGTTAAACGACGGGCCATTCATAACAATGGCCGAAGTGTTTACGGCTTGACCTCGACTGTCGCTGAACACTACCGGGGGCTATTAACTGGCCTCCCAAACTAAATCCTCGATATTTTGCTCTTACATTGGAGCTGAGGTTTCATGATCATGCTTAGCATGACAACCCAAAGAAAGGAACCGATAGCGGAACTATTTTCTTTGGAAGACATTTCCTATGTTAAACAACAATATAACATATCTCTCTGCGTACCTTTGTTTATAAAACCGTATGGCCAGATTGCCTTGTTTGTTGTAAATCTTTGCCCTCATAAAGGCTTTATAAAGTAGATTAAACACTCCTCGGCTATGGGCCGAGGAGATGGAAGCCGATGGTCGGTCAACAAAGTTTTTGTACAATGCGAATCCGAGCATTAATGACGTAAAGTACTTGGATACATAGAGTCATTACACATAGTTTGTGATTTTACTATGGATATCAATCCTTAATTCGGCCACCGTGCCGCATTAAGGCTCGGGCTACTGCTTCGGG
Source organism: Aegilops bicornis (assembly GCA_021605145.1). Lineage (NCBI taxonomy): Eukaryota > Viridiplantae > Streptophyta > Magnoliopsida > Poales > Poaceae > Aegilops > Aegilops bicornis. The sequence goes on along the minus strand of CM038673.1, from coordinate 334,627,224 downwards.
CTTCTTATTTACAAATATTAAAGGGGCACATCGATCCTCGATCTCGGTGTTGCCACCCGACCCAAAGTCTGGGGCTACTGCATTGCCCGTCCAATGCAGAAAATTTTAAGTGTAATACAGTCTCCGAGGAGATTTTGATCTCAGTTGGTCGGCGCACCCAACCCGAGTCTTGAGGATCGAGCACGCCGCTTTTTGTGTCCCGAAGTATTCTGCCGAGCTAGGACTTGATCCTCGCACCGACTTTGCAAATCAACCTGAGTCTCAAAGAGCCTACGGATCAGCGGTCTTATGTCATCCTTCATGTGCATCTCGGTTTTGGACCGAGACCCACCTTGAGGGCTACTGGCTATGTATCTCGGCAGAGAATAAATTGCACCAATCAAAAATATTGACAAAAATCGGCCCACATTCGGGGTGGTGCACCACCTCGGAAGCAGTCAGGCATAAAGCTCGGGCGCTAGTGGCTGGCTCCATAGAGGGCATTTCCGGCATTAAGCTCGGCTAAACTCCTTCAAACTTCTTTTAACCAAGGTGATTTATGACACCTCGGATACAGTCCGGCGTTGGAGCTCGGATACATAGTCCGGCGTTGGAGCTCGGATACAGTCCGGCGTTGCAGCTCGGATACATAGTCCGGCGGTAGAGCTGGGAAGCGATCCGGCGTTGGTGCTTTCGAGCAAAAGATACCTCGAGTGCTGTCCGGCGTTGGAGCTCGGGCGCAAGAGGACGCCTTCACCGCCCGGGAACAACTTCAAACCCGAGGTGTGGCATAAAAATAACAAGGCATTGATAAAGGCCGGAAACTTAAAGGCTCCTCGGATACCCGGCGATGTAAACTCGTCGAATGCATTTCGGCGATCCTCAAGATCGAAGATGAGAAGATTTGTTGAACCAGTTTTCAAGACCGACGACCGAAGATGAAGAACAGTTCGGAAGAATCGAGGAGCATCCCCAACTTGAAGACCGGTTCAGGGGGCTACTGACGGTGTGTCCTAGACTAGGGGGTACTCACCACGTCGTCTCCCGATCAGTTGGATTGGGCCGAGGATCCCCATGGCCGTATACTCATGGGCCAGTCCGAGACGGTTACCGCATACAAGGAAGATTCCACAAGACTTGGCGATCAAGACAAGGACTCGCCCCCACCGGCGTGATTCGGGTTAGGACTCTTGTTATCCTAGGCCTCTAGTGCATTATATAAACCGAGGCCGTGCTAGTCGACAGAGACGAACAACAATCATACCATAGGCTAGCTTCTAGGGTTTAGCCTCTCGATCTCGTGGTAGATCTACTCTTGTACTACCCATATCATCAATATTAATCAAAGCAGAGTAGGGTTTTACCTCCATCGAGAGGGCACGAACCTGGGTAAAAACATCGTGTCCCTTGTCTCCTGTTACCATCCACCTAGACGCACGTTGGGACCCCCTACCGAGATCCGCGGTTTTGACACCATGCACTAAACTATCAAGTAGTCATCATATCGAGCTTGCCAAACGTTCATAACGCCTCGATTCTGCTTCCTTTAATCGGTTCGTTACCTAGCGGTGCACCAAGGACATAATTCCTCAGATCACGGATCCAATCCACATCATTGCTACTAACATCTTTCAACTTAGTTTTCTCTAGGAACATATCAAAATAAAACAGGGGAGCTAAACGCGAGCTATTGATCTACAACATAGATATGCAAATACTATCAGGACTAAGTTCATGATAAATTAAAGTTCAATTAATCATATTACTTAAGAACTCCCACTTAGATAGACATCCCTCTAGTCATCTAAATGATCACGTGATCCAAATAAACTAAACCATGTCCGATCATCACGTGAGATGGAGTAGTTTTCAATGGTGAACATCACCATGTTGATCATATCTACTATATGATTCATGCTCGACCTTTCGGTCTCCAAAGGTTCCGAGGCCATATACGCATATGCTAGGCTCGTCAAGTTTAACTCGAGTATTTCTGCGTGTGCAAAAGCGGCTTGCACCACCGGCGTATGTGAACGTAGAGCTTATCACACCCGATCATCACGTGGTGTCTCAAAGACGAAGAAGCGCCGCAATAAAGTGCATACTCGTGTGGAGAACACTTATACCTTGAAATTTTAGTGAGAGATCATCTTATAATGCTATCGTCGAACTAAGCAAAATAAGATGCATAAAGGATAAACATCACATGCAATCAATGTAAGTGATATGATATGGCCATCATCATCTTATGCCTTTGATCTCCATCTCCAAAGCACCGTCATGATCACCATCGTCACTGGCGCGACACCTTGATCTCCATCGTACCATCGTTGTCGTCTCGCCAACTATTTCTTCTACGACTATCGCTACCGCTTAGTGATAAAGTAAAGCAATTACATGGCGATTGCATTTCATACAATAAAAGCGACAACCATATGGATCCTGCCAGTTGCCGATAACTTTGTTACAAAACATGATCATCTCATACAATAAAATTTAGCATCATGTCTTGACCATATCACATCACAACATGCCCTGCAAAAACAAGTTAGACGTCCTCTACTTTGTTGTTGCAAGTTTTACGTGGCTGCTACGGGCTGAGCAAGAACCGTTCTTACCTACGCATCAAAACCACAACGATTTTTCATTATAGTATGTGCTGTTTTAACCTTCAACAAGGACGGGCGTAGCCACTCGATTCAACTAAAGTTGGAGAAAGCGGACACCCGCCAGACCACGTGTTGCGAAGCTGCGTCGGTGAAACCAGGTCTCGCGTAAGCGTCTGGCGTAATATCGCCTGCCAGCCGCTTCATCCAACAATACCGCCTAATCAAAGTACGACATGCTGGTAAGCAGTATGACTATTATCGCCCACAACTCACTTGTGTTCTACTCGTGCATATAACATCTACGCATAAACCTAGCTCGGATGCCATTGTTGGGTAACGTAGTAATTTCAAAATTTTCCTATGCACACGCGAGATCATGGTGATGCATAGCAACGAGAGGGGAGAGTGTTGTCCACGTACCCTCGAAAACCATAAGCGGAAGCATTATGACAACGCGGTTGATGTAGTCGTACGTCTTCACGATCGACCGATCCTAGTACTGGAAGTACGACACCTTCACTATCTGCACACGTTCGGCTCGGTGACGTCCCACGAACTCACGATCCAGCAGAGTGTCGAGGGAGAGCTTCATCAGCACGACGGCGTGATGATGGTGATGATGAAGCTACCGGCGCAGGGCTTTGCCTAAGCACTGCAACGATATGACCGAGGTGGATTATGGTGGAGGGGGGCACCGCTGCAGCTAAGAGATCAATGATCAACTTGTGTGTCTATGGGATGCCCCCGCCACATATATAAAGGATGGAGGAGGAGGAGGCCGACCCTCATAGGGCGCCCAAAGTGTGGAGTCCTACTAGGACTCCCTAGTCCTAGTAGGATTCCACCTCCCACATGGAATATGAAAAGAGAAGGGAGAAGGAGAAGGAAGGAAGGGGCGCCCCTTTCCCTAGTCCACCTGACCAGTCCATGGGGAAGGGGCGCGGCCACCCTTGAGGCCTTTCTCTCCTTTCCCGTATGGCCCATTAAGGCCCAATATGAATTCCCGTAACTCTCCGGTACTCCGAAAAATACCCGAATCACTCGGAACCTTTCCGATGTCTGAATATAGCCTTCCAATATATCGATCTTTACGTCTCGACCATTTATAGACTCCTCGTCATGTCCCCGATCTCATCTGGGACTCTGAAAAAACTTCGGTCATCAAATCACATAACTCATAATACAAATCGTCACCGAACGTTAAGCGTCATGGACCTCACGGGTTCGAGAACTATGTAGACATGACGGAGACTCATCTCGGTCAATAACCAATAAGCGGAACCTAGATGCTCATATTGGTTCCTACATATTCTCTGAAGATCTTTATTCGGTCAAACCACATAACAACATACGTTGTTCCCTTTGTCATCGGTATGTTACTTGCTCGAGATTCGATCGTCGGTATCTCAATACCTAGTTCAATCTCGTTACCGGCAAGTCTCTTTACTCATTCTGTAATGCATCATCCCACAACTAACTCATTAGTCACAATGCTTGTAAGGCCTATAGTGATGTGCATTACTGAGAGGGCCCAGAGATACATCTCCGATACACGGAGTGACAAATCCTAATCTCGATCTATGCCAACTCAACAAACACCATCGAATACACCTGTATAGCATCTTTATAATCACCCAGTTACGTTGTGACGTTTGATAGCACACAAGGTGTTCCTTCGGTATTCGGGAGTTGCATAATCTCATAGTCTGAGGAACATGTATAAGTCATGAAGAAAGCAGTAGCAATGAAACTGTAATGATCATAATGCTAAGCTAAGGAATGGGTCTTGTCCATCACATCATTCTCCTAATGATGTGATCCCGTTCATCAAATGACAACACATGTCCATTGTTAGGAAACATAGCCATCTTTGATAAACGAGCTAGTCAAGTAGAGGCATACTAGGGACACTTTGTTTTGTCTATGTATTCACACATGTACTAAGTTTCCGGTTAATACAATTCTAGCATGAATAATAAACATTTATCATGAAATAAGGAAATAAATAATAACTTTATTATTGCCTCTAGGGAATATTTCCTTCACCTCTTGTTCACTAGTGCCCAAGCATGCATGGTGGCCGTTGTTGTTGTTGCTGCCGCCAGCGAGGGGGAGAGGATAGGGCAAAAAAAACATGTCAAAACAGAGAGGGGTCAAAAATCTGACGTGGTTGTGCCCGGTCAGCAGTCAAGCAGTCAAAACCGCTCTAGGGAATCAAAACTGGGTGGAGGGTTGATTCTTGGCCCGGATGGTTGGTTCGGGGTGTAGAATGACCGGTTTTAAAGTTGAGGGTTGAATCATAAACCGAGTGGTAAGTTCAGGTTTGTAAATTGGACTTCTCTCTTTCAAAACAAATTCATGGTTTTGGCACGTTGATAATTAGCTTTCACTCACCTCTCTCCATGGCTAGTCTTTGATGATATTTCAATCATTTAGGTCTCTCTTTACGGACTCCTCATATGTCAAGTTTGGTCTACACCCAGCCTCTCTTGACGTTATCAACACGTTTTAACCATCCGCCCTACACTGGAGCTTCCGGAGACCTGTTGTATATGCCCAAACCATCTCAGATGATGTTGGACAAGCTTCTCTCCAATCGATGCTACCCCAAGTCACTCATGTATACCATTATTTCGGAGCCGGTCCTTTCTTGTGTAGTAACACATCCATCTCAACATGCACATCTCTAGTGTTGGACATGTCGCCTCGGTCAACACCCAGCAACATACAACATTGTGGGTCAAATCACCATCCTATAGAACATGTCTTTTTTATGGCACTCTCTTGTCAAAGAGAACCATGGAAGTTTGGTGCCACATCATCGATTCCTGCTTTGGTTCAATGGCTCATATCTTCATCGATATCACCATGATTCTGCAAACATTGACCCCAAATATTGAAAGGTGTCCTTATGAGGTACCACTTGCTTTTCAAAGGTAACCTCCTCCTACGCGTGCGTAGTAGTACTGAAACCGAACCTCATGTACCCAGTTTTATTTCTACTTAGTTTGAAACCTTTCGATTCTAAAGTTTGTCTACATAGCTCTAACTTTCTATTAACCCCCGGCCGAATATCATTGACTAGCACCACATGATCCCCAAAGAGCATACATCATGGGATATGTCCTTGTATATACCTTGTGACCTCATCCATCACCAAAGAAAAATATATAAGAGCTCAGAGCCGACCCTTGGTGTAGTACTATTCTAATCAAGAAGTCATCAGTGTCGCCATCACTTGTTCGAACACTTGTCACAACATTATCGTACACGTCCTTCATGAGGGTAATGTACTTTCTTGGGACTTTGTGTTTCTCCCAGTAACACCACGTGACATTCCGCAACATCTTATTGTAGTGCTTCTTCAAGTTAATGAACATCATCGGCAGGTCCTTCTTTTGCTCCATGTATTTCTCCATAAGTTGTCGTATAAAGAAAATGGCTTCTGTGTTCGACCTTCCGGACATGAAACCAGTTTGATATTTGGTCACATTTGTCATTTTTAAGCGGTGCCCAATGACTTTCAGTCATAGCTTTACTGTATGGCTCATCAGCTTAACTCTATGTTAGTACAAATTTGAACATCCCTCTTGTTCTTAAAGTTTGGTACTAATATACTATGCCTACATTCTTTTAGCATCTTATTTCCTGAGAAATGATGTTGAAAAGCTTAGTTAGCCAAACTACACTATGTCTCAAAAACCTCTTCACACCTCGATGGGGATACAAGCAGGGCCCATTGCCTTGCCTCCTTTCATCATTTTCAAAGCCTCCTTGGTCTTAGATTTCTGGATTCGTCGCACAAATCGCATGCTGGTATCATCAAAGGAATCCTTCGACCTGATGGTAGAGTTACCCATTCTCTTCATTGACAAACTTTTTGAAGTACTCTCGCCATCTATGATTAATCTCCTCGTCCTTCACCAGGAACTGAACTGCTTCATCATCCTTGGTGCATTTGACCTAGTTGACATCCCTCGTCTTCCTCTCTTGGATCTTGGGCATCTTATAAACGCCCCTTTTCACCTTTCTTCATGTATAAGTGCTGGTAGAGGTCCTTATATGCCCGACCATTTGCTTCACCCCACAACTCTCTTTGCGGCCTTTTTATCACCTTGTATTTCTCTATCTTGTTTACACTTCTATCCTGGTGTAGGCGTCTGAAGCAATCCTTCTTCTCCTTAATAGCCTTTTGGACATCATCGTTCTTCCACCAGGTATCTTTAGCTTTGCTTCTACTTCGCCTGGTCACTCCAAACTCCTCTAAAGCCACCTTACAGATGCAAGTCACCTATTCATCCACATATTGTTTGCATCCCCTCCTTCCTCCCAAGGGCCCTCCTTAATGTCCCTCTCCTTCAAAGCCTAATTTGCCTCCACCTTGAGCTTTCACCACTTTGTTCTAGCGATTTTGGTGTGCTTTATCTCACTAGACATGAATCCGAAAGCGGAAATTAGCCACCACAAGCTTATGTTGAGAGACAACACTCTCTCCATGTATCACCTTATGATTTAGGCAAGCACACTTCTCTTCTCTTCTCAAGAGGACGAACTCAGTCTTGCTAGAGTGTTGACCAATACTAAAAGTCACCAAATGCGATTCTCTATTTTTAAAGAGGGTGTTAGCTACGATCATGTCAAAGGCAAGAGCGAACCTTAAGACATCTACTCCTCGAATACATGATTAACATTTTTTTAAATATATGTTTTGATGTCTACCATTCTTTTCATATACATTATACATTTCTGTATACAGTATAATTTTTGCTAAACATTCAAAATTTTATAAATACATCATTAATAAAAAAAATCAAATAAATGTTTTGATGTCTACATTTTAAATACATACTCCCTCAGTCCCAAAAAAAGTGTCTCAACTTTGTACTAACTTTAGTACAAAGTTGTACTAAGGTTGAGACACTTATTCTGGGACGGAGAGAGTATTATACATTTTTGTATATGACAGGAACATTTTATACATGTTTAACATTTTTTAAATACATGGTTAACATTTCTATAAATATATGTTTTGATGTCTACTTTTTCATATACATTCTACATTTTTCATACACAATAAAAAAATTGTAAACGCTTTCAAATAGATGATTATTTCTTTCGAATAAATGTTTTGTTGTCCCAAAAACAATACATATTTAATATTTTTTCCTATCGTTGGTAACATTTCTTTATGCATTTAAAAAATTAAATACATGATTACCTTTTTTCAAATATATGTGTTGATGTCTACTGATTTTCATACACATTGTGATTTTTCGTATACACCTAAAACATTTTTTATACATGTTAAGCATTTTTTAATGCATGATTAACATTTTGAACCACATGTTTTTGAACAATTTTTTGAATATTGTGGGACATTTTTAAATACACTTTCAATCATTTTTTTAGTGCTATCAACAATTTTTGAAACTATGCTAACAAATTTTACACCGCACTAACATTTCCTAAATTCAATTAACATTTTTTTGAATATATATTTTGATGTCTCCTTTTTTTCATACACATTGTACATATTTCAGATGCACTGGAAACACTTTTTTTTTGCATGTTTAACATTTTTTTAAATGCATGATTAATGTTTTCTCATATATATATTTTTGTGAACCTTTTTTGGATATGTGTTAAAATAATTCAAATTCATGGTTTTATTTTAGAAGTAATTTTAAGTTTCAAAATATGAACAAAAGAAGAAGAAAAACTAACTAACCTACATACGCCCAAGCTTAGGCCTTGATCGCGAGATGTGGGTCACCTGGCCCATGTACGAGTGTTGCGGGGAGGGCGGCTTCCAACTTGGTATAAGCGAGGTATAGACTCGCCCCCTCTAGAGGAGCGGGCAAGTAGCTCGACACGGGATGGGAGTTGCCTAGTGAGGTTCACCGGTGTTTTTTTGCGGTTCCTTTGTAACATCCCAAATTTTCAATTTGGAATGTTATGCATTAGATCATCATGCATATCATATTTTATTGCATTTCGATTTGCGATCCTCGAAATTCTAAGCAACTCAAGGACCCACTGAGAGAGTTGGGGATTTCACGATTTTCATATTTGAATTTTATCAAATATCGAAAAGGAGGATCATTTGTTTTACTTATTTTTCTCTCTGAAAATATTTCATATTCAAAATATATGAGAGGGGATAAAGTGACTTCTCCAAAAATAATGAAATATTGGAGGAAAAATATAAAAAACAAATATTTGATTTTATTCGGATTTTATTGCTATTTTTATTGCCTAGGAAAAATATGTGTTTTTCAAAATTGCATTTTAGGCCCAAATAAATGTTCATCTTGTCCGGCTTATTTTTATAGGACGGGGAAAATTTATTTCGGGATTTTTGGAGTCCGTTTAGTATTTCTTTTCTTTCTTTTTTACTTGACGTCGAATTTAAAAAGCGCCATCGATTTGACCTAACAGGCCGTGTCCGACAGGACACAGCGCTCGAAGCGGCCTTTAAAGCCCGAAGGCGAAAACCGCCAAACCTTTAGCCGCCGCTTCCCGCCGCCGACCCGCCCGGGCCGACGCCTTGCCGCCCTTCACCGCCCGCCCGCCGCCCTGACGCCGCCGCCTCTTCGCCACGCCTTGAACCGCCTTGTTGCCAGCGCCCCACCGCCGCCCGCCTACCCCGCCGCCCGGTTGCGGAGCAGCTGCCGCTCGCCGCCGTCGTCCCGCCCGCCGAGGTAGCTGCCGCCGCCTCGCCCGACCGCCGGTTTTTCTCGGAAAACCGTTCGGTTTTTTTCAAAAACCCTAGATCCGTTTTTTTAGATCGGTTCGTCGGTTTTTCTCGGTTTAGTTATTTTGTGGACATTCGTCCGTACGTTCGTTTTAACGAACGGTTTTCACCGTTTAGCCGCAGGCGTTAAACGCTCGTTCGTTGCTAGCCTGTCAGCTTTTTTCTTTTCTCGGATTTTTTCGCGATTATTTTCGATCGCGATTTCTGATTCGATTTTCGTTTTAGTATAACTTCTCACTCGTTTATCGGAATCAGGCGATGCAAGCACCTAGAGTTTTGTCTCGAAACCCTCTTTCTGTTTAACCAACTTGAACAAGATTTTGGTACAATAAAAGTTGACTTAGGTCCAGATTAGTAAACGAAGCTTGTTTCTTTCGCCGTTTGAGTTTCGTTGCTTCATTTGATTTGAATCTTTTTGCAAACCGGAGTTCTTAAGTTGAACTTTCTGGTTAGATCTCTTATTTGAGTTTTCACCCGTGCATCTTTGCTTGATTGCTTATGTATGTCATTGTTTGTTTGCGATAGAGTACCCGGAGTGCGAAGCGTGCTACTACGAGTCTCTAGGTTTCACGGATCATCAGCAAGGCAAGTAACACTTTGATCATACCTTTTACTAACCAGTTTTATTGCATTAGATCAATCGCCAAACAATTGCATGTTAGGATCTGTTTAATATGTGGGTTTTGGGAAGTAGATGAGGTAGTACCTATTGCCCTGTTTATTATCAAACCCTTGGGAGTTACTTCTACGTTGCTTATATTACTATGCTATGCTAGTAGACGTGGATTGGGTTTGAGTGAATTTCCATGACAGATGTGAGATTGTTAATTAATGGTTAACTTAAGGTGGCTACTTTAATTTACCACTGGGTGGATTGAGGCACCTGGAGAACCCAGTGTTGCCTGTATTTTTCGATATCCCGGAGTACCCGTGTGATCATCCTATGGACCGCCACCCAGACTCAAAGGGATCATAAGATTGTTCATGCTAGAAACTTCCGTGTGCAGCCACAAGCTATTATGGGCTCTAGCATAGTTGAGTAAGTTGTGTGAGCTCTTGAAGAGGTAGACTAGCAGATGTAGGGGATGTAGGTGGTACTGTCTACCCGAAGTAGAGAGTTAACGCTTCTGAAAGACTGTGTCTTGGTCATCCGTTTCTCAAACATCATGTAGTGCGAGAAATCAAATGGAGGAGATCGAGTCTTGTGGGGAAAAGTGCGCAAACCTCTGCAGAGTGTACAAACTAATCATGGTTAGCCGTGTCCCCGGTTATGGACATCTTGAGTATCTAGTTCTTGGATTATCATGTGGATCTCATCATCATGTTACTTAATTTAATTTGATTGGGTTTAATCACGTTCTTAATTGGGATTGAGTTGGAGGAACCTTCTCAATGTTTAACAACCACCATGATAGTTAAATAAAATTTATTCCTTTGTTGCAGGGAAAAATTGGCTTTTCGCAAAACTGTAACCATAGAGCTTTCCACCAGCCAAAATTGCATGTAGTGATAGCATTATTCTGTTCATTACTTTCTATGTGTTACATTGCCAGCATATTCCATGTGCTGACCCATTTTCGGGCTGCAATAAGTTCTCTTTTGAGACTATTCGATGTAATAAGTGTGTGATTGCTACTCTGTTATAAATCCTTCAAGTAATCTTATGCGTGTCAAGATTACCGATCCGGGGATGACAACGATGCACAGAGATTAGACTGTTTGAGGTCTGGTCACTACATCCTTGATTATTTTTCTTTCATCTTATTTTCTTCATTTTTTAAGAACCAATTAGTTTGGTGGAGAAAGCGCGTGTTAGTGTTAGTTAGGAGCACATACACATAGAAAGCACATTTAATACTGGTTGAAAGCATAGGTTAGTCCACATAGAGAGCACATGTTAGGTCTAGTTGGGAGCACACCCATGTAAGGAGTATATGTTGGTACTACTTGGCAGCACACAACATGTTAGTGCTAATTGGGAGCACATATGTGTATCACTAGCAGAGGCGAGAGGGTTGGTTATGGTCGGTCTTGTCGGTCATGGCGGCTGGCAGCGGTGCTCGAGACTTGTGGGCGATGAAGTTACAACATGAAATACAACCTAGGAGGGGAGGGGAAAGAGGGTTTATTGTTTTCTTCTTGTTTTTCATGTCCTCCTAGAATTGGAGGAGTTGTTGCCAACGGCCTTCAAGAACCCCGAGCCCGTGCCCGGCCAACTCTTCCCGGTCCCTAGTGACCTTCTTGGCCGACCTGGCAAGCCTCTCCCGAATTCGTCGTGGCACGGGCTGTCAAGTGATTGTTGAGGATATTCTCGTCTTAGGGACCAAACTCGCTGTCTGGCTCCCCCTCGTGTAGTGACACTTTGGGAAGAAGGCTCTTGGGGGCATTGCCGTTGTTTTCGTTGGCATCGTCATTGTTCTGGCCATCGCCATCGTCATTGCCACCGCCATTCGTTTGACGTATCCACCATGTAGATATCATAGAGGTCTCGTTCCACTTGCATGAGGGCACAATGGCTGGTGGTCGACTATCAGTTGGCTCGCTGATCTCCTCTTCCACATCATCAACCTTGTCAGTGGTTCCTTAGAGGACGTCGCTAAGATCTTCGATGTTAGCCACAAGATGGGTGGTGGGTGGGCCAAAACAATCGTCTCCCACCGGAAGTTCCACGATCTGATCTGACACCAAGATCGAGAAATCCAATTTAGCGAGCTCTTGAATCCAATCTAACATCAAGTCTAGGATAAGTTTCTCACACTCCTGTCGGGCCTGATCTGATATTGGGCTCAGAGGAAGCGCCTTCGGGATCCAATCTGACATCGATTCGGGTAAAGATTTCTCCTGCTCCTCTCGGGCCAGATTCATACATCGTGCTCAGGGGAAGCGGTTTCGGAACTTGATCTAACATCGATCCCGGCACAAGTTTCTCACGTTCTTCTGGGGACGGGTTTGACATTGTGCCCAAGGAGAGTGGCTTTGGGATCCAATCTAACATCAATCCCGGCACAGGTTTCTCACGCTCTTCTAGGGCCTGGTCTCACATCGGGCCCGGGGTGAGTGCTCATGCTCCTCCTGGATCTGGCGAGAAACAAACTCGTGAAGACCAGCTCTCCGCAAAGATCCGCGTCGTACTCCCTGTTGTGGAATCTCACTATCTGGTCTGGAGCAAAGGAATTGACCTAGCAGAGATGGCCGGTCGAGTTGATGACAAGGGTGACACCGCGAAAGATGAACATCTGCCCTAGTGGAAAGATCGCATCAGAGCTGATATGAGCATTGATTCGAACTCCCATCGAAGTGCGACAATCACCTAGCAGGACTTCTATGGGCCACCACCATCAAAGCTAAATCCAGCAAATTCCTCGGTATGGTATCCTAAGCTAGATACCTTAGGATGATGATAACAAGGGCAGAAAGTTTACCAGGTGTAAGCTCTCCTGAGGAGATAAAACACTGTGTCCTGCTTTGTGCTTCATTGGGTTGGAGTGTATCAATAGTACAAAGTACCGAGAGATTTTTGTCATTCTATCTACGAGCCTGCCCGACTTATATAGCATACCCTCGGGGGGTCCTAGTCGACTATGTACAAAGAGGTAGATTCCTCCACAAATCCAACTCCTTATATTGTACATCAAGTCTTCTGTAGTCTTGCAGTTATCCACCACAGCCTGCCTGAAGTGGCCTAGATCATAACCAACAAGGGGTCCTCAGCCCGGCTCACCGGGCCGGGAGTCGGCTGATGCGGCTTGAAGCTACATCGGTATTTCCCCAAAGAGGAAGGGATGATGCAGCACAGCGGCAATATGTATTTCCCGCAGTTATGAGAACAAGGTTATCAAACCAGTAGGAGAACCAAGCAACACAACATAAACAGCACCTGCACACAAATAACAACTACTCGCAACCCAACATGTAAAAGGGGTTGTCAATCCCTTTCGCGTACGACACCCAAGATAGGCAAAACGGACGTGAGATAAAATTGTAGTAGATTGATAGACCGAATGCCAAATAAAATAAATAAGAATAAAACATAGCAAGACATTTTTGTATTTTTGGTTTAATAGATATGAAAATAAAAGCAAAGGAAAAGTAGATTGCAAAGGCAAATAATATGAGAAAGAGACCCGGGGGCCGTAGGTTTCACTAGTGGCTTCTCTCGAGAAAAATATCAAATGGTGGGTAAACAAATTACTGTTGGGCAATTGATAGAACTTCAAATAATCATGACGATATCCAGGCAATGATCATTTTATAGGCATCACGTCCAAGATTAGTAAACAGACTCCTGCCTGCATGTACTACTATTACTCCACACATCGACCGCTATCCAGCATGCATCTAGTGTATTAAGTTCATGGAGAAATGTTTCAAATGCAATAAGAACGATGACATGATGTAAACAAGATCTATCTATGTAGAGATAGACCCCATCGTTTTATCCTTAGTAGCAACAATACATACGTGTCGGTTCCCCTTCTATCACTGGTATCAAGCACCGTAAGATCGAACCCACTACAAAGCACATCTTCCCATTGCAAGATAAATAGATCAAGTTGGCCAAATAAAACCCAAATATCGGAGAAGAAATACGAGGCTATAAGCAATCATGCATAAAAGAGATCAAAGAAACTCAAATACTTTCATGGATATAAAAAGATAGATCTAATCATAAACTCAAATTTCATCCGATCCCAACAAACACCCTGCAAAAAGAGTTACATCATATGGATCTCCAAGAGACCATTGTATTGAGAATTCAGCGGGAGAGAGGAAGTCATCTAGCTACTAACTACGGACCCGATGGTCTACAAAGAACTACTCACGCATCATCGGAGAGGCACCAATGGAGGTGGTGAACCCCATCCGTGATGGTGTCTAGATTGGATCTGGTGGGTCTGGACTCTACGGCGTCTGGAATTTATTTTCGTCGACTCCCCTAGGGTTTCTGGAATATTGGGGTATTTATAGAGCAAAGAGGCGGTCCGGGGGGCACCCGAGGTGGGCACAACCCACCAGGGCGCGCCCTGGTGGGTTGTGCTCTCCTCGGAGCACCCCCCCAGGCACAGCCTTGGCCCATTAGGTGTCTTCTGGTCCAAAAAAAATCTCCGTAAAGTTTCGTTGCATTTGGACTCCATTTGGTATTGATTTCCTACGATATTAAAAACATGCGTAAGACAAGAATCGGCACTTGGCACTATGTCAATAGGTTAGTACCAAAAATGATATAAAATGATTATAAAACATCCAAGATTGATAATATAACAGCATGGAACAATAAAAAATTATAGATACGTTGGAGACATATCAGCATCCCCAAGCTTAACTCCTACTCGTCCTCGAGTAGGTAAGTGATAAAAACAGAATTTTTGATGTGGAATGCTGCCTAACATGTCATATCATATTTCTTTTCTTTATAGCATGGACATTTGGACTTTTATATTGTTCAAAGCAGTAGTCTAGTTTTTGACATGATAACTTAAATACTCAAGCATATCAACAAGCAACCATGTCTTTCAAAATATCAACGCTAAAATAAGTTATCCCTAGCCCATTATGCTCAATCATTGGTCCATTCATGAAACACACTCGCATGTTAGCTACACCCAATACTCAAGTACGATCATATTGCCTCCTAGTTGGTGCTTTTATAAGAGAAGATGGAGACTCAAATTCAAAAATAAAAATTGCATAAAGTAAAAGAAAGGCCCTTCGGAGGAAAGTAGGGATTTGTAGAGGTGCCAGAGCTCAAAGCAAAAAACTTAGAGATAAAAACATTTTGGGAGGTGTGTCTTTCCCACCAACGAAAATGACTTAGAGTTCCCAACACTTTCCATGCTAGATATACCATAGGCGGTTCCCAAACAGAAATTAAAGTGTATTCCTTTTTCCATCATACTTTCACTTTCCATGGCTAACCGTATCCACGGGTGCCTTCCATACCAACACTTTACAAGGAATTTATTATTTGACAATATAAGTAAATTCATTTTTCATTTCGGGACTGGGCATCCCTAATACCTTTGCCTTACTCTCGTGCAATGACAAGTGAATAAACACTTATCGTGAGAATAGCACATCTAGCATGGAAAATATTAGCCACCCCTCACCGCTCGACGAGCGGTACAAACACACAAAAGAGAAGTTTATTTTGAAAATTAGAGATGTCACATACAAATTTGCTTAGAACGGTAAAAGAATGCCGCATATAGGTAGATATAGTGGACTCATGTGGCAAAACTGGTTTAAAGGTTTTTGGATGCACAAGTAGTGATCATACTTAGTGCAAAATGAAGGCTAGCAAAAGATTGAGAAGCGACCAACCAAGAAACAAATAATCTCATAAGAATAATTAACACCGAATAATGCACCACAAGTAGGATATAATTTCATTGCATAATTATTGACTTTCGTGCTTGCATAGGGAATCACAAACCGTAACACCAATATTATTACTAAAGCATAATTACTCATCAACATGACTCACTTATCACATCATCATATATATCTCAAAACTATTACTAAGAATCAAGTTTATTTTGTCCAATGATATTCATGAAAGTTTTTATTATATCCTTCTTGGATATCTGTCACTTTGGAACTAATTTTCATATGTTGCTTTTGACAAGCTCAAATAAATATAAGTGAAGATCATGAGCATAATTTTTCTTTCTCTCAAATTAATTTAAGTGAAGCAAGAGAGAATTTCTTGAAAATTTTACTAACTCTCAAATAAATCTAAGTGAAGCAAGATAGCATTTCTTCAAAAATACTAAAGCACACCTTGCTCAAAAAGATACAAGTGAAGCACTAGAGCAAGTCCATAGCTCATAAAAATTTAAGTGAAGCACTGGGAGCAATTCTAACAAGTCATGACATAAATTTGGTTCTCTAAAATAGGTGTGTCCAGCAAGGAATCAAGACTTAAAACACAAAATAAAACAAGCAAAGACTCATATCATACAAGACGCTTCATGCAAAACACACAGTATGTGACGAATAAAAATATAGCTTCGAGTAAAATACCGATGGTCGTTAGGAGAAAGAGGGGATGCCACTCGGAGCATCCCCAAGCTTAGTTTCTTGCTCTCCTTTTGGATAATAGCTTGGGATGCCGGGGCATCCCCAAGATTAGGATCTTCTTACTCCTTATTCCTTCATCCATCGTAAGATAACCCAAAACTTGAAAACTTCAATCACACAAAACTCAACAAAACCTTCGTGAGATCCGTTAGTAAAAGAAAGCAAATCACCACTATAAGTACTATATAAAATCAATTCATATTTTGTTATTGCATTATATCTATTGTATTCCAACTTTTCTATGGCAAAAACTCATCAAAGAAAACCATAGAGCCATCAAAACAAGCACACAACACAAAGAAAACAGAATCTGTCAAAACAGAACAGTCTGTAGCAATGAGACTATTTAGAAAACTTCTGAAACTCCAAAAATTCTGAAAAATTAGGACGACCTGAGAAATTTGTATCTACTGGTAAAAAATGAGAATTGTTTTCATGAGCGCAAAAATTTCTGTTTTTCAGCAAGATCAAACAACTGTCACCCAAGAAGATCCTAAAGGCTTTACTTGGCACAAACACTAATTAAAACACAAAAAACACAATCATAACAGTAGCATAATTGTGCAAACACTCAAGAACAGAAAGCAAAAAGCAAAAATAAATTTTATTCATTGGGTTGCCTCCCAACAAGCGCTATAGTTTTACGCCCTTAGCTAGGCATAAAGCAAGGATCTTAGTTTTGTCATCTTTGTTCAACTCTTCAATCAAACACTTAGAATTCCTTAGAGATTTAGCATAGAGGTTTTCAATGACAATCTTCCTAGGAACAAATTTAAAGAATTCATTCTTGCCAAAGGGATCTCATATAACTTCAACAAGATCCGGGTGGATATTAATCATCTTAAAATCCTCTTTACTAGGAGTTGCACCCTTGCTCTTAGTAACTTGGGTAGTCTTGCTAATTTTTACAGGAGTTTTTTCAACATTTTTAACAGAAGCAAAAGCCATACTCAAATTACTAAAGGTTTCTTCCAATTTATCAATCCGAGACGGGCTTTCTTCAATTCTTTCATGAATTATGGTTCCTTTTTCTTTTAACAACTTAAAAACTTCCCCCGCTTTTGACCCAATTTTAGTAGCAAAATTATGCATCTTTTTATCCAAATTTTCAATATGCTCTTCAGTAAGCATTTTCTTTTCAATAGCATCTAATCTTTCCATGACATGGTCAAGAGTCAAAGTCGTTTCATTAATCATAAGGGGTGGTGAGCCTACTAAATTTCCCATAGCATTAAAAGCATCAAGAGAGGGACACATCAAGAAATTTTCATCGGTAATCGTATCAAGGACGAATCTATACCAAGTGGTGATGCCCACATAAAAACAACGAAGAAGAATAACGGTAGATTGCTTTCGAATAGATCTATTATGAGCATTGCAAATTCTATACCAAGCATCTTTTAAATTTTCTCCTCCCCTTTGTTTAAAGCTGAGAACTTCGTTCTCGGGAGTGCACGCAATAGAGGAAGAACTATCCATGACGATAATAACAGCAAACAAGATTGCACACAAAAACATATCCGGCAAGAAAACGGCGAACGAAAAAGAGGGCAAATAAAACGGCAAATTTTTGTGAAGTGGGGGAGAGGAAAACGAGAGGCAAATGGCAAATAATGTAAATTGCAAGGAGATGAGATTTGCGATTAGGAACCTGGTATATGTTGAAGATCCTCCCCGGCAACGGCGCTAGAAATTCCTTTTGATGCGGCTTGAAGCTACGTCAGTATTTCCCCAAAGAGGAAGGGATGATGCAGCCCAGCGGCGGTAGGTATTTCCCTCAGTTATGAGACCAAGGTTATCGAATCAGTAGGAGAACCAAGCAACACAACGTAAACAACACCTGCACACAAATAACAACTACTCGCAACCCGACGTGTAAAAGGGCTTGTCAATCCCTTTCAGGTATGGCGCCCAAGATAGGCAAAACGGACGTGAGATAAAACTGTAGTAGATTGATAGATCGAACGCCAAATAAAATAAATAAGAATAAAATGCAGCAAGGTATTTTTAGTTTAATAGATCTGAAAATAAAAGCAAGGAAAAGTAGATCACAAAGGCAAATAATATGAGAAAGAGACCCGGGGGCCGTAGGTTTCACTAGTGGCTTCTCTCGAGAAAAATAGCAAACGGCGGGTAAACAAATTACTGTTGGGCAATTGATAGAACTTCAAATAATCATGACGATATCCATGCAATGATCATTATATAGGCATCACGCCCAAGATTAGTAAACCGACTCGCCTCGCATCTACTACTATTACTCCACACATCGACCGCTATCCAAAGATGCATCTAAGCGTATTTAGTTCATGGAGAAACGGAGTAATGCAATAAGAACGATGACATGATGTAGACAAGATCTATCTATGTAGAGATAGACCCCATCGTTTTATCCTTAGTAGCAAAGATACATATGATACGTCTCCAACGTATCTATAATTTATGATGTATTCATGTTGTTTTATTATCATTCTTGGATGTTTTACAATCATTTTATAGCAACTTTATATCATTTTTTGGGACTTACCTATTGACCCAGTGCCCAGTGCCAGTTGCTATTTTTTTGCTTGTTTTTTTCATCGCAGAAATCAATACCAAATGGAGTCCAAACGCAACGAAACTTCACGGAGATTTTTATGAACCAGAAGACATCCATTGGGCGGAGCGACACACTGGGGGTGCCCAGAGAGCACAACCCACCGAGCGCCGCCCCCTCGGCACGCCCAGTGGGTTGTGCCCACCTCATGGCCTCCGCACCCCTCTTTGCACTATAAATTCCCAGATATTCCGAAACCCATCGGGGTTAACCTAGATCAAAAGTTCAGCCGCCGCAAGGCTCTGAATCCATGAAAACCAATCTAGACCCCGTTAAAGATTCACCCTGCTTGGAGGGGGGGAATCATCTCCTGGCCATCTTCTTCATCCCTACGGCCACCATGATGATGTGGGAGTAGTCCACCCTGGGGCTGAGGGTTTGTACCAGTAGCTATGTGTTTTATCTCTCTCTCGTGATCTATATCATGGGCTTTGTTAATATAGTCGGATCATATGATGTTTCTCCCCTCTATACTCTTGTTGTGATGAATTGAATCTTTACCCTTTGAAGTTTTGCCATATGAATATTCAGAGATGAGAACCCATGATATATGTCTTGCGGTATGAATACTTGAGGTGACAATTGGGGTATCTTATTGATTCACTTGATATATGTTATGGCATTCAACTCGCGGATTCCCATGGTGATATTGGGGTAATCTATGCATAGGGTTTGATGCATGTTTTTCTCTGGTAGAAACTTCAGGGTCTCTTTATAGTTCTTTGTGTGGATTGAGTATTATGAATATGAATATGCTTTGGTGTTATTCTAGTACGAACTCTAGGATAGATCAAAGGGAAACAATAGCTTTGTGTTATTTTAGTATGAACTCTTGAATAGATCGATCGGAAAGAATAGCTTTGAGGTGGCGTCGTACCCTACAAACAATTCCTATCTTTTGTTCTCCGCTATAGGAACTCAGGAGTGATTCTTTATTGTACTTTGAGGGATAATCATATGATCCAACTATGTTAGCACTGTTGAGAGATTGCACTAGTGAAAGTACGGACCCTAGGCCTTGTTTTTAAGCATTGCAACACCGTTTTTGTGCCCGTTTACTATTTGGTACCTTGCTGTTTTTATTTATTCAGATTATAAAAATATATTTCTACCATCCATATTACACTTTTAACACCATCTTTTCGTCGAACTAGTGCACCTATACAATTTGCTATTGTATTGGGTGTGTTGGGGACACAGGAGATTTCTTGTATTTGGTTGCGTGGTCGCTTGAGAGAGACCATCTTCATCCTACACCTCTCATGGATTGATAAATATTAGGTCATCCACTTGAGGGAAAATTGCTACTGTCCTACAAAACTCTGCGCTTGGAGGCCCAACACGTGTCTACAGAATAAAGTTATGTAGTAGACATCAAGCTCTTTTCTGGCCGCTGCTCGGGAGGTGAAGTGCTTGAAGGTATATCTTTAGATCTTGCAATTGAATCTTTTAGTTTCTTGTTTTATCACTAGTTTGGTTTTATAATAGAAAAATACATAAAAAATGGAATTGAGGTTGCATCATATTATTGATCATCTTTATAATATCTTTCTTGAAAATGATGCATCGGAAAATTGTGTTCAATTGTTAGAAGAAGAAGTCAATAAAATGCTTGGCACAAAATATTTGAATGATGAGCGTGATTGTAATGTTGTTAGTATGAATTCTTTGAATATCCTAAATGCTAATGATGATTGCATAAGTCATGACAAAAATGTTTCTTATAAGCATGTCACTTTTTGCAGAGTGAATTGGGAGTGACTTTGCACACCAAAAAGGGAAGATAGATTTTGTAAGAAGCATAAATATTTAGAAACAAAATGGTTGCAAGAGAGGCTAGATGATTGTGCTGAAAGATGTAATTTTTTTGGCCATCCCTGTGAACTTTGCAATGAACATGGTCATTTAAATCTCCAATGCAAATTCTTTCATGATCAAATTGTGTCCAAAAATTGTGATAACTTGATTACCCTTGAGCATCATAAAGAGCTTAGTCTTATTTTGGGGTATGAAGAAATAAAACGTATAACTAAGGGTATTCCAAAATTTAATCTCGAAAGATTTCTTGATTTTGATCTTGAAGAAATTTATATGTTTTGTGCGGTGAATTGCATTGAGAATCCTTATATTGCCAACTATCCAAAGTCAAGAGAAAAAATATAATATGAAGAGAGTACTAATGAAAGGGAAAATATTTCCCAAAACCCTCCTAGTGTTTATTATGATGAATCAGGTAACGAGGAGGAGCTTCCTATCCAACCAATCTCATCAATAAGAAGCTTGAAAAGATTAATCAAACCCACACATGATGCGGTGAAGAAGAAGAAAAGAAGAAAAGAAGAAACAAGAGAGGTAAAAGGCATCTCTCCCAAATAATGTTGCTCCTATTATTGTTGTGCCTCACGAAAATGAATCAAAAATAATTTTGGAAGATGATACACTTGATGATGATTTTGTTATGCCTATTGCTTGTTGTGATGATTATGATTGGGGAGATAATGATACTTCTTATAATATTGGAAATATTTTTGGCACCAACTTGGGAAATTATGATGATAGCAATTGTTATACCGTTGGTGCCATTCATACTATTAATGATGAGAATGATTATGCTTATGATATGCCAAGTCACAAGCTTGGGGATGATATGTTTGATGAGAATGACATGTTTGAGAATTTATTTGCTGCAATTAATGTTTGTCCCAAGCTTGGGAGGCTATGTTAATGAAGATGATCTTTTTAGTCCCCCTACTTTGATTGATCAAACTTATTTTGATGATAGCATGCCTCCTATTTATGATGATTACATTGATAAAAGTGGGTTTGGAAGAGTGTCAACTCTAGGTAGTAGTGATCCCACTATTTTGGAGGGTGTTGAATCTCATTACAATATTTATGAAAGTGGATTTGGAGAGGTCATGACTTTATTTAGTGATACATCCACTATTTTGGAAGAGGTTTCAACTGACTATGGCAATGAAGTTGCTTTCTATGATGATTATTATGATGACATGTATGCCATAGAGAGTAATAAATTTTCTATGCTTGTGGATCATGAAAAGAATGCTTTATGTAATGGTTATATTGATGAATCTATTCATGATGCTACTAAAAATTATTATGAGAGAGGAACTTATGATGCATGATGCTCCCGTTATGTTTCAATTCTTATCTTTTATGTGAGCATCATTGAATCATCATGCCTAGCTTAAAAGGCATTAAAGAAAAGCGCTTGTTGGGAGACAACCCAACACTTTTAACTACTATTTTTGTGTGTTCGCATGATTATGCTACTGTAGCAATCATGTTTTATAGCTTTTGTTTCAATAAAGTGCCAAGTAAAGCCTTTGGGATCATGTTGGGTGATATTTGATTTGACCCCGCCGAAAAATAGAAACTTTTGCGCTCACGAAAATAAGTCTCATTTTTAACAGAAGAGTTCTTTTGAGTTGATTCTTTTTCAAGAAGTTTAATATACAAATTTCTCATGTGGTAATAATTTTTTCATAATTTTTGGAGTAGCAGAATTATGGTAGTTATTCAGATCATTACAGACTGTTCTGTTTTTGACAGATTCTGTTTTCAATGCATAGTTTGCTTGTTTTCTAGTTTCTATGGCTTATATTGCTCAATATAAATTGTGGAAATGATATGCTAGAGTAGGCATTGTGTGAGAACAATTATGAATCTTGTCTTTTACAGTACCAAAAGTGAAATAGTTTGCTCTTTATCATACTAACCTATCTCACAAGGTTCCGTTAAGTTTTGTGTGATTGAAGTTTTCAAGTTTTGGGTGAGATGACGATATGAGGAGAATAAGGAGTGAAAAGACCCTAAGGTTGGGGATTCCCAAGTCACCCAAAGTTAATATCCAAGGAATACCCAAGCAACTAAGCTTGGGTATGCCCCGGAAGGCATCCCCTCTTTCGTCTCCAACATTATCGGTAACCTCACTTGGAGCTATGTTTTCATTCGTCACATGATATGTGTTTTGCTTGGAGCGTCAATTTATTTTGCTAGGATTTGCTTGCTGTTATTTAGAATGATTTTTTGCATTCTTTTTTTTCAATAAAAGTGGCATTGATAGCCTTTGCCACGCTTATCTTGCAAGTATACATGTTGTTGTTTGAAAACAGAAAGTTTATCGATGTTGCAAAAATTCCCGAGGAAAGTCAGAATGTGATAAAATGTTGAACCTTTTTGCATAATAAGCTCTGATAAAGTTTCTACAGTGTGGTAGAATTTCATAACGTTTGGAGTTAGGGAAGTATTGATACTCTTGCATTCTTTACAGACTGTACTGTTTTTGGCGCATTGTCATATGTTTGCTTGTTTAATGATTCTATTTGAGGATAGGAGTGTTAAATATGCAGAGGCATTTAGTATGCAATGTTTAATAATAATTTTAGTGATTTGCTACAGTATAGGATGATAAGGTTTTTGCATTGGTTTATACTAACTTATCTCACGAGTTCTTGTTGAGTTTTGTGTGAATGAAGCTTTTGAGATTTAGGAAAACCGTGATATGAGAAGAATTAAGGAGACACAAAAGCTCAAGCTTGGGGATGCCCAAGGCACGCCAAGATAATATTTCAATAAGTCTCAAGCATCAAAGCTTGGGGATGCCCCGGTAGGCATCCCACCTTTCTTCCTTCAAAAATTATTGGTTAGTATCGGTTGAGCCTAAGTTTTTGCTTCTTCACATGATGTGTGCTATCCTTGGAATGGCATTTTATTTTGTTTTGCTTTATGTTTTAATAAAGTACTTAGATCTGAAAAAATTAAATAAAATAGAGCCCTCAAATAGTTGACAAGGAGGCTAAGTAAGCGGCATTCACATCCCGTTAACGAAGCCCTTTTCTATGGAATTAATCGACTGGATGGCTGTATGAAGCTTTCGATCTGCTCCAGATGGCCAAGCTTAATTGCCCCGCAGCAAAGCCGCCGAACGAAGATCTGTCCGGGAGAAAAGTCTCACCCTGGACCGCGTCGTTGTTGTTGATCGAAGGAGCCATCGGGCCTATCGCAAGGATAAATAATTGAGGAACTCTCAATGAAAGCACCAATGTCGGTGTCAAAACCGGCGGATCTCGAGTAGGGGGTCCCGAATCGTGCGCCTAGGCGGATGGTTACAGGAGACAAGGGACACAATGTTTTACCTGTGTTCGGGCCCTCTCGATGGAGGTAATACCCTACTCCTTCTTGATTAATATTGATGATATGGGTAGTACAAGAGTAGATCTACCACGAGATCACGGAGGCTAAACCCTAGAAGCTAGCCTATGGTATGATTGTTGTTGTCGCCTACGGACTAAAACCCTCCGGTTTATATAGACACCGGATAGGTTAGGGTTACACAGAGTCGGTTACAATGGTAGGAGATCTACATATCCGTATTGCCAAGCTTGCCTTCCACGCCAAGGAAAGTCCCATCCTGACACGGGACGAAGTCTTCAATCTTGTATCTTCATAGTCTTGAAGTCCGTCCGTGGCGATAGTCCGCTATCCGGACACCCTTAGTCCGGACTCCTCAAGAGCCCTGAACCAGGCTTCAATGACGACGAGTCCCAGACGCATATTGTCTTCGGCATTGTAAGGCGGGTTCCTCCTCCGAATACTTCATAGAAGGTTTTGAACACAAGGATAGTGTCCGCTCTGCAAAACAAGTTTCCACATAACACCGTAGAGAGAATAATTTTGCACAGATCTGCCGATTTATTCCGTGGCGTGACATCACACCACGGCCAGGCCTTTATATGAATAGTTTTTACTGTTTCACCTCACCGTGTTTAGCGAGGCGGTTTCCTTGGCACGTCTTATCAAAGCATAGATCGTGCCCCCTTATTCCGGGATTCTCATCAATACGGACGTGGGTAACCCATCCGCGCCATTGATTATGGCGCTTGGGAAATAAGCGAGTTTTACCAAAGCTTGTGGGGACGATAGCTTCGTCCCGTCCATTCATATAAGGGATAAGGATCCACCTTTTCACCCACGCCTTCTTCCTCCTTTGCTTATCCATTTCACAAGACTCGAGCTCCAAATACCAAAGTCCGCACATCCCGCCTCAACCCTTCTCCAACCCTGTCAGGAGCGGGAGGCAGGTGGATGGCCTCCTCCGTCAAGGAGGGGCACATCGCAAAACTGCGGGAGGCCGGATACTTGTCCGGCAACATCGCGTACAGGCTGCCTGTCGGTGTCAAAACCGGCGGATCTCGGGTAGGGGGTCCCGAACTGTGCGTCTAGGTGGATGGTAACAGGAGACAAGGGACACAATGTTTTTACCCAGGTTCGGGCCCTCTCGATGGAGGTAAAACCCTAGAAGCTAGCCTATGGTATGATTGTTGATGTTGAAGTTGTTGTCCTACGGACTAAAACCCTCCGGTTTATATAGACACCGGATAGGTTAGGGTTACACAGAGTCGGTTAAAATGGTAGGAGATCTACATATCCAAATCGCCAAGCTTTCCTTCCACGCCAAGGAAAATCCCATACGGACACGGGACCAAGTCTTAAATCATGTATATTCATAGTCTTTGAGTACGGCCGTGACGATAGTCCGGCCGTGACGATAGTCCGCTTATCCGGACACCCCTAGTCCGGGACTCCTCAAGAGCCCCGAACAAGGCTTCAATGACGATGAGTCCGGCGCGTTGATTGTCTTGACATTGCGAGGCGGGTTCTTCTCCAAATTCCATATACTTGTCAAATAGTGTCCGCTTCGATAAATGCTGCGCTCTTCAGCTTCTCGCCCAATAATGGCAATCTTCCACGTGTTTGAATGAATGCGAACAGCCGTGGTATTTTTACAATTACCCCCTAGTCACAAGAAATGAGCCGCCCATAAAAGGGGCAAGGATCTAGATCTGAGTCACACCATCTCCCCTTTGCAAGCTTTCATCGGAGCGCCCGACCCAAGTCCATTCCATCATGGAGAGTTGACGCGCTCCTCTTCTCAAGGCCCCAGCCCTCACCAGAAATTGGGAGAGATGCTCAGTCCCGCATAACGAGCTAGTTATACTCAAAACCAAGGGATTTCTCCCCCCAGCCTTCTTGGTTCCGGTTCGAGCCGGACCTGCCACCTACAAGGGCGGAAAGCAAGCGGAGAGCGTCCCCGATCCCTCTAAAGGAGAGCGGGTGTGCTTCATCTCTTATCTAGTAAGAGGCCTCGGATTTCCCATCCATCCGCTTTCTCCGGGGCTCGGAGTTCTACAGCCTCCAATTGCACTGCCTTACTCCTGCCTCCATCCTGCACATCGCGGGCTTTGTGGCCCTCTGCAAACTATTCTTGGACGTTGAGGCTCACTTCGGATTGTGGAAGAGAATATTCTGCCTAGTGCCCCGTTCTTATGAGGGGTCAATATATCAAGTGGGCGGAGCCGAGCTATGGCGCATCGCCGGGACCGGATACCTGTCCGAAACCCCAGAGAAGGCGTCCGAAGACTGGCCTTCGGAATGGTTTTACATGGAGGACGTCCCGCTGCCGGATCCTGTTCGGATCGGCCTTCCGGAGTTCAACAACGCTCCTCTAAAGAAGCGCCTAAGCTGGCGCCCTCGGAGCCCCCGGAGAGAAGATGACCAGGACGTCCGTTATTTGATGAGCCGAATAAGGTTATCGGGTTTCATGCCGGATTGACCATGCCAGGAGTCATGGCACCTGCATTATGAGGGGAGTGCAGCCGCTTCAATACAGAGGCCACCCCATGTGGGACTTCAACGGGAGGACGACGCCACCCGTCATGGCCGCAAAGGGCCGGAATCGGTCACCGAACCGGTGAAGACCTTGTTCCGCCATGTACAAAGGAGAGGAGGAGGACTTCCTCCGTCTCAACCCATCAAGGAGTTTTCTTCGAGTAATCCTTGAAGCCGGGTAAGCAAACATCTTTGCGATCTGTCCGATCCATGTTCCCGTAGTTAAATATCTCATTTCATGGTTTTGTTTTTACGCGAGGACTCTGCTACCGGACTGTGGAGAAGATACACAGCCCGCCTCCACAACCCGAGGATCCGGAACGGTCCCTCGATCCGACCTCCCAAGAGGATCCGGATATAAAGATGGAGTTGATCGATGGGGTATTCTACCAACTTAAGCGTTGATAACGCGTTGGTCGCCATTACGGCGGATTACCCCGGAATATTTCCAAATTTCGCAGTAAAGGAGACCGAGATCCCAAAATCACGATAACGACCCTTCCATGCTTTATTTTAGATCACCGTATACCAATGGTGTTTCGCAGGGTACCTTGAGGCAGAGAAGCCGAAATGCGCAACTAACCAACAAAGGGTAGTGCGGCCCCGCAGGTTAAAAAGAAGTGCGGTCCGGATCGAAACTCCGCCGCAACGGTATGGCATGTCACCATACACCCAGGATTGTTCCTGGAAGGCGAACTAACGCCGATATCCCTTTCAGGAAAAAGAGCGCTCGCCGGACTGAATCCGGAGAGGTTGCCGATCGAACCTTCACGGACAGGCTTCAAAGCCGGGTCCGGAGGTCGAGGCGAGCACGAGACGTAAGGCGTCGTCGGATGTTCCTCCGACAGAGGATGCCGACAGGTTGTCCGCCACCAACTCCGAGGTGGAGAGCGCCTTGAACCACAAAGCGCCGCCGACAGTTCTTCATGACGCTGTTTCTCCAAGGAGGCCTTGAATGCCTTTGAGTCGGAGATGCGCACCTCCGTGCCGCTCAAGATGGACTAGCCGAGCTACGGAGCAAAGATGTGAAGGACATACGGTAAGTAATTTTGACAGCTTATATATGCCAAGAGCCCCGAGACTTAAAATAGTTAGAATAACTGATTTAAGGATCATTTGTTATCACGAGGATCTTACAAAAAGAATACCCGACCGTCCCCAGAGCTCAAAGAGTGCAAAGCCCAACTTGAGGCCGCACTAGCCCAGTAGGGGAGCTACCGAGACCCCGGCTGGTAATATATGCTTCAAAAGATAAATAATTTAGGAAGTGCCGCGTGTGTGTAAAGTCGACAAAATATTGCAGATGGCGCCGGACAGATCCGGACAAGCAACAGCTCTTGCGCCAGCTTAAAGGCTGGCGAGAGCGTGCTTACAAGGGTGCGGCGCAGAGAAGAATAACCTCCAAGACGCCAACACCAAGCTGGGTGAGGAATCAAGGACGTTCGTGCCCAGCTATCTCGACTCCGTGAAGGAGAATCGACGGCTTCGTCCGCGGCATTTTCAAGAGTGCTTGAGCGAACTTTGAAAGAGTTCGCGAGGAAGGCGACTAACATAAACATGTATGTAGGTTTGCTCACAGGTCGCCCCGAGGAGGAGATGCCCAATTCTTCGGGTGATCTCCTTCCCTGAATTGCGTCACCGCAAGAACGAGTCCGCAAGTGATGAAAGGCATCGGTCAAGCCTTGTGGCTATCAATCTCCCCGCCTCAAGGCATTGGGGAGCTGGCGGAGCGGCTTCAAGGGGCACGGCGGCGCTCCGGCTATGGAAGATATCGGCTGCCGTCAAGGCGCCAGGAGGCTGGGCCATGGTGAAGACACGGTACACGGTTGTCGACCCGAACCACATGGCCGAGGTCGGACCTGTGGGGCCGGATGGGATGGAGATCCCTGTAAGCTTAGTGTACGGCCAAGTAGAATTGGCCACCAAGTATTCCCAGCAAGATTGTAAATTAGATAGCCTATTAGATGGCATTGAGGAGGAATACAATGAGTCGAATTGACTATGTAAAATATGACATTAAAGAAATGTCTTCTAGCCGGATTGTAGATCGTTTGTCGTAGCGGACCTTTTAAGCCGACCTCCGGACCAATAGTCCGAGTGTGTCCGAATACCCTCGTGGTTATATAAGAACCGTGGTATGCATGGAGACAAGGCGAGGGGTCATTATTCTTTATGTCAGACAAGTGCCCAACTAGTTATGCGATATTACATGGGTAGTAAGAAGCATCTTCCAAGGAGAATAGTTCCGTTAAGGGTTCCTTTCGCTGGGGTGCATGCCCTAAAGTGCATGTCAAAGCTGCTATGAAAGCGGAAAATCATCTGGGGGCAGATGGGTAAAAAGTTGAAAATCATCTTTCAATTCACCGACCGAATATTCCCTTAAGAACGCTAGCTTTCGGCTTCACCCGGCCTGAGGTACACATCCGTCAACCCGGCAAGAATAATCGCAGAGGTGCTCCCTTTACCACCCAGCCGAACAATCGGGAACGTAGGGGTAAGCACGAGGCGAGCAACCAGCCCAGCTTGGCCAAAACTTAACTCATATCGATGCATATAATGGCGAATAAAAGGTACATGCGAAGTTTAACACATGTGATTGGCATGAAGCACGTATAAATAAGCTTCTGTTAAAGAAGCCCCCAGGTATAATGAGTGCGGAAAAAACGCAAACGAGCCTCTAAAGGCTACAAGAAGAAGAAGGAGGAAGGAGAGAAATAAAAGACAACAAAAGTAAAGAATGTGGACGGAGGAAGGAGACGAACTTGAAGTCCGGCACTTAGGCGTAGAATCTTCGTAGATGGGCTGCGTTCCATGGGTTCGGCTCAAGTCGGTTATCAGATGCATTTCGTAGACGGTATGCTCACCGGTCGTGACCTGGTCGATGATGAAGGGACCTTCCCATTTGAGCTTGAGTTTGTCCTTTTTCTTGTCCGGCAGCGTAGAACTAGTTCGCCAACGTTATAAGCTTTGGCCCGTACTTCCCTGTTTTGATATCTTCGAGCCTCCTGTTGATAGAATGCGGAACGAGCTTTTGCCACGTCAAGGCTCCTCCTCCAATGCGCCCAAACTGTCCTACCGATCGAAGTTCGGCTTCTCTTTCTTCATACATGCGCACTCGAGGTGAGTCATGAATTATGTCGCAGGCAAGACTGCCTGCGCTGCACACCATAAAAATGGTGTGAATCCGGTAGTGCGATTTAGGCGTGGTCCGCAGCCCCAGTCTGAGTCGAGCTCCTCAACCCAAAGGCGTGTTAGATTCCTTGAGGGACCGCACTAGTCCGGGTTTAATGCCGCTCATGATTAGACCGTGTGCCCGTCCGACTTGACCAGTAGTTTGAGGGTGATAGGCTGAGGCGTAATCGAGCTTTATGCCCATGTTTTTGCACCATAGATTGACCTCATCGGTTGTGAAGTTGGTGCCGTTATCGCGATGATAATGGGGAACACCGTAACGGTGTACAACCCCGATATGAAGTCTATCACCGGTCCGATTCGTCTGCTTTAATAGGCTTGGCCTCTATCCATTTGGTGAATTTATCTACCATGACCAATAGGTATTTCCGCTTGTGGGTTCCTCCCTTAAGGGGTCCAACCATGTCAAGCCCCTGCACTGCCGAACGGCCAGGTGATGGGTATAGTCTTAAGGGCGGTGGGTGGCATGTGGCTTTGGTTAGCAAAAAGCTGGCAACCGACGCATCGTTGGACTAAGTCCTGCACATCTGCCCGGGCCGTCGGCCAATAAAATCCTGTGTGGAAGGCCTTGCCTACAAGGGCACGGGCTGTGGCGTGGTGCTCACCCAGTCCGGCATGGATTTCAGCCAGGAGGGTTCGCCCTTCCTCTTCGGAGATACACCTTTGAAGGACTCCGGTAGTGCTTTTCTTATAAAGCTCTCCCTCATGGACTTTATAGGCTTTAGAACGCCCGTACTATGCAGCGAGCCTCATTCTGGTCTTTCGGGAGTTCCTGCCTAGTTAGGTAGGCTAGGAATGGTTCCGCCCACGCAGGCGATAACCGCCATTATTTCATGAGCGGAGGGTGTTATCTCGGGGCAGAGCCTCCGGTTGTGTCGAGTGTTTGGCATCGGGCTGTGCGGTTGGGTCCGGATTATTGTGCGGACTCCCCTTCCCATAGTACGTAATGGCTTGAACAAGCCGTTCCAAAAGATATTGGGTGGGGCGGCATCGCGTTTTGCGCCCGATGCGTGCCAATATATCCGCCGCCTGGTTGTTATCCGGGCTATATGATGAAATTGAGCCCTTCAACCGTTATGACATTTTTAGGACCGCATTGCGGTATGCTGCCATTTTCGGATCTTTGGCGTCAAAGTCTCCGTTTATTTGAGATATTGCGAGGTTTGAATCCCCGCGCACCTCTAGGCGTTGGATGCCCATGGAGATTGCCATCCGGAGGCCGTGCGAAGGGCCTCGTATTCGCCGCGTTGTTGGAGTCTCCAGATACATTATCTCGAAGGATGTATTGGACTGTGTCCCCGGTTGGGGGCGTCGACGACGCTAGCCCCAGGCCAGCCAACATTTTGGAGCCGTCAAAGTGCATGATCCAATTGGAGTATGCGCCGTACTCTTTAGGAGTTCGGCTTGATCCATTCAGCCACGAAGTCGGCCAAAACCTGCGACTTAATAGCTCGTCGTGGCTTATAAGTTGTGTCGAATGGAAGGAGCTCTATGGCCCATTTAGCAATCCGACCCGTCGTATCGCGGTTGTTTATAATGTCGTTAAGAGGTACTTCAGAGGCTACCGTTATCGAACACTCTTGAAAGTAGTGTCGCAGCTTCCGAGATGCCATGAACACCACATATGCTATCTTTTGATAGTGTGGGTACCGGGATTTGCATGGAGTTAGGACAGTGGACACATAATAAACCGGTTTTTGAACAGGGAACCGGAGTCCGTCCGTTCTCGTTCGACGACGAGCACCGCTACCGACAACTTGATGTGTTGCGCGATATATAATAGCATTGGTTCGCCTGCGTTGCAGCCAGACCGGGTTTGTTGCGTAATGGCCTTTATTTCTTCGAGTCCGGCCGTATGTATCCGTCAACTCAAAGTGTTCGATGCGGCGGAGGAGGCGTAAAGAGGTAATGCCTTTTCTCCTAAGCGGAGATAAAGCGGCTTAGAGCCGCTACACATCCCGTCAATTTTTGGATTTGTTTGAGGTCTTTTCGAATATCCAATTGTGTCAGAGCTCGAATCTTGGCTGGGTTTGCTTCAATTCCTCTACCGGATACAATGAAGCCCAGGAGCTTTCCATTTGGAGCGTCAAGACGCATTTTTCCGGATTGAGCTTGATGTCATATTTTCGAAGATTGTCGAATGTGAGCCTCAAGTCGTCTTGTTTCGACGTGTTTGGTTTTGATGACCACGTCATCTACATATGCTTCCACCGTTTTGCCGATCTGGTTGGCGGACATATACGAATCATGCGCTGATATGTTGCGCCGGCGTTTTTGAGCCCAAAGGGCATTGTGTTGAAGCGAGCGGGCCGTATGGAGTGATGAATGCTGTTGCAGCTTGGTGCAGCTCGCCATCTTGATTTGGTGGTAGCGAGTACGCGTCGAGGAAGCACAATGAGTCGTGTCCTGCTTTGTGGCGTCAATGATTTGATCAATTCGCGGGAGGGAAGGGATCCTTTGGGCAAGCCTTATTAAGGTCTTTGAAATCAACACATAGGCGCTTGATTTATCCTTCTTTGGTACTATCACCAGGTTCGCTAGCCATCCGGATGTTTTATACCTCGATGAATCCGGCCTCCAAAGTTTGGCTAGCTCCTCTCCCATGGCCTGTCTCTTGGGTTCGGGAAAAAGCGAAGAGCCTGTTTGACTAGCTTGAATCCTTTTAGGATATTTAGGCTGTGCTCGCCACCAAGGCGTGGATTCTGGCATATCTGAAGGGTGCCGAGCAAAGATGTCCCAGTTTTCTTGTAGAAATTTTAAGTAGTCTGGCGTCTACATCAGGGTTTAATTGTGCCCGATGGAGGCCGTCTTTTGCTGGTCCGTTGGGTGGACTTGGAATTTGACTATTTCATCCGCTGGTTTAAAAGAAGTGGACTTGGATCTTTTATCAAGTATCACATCGCCCCTCGTTCACCGTGGAGCGCATCGCGGTGAGTTCCTCGGCCGCTAGGGCTTGAGATAGTGCCTCGAGGGCTAGTGCGGCTGTCTTATTTTCGGCGGGCGCTATGCTCGGATCACTAGCGAGAGTGATGATTCCGTTCGGACCGGCATTTTAAGCTTCATGTACCCGTAATGGGGTCTAGCTTGAAAAATTGTGAACGCCTCTCGTCCTAGTAACGCATGGTATCCGCTGTTGAATGGGGCCACTTGAAATGTGACCTCCTCGGACCTGTACTTGTCCGGCGAGCCGACCACTACATCCAGCTTGATTTTTCCTGCAGCATACTTCCCGGCCGGGATTATTCCTCTAAAGGTTGTGCCTTTCGCTCAATGCGTTCCGATCTATTTCCATCTTTCGGAGAGTTTCCTCATAGATGAGGTTTAGTCCGCTGCCGCCATCCATGAGTACCTTAGTAAGGCGAAAGCCGTCTACTATCGGGCCGAGAACCAATGCGGCTGGTGCCCGGCAGTTCGAATTTAGGTTAAATCACCGCATTGAAGGTAATAGCGGTGTCACCCATGGATTCATTGTTGCTACTTGGTAGACTTCGGCAAGGTTGCGGAGTTGTCGTTTTCGCATGTTATTTGATGCGAAAGTCTCGAAGACTGTTAAGACCGTACTAGTGTTGCTGGGCCGGGATTCTGAAGCTAGAAGCTCTTCGCCACTTTTGGCCACCTGCCGTAGTATCCAACATGCTCGAAGGCTATGAGTTGGAGCGGCGCCCTTTGTGCTATGAATTTTGCAGGGTCCGTTTAGCCAACCCTCCAGTACGGTTCCGTACCCTTTAGGGGGTTTTGGTTTTTGGTATTCAACCGCGGTGCGTGATAATGATGCACCCTTTTGTTCCGGACTAGGGATGTATTCAGGGCGGATTATCCCAAAATTTACTTTCAGTTTTCGAGCGCTCTCCATTGCACAATATTTTTGTACTATGGTCACCAAGTCAAGAAAGCGTGTGATTTCATGACGGCTTATGGCATTTAGGATTCCTTGTCCGTACAATTATTGCAAAATTGGGATTAAGCGTCCTCCTCTCGGCGATCCTTTATCCTGTTCATAACCAGAGGAATCGCCCAAGAATGATGTCTTTATTTCAGCTGGCTCTTGCCGAATTCAAGAGAGATCGCCAATGTTTGGGTGGGTGGGTGGCACTAAATCCTAACCCCGTCCAATTCAGGACTCAAGGGCGAAGTTTCGAACTTCGGAATTGTGGATTTTTGAGTGCAATCCAATGAGTCCACCGCCACCGACTTTAGGGTCGTGGCTTGATCAACATCCGTCCCTCCGCAGGAATCCGGCATGGAGGATCGGGAATCCGGACGTAACTAGTCCTTAAGGTAGGGAAGAATCGCCGCATTGCTCCTCTATCACAAGAATATGATGGGTAGCACAGGGAGAGTTGATCTCTCTTAGATCGGTTTTAGGCCCGATCCGGTCGTAATCTGTGGCGACTCCCAGGGCGGCGATGCGATCCAAGAGCTCGTTTATGGAGGAGAGCTCGATCGGATCTAACTGTTTGGCCAGTTCCGAACTAACATGAAGATTGGATTTGATGACTCGAGAGGTCATCGTCGGCGCGGAGGCCGAACTGGCGGTCATGAGAAAACCGCCAAGCCGAAGAGTCGACCGATGGCCAAGGCTTCTTTGGCGAAGGTGTCGCCTTTAAAGACGAGGCGAGGCATCCCACCACGGCGACGGCACACGGTAACTCTCAATGAAAGCACCAATGTCGGTGTCAAACCGGCGGATCTCGGTAGGGGTCCCAATCGTGCGCCTAGGCGGATGGTAACAGGAGACAAGGGACACAATGTTTTTACCTGAGTTTGGGCCCTCTCGATGGAGGTAAAAGCCTACTCCCTGCTTGATTAATATTGATGATATGGGTAGTACAAGAGTAGATCTACCACGAGATCAAGGAGGCTAAAACCCTAGAAGCTAGCCTATGGTATGATTGTTGATGTTGAAGTTGTTGTCCTACGGACTAAAACCCTCCGGTTTATATAGACATCGGATAGGTTAGGGTTACACAGAGTCGGTTACAATGGTAGGAGATCTACATATCCGTATCGCCAAGCTTGCCTTCCACTCCAAGGAAAGTCCCATCCGGACATGGGACGAAGTCTTCAATCTTGTATCTTCATAGTCTTGGAGTCCGTCCATGACAATAGTCCGGCTATCCGGACACCCCCTAGTCCGTGACTTCCTCAGTAATGTCGGTGTCAAAACCGGCGGATCTCGGGTAGGGGGTCCCGAACTGTCGCGTCTAGGCGGATGGTAACAGGAGACAAGGGACACAATGTTTTACCCGAGTTCGGGCCCTCTCGATGGAGGTAAAACCCTACTCCCGCTTGATTAATATTGATGATATGGGTAGTACAAGAGTAGATCTACCACGAGATCAAGGAGGCTAAAACCCTAGAAGCTAGCCTATGGTATGATTGTTGATGTTGAAGTTGTTGTCCTACGGACTAAAACCCTCCGGTTTATATAGACACCGGATAGGTTAGGGTTACACAGAGTCGGTTACAATGGTAGGAGATCTACATATCCGTATCGCTAAGCTTGCCTTCCACGCCAAGGAAAGTCCCATCCGGACATGGGACGAAGTCTTCAATCTTGTATCTTCATAGTCTTGGAGTCCGGCCGTGACGATAGTCCGGCTATCCGGACACCCCCTAGTCCGGGACTCCCTCAGTAGCCCCCGAACCAGGCTTCAATGACGATGAGTCCACCGCGTTGATTGTCTTCGGCATTGCGAGGCGGGTTCTTCTCCAAATTCCATATACTGTTCAAATAGTGTCCGGCTTCTGATAAATGCTGCGCTCTTCAGCTTCTACGCCCAATAATGGCAATCTTCCACGTGTTTGAATGAATGCGAACAGCCAGGGTATTTTTACAATTACCTCCCTAGTCACAAGCAAATGAGCCGCCCATAAAAGGGCAAGGATCTAGATCTGAGTCACACCATCTCCCCTTTGCAAGCTTTCATCGGAGCGCCTCACCCAAGTCCATTCCATCATGGACAATCGACGCTGCTCCTCTTCTCAAGGCTCCCAGCCCTCAGCCAGGAAATTGGGAGAGATGCTCAGTCCATAAAACGAGCTAGTTATACTCCAAACCAAGGATTTTCTCCCCAGCCTTCTTGGTTCCGGGTTTGAGCGGACTTGCCACCTACAAGGGCAAGCAAGCGGAGAGCGTCCCGATCCCTCTAAAGGAGAGCGGGTGTGCTTCATCTCTTATATAGTAAGAGGCCTCGGATTTCCCATCCATCCGCTTTCTCCGGGGCTCTCGAGTTCTGACCTCCAATTGCACCATCTTACCTCCTGCCTCCATCACTCGCATTGCGGGCTTTGTGGCCCTCTGCGAACTATTCTTGGGCGTTGAGGCTCACTTGATTGTGGAAGAGAATATTCTGCCTAGTGCCCCGTTCTTATGAGGGGTCAATATATCAAGTGGGCAGAGCCGAGCTATGGCGCATCGCCGGGACCGGATACCTGTCCGGAACCCCAAAGAAGGCGTCCGAAGACTGGCCTTCGGAATGGTTTTACATGGAGGACGTCCCGCTGCCGGATCCTGTTCGGATCGGCCTTCCGGAGTTCAACAACCCCGGGCCTCATGAGAGGGTAGTGTTTCTACCCCACTTCCTCCGCGGACTAGGTTTTCCACTTCAGCCATTTGTCCGGGGGCTCATGTTTTACTACGGCCTGGACTTCCACGACCTGGCCCCGAATTTCATCCTCAACATCTCGGCGTTTATCGTCAGTGCGAGGCCTTCCTCTCATCATTCCGCCCCACTTCAGCTTATGGCTGAAGATCTTCAACGTCCGGCCGAAGGTAGTGGCGGCCGCCAAGCGGAGTGCTTGAGGCGCCATGGTTGGCAAGATGGCCAAGGTCCTATGGCTCGAGGGCGCCTTTGTGGAGATAATAAAGGGGTGGCAATCGGGGTGGTTCTACATCACCGAGGCGCGCGAACCCGAATGGGCGGCGGCCCCCGAATTTAGATCTGGCTTTCCCACACGGCTCTCGTCATGGAAAGAGACGGGCCTGATGTGGGGGGATTCGGAAGAGCTATCCGGACTCTAGACATGTGTGTCCGAAAACCCGTGGACAAGAATCAATCTCGGGCTTGTCGGCGTAATCCAGTGATGCTCATCCGCCGGATTCTCCCATGCCAACAACGGGCCTTCAATTTGTGGGAGTTCGATCCGGCACATCACCGAACCTTGAGCCGGCTCTTCGACACTACGTACGAAGATGCCTGGAAGGTGCTGTTCAAGGGCGCTGAAGCCCCCGCATCCGCTACCAAAGATCGCGGGTACAGCTCGCGGCGTCCAGCCGGCGAGGTAAGTTATTTTACCCTTTACGGGACTCTTTTTCATAGATTGACTCTATGCGGGATCTAAAACTCCCTAATTTTTGACAGATCGGCTGAAGACGGCGGACATAATAACTGTCCGGCTCCTTTGCCGGAAGACCGGAGGACGCCCTTGATTGGAAGGGGCTCTGGCTCCGGCGCCCATGTGGTGCCGGAGAAGAAGGCCAAGAAGGAGGCCACGGGAACTCGAAGGAGCTCCCGACGCCAGTCTTGTCAGATTCAAGCGTAATCTTCTTCCACGAGGACAAGGAGGAAGAAGAAGAGGCTCCTCCCCGGTGGGGAGGAGAAGAAAAGGAAGGCCCCCCCAACGGGGGAGGCCGGAGGGTCCAAGAAGGGAAGAACCCTTCCTCCGGACATCTCCACCAACGTCGACGATGACGAGGAGGACCGACCAACAAGGGACAAGCCCTTGGCGAGATCGTAAGTGTCCGGATACCCATGGTTTTTTCATAATTGCATAATGTTACGTACGCCCGAACAATCATGCAGCCCGCCTAAGGGCGAGCTCACGACTCATCGGCGGGTCCTCAGGCTCGTCGGAAATGGAGAGTACCTGCTTCCGGCCGCCTCCTCGCTTTCCCACAGACGACGCCTTGTGGGGCCCTAAGGGGCTTGGTCAAGAGGAGGTAGTAGCACAGAGGTGCCACAAGGCGACCTCCTGACTCCAGCGCGGCTGGGGGCAAGACCCCTAGGGGCTCTAAGCCCGACCTCGTCTGGACTCCATGCCGGAACCATCGATTGGTTCCGAAGTCTGGCGTGGATCCTTCACAAGAAGGGTAAGACGCCGGTGTCCTCCGTCAACCGGAGGCACCGGATAGCTTCTGAGGCGCTCAACGCGCCTCCATCAAGGAGGAGCACCGCACTATTATGAGTGCGGTGGTCGGACAGTCGATCCGCCAAGAGCGTCTTGATCAAGCCTATACCAGCCTTTTAACGAGCTTTGAGGTAAGTTTAAAACATACAAAATATTACGCATACACAAGAGCCCTCGATGCTTAGGTCGGTGTTCAAAGGAAAGCGGACTAAGGATCTAAAAAGATATCTGAGGAGTCTAACATAAGTACGTCAATATGGGAGTGCGAGGCTGTATTCTTTGACCTCTGCCCGCCTTGTTGCGGAGGTCAATACATTGAAGCGTAACCTCGAGCAGTCCGAGAACGAGCTCGGACAAGCCAAGAAGCAGCTCGAGGACAAGGAACGTAAGAAATACCTTATTTAAAGAAATACCTTATGGAAAAGGTTTTGGTTGCAAAAAATAACAGGAATAACATGGGTACCGCAGGGGCCACGAACTAGGTGGAGACCCTAAGGGAAGCGGGGGTCGTGGCCGAAAACAAAGCGGCTGCGGAGCGCACCGAGCGAGAGAAAGGGGAGGCGCAGCTGGCGGAGGTGCGGTAAGAGCTCCAGATTCTCGTGAAAAAACACGAGGGTTTGGAGCGTGACTCAATGACCCGAGCGTCCGAGCTAGCCTCGGCTCTGGAGAGTGCCAAAGCTGCTACGGCCGAGGCCCAAACAGCCCTCCAACAACTCGAAGCACTAAAGAAGATAGCGGCGGGTAAGGCATTCTTTATGCAAAGCAAGAATGGAAAAGTCAATTACCTATTACTTACCCGGATTCGGAGCTCTGCAGGAGCATTCGCAGATTGCCCGTAGTCGTCGATGCTTTGCCGCATTCTACCGCGCCCGGAGAGGAGCTCCACGGAGAAGGTGTTACGGTCTCAATATCTTTGAGGCCGGACATCCGGTGCCCCTAAGCGACCAGCTGAAGCAGCTGGTCGAGCTCCACAAGGTCGCCCGAACAGGCCATGAGGGGCCTTATAGAGCGGTTGTGGCCATTGGAGAGCCATGCCCGGAGCTACTTCGGCTTGGTGCAGCGGCTGGTGGATGCCTGTCCGCGGCTTGAAGTTATCAAGCGCTCCGTCTGCATTGAAGGGGTCCGTCGGGCCCTTGCCCGTGCTAAAGTGCTGCTTGGGGCAAAATTTGGATGCGGAGAAGCTTGTGACAGACGGGCCACCGAAGGGCCATGAGCATCGTCGCCCGAAATGTACTATGAGGGCCTCTGAAGGGTGCTCACGAAGCGGATGAGTGCTCCAAGGATGTAATTTTTGAATAGACTCGCGTTTGTTATTCTGTACGCTGAAAACTTGTTCATATGCGCTAAGCAACGCTTATTAATTTAAAATATTACCTTATGTGCGGCCGTTTATCAAATTTGAGAGATGGCAAGTCGTTGGCTTCAGCCCCCATGCCACGAGTGCTGGGGTGTTCAGGATAAACTTGAGCACTCTTGTTCCCATTCTTGGGTCCATCTAGGGAGGTGCTCAACACAGCGAACAAGGCAACCGGACTTATAATGCTTGAACACTCTCACTTAGCCATAGAATTCTATAATTTTAAATTTCGGCGAAGCCCCTAATATTCGAAGACCGAGTTCGGGCACTATCCACGCCTTGGCGGATAATTCCGGTTCCTCGCTCTAAGCGGCATAAGTCTTTAGGGACCCGAAAAACCTCTCGAACAGCGACCGGCTCTCGCCTTATCATGACGGCCAGTTTTAGCTTTCTCCTTTGAGGTGCTCGACCCAGAATAAGCTGGGGCACAATCGCGATGGTTCTCCCGGTGCTACCTTAGCCGATATAGCGGAACGTAAGGTACCAAAACACGGAGCCGGGCAAACCCAACTATTGACCCAAGACATGATTCGAGCCAATTCATATAATGCTATAAGTTCGGGTGCCGCACTTGTGAAAGTGTTCGGACTTTATCACACCATAATTTTGGGATACTCAAGCCCTCGGTGTATTGGCCGTACCAAAGTGTACGGTTGCAACATGTCGTGAAATGAACATATGTATATATATAAAGGAAGTAAAGCAATAAGAAGCAAGAGCTATGTATTGTTTTATTCAAAAGGTACTTGCAATGGAAGCGTAAGCGATACAAATAGTGCGGTAAGCAAGGGATGGGACTATCTAACATGTCCCCCTCCGTGGGTAAGCTACGGATGGTATGTAAAACAGGTATAATGCTCGTAACAGAGACCACCTGAACACTTGACGTGGCTTTCCGCTTCGCTGGCTGTTGCATCGTGAGTTCGGCGATTCAAGTGCCGGACAGGACTTCTCGAAGACGGAGTCCTGAAAGTAAAAAGAAAAGAAAAAGGAAAAAAAAAGAAATGACACAAACAGAGCCTCAGTGCGGTCGAGCCGCATTCTTGGCGTCCGTTGTCTTGCCCCTCCCCATATGCCCGTGGTATATCCAGAGCGTAATTATGTACGCATAATACTGGTTTCGCAATTTCGCGAGGGCTGGGGTTGGGGCTGGATTACTACCGATGCTTGAATCGTGCTGTGTGGTCTTGTTGCAGGTTACTCCGGCGCGCTTGGCGGTGTCCGGGACGCTTAGCGGCCGGACTCGAGAATTGCCGTGAGAGGCTGCTTTGCACCTCCGCCGCGAGGGCCGACGTATGCTCCTCCGTTCGAGAGAGCGTTCGGTGTTTCCATTGACCGTGATTACTCCTCGAGGGCCTGGCATCTTGAGCTTGAGGTATGCGTAGTGCGGCACCGCATTGAATTTGGCAAATGCGGTTCGTCCGAAAGCAAAGGCGTGATAGCCGCTGCAGAATGGGACGATGTCGAAGATTAACTCTTCGTTTGGAAGTTATCCGGGATCCAAGACCACTTCGAGTGTAATCGAGCCTGTACAACCGCCTCTACACCCGGTATGACGCCTTTAAAGGTTGTCTTTGTAGGTTTAATCCTTGAGGGGTCAATGCCCATCTTATGCGCTGTATCTGATAAAGCAGGTTCAGTCTGCTGCCGCCATTCCATCGAGGACTCTAGTGAGGTGAAATCCGTTGATAATTGGGTCAAGAACCAATGCGGCTGACCGCCGTGTGGATGCTAGTGGGTGGTCCCTTTGATCGAAGGTGATCGGGCGGGAAGACCATGGGTTGAACTTTGGGGCGATGGCTCCATCGCATATACGTCCTTAGTGCACGCTTCCGCCCTTTTGGGTATGTGGGTTGCGTATATCATGTTCACCGTCCGCACTTGCGTAGGAAAACCCTTCATCCTTTATTGTTCGTGGCGGGGCTCTTCCTCGTCATCGCTATGCTGCCCTTGTTATTGAGTTCGCACTTAACTTGCTCGCTTGCTTGAACACCCAACAGTCCCTGTTGGTGTGATTGGCTGGTTTTTGGGGTGCCATGTATCCGCACAAGCGATCGAGTATTAGGTCCAAGTTGGACGGGCCACAGGTATTTCTTTTGAATGGCTTCTTCCACGACCAGGTTTAGAGCCTCTGAATCCGGCATTGGCGGCCGTATTTTCAGTATTATCGGCTGTTAATCTGGCGCTTGTTCTTGTTTCGGACGTGACTCGCATTGCTGTCCTTGGTATCCGGACTATCGGATGTTTGGCCAAGTTGTTGCTTCGAGCTAGCCAGCTGTCCTCTCCCGCATAAAAAGCGAGTCATGAGGGTTGTGAGGGCCGCCATAGATTTCGGCTTTTCTGTCCTAGGTGCCGGGCAAGCCACTAAATCCACGGATGTTATGTTTGAAGGCTGCAAGGGCCTCTCGCATCCGGACGATCAACGATTTGATTTTTCTTTGTTAGGAACCGAGTCCGTAACTGTCTCGCCGATTCTTCTTGCTGCTGAATTATGTGGCTAAGGTCATCGGGCGTCTGGTGGTCGCACATATGTGCCCTGGAAGTTATCAAGGAATGCGGCTTCCGAGTCCTCCCAACAACCAATTGATTCTCGCCGCAAGCTGTTGAGCCGATGCCGAGCTGGTCCTTTAAGCTTCAGGGGGAGGTATTTGATGGCATGTAGATCATCACCGCGAGCCATGTGAATATGGAGGAGATAATCCTTGATCCAGACCGCAGGATCTGTGGTACCATCGTATGATTCGATGTTTACGGGCTTGAAGCCCTCGGGGATTTGATGATCCATTACTTCATCTGTGAAGCATAGTGGGTGTCTTGGCGCCTACAGATTAGGCTATATCACGACGTAGCTCATATGAGCTTTGTCATCGTGTTCGGCCCGGCCGATTTTGTCAGATCCGCGCGACGGTAATCATCCCGTGTTGCTGGGCGCCCACGCGATCTGTAGACCGATCTTGTATATTTTGCCTTATCCTCCAATATATCTCGCAAGTCCGACACGTTTTCCCTTGCCTTGGTACTTTTTGAGCGGCGTCGGGGTGTGGCTTGAGCGGAGGGCCGAGAGGCTTCTCGTCGCGGCCACGGGTGGCCGGTCTGCCATGTCGTCTTGTTGGCGACTTGGGTGCTTCCTCCTCTAGTCGAGGCAACGGCCCGTGTTTGGGGTAGCTTTTGGAGGCGTTCGAGTTCATACTCTTGGCTGCAAGGACTTGATCCATCTGTCAACTAGCAGGTCTTGATCAGCTCTAAGTTGTTGCTGCTTTTTCTTGAGGCTGCTTGCCGTGGCTATAAGCCTGCGTTTGAAAACGCTCTGTTCGGCCGGGATCCTCGAGCACGACAAATTAAGTGCCGTCGAGGCTTGCCTCATCTTCGAGGGAGGCGCATAATTATCGCCTCGACCTCTCTTTTCTGCCACTGCCGTCGTGCGGACTTGCTTCTCCCTCCTCCTCTGCCGAGTCTGCTGCAGGGGTTCTCTTCGGCAACCTTGTCGAGTGCTATTATCTCCGTGCCGGAATCACCGCTTTTTATTGTGGCGGGATTTAGAGCGGCGCCGCGAGGTCGGCGCTTGGCTGTTCTTGGAGGGTCATCCTCCGTTGTTCCATCGCTGTTCCCATCTTTTGGGATGTCCACCATGTATATGTCATATGACGAGGTGGCCTTCCAGGCCCTGAAGGCACTGGGTCTTGGTGTCTCCGGCGTCGTCCATACCGTCGATGTCTTGGTCATAGTCGAGCTTGTCGGTTAAATCATCGTCAGTGGCTACAAAGTGGGTGGTGGGTGGGCGTTGAATTTCTTCGTCGTCCGCATCCCAACCTTCCTGTCCGTAGTCCGGTCAGGGCTCTCCGGATAAAGAGAGAGACTTTAGTGAATTCAGGATGTCGCCAAAGGGCGAGTGCTGAAAGATGTCCGCGGCAGTGAACTCCATGACCGGCGCCCAATCGGATTCGATTAGGTGGGCGCCGGAGGGTTCTGAGTCCGGAGGAGTCCGGCACCCGAGTCGAGGTCTTCGCAAAGGACAGGGATGGAGTTCGACTCGATCGCCAGAGATTGTAGCCCCGAGGCGGTGTCCAACCACTCATCCTCGATCGGGGAATCGCTCCGGATTAAGGGTCGGGCGGATCTTGAGTCTGCGGCCTCGAGGGCCTTTGTTAATTTGCGAGCTAGATCATGCCCATCGAGACGGTCGCGGCACGCTTGGCTGCGGCTCGAATCCGTCGAAGATCAAGTCTCCGCGGATATCGGCCGATAGTTCAAACTTCCAAATCTGACCTGATGGCCAGGGGCGTAGCTTCGATCTGCTCCGGATGGCTGCTTAATTGGCCCGCAGTGCAAAGCCGCCGAACACGAAGATATGTCCGGGGAGAAAAGTCTCACCCTGGACCGCGGCGTTGTTGTTGATCGAAGGAGCCATCGGCCTATCGGTGACGACACAGAGGAACTCTCAATGAAAGCACCAATGTCGGTGTCAAAACCGGCGGATCTCGGGTAGGGGGTCCCGAACTGTGCATCTAGGCGGATGGTAACATGAGACAAGGGACAGGTTGTTTTACCCAGGTTCTGGCCCTCTCGATGGAGGTAATACCCTACTCACTGCTTGATTAATATTGATGATATGGGTAGTACAAGAGTAGATCTACCACGAGATCAAGGAGGCTAAACCCTAGAAGCTAGCCTATGGTATGATTGTTGTTGTCAGCCACGGACTAAAACCCTCCGGTTTATATAGACACCGGATAGGTTAGGGTTACACAAAATCGGTTACAATGGTAGGAGATCTACATA
Source organism: Aegilops bicornis (assembly GCA_021605145.1). Taxonomy (NCBI): domain Eukaryota; kingdom Viridiplantae; phylum Streptophyta; class Magnoliopsida; order Poales; family Poaceae; genus Aegilops; species Aegilops bicornis. The sequence continues at coordinate 334,583,056 of CM038673.1, read as the reverse complement.
TCCGTATTGCCAAGCTTGCCTTCCACGCCAAGGAAAGTCCCATCCGGACACGGGACGAAGTCTTCAATCTTGTATCTTCATAGTCTTGGAGTCCGGCCGTGACGATAGTCCGGCTATCCGGACACCCCTTAGTCCGGGACTCCCTCAGTTTTTCTCTCTATTCCTTTTTATTTTCTCTTTTGGCAAGCATCATGTGGTGAGGAAAGATCTAGGCACATATATCCAGTTGATTATGGGTAGCATGAGTCATTATTGTTGACATCACCCTTGAGGTGAAGACGTTGGGAGGTAAAACAATAAGCCCCTATCTTTCTATGTGTCCGGTTGAAACATTTACTCATGTGTATGCAGTGAGTGTTAGCAATCATAGAAGACTATATGATGGTTGAGTATGTGGAGCTCTTACTTAAACTCTGTTGAATAAGTTGAATTGCAATTTCTTGGTGACTAAGAACATAGGTTGTTGAGTTTCAGGAGAGTTAATTGTTTGAACCTTAACATGTGAATTGGTTGCCACTATAACATGAGAAGTTTTATAAGAAAGAATTGCTGTTATGATGCTAGGAAAAGTGATTGAAATTGTCATTGATCAAACTTGTGCACTTTTCTAGCATTCACACTTCATAAATTATTTCTTTTATCATTTACCTACTCGACGACGAGTAGGAATTAAGCTTGGGAATGCTGATACGTCTCCAACATATCTATAATTTATGATGTATTCATGTTGTTTTATTATCATTCTTGGATGTTTTACAATCATTTTATAGCCACTTTATATCATTTTTTGGGACTAACCTATTGACCCAGTGCCCAGTGCCAGTTGTTGTTTTTTGCTTGTTTTTTACATCGCAGGAAATCAATACCAAACGGAGTCCAAACGCAACTAAACTCCACGTAGATTTTTTATGGACCAGAAGACATCCATTCGGCTAGAGCAGCACCTAGGGGATGCCTCAAGGGGGGCACAACCCACCAGGGCGCGCCCGGGCCCCCTGGCGTGCCCAGGTGGGTTGTGCCCACCTTGGTGGCCTCCCGCACCCCCTCTTTGCACTATAAATTTCCAAATATTCTGAAACCCATCGGGGTTAACCTAGATCAGAATTTCTCCCGCCGCAAGGCTCTGTATCCATGAAAACCAATCTAGACCCCATTCCGGCACCCTGCCGGAGGGGGGAATCATCTCCGGTGGCCATCTTCATCATCCCGACGGTCACCACGATGAGGAAGGAGTAGTCTACCCTCGGGGCTGAGGGTTTGTACCAGTAGCTATGTGTTTTATCTCTCTCTCTCATGATCTATATCATGGGCTTTGTTAATATAGTCGGATATATGATGTTTCTCCCCTCTATACTCTTGTTGTGATGAATTGAATCTTTACCCTTTGAATTTTTGTCATATCAGATTGAATATTCAGAGATGAGAACACATGATATATGTCTTGCTATATGAATACTTGAGGTGACAATTGGGGTATCTTATTGATTCACTTGATATATGTTATGGCATTCAACTCGTGGATTCCCGCGGTGATATTGGGGTAATCTATGCATAGGGGTTGATGCATATTTTTCTGCGGTAGAAACGTCGGGGTCTCTTTATAGTTCTTTGTGTGGATTGAGTATTATGAATATGAATATGCTTTGGTGTTATTCTAGTATGAACTCTAGGATAGATCAAACTGAAACAATAGCTTTGTGTTATTTTAGTACGAACTCTTGAATAGATCGATCGGAAAGAATAGCTTTGAGGTGGCTTCATACCCTACAAACAATTCCTATCTTTTGTTCTTCGCTAGTAGGAACTCGGGAGTGATTCTTTATTGTACTTTGAGGGATAATCATATGATCCAACTATGTTAGCACTATTGAGAGATTGCACTAGTGAAAGTACGGACCCTAGGCCTTGTTTTTAAGCATTGCAACACCGTTTTTGTACCCGTTTACTATTTTCTACCTTGCTGCTTTTGTTTATTCAGATTATAAAGATATATTTCTACCATCCATATTACACTTTTATTACCATCTCTTCGCCGAACTAGGGCACCTATACAATTCGCTATTATATTGGGTGTGTTGGGGACACAACAGATTTCTTGTATTTGGTTGCAGGGTTGTTTGAGAGAGACCATCTTCATCCTACACCTCTCACGGATTGATAAACCTTAGGTCATCCACTTGAGGGAAAATTGCTACTGTCCTACAAAACTCTGCGCTTGGAATCCCAACACGTGTTTACAAGAATAAAGTTGCGTAGTAGACATCAACATACGTGTCAGTTCCCCTTTTGTCACTGGGAACAAGCACCATAAGATCGAACCCACTACAAAGCACCTCTTCCCATTGCAAGATAAATAGATCAAGTTGGCCAAACAAAACCCAAATATCGGAGAAGAAATACGAGGCTTGATACGTCTCCAACGTATCTATAATTTTTGATTGTTCCATGCTATTATATTATCTGTTTTGGATGTTTAATGGGCTTTACTAAGCACTTTTATATTATTTTTGGGACTAACCTACTAACCAAGGCCCAACAAATTGTTGTTTTTTTGCCTATTTCAGTGTTTCGCAGAAAAGGAATATCAAACGGAGTCCAAACGGAATGAAACCTTCGAGAGAGTTATTTTTCGAACAAACGTGATCCAAAGGACTTGGAGTGGATGTCAAGAAAGAAGCGAGGAGGCCACGAGGCGAGGCACGCCGCCTCGGGCGCCGCCTCACCCTTGTGGGCCTCTCGTAGCTCCACCGACATACTTCTTCCTCCTATATATACCCATATACCCCGAAAACATCTAGGAGCACCACGAAACCCTATTTCTACCGCCGCGAACTTCTGTACCCGTGAGATCCCATCTTGGAGCCTTTTCTGGCGCTCCTCCGGAGGGGGAATCGATCATGGAGGGCTTCTACATCAACACCATAGCATCTCCGATGATGTGTGAGTAGTTTAAAACAGACCTTCGGGTCCATAGTTATTAGCTAGATGGATTCTTCTCTCTCTTTGGATCTCAATACAAAGTTCTCCTTGATTCTCTTGGAGATCTATTCGATGTAATTCTTTTTGCGGTGTGTTTGTCGAGATCCGATGAATTGTGGGTTTATGATCAAGATTATCTATGAACAATATTTGAATCTTCTCTGAATTATTTTATGTATGATTGGTTATCTTTGCAAGTCTCTTCGAATTATCAGTTTGCTTTGGCCTACTAGATTGATCTTTCTTGCAATGGGAGAAGTGCTTAGCTTTGGGATCAATCTTGCGGTGTCCTTTCCCGGTGACTCAAGGCGACAAGGCACGTATTGTATTGTTGCCATCGAGGATAAAAAGATGGGGTTTATATCATATTGCTTGAGTTTATCCCTCTACATCATGTCATCTTGCTTAATGCGTTACTCCATTCTTATGAACTTAATACTCTAGATGGATGCTGGATAGAGGTCGATGTGTGGAGTAATAGTAGTAAATGTAGAATCGTTTCGGTCTACTTGTCGTAGACGTGATGCCTATATACATGATCATGACTAGATATTCTCATAATTATGCACTTTTCTATCAATTGCTCGACAGTAATTTGTTCACCCACCATAATACTTATGCTATCTTGAGAGAAGCCACTAGTGAAACCTATGGACCCCGGGTCCATTTTCCATCATATAAGTTTCCGATCTATTTTATTTTGCAATCTTTTACTTTCAGTCTATATCATAAAAATACCAAAAATATATATCTTATTATCTCTATCAGATCTCACTTTTGTAAGTGGCCGTGAAGGGATTGACAACCCCTTCATCGCGTTGGTTGCAAGGTTCTTATTTGTCTGTGCAGGTACAAGGCGACTTGCGTGTAACCTCCTACTGGATTGATACCTTGGTTCTCAAAAACTGAGGGAAATACTTACGCTACTTTGCTGCATCACCCTTTCCTCTTCAAGGGAAAAACGAACGCAAGCTCAAGAGGTAGCAAGAAGGATTTCTTGCGCCGTTGCCGGAGAGGCTTACGCCAAGTCAAGTCAAGATTTGATCTCACAGCATCTAGCCATCTCTGGCGCAGTTGCCAAGTCAAGTCAAGACATACCAAGTACCCATCACAACTCTTATCCCTCGCATTACATTATTTCCCATTTGACTCTCAATTTCCTCTCCCCCACTTCACCTTTGCCGTTTTATTCGCCTTTTTTTCGTTTGCCTTTTTCTCACCAGATCTATTGTTTGCTTGTGTTACCATGTGGCTTGTATTTGCTTGCTAAAAATCTATTGATATGGATCCACTTAAAGTGTTCTACTTGGATCATCTTCGATCTTTATCTTTCGTCTTTGAAACCCCAACTAGCCTAGTTGATGGGAAATCTTTAGATGAGCATGCTCATTTTGTGCGTCACCGTTTGTCTAAAAAAGGGAGAATCTTATGGGATCAAATAAACAGATTGCTGTGTTATGCTTGGAATCTTTGTGAAATTTATGATTTTACTTGTTGCTCTAAGAACCTTAAAAAACACCATCCCTACCTATGTGAGTTTAATGATAATGAAATCTTATCTTCTTATGCAAAGGGTGTTTATAATTACTATCATATCAAACAAATTGAAGAATTTGTTGCTTTTAAGGGTGCTTATGAAGTTACTTCTTTGATTGAAAAAATATGATATTACTCTCTATGAATCTGAAAATTTTGACATACTTAAATATTGCTATGAAAACTATGCTCATAATGTCTATGTCAAAGAAATTATTGAGAGAATGACCGTTGCTTTGGAAAAAATAATGATATGCATGAACCTATAGATAATGATGATTCCGATGATTTGATTGAAATTTCCCTTGATGAACATGATGCTTGCTATTCTTGTGGCCATGATGCCAATATTTTTGAAGATGAATTTGCTCTAATTCCTTATGTTAAACATGAGATCGTTGCTATTGCACCCATACTTGGTAGTTCCTTCAATGAAAAGCATGATTGCACTGGTGTTACTCTAAATTCTCTTGATGTAAATTGTGCTAATAATATGCAAAACCCTAAGCTTGGGGATGCTAGTTTTGCTATGTCTACTACTTGTTGCAATGATCATGATTGGGGTGATTCTTCTTGTTATCTTGAAAATTTATTTAAGCCCCATGATGAATATGAGATTGATAATAATGTTTGAAATAATATTGAAAGTGGTTTTGGAAGAGTGTCAACTTTAGGTTCCACATATTTGGATAATCTTCAATCTTATGAAGTTTTTGATAAAAGTGGGTTTGGAGAGGTCATGACTTTACTTAATGTTAATCCCACTATTTCGGAAGAGTGTCAACTTTGCATGCATGTGGATCATGTTGAGAATATGTTATGTGATAGCTATATTGTTCAATTTGCTTATGATCCTACATGTAATTATTATGAGAGGGGAAAATATGGTTGTAGAAATTTTCATGTTACTAAATTACCTCTCTTCATGTTGAGATTGCTATCGTCTCTTTCTTCTTCCTTGCATATGCTAGTTTTTGCTTGCCTTGATAATTTGTTTGCCTATAAGATGCATATGCATAGGAAGTATGTAAGACTTAGATGTGTTTGTCACATGTTTTATGATGCTCTCTTTGTTTTTCAATTATTATCTTTCGTGTGAGCATCGTTGAAATCTTATGCCTAGCTAGGGGCGTTAAACGATAACACTTGTTGGGAGGCAACCCAATTTTATTTTTGTTTATTGCTTTTTGGTTCTGTTTACTAATAAATAAATGATCTAGTCTCTGGTTAGATGTGTTTTTATGTTTTAATTAGTGTTTGTGCCAAGTAGAACCAATAGGATCTTCTTGGGTGATAGTTGTTTGATCTTGCTGAAAAAGTTAGAAACTTTATGCTCACGAAAACAATTGTTAAAAATCACCAGAATGTGATAAAATACTGATTCCAATTGCAGTAGATCAATAAACAAATTATCTAGGTCTTCCTATTTTGGTAGATTTTTCTGAGTTACAGAAGTTTGCGTTAGATACAGATTACTACAGACTGTTCTGTTTTTGACAGATTTTGTTTTTCGTGTGTTGTTTGCTTATTTTGATGAATCTATGGCTAGTATCGGAAGGTATGAACCATAGAGAAGTTGGAATAAAGTAGGTTTAACACCAATATAAATAAAGAATGAGTTAATTACAGTACCTTAAAGTGGTGGTTTGTTTTCTTTCGCTAACGGAGCTCACGAGATTTTTCTGTCAAGTTTTGTGTTGTGAAGTTTTCAAGTTTTGAGTAAAGATTTGATGGATTATGGAATAAGGAGTGGCAAGAGCCTAAGCTTGGGGATGCCCAAGGCACCCCAAGGTAAAATTCAAGGACAACCAAAAGCCTAAGCTTGGGGATGCCCCGGAAGGCATCCCCTCTTTCGTCTTCGTCTATCGGTAACTTTACTTGAGGCTATATTTTTATTCACTACGTGATATGTGTTTTGCTTGGAGCGTCTTGTATTATTTGAGTCTTTGATTTTTAGTTTACCACAATCATCCTTGTTGTACACACCTTTTGGGAGAGACACACATGAATCGAAATTTATTAGAATACTCTATGTGCTTCACTTATATCTTTTGAGCTAGATAATTTTGCTCTAGTGCTTCACTTATATCTTTTAGAGCACGGTGGTGGTTTTATTTTATAGAAATTATTGATATATCATGCTTCACTTATATTATTTTGAGAGTCCTTTAGAACAGCATGGTAATTTTCTTTGGTTAAAAAAATTAGTCCTAATATAATAGGCATCCAACTTGGATATAATAAAAACTTTCATAAAAAGTGCATCGAATACTATGAGAAGTTTGATACTTGATAATTGTTTTAAGATATGAAGATGGTGATATTAGAGTCATGCTAGTTGAGTAGTTGTGAATTTGATAAATACTTGTTCTAAAGTTTGTGATTCCCGTAGCATGCACGTATGGTGAACCGTTATGTGATGAAGTCGGAGCATGATTTATTTATTGATTGTCTTCCTTATGAGTGGCGGTCGGGACGGCGATGGTCTTTTCCTACCAATCTATCCCCTAGGAGCATGCGCGTAGTACTTCGTTTCGATAACTAATAGATTTTTTCCATAAGTATGTGAGTTCTTTATGACTAATGTTGAGTCCATGGATTATACACACTCTCACCCTTCCACCATTGCTAGCCTTTCTAATACCGCACACCTTTCGCCGGTATCATACACCCACCATATACCTTCCTCAAAACAGGCACCATACCTACCTATTATGGCATTTCCATATCCATTCCGAGATATATTGCCATGCAACTTACCACCGTTCCGTTTATTATGACACGCTTCGTCATTGTCGTATTGCTTTGCATGATCATGTAGTTGACATCGTATTTGTGGCAAAGCCACCTTCATAATTCTTTCATACATGTCACTCTTGATTCATTGCATATCTTGGTACACCGCCGGAGGCATTCACATAGAGTCATATTTTGTTCTAAGTATTGAGTTGTAATCTTTGTGTTGTAAGTAAATAAAAGTGTGATGATCATCATTATTAGAGCATTGTCCCAAGTGAGGAAAGGATGATGGAGACTATGATTCCCCAACAAGTCGGGATGAGACTCCGGACGAAAAGAAAAAAAAAAGAAAAAAATGCCATAAAAAAGAGAAAAAGGCCCAAATAAAAAAAGTGAGAGAAAAAGAGAGAAGGGACAATGTTACTATCCTTTTACCACACTTGTGCTTCAAAGTAGCACCATGATCTTCATGATAGAGAGTCTCCTATGTTGTCACTTTCATATACTAGTGGGAATTTTACATTATAGAACTTGGCTTGTATATTCCAATGATGGGCTTCCTCAAAATGCCCTAGGTCTTCATGAGCAAGCAAGTTGGATGCACACCCACTTAGTTTCTTTTGTTGAGCTTTCATACACTTATAGCTCTAGTGCATCCGTTGCATGGCAATCCCTACTCACTCACATTGATATCTATTGATGGGCATCTCCATAGCCCATTGATACGCCTAGTTGATGTGAGACTATCTTCTCCTTTTTGTCTTCTCCACAACCACCATTCTATTCCACATATAGTGCTATGTTCATGGCTCACGCTCTTGTATTGTGTGAAGATTGAAAAAGTTTGAGAACATCAAGTATGAAACAATTGCTTGGCTTGTCATCGGGGTTGTGCATGATTAAATACTTTGTGTGATGAAGATAGAGCATAGCCAGACTATATGATTTTGTAGGGATAACTTTCTTTGGCCATGTTATTTTGAGAAGACATGATTGCTTTGTTAGTATGCGTGAAGTATTATTATTTTCATGTCAATATTAAACTTTTGTCTTGAATCTTTCGGATCTGAACATTCATGCCACAATAAAGGAAATTATATTGAGAAATATGCTAGGTAGCATTCCACATAAAAAAAATCTGTTTTTATCATTTACCTACTCGAGGACGAGCAGGAATTAAGCTTGGGGATGCTTGATACGACTCCAACGTATCTATAATTTTTGATTGTTCCATGCTATTATATTATCTGTTTTGTATGTTTAATGGGCTTTACTAAGCACTTTTATATTATTTTTGGGACTAACCTACTAACCGAAGGCCCAGTGCAAATTGCTGTTTTTTTTTGCCTATTTCAGTGTTTTGCAGAAAAGGAATATCAAACGGAGTCCAAACGGAATGAAACCTTCGGGAGAGTTATTTTTGGAACAAACGTGATCCAGAGGACTTGGAGTGGACGTCAAGAAAGAAGCGAGGAGGCCACGAGGCAGGAAGGCGCGCCCCCACCCTCGTGGGCCCCTCGCAGCTCCACCGACCTACTTCTTCCTCCTATATATACCCAGATACCCGAAAACATCCAGAGCACCACGAAACCCTATTTCCACCGCCGCAACCTTCTCAGATTCGTGAGATCCCATCTTGGGGCCTTTTCCGTGCTCACTTGAAGGGGAATCGATCACGGTGGGCTTCTACATCAACACCGTAGCCTCTCTGATGATGTGTGAGTAGTTTACCACAGACCTTGGGTCCATAGTTATTAGCTAGATGGCTTCGTCTCTCTATTTGGATCTCAATACAAAGTTCTTTTCGAGTCCCTTGGAGATCTATTCGATGTAACTCTTTTTGCGGTGTGTTTGTCGAGATCTGATGAATTGTGGGTTTATGATCAAGATTATCTATGAACAATATTTGAATCTTCTCTGAATTCTTTTATGTATGATTGGTTATCTTTTCAAGTCTCTTCGAATTGTCAGTTTGGTTTGGCCTACTAAATTGATCTTTCTTGCAATGGGAGAAGTGCTTAGCTTTGGGTTCAATCTTGCGGTGTCCTTTCCCAAGACAACAAAGTGGCAAAGGCACGTATTGTATTGTTGCCATCGAGGATAAAAAGATGGGGTTTATATCATATTGCTTGAGTTTATCCCTCTACATCATGTCATCTTGCTTAATGCGTTACTCCGTTCTTGTGAACTTAATACTCTAGATGCATGCTGGATAGCGGTCAATGTGTGGAGTAATAGTAGTAGATGCAGAATCGTTTCGGTCTACTTGTCGTGGACGTGATGCCTATATACATGATCATGCCTAGATATTCTCATGATTATGCACTTTTCTATCAATTGCTCGACAGTAATTTGTGTAACACCCCAAGTGTCATGCTACAGTAATCCCCTGTTAATGGTGCCATGCCATCATGTTAATGTTGCTAATCTTCACTTGATCCAAATCACAATTCAAATTCAAATCCAATCTGAAGTCAAAAATTCATATTTGTTAGACATGATATCTAAAATGTTCATCTTGTGGGAAATAATCCATAACAAATATTGGTGGTGAACCAACATTTTTGCAAGGTGTTTAAAATGGCCTAAACCAATTAAAGCAGTGGCTAAAACAATAGATTAAATGCATTTTCAATTTATGAAAGTGGTAAACTTTTTCAAAAGCCTCACAATCTTTTTGTGGAAGTGCCAACTATTGCAATGTAATTATGTGGCCAAGTCCCACATTTTACAGAATCCTTTTTGGCAGCTCAAATATTGCAAAAACCTTTTCTGTAAAAAGAAGGAGAAAAAGAAAAGAAAAGGAAAAGCAGAGGGGAGAGAAAGCCCCTGCCCCACTTGGGATTCGGCCCACCCAAGCTAGCTGGACCAGCTAGGCCGGCCCACGCCCCCTCCTGGGTCGCTCCTTCCGCCTCCCTGTTCCATTTCTTCGACCGCGGCCCACAATGGGCCACCGATAAGGACGCCAATGCCTTGGCCTGGCTTCCATGAGATCTTTTCCCCCTCATCCACTTCCCCCTTCTCCCTCTACCTCTCCTTCGTTTTGGAAAGGAGGCCGACGCGGTCGCCGCCGTGCCCCGCCCGTCCCCGCGGCCACCGAGCCCCGTTCGCCTCACCGCCGTGTCCCTCGTCTCCTCGACGTCATTTGCTTCGTCTTCGTCCATGAACGGGAGTCAGGGAGCTCCATAATGCGCGCATCGAGCCACCCCCCTTCCGCCTCGGCCGCCGTTGATCTCCTCCAACTCCGGCCACCCTCTGCTGCTCCTAATCTGTCACCGGCTTTCCTTAGCCACTCAGTGAGCTTCTCTCTCTCTCTCCCATCTCGCTGGTAGCTCGCCTGCTCGCCCACAACCATCGTCATGCTCGCTGAAAGCACGCCTCGTGCTCTGGCGTTTCAGAACTCAACGCACTCCACGCACGCGCTTCCTCGTGGCCCTAGCCCCTAGCTCGTTGAGCGCCTTAACGCGCCGCCGCCCGTGCTCGTCGTCGGCGTGCCTCCGGTGACCAAATGGTCACGGGTGTGAGCCCAGCAGCTTCACCACACCGCGTAGAACCTGCCCAGCCTCTTCTTTTGCTCCGTAGCACGCTGTTTTGCCGTCTCCATCATCCACCCGTACGCGTCGCCGCTTCCGCCGCTCGCCGACATCGTACCGATCATCCCCGAGACCATCCCGTAGCACCGTGCGACACGCGATGTCGCTAGTTTTCGAATGCGAGTAGCCACGCCCGTTTTGGGCCACCGTGGCGAAATCCCGAGGCTCGCCAGCGCCCTCCGCCGCATTTTGGCTCGCCAGAGCCAACTCCGGCGCCGGCGTCCGACGTGGCCGACACAGGGCCACCTAGAATTGCTGCCCGGCCTCACTGGCCCTAGTTGACGGGTTGACCCAATCAAGCTGGCAATTGATCAGCCCGACCACTGACGTCACGGGCCCCACCGCTCAATCCTCTAATTAAATGTTTTCTTAATTAAAACTAATTAGTTTAGCTAATTAGTCTATGAATGAGGGCCTTCCTGCTAAATAACTCTGTTTAGTTAGTTTTAAACTTCTGTTAGTCCATTGTCTATGACAGGTGGGACCCACTGGTCAGTTTGACCTGGTCAGCCGTCCTGTTGACTGCTGATGTCACAGTGATGTCATGCTGACGTAGTAATTCTTTTCTGATAATTTATTTAATTCCTGAAATTGTTTAAACTTTGAAAATTCATAGAAATTAAACCGTAGCTCGGATGAAAATGTTTTCTACATGAAAGTTGCTCAGAACGACGAGACGAATCCGAATACGTGATCCGTTTACCTGTTAGACGCCTCTAACTATCTGAACATGGAACTTTCCCCCTCCGGTCATCAGCCTGACACAGGTCCGGAACCGGGAATACCTTCCCGGTTGTTTTCCCCCCTTCACCTATACCATCCAGCACTACGTTAGAAAACCCCTAGTTCTGCGTTTCATCATTTCATGCTTAATGGTACATCTATTTGCTTATATTTACTGTTTCTTCCCCCTCTTCTCTCCGGTAGACCCCGAGGCCGATGATGCCCCGGTGATCGACTACGTCGATGATGACCCCTCCTTGCCAGAGCAACCAGGCAAGCCCCCCCTTTGATCATCCCGATATCGCCCATTCCATTCTCCCATGCTTGCATTAGATTTTGCTACTGTTATTGTTTGCTTCTATTCGATGCATAGCCCGCTTTTGTAACTCGCTTATTGTTACCTTACCTACTTATCCTAAACTGCTTAGTATAGGTTGGTTAGAGATCCGCCGATGACCCCCACCTTGTCCTTGTTGCCCTTCGCTTCATCATCGAAGACCCGATCAACGGGATCAAAGACCAGGCCCTGGCACCGCACATCACTTTCCCCTTAGTTGCTCGACACTACTGGGTTCCTATCGAGTGCCGAGGGTGAGACCTCTACAACACTTCTGATGTTAACCCTATAGTGTAGTTATTCGGTCGTGGTCATCGAGGGTGATTCCGCCTTAACCACTTCCGATACTACTCTGTCGTGCAACCCCTCAAGTGTGAACCTTGGGGGTGGTTCCTCTTCGCTCACCTTGATGATTACATCGAGTGGAATTCACCGGTGATTCCTTGGGTTTTCCTTGATGTTTTGACACACGGATACTTGGACTTTACCACCGCTTTGAAAGGCGGGTCGAATTTGAGGGGTACCCACGAGTGATGTGGAGACGGGTTGACACTGGAGGGTGCCCGCGAGATAATTACGAGGCGTGGCCGGGCATTGTTAGCCCTTGCCGCAAGTCCTCGAGACGGGGCAACGGGGTCACATCTTTCGTGAGTATCGGCTTGTTACCGCGCGTTCCTAATCCACTATGATTTGGATATTTGATCCGAGGGTCTCTGGCCTGATAGCACTAACCATCACGTGGGCATAGTATGGGCGTTCTACGTCGTATACATCAGCCGATGCTTAATAGACGTCAGCGACTGAGCAGCGCGCGTCGGGCTGGACTGCGTAAGCACCTGCCTTTTTGAAGGAGGTATCTAGGTCTGCTCACCGGCCGCCCACGCAACGTGCAGGAGTTCCCGGGGAGATGGCCCATGACCCCTGGGGGCATAGGTTTAGTCCGCTGTCTTGACCTCTCTATTAAGCCTAGGTCGGGTTGCGGCGTATTGTTTGGCCGAGGCCGGCATGACCCAGAGAAAGTGTGTCCGACCGAGTTAATCAAGCATGGTGGGTAAGTTGGTGCACCTCAGGAAGAAAACATCTATCGATAGCCTGTCCTACGGTAACGGACACTTGGAGTTGTATCCCGATCGATACAACTAGAACTGGATACTTGTGATGATAATTGGATTGTGATGAGAAATGGATAGTATGGCTCTGGGATTTCTTTCTCGCAGGGAGTCGAGAAAGGATCTCTAGCCGAGGTTGATAACACTACTACTACTTTACTTTATGCTACTCTACTCCCTCCTGTATGCTGCAAGATGGTGGTTTCCAGAAGATGCTAGTCTTTGATAGGACTAGGCTTTCTCTCTATTCTAGCATTTCATAGCCAGTCCCACATATACTGACCTTCCTTTGATAATGTTGCATATGTAGTGTAGATCCTTGCTTAAGTAGTACTTTGGATGAGTACTCATGGTTGCTTTGCTCCCCCTTTTCCCCTTTCTTTTCTTTCCGGTTGATGCAACCAGATGCTCGGAGCCAGGGAGCGGATGCCACCGTCGGTGCCTACTACTATGTGGAGACCGCCGACGACCGTGGAGTAGTTAGGAGGCTCCAGGCAGGAGGCCTTGCCTTTTCGATCGATGTTGCTTTTGTGCTAGCCTTCTTAAGGCAAACTTGTTTAACTCATGTCTGTACTCAGATATTGTTGCTTCCGCTGACTCGTTTGTATTCGAGCTGATGTATTCGAGCCCTCGAGGCCCCTGGCTTGTAATATATAGCTTGTATTATTTTAATTTGTATCTAGAGTTTTGTTGTGATATCTTCCCGTGAGTCCTTGATCTTGATCATACACATTTGCATGCATGATTAGTGTATGATTGAATCGAGGGCATCACAAGTTGGTATCAGAGCCGACTGCCTATAGGTAGCCCCCTTTCCAACTCCTTGGCCGAAGTTGAGTCTAGTCACTGAATTTTTTTTACTAACATTGGCTGTGTGTCTTATGGGCCCACATCGCCATTGGGTGGTATTAGGATATTTTATTCCTTGTCTTTACTCTGGGATTCTGATCTCTCTTCTACTCGGGTTAAATATTTTGCTAACTATAACACTAGGTTCTCGTAAATGATTCTTCCGGAGACCCTCTCATTTCAGATGGTTGCTTGGTGTACCAGAAGACTACGAAGACACTGCCGATGTTCTCCCGAGAACTTGTGCTTATCGGCTTTGCAATTTCCTACCACCGTTATGTCTTTATGGATAGTTAAATACACTTGCCATTCATACTTTCATTCCCGTTGATCTTGTTATTACAAGATACCCGGAAGTATTCTCCGACTTTCGAGAATCTCTTCTTCGACTGCCTTACAACTCTTTTTCGCCTGAATAACCTTACGAATAATTCCTCACACTTATCGGGGATTCGTTCATCCCCAGTTGATCATATGTCTCACAAAATTCTTCGAATGCAATCCGATCTCCCGAAGATCCTCTATAGCCTAGTGCTCCCGAAAGTCTTGCCTACCCGCATTATGGTTAAATCCATATGTCCGGCAATATTCATTAACATCCTTTGTCATTGTCATCTTGAGCCTATTGATTCATTATGTTGCGATTGCTCGCAATCATCAATTAACCCTTAGAAAATTTTCTTTTCGGCTCAGACATCGTTCCGGATATAAGCTGGTTTTTGTCCAATCCGGATTTGATCGGGTACACCTCTAAGTCTATTCAACTTACTCATATTTTGATCAGAGCCTTTGCTTCTGATCCTTCGTCTTGAAATCATAATTCCTTTATACCCAAGCATCGAATCATTCAGACGTTTTTATAAGCCGATTGCATTCTTTCTTCTTCTGGTTGAGTATCGATACTCAGATCAGATACTTTATGGACCGCCATATCCTTGGTTGGATTATTATCCGACAATGTCCTTCATATTCATTAACCTTGTGAGTTCTTCCCATCACACCTAATGCCTTTGGTAAATTCTGTCATCTGCATTTGTCAACCATGCTCTGCTTTCGAGCCGGTATAATTTACTCCTGAAGCTTGCGTTATACTCCCTCCATTCCAGAATATAAGGTGTATTGGTTTCCGTGCAAGTCAACGATTTGAAAGTTTGACCAAGTTTATAGAACAAAATAGAAACATTTGCAATACCTAATAGATAATATATAAAACTACATTTCATGATCGATCAAATTATATAAATTTCATACTATGGGTATTGATATATTTTCCTAAAAACTTGGTCAAACATGCACTCCTTTGACTTTTGGAAAGACAAATACACCTTATATAAAGGAACGGAGGGAGTATGTTCCTAAGATGCCTTGATGGGCTGAACCTATGCCTTCCCTAAATCTATGTGAACTCGAAAGTTATGAGGGTTTTACTGTACTGGCTTTTCGTCAGATGAAATTTCATCGCCACAACTTCTTCAAAAGCGGGAAGTGAATGAAATGTTATGCATTGGAGAAGTGGGAGTCGACCTTGAACTTTGTGTTCATGCCCATGGACACGATGTAGATCTTATCATGGAAGCTTCTCTTAAAATTAATTATCCCCATGGTATAAGATCATCTTATATCTGGGATTTGATCCTTTGCAACCGTGGTTCTGACCATGATTGTTCTTCTTTGGTCCCATTTCTTGGACAAGTTAAATCACTTGTCTTCTACAGGAAATTCGCCTGCCCAACCTCTATTATGATCTACCTACGAGTATTACCCTTGGTATCTCAAGGATATCATGCCATTGCACTACATCTTATGAACTTTTGATGGAGTACTACCTTACCCTGTCTTTGTCACGTCAAGGGTTCTGGGTTGTTTGTCAATCGAGAACACCGATAAGTGAATCGTTTTCGCACTCTGATTCAATAACACTAAGTAATTTTCGTTGCTTATGAGTTTAATAATCCTTCAAGTTATTCCTAGCCTGATCGGCTATATCATTATCGTGCCAAATTTTAACTGTGCTACCTGGTTCTTCTTCCCGGAGCACATTTTTTCGACGCTGAGCTAAGCTTACGTCGATCTTCCTCGTCATATCATTTCGCCTTGAACAACAAGCTTGCTTTCGAGTTTGTGTCGTACTCGTGGTTCCAATAACCTTTCGCTTCGTCATTCCATTGACTTGATGTCATCGCCGATCGATTACATCTTCCTGAAATCTCTCGACAAATGTGTCGTTATCATCATCAACTTCTGAACTCTCCCAAGATATCAATCGAATTCATGATGAGAAATACTATCCTTGCCCCTCAATGATTTGTGTTATCATCGACAACATTTTTGCCTTCGCCCCAACACAAACTTGTTCATATAATCTTGGAAATACATTCTTTGTGACATCTCGATGGATTGCTACTGAACCCATCGACCACATCCTCATCTTTTTCCTGGTAAAATTGCATGAGATGTCCTAAAAATTTCCGATGGATCCCTTGAGTATCCAAAGACTGACCTTTACCTGATGACCATGTCAATGCTATCCCGAAGCACAACAGTGGTACTCCATTCACCAACAAGAACATTGCCAGCGCAATGCTAAATGTTCTTGATCAACTATCCACACACCATTGTATGGGTAACATCACGAGTTTCCCCACTCTTTTCCCTAGTTGGTTAACTACTTGTAGTCCTGTCATGATTATCCCGCTCTGCTTGCTCTTGGGAAGGAGATACACCTAATACTTGTGTATACACCTCTTCCTTTCCATTGTTTTGTTTAACCTTTCTTGTGATCTACATGATCTAAGCAGTAATAGTTCCCTGCTTATGTAAACACCTTGGTGTACAAATTTTCAGTAAGACCTTGTTACTCTTGCTGTTGACATTCCGGTAACCACCGATGGACGAGAACTTTGCCTATTGGCCCACCTCGTTCAACGAGCAGGAAAATGGTTCTCTTCGTCCCTCGCCCTTGGTACCAACGTTGTTACCAACATAACTGACAGGCTATCCTCTGACATGCCTTGCTATCATGACCGTGCAAGATGTCAGCACCCTTCCTATTTTTTTAACCCACATGGTGGGCCCATAACCCATAGTTCCACATGATCGAAACTTGACTCTCCTGTACCACCTTGATTCTGAAGTATACTTTACACTTGGCTTCGTATGTAATTCACGAGCTAACTTCCTCGGTATCATTCATTTCGGTATGAGAGGCAACACCATTCCTCATTGCTCTGAACCCCTTCATCACCTGTTATAGGCATCAACTTGATGCCTACCTGGTCGAAACTTGTTGAACCCCCTTATAGCACTCTCGATTTGTCTCTTCGTGCTTCAAAAATCTCCTTCCTTGAGATAATTACTGGATGCCAATCCTTTTAGACATCCGTCCTTATAGTTTTCCCCTTATAGCCTATTCGTAAGAACGATGGACTTTCTGAAGAAAGGACGAGGACTTCATCATGATGCCCTGATGCAGCGAATTGAAGACATCAACATTATGGATCAACCTCTTCGATGAGAGCAACAAGAACAAGACGATTCGTTAGAATTTCATAACCAGTTCCTTTCCCCTTACTCCACCTCTTAAATCTCGGGACGAGATTTCTTGTAGTGGAGGAGATTTGTAACGCCCCCAGTGTCATGCTACAGTAATCCCCTGTTAATGGTGCCATGTCATCATGTTACTGTTGCTAATCTTCACTTGATCCAAATCACAATTCAAATTCAAATCCAATCTGAAGTCAAAAATTCATATTTGTCAGACATGATATCTAAAATGTTCATCTTGTGGCAAATAATCCATAACAAATGTTGGTGGTGAACCAACATTTTTGCAAGGTGTTTAAATGGCCTAAACCAATTAAAGCAGTGGCTAAAACAATAGATTAAATGCCTTTTCAATTTATAAAAGTGGTAAACTTTTTCAAAAGCCTCACAATCTTTTTGTGGAAGTGCCAACTATTGCAATGTAATTATGTGGCCAAGTCCCACATTTTACAGAATCCTTTTTGGCAGCTCAAATATTGCAAAAACCTTTTCTGTAAAAAGAAGGAGAAAAAGAAAAGAAAAGGAAAAGCAGAGGGGAGAGAAAGCCCCTGCCCCACTTGGGATTCGGCCCACCCAAGCTAGCTGGACCAGCTAGGCCAGACCACGCCCCCTCCTCGGTCGCTCCTTCCGCCTCCCTGTTCCTCCGACCGTGCCCACAGTCGCCGCCGAACCCACCTCGCCGACCACGCCGCTACAGGCACCGTGGGGAGGATAAGGATGCCAGCGTCGGCACCCTGGCTTCCGCCGAGATCTTTGCCCCCTCATCCACTTCCTCCTTCTCCCTCTCCCTCTCCTTCGTTTTGGAGAGGAGGCCGACGCGGTCGCCGCCGTGCCTCGCCCGTCCCCGCGGCCACCGAGCCCCGTTCGCCTCACTACCGTGTCCCTCGTCTCCGTCTATGTCGTCTGCTTCGTCCCCGTCCATGAACGGGAGTCGGGGAGCTCCACAATGCGTGGATCGAGCCACCCCCCTTCCGCCTCGGCCGTCATTGATCTCCTCCAACTCCAGCCACCCTCTGCTGCTCCTAATCTATCACCGGCTTTCCTTAGCCACCTGGTGAGCTTCTCTCTCTCTCTCCAAACTCGCTGGTAGCTCGCCTGCTCGCCCACAACTAGTCACCGCCACGACTGTGCTATGTCCGCCACCGACAAGCTCATGGTCGTCGCCACAACCATCATCATGCTTGCCTGAGCACGCCACCGTGCTCCTGGCGTTTCCAGGAACCGAACGCACCCATGCACGCGCTTCCCCGTGCCCCCTAGCCCCTAGCTCGTTGAGCGCCCGAACGCGCCGCCGCCCGTGCTCGTCGCCGGCGTGCCTCCGGTGACCGAATGGTCACGGGTGTGCGCCCAGCAGCTTCACCGCACCGCGTAGAACCTGCCCAGCCTCTTCTTTTGCTCTGTAGCACGCTGTTTCGCCGTCTCCGTCATCCACCCGTGCAGACGTCGCCGCCTCGCCCGCTTGCCGGGCGTTGCCCGGCCATCCCCGAGACCAACTCAGAGCACCGCGGCGACGCGCGACATCGCTAGCTTTCGAACGCGAGTAGCCACACCCGTTTTGGGCCACCGTGGCGAAATCCCGAGGCTCGCTGGCGCCCTCCGCCGCGTTTGCCTCGCCAGAGCCAACTCCGGCGCCGGCGTCCGACGTGGCCGACCTGGGGCCACCCCTAGGGTCGCTGCCAGCGGGCCCCACGGGCCTAGTTGACCGGGTTGACCCAGTCAACTGCTGACTGGTCAGCCCCAGCCACCTGACGTGCGGGCCCCACTGCTCAATCCTCTAATTAAATGTTTTCTTAATTAAAACTAATTAGTTTAGCTAATTAGTCTATGACAGGTGGGGCCTTCCTGCTAAATAACTCTGTTTAGTTAGTTTTAAACTTCACATTTAGTCCATTGTCTATGACAGTGGGACCCACTGTCAGTTTTGACTGGTCGGCCCGTCTGATCGCCGATGTCACAAAGTTGATGTCATGTTGACATAGTAATTCTTTTCTGATAATTTATTTAATTCCTGAAATTGTTTAAACTTTGAAAATTCATAGAAATTAAACCATAGTTCGGATGAAAATGTTTTCTACATGAAAGTTGCTCAGAACGACGAGACGAATCCGAATACATGGTCTGTTTACCTGTTAGACGCCTCTAACTATCTGAACATGGAACTTTCCCCTCCGGTCATCACCGACATTAAACCTAACCGGAATACCTTCCTGCTGTTTTCCCCCTTCACCTATACCATCCAGCACTACGTTAGAAAACCCCTAGTTCTGCCTTTCATCATTTCATGCTTAATGGTACATCTATTTGCTTATATTTACTGTTTCTTCCCCCTCTTCTCTCCGGTAGACCCCGAGGCCGATGATGCCCCGGTGATCGACTACGTCGATGATGACCCCTCCTTGCCAGAGCAACCAGGCAAGCCCCCCCTTTGATCATCCCGATATCGCCCATTCCATTCTCCCATGCTTGCATTAGATTTTGCTACTGTTATTGTTTGCTTCTATTCTGATGCATAGCCTGCTTTTGTAACCTGCTTATTGTTACCTTACCTACTTATCCTAAACTGCTTAGTATAGGTTGGTTAGAGATCCGTCAGTGACCCCCACCTTGTCCTTGTTGCCCCTGCTTCATCATCGAAGACCCGATCAACGGGATCAAAGACCAGGCCCTAGCACCGCACATCACTTTCCCCTTAGTTGCTCGACACTACTGGAGTGCCGAGGGTGAGACCTCTACAGCACTTCTGATGTTAACCCTATAGTGTAGTTATTCGGTCGTGGTCATCGAGGGTGATTCCGCCTTAACCACTTCCGATACTACTCTGTCGTGCAACCCCTCAAGTGTGAACCTTGGGGGTGGTTCCTCTTACGTTCACCTTGATGATTACATCGAGTGGAATTCACCGGGGGTGATTCCTTGGGTTTTCCCCTTGATGTTTTGACACACGGATACTTGGACTTTACCACCGTTACTTGGAAAGGCGGGTCGACCCTGAGGGGTACCCACGAGTGATGTGGAGACGGGTTGACCTGGAGGGTGCCCGCGAGATAATTACGAGGCGTGGCCGGGCATTGTTAGCCCTTGCCGCAAGTCCTCGAGACGGGGCAACGGGGTCACATCTTTCGTGAGTATCGGCTTGTTACCGCGCTGTTCTAATCCACTATGATTTGGATATTTGATCCGAGGGGCCTCGGCCGATAGCACTAACCATCACGTGGGCATAGTATGGGCGTTTCTCGTCAGATACATCAGCCGATGCTTAATAGACGTCGGCCGACCGAAAGCGTCCGGGCTGGACTGCGTAAGCACCTGCCTTTTTGAAGGAGGTAGCTAGGTCTGCTCACCGGCCGCCCACGCAACATGTAGGAGTTCCCGGGGAGATGGCCCATGACCCCTGGGGGCATAGGTTTAAGTCCCGCGTCTTGACCTCTCTATTAAGCCTAGGTGAGGTTGGGCGTATTGTTTTGCCGAGGCCGGGCATGACCTGTGAAAGTGTGTCCGGAGTTAATCAAGCGTGGTGGGTAAGTTGGTGCACCCCTGCAGGGAAGAAAACATCTATCGATAGCCTGTCCTATGGTAACGGACACTTGGAGTTGTATCCCGATCGATACAACTAGAACTGGATACTTGTGATGAGAATTGGATTGTGATGAGAAACGGATAGTACGGCTCTGGGATTTATTTCTCGCAGGGAGTCGAGAAAGGATCTCTAGCCGAGGTTGATAACACTACTACTACTTTACTTTATGCTACTCTACCTCCTCCCGTATGTCGTTAAGATGGTGGTTTCAAGATGCTAGTCTTTGATAGGACTAGGCTTTCTCTCTATTCTAGCATTTCACAGCCCAAATTTCACATATACAAAATTTTCCTTTGATAATAATGTTTCATATGTAGTGTAGATACTTGCTTGCGAGTACTTTGGATGAGTACTCTCGGTTGCTTTGCTTCCCCTTTTCCCCCTTTCTTTTTCTTTCCGGTTGATGCAACCAGATGTCGGAGCCCAGGACCCAGATGCCACCGTAAGTGCCTACTACCACGTGGAGACCGCCGACCACTGTGAGTAGTTAGGAGGCTCCTGTGCGGGAGGCCTTGCCTTTTCGATCGATGTTGCTTTTGTGCTAGCCTTCTTAAGGCAACTTGTTTAACTCATGTCCAGATTCGGATATTGTTGCTTCCACTGACTTCGTTTGTATTCAAGTTGATGTACTCGAGCCCTCGAGGCCCCCGCTTGTAATATATAGCTTGTATTATTTTAATTTGTGTCTAGAGTTGTGTTGTGATATCTTCCCGTGAGTCCTTGATCTTGATCGTACACATTTGCGTGCATGATTAGTGTATGATTGAATCGAGGGCGTCACAATTTGTTCACCCACCGTAATACTTATGCTATCTTGAGAGAAGCCACTAGTGAAACCTATGGCCCCCGGGTCCATTTTCCATCATATAAGTTTCCGATCTATTTTATTTTGCAATCTTTTACTTTCAGTTTATATCATAAAAATACCAAAAATATTTATCTTATTATCTCTATCAGATCTCACTTTTGCAAGTGGCCGTGAAGGGATTGACGACCCCTTTATCGCGTTGGTTGCAAGGTTCTTATTTGTCTGTGCAGGTACAAGGCGACTTGCGTGTAACCTCCTACTGGATTATACCTTGGTTCTCAAAAACTGAGGGAAATACTTACGCTACTTTGCTGCATCACCCTTTCCTCTTCAAGGGAAAAACCAAGGCAAGCTCAAGAGGTAGCAAGGCTATAAGCAATCATGCATAAAAGAGATCAAAGAAACTCAAATACTTTCATGGATATAAAAACATAGATCTGATCATAAACTCAAAGTTCATCCGATCCCAACAATCACGCCGCCAAAAGAGTTACATCATATGGATCTCCAAGAGACCATTGTATTGAGAATTCGGTGAGAGAGAGGAATCCATCTAGCTACTAACTACGGACCCGAAGGTCTAGAAAGAACTATTCACGCATCATCGGAGAGGCACCGATGGAGGTGGTGAACGCCATCCGTGATGGTGTCTAGATTGGATCTGGTGGTTCTAGACTCTGCGGCGGCTGGAATTGATTTTCGCCGACTCCCCTAGGGTTTCTGTAATATTGGGGTATTTATAGAGCAAAGAGGCGGTCTAGGGGGCACCCGAGGTGGGCACAACCCACCAGGGCGCGCCTGGGCCTCCTGGCGCGCCCTGGTGGGTTGTGCTCTCCTCGGAGCACCCCCGAGGCGCAGCCTTGGCCCATTAGGTGTCTTTTGGTCCAAAAAATCTCCGTAAAGTTTCGTTGCAGTTGGACTCCGTTTGGTACTGATTTCCTGCGATGTAAAAAACATGCCGAAAACAGCAACTGGCACTTGGCACTATGTCAATAGGTTAGTACCAAAAAATGATATAAAATGATTATAA
This sequence comes from Aegilops bicornis, assembly GCA_021605145.1. Lineage (NCBI taxonomy): Eukaryota > Viridiplantae > Streptophyta > Magnoliopsida > Poales > Poaceae > Aegilops > Aegilops bicornis. The sequence goes on along the minus strand of CM038673.1, from coordinate 334,560,233 downwards.
AACATCCAAGATTGATAATATAACAACATGGAACAATAAAAAATTATAGATACATTGGAGACGTATCATCGACATGGTGAGAGGCCCTTAGTCGGGACACCGTCCGATAGATCTAATGGAAGTCTCGAGAGTATAGTTCAGTACTCGCCTTACTTTATTATTATTATTTTCTGATCTAGATTGTTACAAATCGGATGATAGCGTTTTGAAAATATGTTTGTTAAAGGACAACGTAGCTGATTATCCCAAAGACAGTGGTCTAGGCAGGGATATTAATGTCATTGTTAAGGTATATTTTGCTTCCGTTATGAGTTGTATCTTGGTCGCAAAACCCTTGTAATGAATTCATTCGTTAAATTAAACTCCCCGGATTTGTTGTAGATATGTTGTTGTTACATCTTTCGTGAATTGTGTTTTGATACCTACCTGTCCACCCATACAGCGTGTATGTTGCGATATGCATGTTGTGTTTGGTGGGCGTCCCAACACTACAAAAAAATACACTTCCGTGATGATACGTGTTTGTCACAGTAGGTCGCGTTTTTTGTCATGCATGTACATCCATGACAAATTTATGACAGAATCAAGATAGTCATACATGTGCTGTCAGAGAAGTGTTCCATGACATTACCAAAATTATCATCACGAAGTGTCCACTTCCATGACGATAAATTGCGCGTCACGTACTGCTTTTCGTCAAGGGTGACCGACACGTGGCATCCACAATAACGGAACGCCGTTAAGCTATCGAGTCGGGTTTTGGATGCGATAACCCGTTAACAGCCCGACCAATGGGGATTTTCCACGGTAAAATCATCATTGGCTGGAGGAAACACGGTCGGCTCACCGTTGGGACAGATGTCATCCGCTCGATGGACCGAAGGCGCCTATGATACGGCGACCGTGGCACGGCCCAACAGAGGCCCATTCCTGTGAAAAGGTCAGCCCGTTTGACTTGGTCAAAAGGTGGCGGCCCGGCCCACGGAAATCCTGTTAACGGCCTGTTCGCATATAGCCCATTTACAGCCCGCTAACCCAGGGCCCGTTACGCCCTATCCAAATTAGGCCCAGTAGCGTCATCTGGGCCGTCCAATATGATTCAGCCCGTTTTAACTTCCGGCCCATGTGTGGCCCATGACTTCTTTCGGCCCATATGAGGACCTTTGTAACTCTTGGCCCATTAACGGCCCGTGGTGAAACTGACCCGTAATGAATAGTGTATCACTTTATACCCATTAACGGCCCGTTATTCCATTGGGCCGCTTCATTAAGTTATCTTTCGGCCTTCTCAGGCCCATTGATTCTTGGGCTCGCTTATGCAGATTCTTGCTACATACGGCCCGTTCTCGCTGTCATTTTACGCTAGGGCCAAATTCAGCCCGTCGTTACAGTTGGCCCGTTTGCGGACCGTTAATATGTTGGGCCGTTTTCATGTCAAAAAAACCCGTTGGGCTGTTTTCATAGAGTTATCAAATACAGCCTATTAACGACCCGTTATGGTCCACGAATAGTATGGCCCATGATTGGCGAAATGATGATATGCCCCAAAGAAGGCCCATGGATCCTACGGCCCCTATGAGGCCCATGGATAGTACGGCCCGTAGAAGGCCCATGGATCGTAAGGCCCGTAGAAGGCCCATGGACCTGCGACCCGTAGAAGGCCCATGGACCCTAAGGCCCGTATAGAAGGCCGATGGATCCTATGACCCGATAGAAGGCCAATGGATCCTACGGCTGACGAAGGCCCATGGATCATCTGACTGCAGGAGGCCCATGGTTACAACAAATTGTGTTCCCATGATTATTTTGGCCTAGTTACCAAAAATAGGCTATTGTGGCCACTAGAAAAACAGAAAAAAGAACTGCAGTGACTACAAGCAAACAACTAAACAAGACAATAAGGAAATAAATAAGCAAGCAATTAACGCTAGCCTATTACCGCTTATTACACATATTACATCCACTGGCATCAAAGTTCGCCACCAAAGGTGCAAATATAGGGAACAAAGCAAGACATTACATACACCGGCGTCAAAATTGGCCACCAAAGGTGCAAATAAACGCGGCAAAAGAAACAAGAGCATAAATCAAACAACTTCGTAAGAGCTCAAGAAAGCGTTATCCTAGGTATCCAACATGTCGGGCAATAAGCTTAGCAAGCTGATTAGCTTTGTCCTGTTTACGCTAAAATCCTCCAACGCTTTGTTGCACCAGAAAAGTATGCATCTGAATGCTCCAGGACTTTCGCAAATTCTTCCGCTTCTTGTCGCAGCACAACTGATCGATGTCTTTCAGCTTGTAGTTGAGACTCAAGAAACCGAATCGATTCAGACAATGAGTTTGAATAGCTTGTGCAAGCGGTAGTGGCCAATAACTCGAACACTAAACCAAGACAGGACTTTGGGGTTGTCTCGCTATCTTCAAGATAGTCTTCCTTAGCTGTTTTATCAGCTTTGTTGGAGACCAACAAGGATGTGTCACTATCCTGAACCTTATCTGCATTACTTCCTTTACCATTGCTTAATAAGGCACTCTTCCCCAATATTCTGTCAGCCCAGATACTATTTTTTTCAAGATGAAAATGGCTAGCCCAGCTATACGTCTTTTTGAGGAATACCCAGGCAAGGTCAACTTGTTATTCTCCGCCCCGCTGGGCTGCAAATCTTTCCTAGGAGGGATGCATTAGGCTTAACAGGAAATGGCCTTTAAAAAATAATAAACGGGATGTAATTATAAAAATTGGGCAGTAACTATAAAAAAATTCACCAAACACCAAATTAGTTTATAAAATATTATTTATGGATTTTGAAAATCTTAAATTTTCATTGTTACATTTAATTTTTCGTTGGATTTTTACGTAATACAAATTTATATTTAATCGACTAGAAATTTCGGGATAAAATATTTCGGATCCCATCAAAATGTGGGAAATTTTATTGAATTCTGTCTTCAACGGTTGGTTGAAATTATTAATCGTTGTCCTAGCTACAAAATGGGCTGTACTTTTAACAAACTGTAAATGGGCTGTTGTAAATTCCATTAGAATTCAAAATGGGTTGTACATTCTTACAAAACGCAAATGGGCTATAAGTTCTCCGCCACACACTTGTGGGCCTACTAAGGACGCGTCCCTAAAAAATAAGTTGACGCGTATGCAAGGCTTTGTCAACTTATTATAGTCAACACACGGTTCTAGCAGCAGTGGCCATTGGATGTCTATCCAACGGATGTCGTGCTTCTTCTTCAATCTCGGATATTCTTAGCTTCGGCCGCCCAAAAAATGATTCCTCCCCCTGATATCTGGGAAGCACCGTTTTGAGGCTGACTCAGGCCTACTAAGTTGGAGCGTACCAAGGGCTTTGTCAACTTAGTCAATATAAACGATTCTAGCTTCAAGGACCGTCGATGTCCATCCAACGGCGGTAGTGCTTCTTCAACCTCTAGTCTTCTTGGTCCAGCCGCCCAAAGCAATACCGGTCATGCCGCCGCTCCAGCCTCCCGTGGGTTGTGGCCAGGCCAGCGAGGCCTCACCGCCCCCATACTACTCCCACCATCGCCGTGCCATCCCTCCACTCACCCACACCCCATGTTATTCTCATGACAGCGGCCTCACACCGCACCGAACCAGTTGAACCCTCAGATTCTCCTCTTCGCGGGCTTCCATTGCGTCTTCCCGACTCCGTCATCCCTTCCTAGGCCTCACAGTCGTCCACCGCCCTGGTGCTCTCTTCGCTGCATGGTCAACATGGTCAAGGAACGACTTCCTTCGGATGTGGATCAGACGTGGAGAGGCCGACAGCTAGGTCCACGGCCGCAAAGAAGGAAGTGCCTCCTTATTACGCGGAAAATAATGATTCCTCCACCTGACAGCAGGGACCTGATACGTCTCCGTCGTATCTATAATTTTTGATTATTCCATGCCAATATTATTCAACTTTCATATACTTTTCGGGCCAATCGGAGTTACGGATCTCCATATATACACGAAACGGTGAAACAGAGCCAGGGGAGAACGCATAAACAGAGAGATAGATCCAATCTCGGAGAGGCTCTCGCCCCTCCCAAGCCATGGGAGCCAAGTAACAGAGGGGAAACCCTTCTCCCGTCTAGGGAGGAGGTCAAGGAAGAAGAAGAAGAAGGGGGCCTCTCTCCCCCTTGTTTCCGCGCTGCCGGGAGCCATCATCATCACCGCGATCTTCACCAACACCGCCTTCATCTTCACCAACATCTCCATCACCTTCCCCCCTCTATCTACAGCGGTCCACTCTCCCGCAACCCGCTGTACCCTCTACTTGAACATGGTGCTTTATGCTTCATATTAATTTCCGATGATGTGTTGCCATCCTATGATGTCCGAGTAGATTTTTTCGTTGTCCTATCGGTGATTGATGAATTGCTATGATTGGTTTGAATTGCATATTTTATTATTGGTGCTGTCCTATTGTGCCCCTCCGTGTCGCCATAAGCGTGAGGGATTCCTCACTGTAGGGTTTGGTAATATGTTTATGATTTGCTTATGGTGGGTAGCGTGGAGTGATGTACATGCACGTATCCAGTAAGTACGTTGTTTGCGTATGGGATAAAGGGGACTTGATACTTTAATGCTATGGTTGGGTTTTACCTTAATGAATCTTTAGTAGTTGCGGATGCTTGCTAGAGTTCCAATCATAAGTGCATATGATCCAAGTAGAGAAAGTATGTTAGCTTATGCCTCTCCCTCAAATAGAATTGCGATAGTGATTACCGGTCTAGTAACATAGTCATTGCTTAGGGACAATTTCGCAACTCCTACCACCACTTTTCCACACTCGCTATATTTACTTTATTGCTTCTTTATCTAAACAGCCCCTAGTTTTATTTACGTGCTCTTTACTTTCTTGCAAGCCTATCCTATCACACCTACAAAGTACTTCTAGTTTCTTACTTGTTCTAGGTAAAGCTTAACGTCAAGCGTATGAGAGTTGTATCGGTGGTCGATAGAACTTTAGGGAATATTTGTTCTACCTTTAGCTCCTCGTTGGGTTAAACACTCTTACTTATCGAAAACTGCTATGCGATCCCCTATACTTGTGGGTTATCAAGACCTTTTTCTGGCGCCGTTGCCGGGGAGTCATAGCGTGGGGTGAATATTCTCGTGTGTTCCTGTTTGCTTTATCACTAAGTAATTTTTATTTGCTGTTCTTAGTTGTTCTTTATGTTTAGTTATGGATATGGAACACGAAATACCAAAAAAATTAGGTGTACTTGCTACTCATGGAGATGGGGTAACTCGTAAAACCCTCGATTCTCATTATGAGAAAGATATTATGTACTACTTTGATAATCCCGAGAAAACCCCATTCAACTTTATAATGGGAGACACGTTGGATCAACGTGAATACTTTAGGGATTATCGCTCGACACAAAAAGGGAAACTATTATGGGATCAATTTATTATGTTGCGTTGGTATGCCTGGAATCGATGCTTGAGATATGATATTACTTGTTGCTCTAGGATGGAGGCTCCACACCTTCCCTTTTCATGCAAATTTAATGATAATGAAACCTTAGCTTCTTATGCTAATGGTATATATGATTACTATGATGTGGAACAAATAGAAGAATTTGTTGCTTTTAAGGCTGCTTATGAAATTGAAGCTTTGCTTGAAAAGTATGAAGCTTTTTGATGATGATGGTTTTAGGCCTGAAAATCTTGCTATACTTAGATATTGCTATGAAAATTATGAATACAATTACTATATTAATGCTTTTATGAAGAAAGTCAACGCTGTCCAAGCAGAGACTAATATTTTGCAGGAATCTATGGAAGAGGAAATTGATGAAACTATGAGCTCATTGGATGAAAAAGATGAGGAGGAGAGCGAAGAACAAAAGGAGGAAGAGCGGATTGATCACCCGTGCCCACCTTCTAATGAGAGTAACACTCCAACTCATACATTATTTAATTCCCCTTCGTGCTTACCGAAGGATGGTTTCTATGATGATTGCTATGATCCCTTGAATTTGGTTGAAATATCCCTTTTTGATGATGCTTGCTATGCTTGTGGCCAAGATGCCAATATGAATTATGCTTATGGAGATGAACTTGCTATAGTTCCTTATGTTAAACATGAAATTGTTGCTATTGCACCCACGCATGATAATCCTATTATCTTTTTGAATTCTCCGATTATACTATATCGGAGAAGTTTGCACTTATTAAGGATTATATTGATGGGTTGCCTTTTACTACCGCACTTGATGATTTTGATAGATATAATATGCATGTGCTTGCTGCTCCTACTTGCAATTATTATGAGAGAGGAACTATATCTCCACCTCTCTATGTTTCCAATACAATAAAATTGCAAGAAACTGTTTATACTATGCATTGGCCTTTACTATGTGTGCATGAATTGTTCTTTTATGACATGCCGATGCATAGAAAGAGAGTTAGACTTCGTTTTTGCATGATATATGTTACTTTGTGCTCACTATTAAATTACAAATCATTGTTAATTAAAATTGGCTTTGATATACCTTGGGATCCGGGTGGATCCATTACTTGAGCACTAAATGCCTAGCTTAATGGCTTTAAAGAAAGCGCTGCTGTGAGACAACCCGGAAGTTTTAGAGAGTCATTTATATCTGTTGAGTGCTTTCATATAGTTTAAAAACAACAAAAATAAAGAGGGGAACCCAAAACTTTTCAAAAAGGAAAGTGAAAGTGAGAAAGACAAGCATTGTTGAAGTGGGAGAGCTCCTTGAACTTTGTTCATGCTCATGGCAACTTTGTGAATCTTGATTAAAGAAACTTTTCAACAAAATAATTATCCCCTTGTACAATTCCATTGTATTATAAAAATAATGTACCAAGGTTTGCCTTTAGGATGTTTACAATGCTTGTTGGTTTGTGCGGTGCAGGACAGAAACTTTGGCTGTAGTGCGTGAATTTTAGTTTTTTACTGGAACGTCAAATGGTTCTGATTCTTTTTGAACTGTTTTTTTGTACAACTTGTTTATTTTTCCTAATTTTAGTAGAATTTTTAAAATACCATAAGTATGGTGAATGTTCAGATTATTACAGACTATTCTGTTTTAGACAGATTCTGTTTTTGATGCATAGTTTGCTTGTTTTGATGAAACTATCAATTTATATTAGTGGATTAAGCCATGAAAAAGTTATATTACAGTAGACACAATGAAAAAACATAATATGAATTGGTTTGCAATAGTACTTAGAGTAGTGATTTGCTTTATTATAGTAAGGATCTTACCGAGTTTTCTGTTGAAGTTTTGTGTGGATGAAGTGTTCAATGATCGAGAAGGTCTCGATGTGAGAAGAAGGAAGAGAGGCAAGAGCTCAAGCTTGGGGATGCCTGAGGCACCCCAAGTAAATATTCAAGGAGACTCAAGCGTCTAAGCTTGGGGATGCTGGGAAGGCATCCCTCTTTCTTCAACAAATATCGGCATGTTTTCGTATTCGCTTGCTCATGCGATATGTGCAAGTCTTGGAGCCGTCTTTTGCAATTAGGTTTTTATTTTTCTTTTATGCACCATGCTGGTATGAGATAGTCCTTGGTTGATTTATAGAATGCTCATTGCACTTCACTTATATCTTTTGAGTATGGCTTTATAGAATGCTTCATGTGCTTCACTTATATCATTTGAAGCTTGGATTGCCTGTTTCTCTTTACATAAACAACCGCCATTTGTAGAATGCTTTTTTGCTTCACTTATATTTGTTGAGCGTGGGCATATCTTTTGTAGGAAGAATTAAAGTCTCTTACTTCACTTATATCTATTTAGAGAGATGACAGGAACTGGTATTCACATGGTTAGTCATAGAATCCTACATAAACTTGTAGATCGCTGAATATGATAGGTTTGATTCCTTGCAATAGTTTTATGTATATAAAGATGGTGATATTAGAGTCATGCTAGTTGAGTAATTGTGAAATTGAGAAATACTTGTGTTGAGGTTTGCAAGTCCCGTAGCATGCACGTATGGTGAACCGTTATGTAACGAAGTCGGAGCATGAGGTGTTTATTGATTGCCTTCCTTATGAGTGGCGGTCGGGGACGAGCGGTGGTCTTTTCTTACCAATCTATCCCCCTAGGAGCATGCGCGTAGTACTTTGTTTCGATGACTAATAGATTTTTGCAATAAGTATGTGAGTTCTTTATGACTAATGTTGAGTCCATGGATTATACGCACTCTCACCTTTCCATCATTGCTAGCCTCTTCGGTACCGTGCATTGCCCTTTCTCACCTCGAGAGTTGGTGCAAACTTCGCCGCATCCAAACCCCGTGATATGATACGCCTCATCACACATAAGCCTCATTATATCTTCCTCAAAACAGCCACCATACCTACCTTTCATGGCATTTCCATAGCCATTCTGAGATATATTGCCATGCAACTTTCAACATCATCATCATATACATGACTTGAGCATTCATTGTCATATTTCTTTGCATGATCGTAAGATAGCTAGCATGATGTTTTCATGGCTTGTCCGTTTTTTGATGTCATTGCTATGCTAGACATTGCACATCCCTTACATCACGGAGGCATTCATATAGAGTCATATCTTTCTTCTAGTATCGAGTTGTAATATCGAGTTGTAAGTAAATAAAGGTGTGATGATCATCATTATTAGAGCATTGCCCCATCCAAAAAAAAGAGAGTCCAAAGAAGTCTAAAAAAAATGGGGCCAAAGAAGCCCGCAAAAGAAAGGGAAAATAAAAAGGGGCAATGTTACTATCTCTTTTTCCACACTTGTGCTTCAAAGTAGCACCATGTTCTTCATGTAGTGAGTCTCATATCTTGTGCTTCAAAGTAGCACCATGTTCTTCATATAGATTGTCTCCTATGTTGTCACTTTCATATACTAGTGGGAATTTTCATTATAGAACTTGGCTTGTATATTCCAACGATGGGCTTCCTCAAATGCCCTAGGTCTTCATGAGCAAGCAAGTTGGATGCACACCCACTTAGTTTCAGTTTGAGCTTTCATACACTTATAGCTCTAGTGCATCCGCTGCATGGCAATCCCTACTCCTCACATTGACATCAATTGATGGGCATCTCCATAGCCCGCTGATTAGCCGCGTCGATGTGAGACTTTCTCCTTTTTGTCTTCTCCACATAACCCCCATCATCATATTCTATTCCACCTATAGTGCTATGTCCATGGCTCACGCCCATGTATTGCGTGAAAGTTGAAAAGGTTTGAGAAACGTCAAAAGTATGAAACAATTGCTTGGCTTGTCATCGGGGTTGTGCATGATGTGAATATTTTTTGTGGTGAAGATGGAGCATAGCCAGACTATATGATTTTGTAGAGATGAGTTTTCTTTGGCTATGTTATTTCAATAAGACATAATTGCTTGGTTGGTATGCTTGGAGTATTATTGTTTTTATGTCAAAGGATAGACTATTGCTTTGAATCACTCGTGTCTTAATATTCATGCCATGATTAGACATATGATCAAGATTATGCTAGGTAGCATTCCACATCAAAATTATCTTTTTTATCATTTACCTACTCGAGGACGAGCAGGAATTAAGCTTGGGGATGCTGATACCTCTCCGTCGTATCTATAATTTTTGATTGTTCCATGCCAATATTATTCAACTTTCATATACTTTTTGGCAATTTTTTATACTATTTTTGGGACTAACATATTAATCCAAAGGCTGAGGCCAGCCTCGTCACATTGCATGTTTTGGTTTCGCAGAGTATCCATATCAAACGGAGTCCAAACGGGATAAAACGGATTTGAGCTTATTTTTGGAAAATATGGAAAATTTGGAAGGAAAATCAATGCGAATCCGGTTCGAGGTGGTCACGAGACAGGGCGCTACCTACCCTCGTGAACCCACCAGAAGGCGGTTGACGCTCTTCTTTTGCCGCAAGAAAGCTAATATTCGGAAAAAATCACGCGAAGGTTTGTGCCAATCGGAGTTACGGATCTCCATATATACACGAAACGCTGAAACAGAGCCAGGGGAGAAAGCATAAACAAAGAGATAGATCCAATCTCGGAGGGGCTCTCGCCCCTCCCAAGCCATGGGAGCCTAGGAACAGAGGGGAAACCCTTCTCCCATCTAGGGAGGAGGTCAAGGAAGAAGAAGAAGAAGGGGGCCTCTCTCCCCCTTACTTCCGCGCTGCCGGGGGCCGTCATCATCACCGCGATCTTCACCAACACCGCCATTATCTTCACCAACATCTCCATCACCTTCCCCCTCTATCTACAGCGGTCCACTCTCCCAGCAACCCGCTGTACCCTCTACTTGAACATGGTGCTTTATGCTTCATATTAATTTCCGATGATGTGTTGCCATCCTATGATGTCTGAGTAGATTTTTCGTTGTCCTATCGGTGATTGATGAATTGCTATGATTGGTTTGAATTGCATATTTTATTATTGGTGCTGTCCTATGGTGCCCTCCGTGTCGCCAAGTAAGCGTGAGGGATTCTCACTGTAGGGTTTGCAATATGTTTATGATTTGCTTATGGTGGGTAGCGTGAGTGATGTGGCTAATGCACCGAGTAAGTAGGTTGTTTGCATATGGGATAAAGGGGACTTGATACTTTAATGCTATGGTTGGGTTTTACCTTAATGAATCTTTTAGTAGTTGCGGATGCTTGCTAGAGTTCCAATCATAAGTGCATATGATCCAAGTAGAGAAAGTATGTTAGCTTATGCCTCTCCCTCAAATAGAATTGCAATAGTGATTACCGGTCTAGTAACATAGTCAGTTGCTTAGGGACAATTTCGCAACTCCTACCACCACTTTTCCACACTCGCTATATTTACTTTATTGCTTCTTTATCTAAACAGCCCCTAGTTTTATTTACGTGCTCTTTACTTTCTTGCAAGCCTATCCTATCACACCTACAAAGTACTTCTAGTTTCTTACTTGTTCTAGGTAGTTTAACGTCAAGCGTGCGTGAGAGTTGTATCGGTGGTCGATAGAACTTTAGGGAATATTTGTTCTACCTTTAGCTCCTCGTTGGGTTCGACACTCTTACTTATCGAAAACTGCTATGCGATCCCCTATACTTGTGGGTTATCAAGACCTTTTTCTGGCGCCGTTGCCGAGGAGTCATAGCGTGGGGTGAATATTCTCGTGTGTGCTTGTTTGCTTTATCACTAAGTAATTTTTATTTGCTGTTCTTAGTTGTTCTTTATCTTTAGTTATGGATATGGAACACGAAATACCAAAAAAATTAGGTGTACTTGCTACTCATGGAGATGGGGTAACTCCTAAAACCCTCGATTCTCATTATGAGAAAGATATTATGTACTACTTTGATAATCCTGAGAAAACCCCATTCAACTTTATAATGGGAGACACGTTGGATCAACGTGAATACTTTAGGGATTATCGCTTTCGACACAAAAAGGGAAACTATTATGGGATCAATTTATTATGTTGCGTTGGTATGCCTGGAATCGATGCTTGAGATATGATATTACTTGTTGCTCTAGGATGGAGGCTCCACACCTTCCCTTTTCATGCAAATTTAATGATAATGAAACCTTAGCTTCTTATGCTAATGGTATATATGATTACTATGATGTGGAACAAATAGAAGAATTTGTTGCTTTTAAGGCTGCTTATGAAATTGAAGCTTTGTTTGAAAAGTATGAAGCTTTTTGATGATGATGGTTTTAGGCCTGAAAATCTTGCTATACTTAGATATTGCTATGAAAATTATGAATACAATTACTATATTAATGCTTTATGAAGAAAGTCAACGCTGTCCAAGCAGAGACTAATATTTTGCAGGAATCTATGGAAGAGGAAATTGATGAAACTATGAGCTCATTGGATGAAAAAGATGAGGAGGAGAGCGAAGAACAAAAGGAGGAAGAGCGGATTGATCAACCGTGCCCACCTTCTAATGAGAGTAACACTCCAACTCATACATTATTTAATTCCCCTTCATGCTGACCGAAGGATGATTTCTATGATGATTTCTATGATCCCTTGAACTTGGTTGAAATATCCCTTTTTGATGATGCTTGCTATGCTTGTGGCCAAGATGCCAATATGAATTATGCTTATGGAGATGAACTTGCTATAGTTCCTTATGTTAAATATGAAATTGTTGCTATTGCACCCACGCATGATAATCCTATTATCTTTTGAATTCTCCCGATTATACTATATCAAGAAGTTTGCACTAATTAAGGATGATATTGATGGGTTGCCTTTTACCATTGCACATGATGATTTTGATAGATATAATATGCATGTGCTTGCTGCTCCTACTTGCAATTATTATGAGAGAGGAACTATATCTCCACCTCTCTATGTTTCCAATACAATAAAATTGCAAGAAACTGTTTATACTATGCATTGGCCTTTACTATGTGTGCATGAATTGTTCTTTTATGACATGCCGATGCATAGAAAGGGAGTTAGACTTCGTTTTTGCATGATATATGTTACTTTGTGCTCACTACTAAATTAAAAATCATTGTTAATTAAAATTGGCTTGATATACCTTGGGATCCGGGTGGATCCATTACTTGAGCACTAAATGCCTAGCTTAATGGCTTTAAAGAAAGCGCTGCCAGGAGACAACCGGAAGTTTTAGAGAGTCATTTATATCTGTTGAGTGCTTTCATATAGTTTAAAAACAACAAAAATAAAGAGGGGAACCCAAAACTTTTCAAAAGGAAAGTGAAAGTGAGAAAGACAAGCATTGTTGAAGTGGGAGAGCTCCTTGAACTTTGTTCATGCTCACGGCAACTTTGTGAATCTTGATTAAAGAAACTTTTCAACAAAAATAATTATCCCCTTGTACAATTCCATTGTATTATAAAAATAATGTGCCAAGGTTTGCCTTTAGGATGTTTACAATGCTTGTTGGTTTGTGCGGTGCAGGACAGAAACTCTGGCTGTAGTGTGTGAATTTTAGTTTTTTACTGGAACGTCAAATGGTTCTGATTCTTTTTGCACTGTTTTTCTGTACAACGTTTTTATTTTTCCTAATTTTAGTAGAATTTTTAAAATACCATAAGTATGGTGAATGTTCAGATTATTACAGACTATTCTGTTTTAGACAGATTCTGTTTTGATGCATAGTTTGCTTGTTTTGATGAAACTATCAATTTATATCAGTGGATTAAGCCATGAAAAGTTATATTACAGTAGACACAATGCAAAAACAAAATATGAATTGGTTTGCAATAGTACTTAGAGTAGTGATTTGCTTTATTATACTAACGGATCTTTACCGAAGTTTTCTGTTGAAGTTTTGTGTGGATGAAGTGTTCAATGATCGAGAAGGTCTCGATGTGAGAAGAAGGAAGAGAGGCAAGAGATCAAGCTTCGGGATGCCCGAGGCACCCCAAGTAAATATTCAAGGAGACTCAAGCGTCTAAGCTTGGGGATGCTGGGAAGGCATCCCCTCTTTCTTCAACAAATATCGGCATGTTTTCGGATTCGTTTTGTTCATGCGATATGTGCAAGTCTTGAAGCGTCTTTTGCAATTAAGTTTTTATTTTTCTTTTATGCACCATGCTGGTATGAGATAGTCCTTGGTTGATTTATAGAATGCTCATTGCACTTCACTTATATCTTTTGAGTATGGCTTTATAGAATGCTTCATGTGCTTCACTTATATCATTTGAAGCTTGGATTGCCTGTTTCTCTTTACATAAACAACCGCCATTTGTAGAATGCTTTTTTGCTTCACTTATATTTGTTAGAGCGTGGGCATATCTTTTGTAGGAAGAATTAAAGTCTCTTACTTCACTTATATCTATTTAGAGAGATGACAGAACTGGTCATTCACATGGTTAGTCATAAAATCCTACATAAACTTGTAGATCGCTGAATATGATATGTTTGATTCCTTGCAATAGTTTTGCGATATAAAGATGGTGATATTAGAGTCATGCTAGTTGAGTAATTGTGAAATTGAGAAATACTTGTGTTGAGGTTTGCAAGTCCCGTAGCATGCACGTATGGTGAACCGTTATGTAACGAAGTCGGAGCATGAGGTGTTTATTGATTGCCTTCCTTATGAGTGGCGGTCGGGACGAGCGGTGGTCTTTTCTTACCAATCTATCCCCTAGGAGCATGCGCGTAGTACTTTGTTTCGATGACTAATAGATTTTTGCAATAAGTATGTGAGTTCTTTATGACTAATGTTGAGTCCATGGATTATACGCACTCTCACCCTTCCATCATTGCTAGCCTCTTCGGTACCGTGCATTGCCCTTTCTCACCTCGAGAGTTGGAGCAAACTTCGCCGGTGCATCCAAACCCCGTGATATGATACGCTCTTTCACACATAAGCCTCATTATATCTTCCTCAAAACAGCCACCATACCTACCTTTCATGGCATTTCCATAGCCATATAATGCCATGCAACTTTCAACATCATCATCATATACATGACTTGAGCATTCATTGTCATATTTCTTTGCATGATCGTAAGATAGCTAGCATGATGTTTTCATGGCTTGTCCGTTTTTGATGTCATTGCTATGCTAGACATTGCACATCCCGCACATCACGGAGGCATTCATATAGAGTCATATCTTTGTTCTAGTATCGAGTTGTAAGTAAATAAAGGTGTGATGATCATCATTATTAGAGCATTGCCCCATCCAAAAAAAAGAGAGGCCAAAGAAGTCTAAAAAAATGGGGCCAAAGAAGCCCGCAAAAAAAAGGGAAAATAAAAAGGGGCAATGTTACTATCTCTTTTTCCACACTTGTGCTTCAAAGTAGCACCATGTTCTTCATGTAGTGAGTCTCATATCTTGTGCTTCAAAGTAGCACCATGTTCTTCATATAGATTGTCTCCTATGTTGTCACTTTCATATACTAGTGGGAATTTTCATTATAGAACTTGGCTTGTATATTCCAACGATGGGCTTCCTCAAATGCCCTAGGTCTTCATGAGCAAGCAAGTTGGATGCACACCCACTTAGTTTCAGTTTGAGCTTTTTGAGCTTTCATACACTTATAGCTCTAGTGCATCCGTTGCATGGCAATCCCTACTCCTCACATTGACATCAATTGATGGGCATCTCCATAGCCCGTTGATTAGCCGTGTCGATGTGAGACTTTCTCCTTTTTGTCTTCTCCACATAACCCCATCATCATATTCTATTCCACCTATAGTGCTATGTCCATGGCTCACGCTCATGTATTGCGTGAAAGTTGAAAAGGTTTGAGAAACGTCAAAAGTATGAAACAATTGCTTGGCTTGTCATCGGGGTTGTGATAATGTGAATATTTTGTGTGGTGAAGATGGAGCATAGCCAGACTATATGATTTTGTAGAGATGAGTTTTCTTTGGCTATGTTATTTCAATAAGACATAATTGCTTGGTTGGTATGCTTGGAGTATTATTGTTTTTATGTCAAAGGATAGACTATTGCTTTGAATCACTCGTGTCTTAATATTCATGCCATGATTAGACATATGATCAAGATTATGCTAGGTAGCATTCCACATCAAAAATTATCATTTTTTATCATTTACCTACTCGAGGACGAGCAGGGATTAAGCTTAGATGCCGATACGCCTCCGTCAGATCTATAATTTTTGATTGTTCCATGCCAATATTATTCAACTTTCATATACTTTTTGGCAATTTTTATACTATTTTTGGGAATAACATATTGATCCAAAGGCTCAAAGTGCAGTTCGTCTGCTGCATGTTTTTGGTTTCGAGAGTATCCATATCAAACGGAGTCCAAACGGGATAAAAACGGACGGAGCTTATTTTTGGAAAATATGGAAAATTTGGAAGGAAAATCAACGCGAACCAAAGGCCCGAGGTGGTCATGAGGGCAGGCGCCTTACCCTCGTGAACCCACCGTAAGGCGGTTGGCGCTCTTCTTTGCCGCAAGAAAGCTAATATTCGGAAAAAATCACGGCCGAAGGTTTCAGGCCAATCGAGTTACGGATCTCCATATATACACGAAACGGTGAAACAGAGCCAGGAGAACGCAGAATAGAGAGATAGATCCAATCTCGGAGGGGCTCTCGCCCTCCCAAGCCATGGGAGCCAAGGAACAGAGGGGGAAACCCTTCTCCCATCTAGGGAGGAGGTCAAGGAAGGAGAAGAAGAAGGGGCCTCTCCCCTTGCTTCCACAGGGGCCGTCATCATCACCGCGATCTTCACCAACACCGCCGTCATCTTCACCAACATCTCCATCACCTTCCCCCCTCTATCTACAGCGGTCCACTCTCCCGCAACCCGCTGTACCCTCTACTTGAACATGGTGCTTTATGCTTCATATTAATTTCCGATGATGTGTTGCCATCCTATGATGTCTGAGTAGATTTTTCGTTGTCCTATCGGTGATTGATGAATTGCTATGATTGGTTTGAATTGCATATTTTATTATTGGTGCTGTCCTATTGTGCCCTCCGTGTCGCGCAAGCGTGAGGGATTCCCGCTGTAGGGTTTGCAATATGTTTATGATTTGCTTATGGTGGGTTGCGTGAGTGATGTAAGCACGCACCGAGTAAGTAGGTTGTTTGCGTATGGGATAAAGGGACTTGATACTTTAATGCTATGGTCGGTTTTACCTTAATGAATCTTTAGTAGTTGCGGATGCTTGCTAGAGTTCCAATCATAAGTGCATATGATCCAAGTAGAGAAAGTATGTTAGCTTATGCCTCTCCCTCAAATAGAATTGCAATAGTGATTACCGGTCTAGTAACATAGTCGATTTGCTTAGGGACAATTTCGCAACTCCTACCACCACTTTTCCACACTCGCTATATTTACTTTATTGCTTCTTTATCTAAACAGCCCCTAGTTTTATTTACGTGCTCTTTACTTTCTTGCAAGCCTATCCTATCACACCTACAAAGTACTTCTAGTTTCTTACTTGTTCTAGGTAAAGCGAGCGTCAAGCGTCGTGAGAGTTGTATCGGTGGTCGATAGAACTTTAGGGAATATTTGTTCTACCTTTAGCTCCTCGTTGGGTTCGACACTCTTACTTATCGAAAACTGCTATGCGATCCCCTATACTTGTGGGTTATCAAGACCTTTTTCCCGCCGCTGTTGAGGAGTCATAGCGTGGGGTGAATATTCTCGTGTGTGCTTGTTTGCTTTATCACTAAGTAATTTTAATTTGCTGTTCTTAGTTGTTCTTTATCTTTAGTTATGGATATGGAACACGAAATACCAAAAAAATTAGGTGTACTTGCTACTCATGGAGATGGGGTAACTCCTAAAACCCTCGATTCTCATTATGAGAAAGATATTATGTACTACTTTGATAATCCTGAGAAAACCCCATTCAACTTTATAATGGGAGACACGTTGGATCAACGTGAATACTTTAGGGATTATCGCTCGACACAAAAAGGGAAACTATTATGGGATCAATTTATTATGTTTCGTTGGTATGCCTGGAATCGATGCTTGAGATATGATATTACTTGTTGCTCTAGGATGGAGGCTCCACACCTTCCCTTTTCATGCAAATTTAATGATAATGAAACCTTAGCTTCTTATGCTAATGGTATATATGATTACTATGATGTGGAACAAATAGAAGAATTTGTTGCTTTTAAGGCTGCTTATGAAATTGAAGCTTTGTTTGAAAAGTATGAAGCTTTTTGATGATGATGGTTTTAGGCCTGAAAATCTTGCTATACTTAGATATTGCTATGAAAATTATGAATACAATTACTATATTAATGCTTTTATGAAGAAAGTCAACGCTGTCCAAGCAGAGACTAATATTTTGCAGGAATCTATGGAAGAGGAAATTGATGAAACTATGAGCTCATTGGACGAAAAAGATGAGGAGGAGAGCGAAGAACAAAAGGAGGAAGAGCGGATTGATCACCCGTGCCCACCTTCTAATGAGAGTAACACTCCAACTCATACATTATTTAATTCCCCTTCGTGCTTACCGAAGGATGATTTCTATGATGATTGCTATGATCCCTTGAATTTGGTTGAAATATCCCTTTTTGATGATGCTTGCTATGCTTGTGGCCAAGATGCCAATATGAATTATGCTTATGGAGATGAACTTGCTATAGTTCCTTATGTTAAACATGAAATTGTTGCTATTGCACCCACGCATGATAATCCTATTATCTTTTTGAATTCTCCCGATTATACTATATCGGAGAAGTTTGCACTTATTAAGGATTATATTGATGGGTTGCCTTTTACCATTGCACATGATGATTTTGATAGATATAATATGCATGTGCTTGCTGCTCCTACTTGCAATTATTATGAGAGAGGAACTATATCTCCACCTCTCTATGTTTCCAATACAATAAAATTGCAAGAAACTGTTTATACTATGCATTGGCCTTTACTATGTGTGCATGAATTGTTCTTTTATGACATGCCGATGCATAGAAAGAGAGTTAGACTTCGTTTTTGCATGATATATGTTAATTTGTGCTCACTATTAAATTACAAATCATTGTTAATTAAAATTGGCTTTGATATACCTTGGGATCCGGGTGGATCCATTACTTGAGCACTAAATGCCTAGCTTAATGGCTTTAAAGAAAGCGCTGCCAGGGAGACAACCCGGAAGTTTTAGAGAGTCATTTATATCTGTTGAGTGCTTTCATATAGTTTAAAAACAACAAAAATAAAGAGGGGAACCCAAAACTTTTCAAAAGGAAAGTGAAAGTGAGAAAGACAAGCATTGTTGAAGTGGGAGAGCTCCTTGAACTTTGTTCATGCTCATGGCAACTTTGTGAATCTTGATTACAGAAACTTTTCAACAAAAATAATTATCCTCTTGTACAATTCCATTGTATTATAAAAATAATGTGCCAAGGTTTGCCTTTAGGATGTTTACAATGCTTGTTGGTTTGTGCGGTGCAGGACAGAAACTTTGGCTGTAGTGCGTGAATTTTAATTTTTTACTGGAACGTCAAATGGTTCTGATTTGTTTTGCACTGTTTTTCTGTACAACTTGTTTATTTTTCCTAATTTTAGTAGAATTTTTCAAATACCATAAGTATGGTGAATGTTCAGATTATTACAGACTATTCTGTTTTAGACAGATTCTGTTTTTGATGCATAGTTTGCTTGTTTTGATGAAACTATCAATTTATATCAGTGGATTAAGCCATGAAAAATTTATATTACAGTAGACAAAATGCAAAAAATAAATATGAATTGGTTTGCAATAGTACTTAGAGTAGTGATTTGCTTTATTATACTAACGGATCTTACCGAGTTTTCTGTTGAAGTTTTGTGTGGATGAAGTTTCAATGATCGAGAAGGTCTCGATGTGAGAAGAAGGAAGAGAGGCAAGAGCTCAAGCTTGGGGATGCCCGAGGTACCCCAAGTAAATATTCAAGGAGACTCAAGCGTCTAAGCTTGGGGATGCTGGGAAGGCATCCCTCTTTCTTCAACAAATATCGGCATGTTTTCGGATTCGCTTTACGTTCATGCGATATGTGCAAGTCTTGGAGCCGTCTTTTGCAATTAGGTTTTATTTTTCTTTTATGCACCATGCTGGTATGAGATAGTCCTTGGTTGATTTATAGAATGCTCATTGCACTTCACTTATATCTTTTGAGTATGGCTTTATAGAATGCTTCATGTGCTTCACTTATATCATTTGAAGCTTGGATTGCCTGTTTCTCTTTACATAAACAACCGCCATTTGTAGAATGCTTTTTTGCTTCACTTATATTTGTTAGAGCGTGGGCATATCTTTTGTAGGAAGAATTAAAGTCTCTTACTTCACTTATATCTATTTAGAGAGATGACAGGAACTGGTCATTCACATGGTTAGTCATAAAATCCTACATAAACTTGTAGATCGCTGAATATTATATGTTTGATTCCTTGCAATAGTTTTGCGATATAAAGATGGTGATATTAGAGTCATGCTAGTTGAGTAATTGTGAAATTAAGAAATACTTGTGTTGAGGTTTGCAAGTCCCGTAGCTTGCACGTATGGTGAACCGTTATGTAACGAAGTCGGAGCATGAGGTGTTTATTGATTGCCTTCCTTATGAGTGGCGGTCGGGGGCGGCGGTGGTCTTTTCTTACCAATCTATCCCCTAGGAGCATGCACGTAGTACTTTGTTTTGATGACTAATAGATTTTTGCAATAAGTATGTGAGTTCTTTATGACTAATGTTGAGTCCATGGATTATACGCACTCTCACCCTTCCATCATTGCTAGCCTCTTGATGCAGGTGCATTGCCCTTTCTCACCTCGAGAGTTGGTGCAAATTTCGCCCGTGCATCCAAACCCCGTGATATGATACGCTCTGTCACACATAAGCCTCATTATATCTTCCTCAAAACAGCCACCATACCTACCTTTCATGGCATTTCCATAGCCATTCTGAGATATATTGCCATGCAACTTTCAACATCATCATCATATACATGACTTGAGCATTCATTGTCATATTTCTTTGCATGATCGTAAGATAGCTAGCATGATGTTTTCATGGCTTGTCCGTTTTTTGATGTCATTGCTATGCTAGACATTGCACATCCCGGTACACCGCCGGAGGCATTCATATAGAGTCATATCTTTCTTCTAGTATCGAGTTGTAATATCGAGTTGTAAGTAAATAAAGGTGTGATGATCATCATTATTAGAGCATTGCCCCATCCAAAAAAAAGAGGGGCCAAAGAAGTCTAAAAAAATGGGGCCAAAGAAGCCCGCAAAAAAGGGAAAATAAAAGGGCAATGTTACTATCTCTTTTTCCACACTTGTGCTTCAAAGTAGCACCATGTTCTTCATGTAGTGAGTCTCATATCTTGTGCTTCAAAGTAGCACCATGTTCTTCATATAGATTGTCTCCTATGTTGTCACTTTCATATACTAGTGGGAATTTTCATTATAGAACTTGGCTTGTATATTCCAACGATGGGCTTCCTCAAATGCCCTAGGTCTTCATGAGCAAGCAAGTTGGATGCACACCCACTTAGTTTCAGTTTGAGCTTTTTGAGCTTTCATACACTTATAGCTCTAGTGCATCCGTTGCATGGCAATCCCTACTCCTCACATTGACATCAATTGATGGGCATCTCCATAGCCCGTTGATTAACAGCGTCGATGTGAGACTTTCTCCTTTTTGTCTTCTCCACATAACCCCCATCATCATATTCTATTCCACCTATAGTTCTATGTCCATGGCTCACGCTCATGTATTGCGTGAAAGTTGAAAAAGGTTTGAGAAACGTCAAAAGTATGAAACAATTGCTTGGCTTGTCATCGGGGTTGTGCATGATGTGAATATTTTGTGTGGTGAAGATGGAGCATAGCAGGACTATATGATTTTGTAGAGATGAGTTTTCTTTGGCTATGTTATTTCAATAAGACATAATTGCTTGGTTGGTATGCTTGGAGTATTATTGTTTTTATGTCAAAGGATAGACTATTGCTTTGAATCACTCGTGTCTTAATATTCATGCCATGATTAGACATATGATCAAGATTATGCTAGGTAGCATTCCACATCAAAAATTATCTTTTTTATCATTTACCTACTCGAGGACGAGCAGGAATTAAGCTTGGGGATGCCGATACGTCTCTCCGTCAGATCTATAATTTTTGATTGTTCCATGCCAATATTATTCAACTTTCATATACTTTTTGGCAATTTTTTATACTATTTTTGGGACTAACATATTGATCCAAAGGCCCAAAGTGCCGCCTCACATTTGCATGTTTTTGGTTTCGTAGAGTATCCATATCAAACGGAGTCCAAACGGGATAAAAACGGACGGAGCTTATTTTTGGAAAATATGGAAATTTTGGAAGGAAAATCAACGCGAACCAGTGCCCGAGGTGGTCACGAGACAGGGGGGCGCGCCCCTACCCTCGTGAACCCACCGTAAGGCGGTTGACACTCTTCTTTTGCCGCAAGAAAGCTAATATTCGGAAAAAAAAATCACGGCGAAGGTTTCAGGCCAATCGGAGTTACGGATCTCCATATATACACGAAACGGTGAAACAGAGCCAGGGGAGAACGCAGAAATAGAGAGATAGATCCAATCTCGGAGGGGCTCTCGCCCCTCCCAAGCCATGGGAGCCAAGGAACAGAGGGGAAACCCTTCTCCCATCTAGGGAGGAGGTCAAGGAAGGAGAAGAAGAAGGGGGCCTCTCTCCCCCTTGCTTCCGCGCTGCCGGGGGCCGTCATCATCACCGCGATCTTCACCAACACCGCCCGTCATCTTCACCAACATCTCCATCACCTTCCCCTCTATCTACAGCGGTCCACTCTCCCGCAACCCGCGCTGTACCCTCTACTTGAACATGGTGCTTTATGCTTCATATTAATTTCCGATGATGTGTTGCCATCCTATGATGTCTGAGTAGATTTTTCGTTGTCCTATTGGTGATTGATGAATTGCTATGATTGGTTTGAATTGCATATTTTATTATTGGTGCTGTCCTATTGTGCCCTCCGTGTCGCGCAAGCGTGAGGGATTCCCGCTGTAGGGTTTGCAATATGTTTATGATTTGCTTATGGTGGGTAGCGTGAGTGACAGAAGCACAGACCCGAGTAAGTAGGTTGTTTGCGTATGGGATAAAGGGGACTTGATACTTTAATGCTATGGTCGGGTTTTACCTTAATGAATCTTTAGTAGTTGCGGATGCTTGCTAGAGTTCCAATCATAAGTGCATATGATCCAAGTAGAGAAAGTATGTTAGCTTATGCCTCTCCCTCAAATAGAATTGCAATAGTGATTACCGGTCTAGTAACATAGTCAGTTGCTTAGGGACAATTTACGCAACTCCTACCACCACTTTTCCACACTCGCTATATTTACTTTATTGCTTCTTTATCTAAACAGCCCCTAGTTTTATTTACGTGCTCTTTACTTTCTTGCAAGCCTATCCTATCACACCTACAAAGTACTTCTAGTTTCTTACTTGTTCTAGGTAAAGCGAACGTCAAGCGTGCGTAGAGTTGTATCGGTGGTTGATAGAACTTTAGGGAATATTTGTTCTACCTTTAGCTCCTCGTTGGGTTCGACACTCTTACTTATCGAAAACTGTTGCGATCCCCTATACTTGTGGGTTATCAGGACCCATCGGACGGGCCACCGTGTTCATGAAAAAACGCTTTCCCCTAATCATTGGGACCCACCAGCTACACCTTCGCCGCAAGGAAGTGCGTCCGCCAAAAAATGATTCGCCCGACCATCGGGACCCACCAGTTACATCTTCGCACGCAAGGAAGTGCATCCGGCCAAAAAAAAACAACTCGCCCCCTGACTGCTCGGACCCACCAGCTACATCTTCGCACGCAAGGAAGTGCCTGACAGTCGGGACCCACCGGTCAAGCGTGCGTGGCGTTGTCATTCGGTGCGTGAACGATGTACGCATTACATATATCTTTGGTCGATGTAGAGGCGCCGCGACGTGTCGTAGTAGAGGCGCACACGTAGCATGTACACATACGTCACAGCGGCCGGTGCAAGAAAGAAAATACGCCACGTATGTGTACATACGGGCGGGTCTCGAACGCCTACTCACAAGATACGTGACGCCGTGCCAGCCTCGTGGTACATGGCTAGGTCAGAACGGAGAAATATCATCATCGTCGTGTTCATGGGGAGGCAACGGAATGCGTCGTGTTCATGGGGAGGCAACGGAATGCGTCGTGTGCATCGTGAGGCAACGGAACGCGTGGGAGCCAACCGGCTAGGTCGGAACGGAATGCGTGGTCGTGTTCATCGGGAGGGCTTGCGGAACAGGTGATGGAAACGAGGCTGGCGTCTGCGACAACGGAGGAAACGGACCTCCCACGTTGAACGGGTCCCGTTGATCGGGAGGGGTGTGGCGATCGCCAAAATGGAGGAAACGGACCTCCTACGGTCGAAACGGGGTCCTGTTGATCGGGAGGGTGTGGCATACCGCAAACGGGATGAAACGGACCTCCTACGGTAGAAACGGGTCCTGTTCATCGGGAGGGTGTGGCATACCACAAAACGGACTCCACGGATACTGTTCATCTCCACCGCCGACCTCCTCCAGCCTCCACGGCCATCACGACCTCCTCCAAGATCCACGGGCTCCTGTTCATCCAGCCTCCACCGCACGCTACTCCACCGCTCTTCGCTCAACCACCCCTCCATGGGCACCCCTCCACCGTCTCACTGCTCATCCAGCCCTCCACACCACGGGTCCTGTTCAACCACCCTCCACGGGCACCCCTCAACAGTCTACTGTTCATTCAGCCCTCCACCCCACGGGGTCCTGTTCATCCGGAGGCAACACCACCGCTCCATCGCTCATCCAAACCCCCATAGCACGCTCACTGTTCATCCAATCGATTGGCTTCAGTTAGCAGCAGTAGCGAAGGAATCGCTCGATCGGGTTCGGATTAACGACCATCGATCGATCGCTTCGGGTTCGAAACGCCGTAGCTCGCCATGCAATCGCCGGGTTCGATTAGAGCCCAACACCTCGCTTGGGTTCGTGTAGAGCCAACGCCGCATACACACGCAGCAGACATGTACGAGAGAAACGCGCATCGCTTCGCCCCGACCTCCCACCGTGAATCGAACTCCCGAAATTTTCCTCGCCTCGCTTCTACCACGGTTTTTTCCGTCATGGACTGCCCAAAGAATGTCATGCAGCTGCATCTCCGGCCCGCCCAGGACGAAAAGCCCATTTTCTGTCATGATTTTTTGTCATAGAAGTATGAGCCCACCACATCTATGATGATACCGGGTTTTGTCACAATTATAGTCATAGAAGTGTCATATGTATGACAGAAATTTTTTCCATTCGGCCCAAAATGTCACGGATGTGTCTTTTTTTTGTAGTGCAAGATTGATATTATGTGGATGCTAGTGGATGTGATAGATCTGCATAGAGCCGGTCTTAGGGTGCTATAGCCACATGACGTGGCTAGACTGCGTCGATATTTCCCCAAAGAGGAAGGGATGATGCAGCATAGCTACGGTAAATATTTCCCTTAGTTGTGAAACCAAGGTATCAATCCAGTAGGAGAACCAAGCAACACTATGTAAATGGTACCTAAACACAAAGAACAAATACTTGCAACCCAACGCGTAAGAGGGGTTGTCAATCCCTCCTCGGTAAAAAGATAGATTAATTTGTCTGAGATTGGATAAATAGATCTGAATAAAACATGAAATAAAATAAGTAAAGAAAAAGTGAATCAAGGTATTTTGGGGTTTTTGGAATAATAGATCTGAAAACAAATACGATAAAAGATAGATCTGAAAGCAATATGATAGAAGATAGACCCGGGGGCCGGAGATTTAACTAGTGGCTTCTCTCGAGAAAATAGCACATGGTGGGTAAACAAATTACTGTTGGGCAATTGATATAAGAACAAATAATTATGACGATATCCAAGGCAATGATCATGAATATAGGCATCACGTCCAAGATTAGTAGACTGACTCACACCGCATCTACTACTATTACTCCACACATCGACCATTATCCAAAGATATGCCTAGTGTATTAAGTTCATGGAGAAACGGAATAATGTAATAAGAACGATGCCATGATGTAGACAAGATATATTCATGTAGAATACACCCCATCTTTGTATCCTTAATAGCAACGATACATGCGTGCCTCACTACCCCTTCTGTCACTGCGTGAGGACACCGCAAGATCGAACCCATCACAAAGCACCTCTT
Source organism: Aegilops bicornis (assembly GCA_021605145.1). Classification (NCBI taxonomy): domain Eukaryota; kingdom Viridiplantae; phylum Streptophyta; class Magnoliopsida; order Poales; family Poaceae; genus Aegilops; species Aegilops bicornis. Next base: position 334,534,609 of record CM038673.1, on the reverse strand, counting down.
CCCATTGCAAGAAAAATCAATCTAGTTGGCCTAACTAAACCAAAGATTCGGAGAAGAAATATGAGGCTATGAATAATCATGCATATAAGAGATCAAAGAAGACTCAAATAATATTCATGGATATAGATCTGATCATAAACTCGAACTTCATCGGATCCCAACAAACACACCACAAAAAAGTCACTAGATAAAATAGATCTCCAAGAGAACATTGTGTTGAGAATCAAAAAGAGAGAGGAAGCCATCTAGCTACTGCGTACGGACCCGTAGGCCTATGGTGAACTACTCACGCATCATCGGAGGAGCACTAATGAGGATGATGAACCCCTCTGTGATCGTGTTCCCCTCCAACAAGGTGCCAGAATAGGGCTCTAGATTAGATCTTGTGGTTCTGGAACTTGCGCGTCTGGAATTGTGTTTCGTCAACTCCCCTAGGGTTTTAGAATATTTGGGTTTTTGTAGAGCTGAGAGGCGGTGGAGGAGACCCCCTTGGCCTCACAACCCATCAGGGCGCGCTAGGGGCTTCTGGCGCGCCCTGGTTTCTTGTGGGCCCCACGAGCCTCCTCTCCGGTGCTTCCTTGGCTCCCAAGTTGTCTTTTGGTACAAAAAAATCTCCAAAAAGTTTTGCTGCATTTGGACTCCGTTTGATAGGGATATTCTGCGAAGTAAAAAACAAGCAAAAAATAGCAACTGACACTGTGCACTATGTCAATAGGTTAGTCCCAAAAAATGATATAAAGTTGTTATAAAATGATTGTAAAACATCCAAGAATGATAATATAACAGCATGGAACAATAAAAAATTATAGATACACTGGAGATGTATCACCACATTAACCCAGTCTTCTTAAGTTTGACGTCTAAGTTATTGCAAATTTGAGTTGAGGGTGAAATGAATCCATTAGAGTGGATTTGTGGGTGATTTCTGTACTTCTTTCCTTAATTGGTGAACAATTTCACCAGGATGGCGCGTTCATGCAAGGAATAGTGAGTGAGCGCGAGCATCAAGTGACTCTTGGCCTTGATGCACTATAGTTTGTTTGGATTTTTTATCCATATATTTGAAATAATGAGACTGGTAAAACAATCTTAAATATGGAAAAATACTGTTAAAATGGCTACCTTGGTGTGTACAAATGTTCATCCCATATTTGAAATTATTCATCTCATATTTAAAAAAATGTATGTTTGCCTATTTCAAAAATGTTTGCCACATACTTGATTGCCACATATTTGAAAAATGTGTGTGCATTGTAAAAGTGTTCTTTGTGTGTCGAAAAAAATCACCATGTGTTTAAAAATGCTTATGTGTACATGAAAAAGTGTTTGTATTGTAAAAGTGTTCTTTGTGTATTAAAAAAAATATGTGTATAAAGTTGTTTATTGCGTATTAAAAATATCGTTGCATTTTTAGAAAGGACCCTGATAAGTGCCACAAGTGTAGCACAAACACATGGCAACTTCGAACGTCTTCTATGGCAAATTTAGTGACGCAAGGATGGCAACTTTAGTTCTCAAGCAAGATAACTTTCTTTCAGATGGCAAGTTTTAGTTTTTTTGGGGTTTATTTTTTCCTTTTCGGATGGCAACTTTAGTTGTAAAAAATTTAGGGCCGGAGTGCTTCATGCCATACGTGTGTCACTTTCCATGATTTAGAAATAGACATTGGGGAGTCCTCTCACGTCACCAGCACATATAGTAACCTGACATCGTTGTACCTTCTTTAAAATATAATTCTTCTAGCATTATTGTTGGAAATGAAAAGTGCTTACCAATTGTTGCTACCAGTTCCCTTGATTTTTTTGTTGCTACCAGTTCTACCACACTACATCCATATAACTTCCAACTTCACAATGTTCTCACTTCTCCTTCTATTGTTAGGAACTTGGATTCTATACACCAAGTCACTTATTAAGAATTGCTCTCTAGTCCTTTCTACCAGTGGGATCTTGATACGTCTCCAACGTATCTATAATTTTTGATTGTTCCATGTTGTTATATTATCATTCTTGGATGTTTTACAATCATTTTACATCATTTTTTGGTACTAACCTATTGACATAGTGCCAAGTGCCACTTGCTATTCTCTCCTTGTTTTTTACATCGCAGGAAATCAATACCAAATAGAGTCCAAATGCAGCGAAACTTTTTGTGGAATTTTTATGGACCGAAGACACCCAATGGGCTGGAGAAGCACTGAGGCGCCCGAGTGCACAACCCACCAGGCGTGCACAGCCCCAGGCGCGCCAGTGGGTTGTGCCCACCTCGATGGCTGATCGTCTCAACGTATCTACTTTTCCAAACACTTTTGCGCTTTGTTTTGGACTCTAACTTGCATGATTTGAATGGAACTAACCCGGATCGACGCTGTTTTCAAATAGAATTGCCATGGTGTTATCTTTGTGCAGAAAACAAAAGTTCTCGGAATGACCTGGAAATCCACGGAGATTATTTTAGGAAAATAAGAAAAATACTGGCGAAAGAATCAAGGCCAGGGGGTCCACACCCTGTCCATGAGGATGGGGCGCCTCCTCTCCTGGCGCGCTTCTATCTCGTGGGCCCCGATGCTCCACCGACCTCAACTCCAACTCCATATATTCCGCTTCATGGAGAAAAAATCAGAGAAAGTTTCATCGCGTTTTCACGACGGAGCCGCCCGCCAAGCCCTAATCTCTCTCGGGAGGGCTGATCTGGAGTCCGCTCGGGCTCCGGAGAGGGGATTCGTCGCCCGTCATCATCAACCATCCTCCATCACCAATTTCATGATGCTCACCGCATGCGTGAGTAATTCCATCATAGGCTTGCTGAATGGTGTGATGGGTTGGATGAGATTTATCATGTAATCGAGTTAGTTTTGTTAGGGTTTGATCCCCAGTATCCACTATGTTCTGAGATTGATGTCGCTATGACTTTGCTATGCTTAATGCTTGTCACTAGGGCCCGAGTGCCATGATTTCATATCTGAACCTATTATGTTTTCATGAATATATGTGAGTTCTTGATCCTATCTTGCAAGTCTATATTCACCTATTATGTGTTATGATCCGACAACCCGAAGTGACAATAATCAGGATACTTCTCGGTGATGACCGTAGTTTGAGGAGTTCATGTATTCACTATGTGTTAATGCTTTGGTCCGGTACTCTATTAAAAGGAGGCCTTAATATCCCTTAGTTTCCATTAGGACCCCGCTGCCACGAGAGGGTAGGACAAAATATGTCATGCAAGTTCTTTTTCATAAGCACGTATGACTATATTTGGAATACATGCCTACATTACATTGATGAACTGGAGCTAGTTCTGTGTCACCCTAGGGTACAGCTATTACACGAGAAATCGCATCCGACATAATTATCCATCACTGATCTAGTGCCTACGAGCTTTTCACATATTGTTCTTCGCTTATTTACTTTTCCGTTGCTACTGTTACAATTACTACAAAACCCAAAAATATTACTTTTGCTATCATTACCATTACTATCATATTACTTTGCTACTAAATACTTTGTTGCAGATACTAAGTTATCCAGGTGCGGTTGAATTGACAACTCAACTGCTAATACTTAAGAAAATTCTTTGGCTCCCCTAGAGTCGAATCAATAAAATAGGGTTTAATACTAAACCCTCGAAAGCTGTTGCGAAACCCTACACTTGTGGGTTATCAAGACTAATTTAAGCGCCCGTTGCTGGGGAGCATAGCTCTATTCTTTGAGTCACTTGGGATTTATATCTGCTGATCACTATGAAGAACTTGAAAGACGCAAAAACTAAGATTTATCCCTCAACTACGAGGGGAGGTAAGGAACTGCCATCTAGCTCTGCACTAGATTCTCCTTCTGTTTTGAGTAAGCTTGCGACACCTAAACACCTCTTGTTATGAATTACGATATGTCGCATGTTATTGATGATGCCATACGCTATGCATGATACTTATGATGAAACTACTTCTATGCTTGATACTACTGTGCCATTAGGTGAATTTCTTGATGAACAACTTGCTAGGGTTAGAGAGAATGAAATTATTAATGATGATACTATTGAAGATAGTGATGATGAAGGTTCTCCCCCTAATTATGAGTTTCCTATTGTTCCTGAGGGTTATGTTATGGATGAAGAAGCTGCTAGAACTATTTTTGCTTGCAAAGATAGATATGATCTTAAGAAGTTATTAGCTAAATGGAAGCAGCAATCTCTTAATGCTAGAATGAAACTGACCCGCTTTTGCTACTTCACCTATCGTATTCTTGATAAGGATTATGAATTCTCTGTTGATCTGAGATAATTACTTTGGTAGAATCTGATCCTTTTTATGGCTATGAGTCTGAAACTGTTGTGGCACATCTTACTAAATTGAATGATATAGCCACCCTGTTCACCAATGATGAGAAGTCTTGCTATTATTATATTCTTAAGATATTTCCGTTCTCATTAAAGGGTGATGATAAAACTTGGTTTAATTCTCTTGAGCCTGGTTGTGTGCGTAGTCCCCAGGATATGATTTATTACTTCTCTGCTAAATATTTCCCTGCTCATAAGAAACAAGCTGCCTTGCGGGAAATATATAATTTTGTGCAAATCAAAGAAGAGAGTCTTCCACAAGCTTGGGGGAGGCTTCTTCGATTACTTAATGCTTTGCCAGATCATCCTCTTAAGAAAAATGAAATACTTGATATCTTTTACAATGGGTTAACTAATGCTTCCAAGGACTACTTGGATAGTTGTGCTGGTTGTGTTTTCAGGGATAGAATAGTCGACCAAGCTGAATTGTTATTGAATAGTATGTTGACTAATGAAAATAATTGGACTCTCCCTGAGCCAATTCCTGAGCCTATTCCTAAACCAACTCCGAAGAAGAGAGGTGTTCTATTCCTCAGTCCCGAAGTTATGCAAGAGGCAAAGAAATCAATGAAAGAAAAAGGTATTAAAGCTGAAGATGTTAAGAATTTACCTCCTATTGAAGAAATACATGCTCTTAATCTGCCTGTTGAAGAAACACATTGTCTTGATAACCCGACACAGGTAGTAAAGGTAAATTCTCTCTATAGATATGATAAAGTTTAAATCCCGTCTGTTAAATTTCATAGCCAATGCTTAGATGAATTTGATGATTTTATGGCTAGACAAGAAACTTTTAATGCTTATGTTAGTAGAGAATTAAAGAGTAATGCCTTCGAGATGGGACGCTTGAGTGAGTATATGGCTAGAGTCAAAGGTGAACTTAAACTCATTAGCAAATATGCTTCTATGGTTACCACTCAAGCTGAACAAGTACTTAAAGCTCAAAATGATTTGCTCGAAGAATTAACTAATAAACATGACTTTCTTTGTTAGAGTGGCTACTAGAACTGGTAGAATGACTCAGGAACCTTTGTATCCTGAAGGCCACCCTAAGAGAATTGAGCAAGATTCTCAGAGAAATAATTTAGATGCACCTAGTCCTTCTAAAAAGAAGAAAAAGAAAAATGATAGGACTTTGCATGCTTCTAGTGAACCTGTTGTAGACACACCTGAGAATCCCAATGATATTTCTATTTCTGATGCTGAAACACAATCAGGTGATGAACCTGAACCTAGTGATAATGTGAATGAAAATGTTCATGTTGATGCTCCACCTAGCAATAATAATGATATAGAGATTGAACCTGCTGTTGATCTTGATAACCCACAATCAAAGAATCAACGTTATGATAAAAGAGATTTTGTTGCTAGAAAGCATGGTAAAGAAAGAGAACCATGGGTTCAGAAACCCATGCCCTTTCCTCCTAAACCATCCAAGACAAAGGATGATGAGGATTTTGAGCGCGTCGCTGAAATGATTAGCCTATTTTCTTATGTATGCGCTTAACTGATATGCTTAAAGTTAATCCTTATGCTAAATATATGAAGGACATCATTACAAATAAAAGAAAGATACCGGAAGCTGAAATTTCCACCATGCTTGCTAATTACACTTTTAAGGGTGGAATACCAAAGAAACTTGGAGATCCAGGGGTACCAACTATACCATGCTCCATTAAAAGAAATTATGTTACAACTGCTTATGTGATTTTGGAGCCGGTGTTAGTGTTATGCCTCTCTCTTTATATCGTAGACTTGAATTGAATAAGTTGACACCTACTGAAATATCTTTTGCAAATGGTCGACAAATCAATCGCTATACACAGCCGGTATTTGTGAGGATGTGCCTGTTGTGGTTGCAAATGTCACTATCTTAACGGACTTTGTTATTCTTGATATTCCCGAGGACGATAGTATGTCGATTATCCTTGATAGACCCTTTTTGAATACCTGCAGGGCTGTTATTGATTGCAACAAAGGCAATGTCACTTTTCATGTTAATGGTAATGAGCATACGGTACACTTTCTGAGGAAACAACCTCAAGTTCATAGCATCAATTCTATTGGAAAAGTCCAACTATTATTATTGGATGTTTTGAATTTCCTCTTCCTATTGTCAAGAAAAAGTATGATATTCTTATTGTTGGGGATGTTCATATCCCCATTGAGGTAACCTAGTGTTATTCGAAATTTCTCCGGTTCCGTGTTATTCGGAATGAGTTTGTTAACAAGACTTGATCAACCTTGTTAGTGGATTCATTTTGATGATCATGAGATGGATGAAACTAGAAGGCACAACCTTATGTACCCATTTTTTACTTTCTGTTATTTAGAATAAATAAAGCACAAATAGTATTATTTGTCTGTTTTCTGAATTATCCATGCAATAAAAAATATCCCGAAAATAAAAGTGCTCCAAATGCCCTGCCAATTTAGTATGATTTTTTCTGGAATATTTGAGGATTTTAGGCACTGAGAACACAACAGGGGGGCAAGCACCTGGCCACAAGGGTCCAGGGTGCGCCCACCCTTACAGGGCGCGGCCCGCTGTCTCGTGGGCCCACGGTGGCCCCTCTCCACTTATTCCTGCACCCACACACTCCTTCTTCCTCCCAAAAAAAATCCCCATCCAGCTCAAGCACGAGTTCTAGCTCATTTTGCTGCGATTTTCGATCTCCTTGCTCAAAGCTCCATTCACAAAACTGCTTTGGGAGATTGTTGCTTGGTATGTGACTCCTCTATTGGTCCAATTAGTTTTTGTTCTAGTGCTTTAGTCATTGCAAATTTTTGCTGCATAGGTGACCCTGTTCTTGAGCTTGCATGCCAAATTTATGAGGTCCCAAGTAATTCTAATGCATGATATAGGCTCTAGGCATTTGTGGGAGTAGTTGCTATCAATCTTGTTTAGTTTGATTCACTTTTATTTTGAAGTTACTAAAAATTTCAGAAATTTTTCAGAGAAAGAAATATGTCTAGGAGAATGTACCAAGGTGGTTCCTCAACAAAGAGAGGACCTAGGCGAGCTATGCGCGAGCAAGATGATGAACCACCAAGGGAAGCAGAAGTGAGGGCATGTGAATGGCCATCAGATGAGTTTATGGTTAATGCAGACATCAAGGAGGAATTTGACGCATATGTGCGTAATGCCGATCTTGAGGAGTTCATACAAGATAAATGTCCTCAGTACTATTATTTGACTGATTCATTCGTGAGAAGGTTTAAATTTTTCATCTTCGCCTAATTCTCAAAATGTCCTGCTTGACATATATGATCAATCCTATACCATGGACTTAGAAGATTTTACAACTGCTTGCAAACTCCCACAGTGGGGCAATGTTAATGAACCCCACAAATCTGAATATAAAGATTTTCTAGCTAGTATCACTGTGGGAGAATCTAGAGACATAACGCAAGCTACCATAGGGAGCATTCACTTTCCTGCTATACACTATTTTGCTCTCTTCATTGGTAGATGTATTAATGGTAAAGATGAAGCATGTCACATGTGTGTCCCTGATCTTTGTGTTCTCAAGAGTGTTGTCTTAGGTAATAAAGATTACAACTTGCGGGCAATAGTTGCACGTAGGTTGCATAATAATGGTATATCTGGAGATTTATTTGGAGGAATTTATGCGACACGTGTTGCTAATTATCTTGGTATATCCCCACGGGAGGGTGATATGGAGTTGCTTCCCGCTTATTTAGATTATGACGCGATGGTCAAACATCATTTTCTTTTGAGGAATGAACAATTCCTCCAGTATCGACTAATCTTTGACAGACGTCGCGCTGTCCATGTTACTCTCCCTGCTCCTTCCCTTTTTGATTACCAGGCAAAACAAAGATATGTTGTTACTAGGGAGGAGGCAGCTGAACATGAGAGGAGAGCGGAGGCAGCCCGCCAACATGCCGCAGCTCAGGAGGCATTGGCTGCTGCATCTCAGTACGACCCCAGTTATAACTTCGGATATCAGCCAGGATTCCCTTGGCAATAAACCAACTTAGGCCAAAAGCCTAAGCTTGGGGGAGTACGTATTTCTCACCGACTTCACATTCATGATCACACACTATTCTAGTTGTCGGTGCTCATACTCTTTCATTGTATTATCCATGCTAGTTTAATTTATTTTTCTAGCTTTCTTCTTGTGTGTTTGATCATCTTTAGAAAAACCAAAAAAATTAGTTAGTTTAATTTCAATGCTTGTAGTAGTAATTAAAATGAAAACCCAAAAAGATTTCCCCATTCTTATTTTATTTGTTGGGAGCTTTCCCATGTAAATAGTTTTATTTCTTTTTCTTTTCTTTGGGGGTCGAGAGTAGAAGACCATATTGAAAATGTTTAATGGCTCTCACATGCATGATTGTTGATTTAACTTAGAGACCATATTACTTTGTCTTCTCTCTTGAATTGAATGCTTGCAGATTCCAGCTTAGTCCAATGCACGTGCACTATTATTATTACACACACCGTTCGGTCGTGCAAGTGAAAGGCAATAATGACGATATATGATGGACTACTTGAGATGAGAGAAGCTGGTATGAACTCGACCTCTTTTGTTTTTGTAAATATGATGAGTTCATCGTTCCTGATTCAGTTTATTATGAATAAACATTTTTGCAATGACACTTAGAGATTATAGCTGCTTATGCCATTCTTAATTAGCTATGAGTTTATAATGGTTTACCTTGCATGCCAACATGCTATTAAAATGATTGTGATGTGGTATGATGGGATGGTATCCTCCTTTGAATGAATTGAGTGACTCGACTTGGCACATGTTCACGCATGTAGTTGAAATAAAATCAACATAGCCTTCATGATATTTATGTTCATGGTATATTATATCCTACTCATGATTGCACTCGGTGTTGATTAATTTTAATGCATGTTCATGACTGTTGTCGCTCTCTCAGTTGGTCGCTTCCCAGTCTTTTGCTAGCCTTCACTTTTACTAAGCGGGAATACTGCTTGTGCATCCAAATTCCATAAACCCCAAAGTTATTCCATATGATTCCACCATACCTTCCTATATGCGGTATTTACCTGCCGTTCCGAGTAAATTTGTATGTGCCAAACTCCAAACCTTCAAATGAAATTCTGTTTTGTATGCTCGAGTAGCTCATGTATCAACTAGGGATGGGTCTGTATCTTCCATGCTAGGTGGGTTATTCTCAAGAGGAGTGGACTCCGCTCCTCATTCACGAGAAAATGGCTGGTAACCGGGATGCCCAGTCCCATGCTTTAAGCAAATCAAATCAAAATAATTGCAAACAAAACTCCCCCGGGACTCTTGTTAGTTGGAGGCACTCGTTGTTTCGAGCAAGCCATGGATTGATGCTTGTTGGTGGAGGGGGAGTATAAACTTTACCATTCTGTTTGGGAACCGCCTATAATGTATGTAGCATGGAAGATATCGCCATCTCTTGGTTGCTGCGTTGACAGTGAAAGTATACCGCTCAAAATATTATTTATCCCTATTTTAAAATCGAGCTCTGGCACCTCTACAAATCCCTGCTTCCCTCTGCAAAGGGCCTATCTAATTACTTTTATGTTGAGTCATCACCCTCTTATTAAAAAGCACCCTCTGGAGAGCACTGCTGTCATTTGCATGCATTACTATTAGTTTATATTGGGTATGACTTTACCGGATCTCTTTTACCATGAATTACAATGTTTAGTCGGTCCTTGATCTTTAAAGGTGCTCTGCATTTATGTTTTGTCTTTGTCTCGGAAAAGGGCTAGCGAGATACCATCTTGTTATATCATATTATGATTGTTTTGAGAAAGTGTTGTCATCCGAGTTTTATTATTATTGCTCGCTAGCTGATTATGCCATTGATATGAGTAAACATGAGACCTAAGTGTTATTGTTAATATGATTAGTTCATAATCTTTGTTGAAAACTTGAATGCTGGCTTTACATATTTACAACAACAAGAGCAAACAGAGTTTGTAAAAGTTTTTCTTTATCACTTTCAGTTTATCAACTGAATTGCTTGAGGACAAGCAAAGGTTTAAGCTTGGGGAGTTGATACGTCTCCAACGTATCTACTTTTCCAAACACTTTTGCCCTTGTTTTGGACTCTAACTTGCATGATTTGAATGGAACTAACCCGGACTGACACTGTTTTCAGCAGAATTGCCATGGTGTTATCTTTGTGCAGAAAACAAAAGTTCTCGGAATGACCTGGAAATCCACGGAGATTATTTTTGGAAAATAAGAAAATACGGACGAAAGAATCAAGGGCAGGGGGCCCACACCCTGTCCACGAGGGTGGGAGGCGCACCCTCTCCCCTTAGGCGCGCCCCCTGTCTCGTGGGCCCCCTGATGCTCCACCGACCTCAACTCCAACTCCATATATTCCATTTCGCGGAGAGAAAAATCAGAGAGAAAGTTTCATCGCATTTTACGACACGGAGCCGCCGCCAAGCCCTAATCTATCTCGGGAGGGCTGATCTGGAGTCCGTTCGGGGCTCCGGAGAGGGGGATTCGTCGCCGTCATCATCATCAACCATCCTCCATCACCAATTTCATGATGCTCACCACCGTGCGTGAGTAATTCCATCGTGAAGCTTGCTGGACGGTGATGGGTTGGATGATATTTATCATGTAATTGAGTTAGTTTTGTTAGGGTTTGATCCCTAGTATCCACTATGTTACGAGATTGATGTTGCTATGACTTTGCTATGCTTAATGCTTGTCACTAGGGCCCGAGTGCCATGATTTCAGATCTGAACCTATTATGTTTTCATGAATATATGTGAGTTCTTGATCCTATCTTGCAAGTCTATAGTCACCTATTATGTGTTATGATCCGACAACCCCGAAGTGACAATAATCGGGATACTTCTCGGTGATGACCGTAGTTTGAGGTGTTCATGTATTCACTATGTGTTAATGCTTTGGTCCGGTACTCTATTAAAAGGAGGCCTTAATATCCCTTAGTTTCCAATAGGACCCCGCTTCCACGGGAGGGTAGGACAAAAGATGTCATGCAAGTTCTTTTCCATAAGCACGTATGACTATATTCGGAATACATGCCTACATTACATTGATGAATTGGAGCTAGTTCTGTGTCACCCTAGGTTACAGCTATTACATGAGGAATCGCATCCGACATAATTATCCATCACTGATCCAATGCCTACGAGCTTTTCACATATTGTTCATCGCTTATTTACTTTTCCGTTACTCTTTGTACAATTACTACAAAACCCAAAAATATTACTTTTTGCTATCGTTACCATTACTATCATATTACTTTGCTACTAAATACTTTGTTGCAGATACTAAGTTATCCAGGTGTGGTTGAATTGACAACTCATTTGCTAATACTTGAGAATATTATTTGGCTCCCCTTGTGTTGAATCAATAAATTTGGGTTGAATACTCTACCCTCGAAAGTTGTTGCGATCCCCTACACTTGTGGGTTATCAGTGGCCTCCCGCACCGCCTCTTTGCTCTATAAATACCCCAATATTCCAGAAACCCTAGGGGAGTCAACGAAAATCAATTCCAGTCGCCGCCACCAGATCCAATCTAGACACCATCACGGAGGGGTTCATCATCCTCATTGGTGCCTCTCCGATAATGCGTGAGTAGTTCATTGTAGACCTACGGGTCTGTAGTTAGTAGCTAGATGACTTCCTCTCTCTCTTTTGATTCTCAATACAATGGTCTCTTGGAGATCTATTTGATGTAACTCTTTTTGTGGTGTGTTTGTTGGGATCCAATGAACTTTGACTTTATGATCAGATCTATCTTTTTATCCATGAAAGTTATTTGAGTCTTATTTGATCTCTTATATGCATGATTACTTATAGCCACGTATTTCTTCTTTGAATCTTCGGTTTAGTTAGGCCAACTAGATCAATTTTTTTTGCCATGGGAAGAGGTGCTTTGTGATGGGTTCGATCTTACGTTGCTTGATCCCAGTGACAGAATGGGAACCGACACGTATGTATTGTTGCTATTAAGGATAACAAGATGGGGTCTATTTCTACATAAGTAGATATTGTACGTCTACATCATGTCATTGTTCTTACTGCATTACTCCGTTTCTCCATGAACTTAATACACTAGATACATGTTGGATAGCGGTCGATGTGTGGAGTAATAGTAGTAGATGCAGGCAGGAGTCGGTCTACTAATCTTGGACGTGATGCCTATATAATGATCATTGCCTGGATATCGTCATGATTATTTGAAGTTCTATCAATTGCCCGATAGTAATTTGTTTACCCACCGTATGGTATTTTTCTCGAGAGAAGCCACTAGTGAAACCTACGGCCCCCGGGTCTCTACTTTATTATATTTTCCTTCACGATCTATTTTTATTTGCTTTTATTTTCAGATCTATATTATCCAAAAATACAAAAATACCTTGCTGCACTTTATTTTCTTCGAGATCTATTTATCCAATCTACCATATTTTTATCCCGTCTACTTGCAAATTTCTGGCGCTGTTACCCGAAAGGGATTGACAACCCCTTTAATACGCCGGGTTGCGAGTATTTGTTATTTGTGTGCAGGTGTCGTTCACGTAGTGTTGCGTGGTTCTCCTACTGGTTCGATAACCTCGGTCTCATCACTGAGGGAAATACCTACCGTAGCTGTGCTGCATCATCCCTTCCTCTTTGGGAAAATACCGATGTAGTTCAAGCCGCATCAGATCGCTTAGCGTTTTCTTGCCCCCAAATGATAAATTTGAGCTTCTAATTCACCAAAAATGACATTCTTTGCACCTTTATTTTTCAGGCCAACTAGCCTCCTCAGTTTTGGGTTGAGTCACTCCACTGACACCTCATCTCCTTAGCCTATGATATCTACCAATTACATTACATCTTACTATCTTCCCATCCACATCCATCCAAACCACAACCACTTGCATGTGTTTAGTTGCCTTTAGTTTTTCGATTTCGCATGACACCCCACCTCATAAACGGGCCCCACATTCTACCCATTGTGTCTTTATTGGTTATCTCTTGGAGCAAAGGGCTATATGTGCTTTGATATCTCATCAGGCAAAGTCATCATTTCCACGCATGTTATATTCGATAAAAAATGGTTTCCATATATGGGCATTGATGGTGTCCTGCATAGGAGGGTTTCAAGCACGTAGGCCCCCAAGCATGGGCTCAACCGAGGATCCCCAAACTATCAACCAGTGGGCCATGCTTGTCGGGCCCCACGACGTACTCAAGATGGAATCTTCCGAAGATTTGTCACCTACTCCAAGACAATATGTGACCCTCGGCATGTATATCCCCTGATATAACTGACCTAGCTAGGGTAACCCTAGGTACCCCCGTTTGCATGCATCTCCTATTGGTTTGATAAACCTTGGTTCTTTACTGAGGAAAATATTTTCTGCTACTATATTACTTCACCCTTCCTCTTCAAGGAAATCCCAACGCCTATCACAAGTAGTAGTTCCTTTCTCAAACAATCCCGCAACCAAATACAAGTAGTCTCTTGTGTCCCCAACACTCCCAATACAATTGTCAGCTGTATAGGTGCACTAGTTTCGCAAAGAGATGATGAGAGATGTGTAATATGGATGGTAGAAATAGCTTTTTATAATATGAACAAATAAAAACAACAAGGTAACAAGTAACAAAAAATGAGTAGATGGGTGTCTCAATGCCTAGAAACAAGGCCTAGGGTTCGTACTTTCGCTAGTGCAATCTCTCAACATCATTAACATAACAATCTCTCAAAGTGTCACAAAGAATCACTCCAAAGTCTCTATTCCAATCGGAGAAAGTGGAATGAAATTGTGTAGATAGTAAACCACCTCAAAATTGTGTTTCCAATCAATCTGATGAACCACCCCAAAGTCTCACGAATAGTTCTAGAGATTGTACCACGACAACACCATATGATACACATCAATCAACTCTAATGTCACCTAGATACCCCAATGTCACCACAAGTATCCACAAGTGAGACATGCATCAAATGATCTCAAATCCAAAATATTCAATCCAATATAAATAAACCTCAAAGAGCAAGACTCAGTTCACCATGAAAATAAGAGAGGGAGGTGAACATCATGTGATCCAACTTTATTAACAAAGCTCATGATACATCAAGATCGTGCCAAATCAAGAGCACGAGTGAGAGAGATCAAACACATAGCTACTGGTACAAACCTTCAGCCTTGAAGATGAACTACTCACACATCACCATGAGAATGGAGGAGAAGTTGGTGGTGATGGTGATGGAGGAGATGTCCCCGACGGTGTCTAGGCGCCATCGTAGGAGAGGGGGAAGGGCCCCCCTCCTTCTTCTTTTTCCTTGGCCCCTCCGGGGAGAGACGGATCTCTCCCATGGATTGGATCTCTCTTCAGTCTTCAGTTTTTCGCGTCGGTTTTCTGACCCTTCACCCTTTCTTTTATAGCCTGAGAACTGTAACTTCGATTGGGCTAGAATTTTTACACATTTTTCTCCATAAATTAGCTTTCTTGGGTGAAAGAAGGGCTCCAACTGACCTATGGGCTGCCCACAAGGCCCCCTAGCGCGCCCTGGGGTAGGTCCCACTGGCTTGCTGATATGTCTCCAATGTATCTATAATTTTTGATTGTTCCATGCTGTTATATTATCATTGTTGGATGTTTAACCATCATTTTATAGCAACTTTATATCATTTTTTGGGACTAACCTATTGACATAGTGCCCAGTGCCACTTGCTGTTTTTTGCTTGTTTTTTACTTCGCAGAATATCAGTACCAAAGGAGTCCAAACACAAGAAACTTTTTGGAGATTTTTTTGGACCAGAAGACACCTTAGGGATCAAGAAAGCACCTGTGGGGAGGCCGGTGGGGAGCACAACCCACCAGGGCATGCCCAGGGGGTTGTGGGCCCCATAGAGCCCTCCCACACCATCTCTTCACCCAATAAATTCCCAAATATTCTAGAAACCCTAGGAGAGTCGACGAAACACAATTCCAGCCGTTGCAAGTTCCAGAACCATAAGATCCAATCTAACACCATCTTGGAGGAGTTCATCATCCTCATTGGTGCCTCTTCGATGATGCATGAGTGGTCCACCATAGACCTACGGGTCCGTAGGTAGTAGCTAGATGGCTTCCTCTCTCTATCTCTCTTTTGATTCTCAATACAATGGTCTCTTTGAGATCTATTTGATGTAATGACTTTTTGTGGTGTGTTTGTTGGGATCCGATGAAGTTTGAGTTTATGATCAGATCTTTTTATTCGTGAATATTATTTGAGTCTTCTTTCATCTCTTATATGCATGATTATTTATAGCCTCCTATTTCTTCTTCGAAACTTTGGTTTAGTTAGGCCAACTAGATTTATTTTCTTGCCATGGGAAGAGGTGCTTTGTGACGGGTTCGATCTTGCGGTGTTCTTTCCCAGTGACAGAAGGGGCAGCAAGACATGCATGTATCATTGCTATTAAGGATAACAAGATGGGGGGTATTCCTACATGAATAGATCTCGTCTACATCATGTCATCGTTCTTATTGCATTACTCTGTTTCTCTATGAACTTAATACACTAGATGCATGCTGCATAGCGGTCGATGTGTGGAGTAATAGTAGTAGATGCAGGCAGGAGTCGGTCTACTAATCTTGGACATGATGCCTATAAATCATTGCCTTGGATATCTTCATAATTATTTGATCTTATATCAATTGCCCAACAGTAATTTGTTTACCCACCGTGTGCTACTTCTTGAGAGAAGACACTAGTGAAATCTATGGCCCCCGGATCTATTCTTTATCATATTTTCTTTTCGATCTATAATTTGCCACTTTTATTTCCATATATATTATTCCAAAACCCCAAAAATACCTTGCTGCACTTTTTATTTGCATCTTTTATTTCGTGTTTTCTCGAGATCTATTTATCAAATCTACCACAAAACTATCTTTCTTTTTACCGTGGAGGGATTGACAACCCCTCTTACGCGTCGGGTTGCAACTATTTGTTCTTTGTGTGCAGGTACCGTTTACATAGTGTTGCTTGGTTCTCCTACTGGATTGATACCTTGGTTTCACAACTGAGGGAAATACCTACCGTAGTTGTCCTGAATCATCCCTTCCTCTTTGGAGAAATACTGATGAAGTCTCAAGCGACATCAAAAGGAATTTCGGGCACCGTTGCTGGGGAGACATCATCAACATCTATTAGGTTCCTAATCACAAATCTCATCTCCTTGCAGTTTACATTATTTGTCATTTTCCTCTCATTTTCATCTCCCCCACTTCACAAAAATTTACCTTTTTATTCGTCCTCTTTTTTGTTCGCCGTTTTCTCGTCAGATCTATCTTTTTGTTTGCATTCTTGTTTGCGTAGTTACCATGTCTCAAGAAAATACCAAATTGTGTGATTTTTCCAATACCAATAATAATGATTTTATTAGCACTTTGATTGCTCCTCCCACCACTAGTGCATAATCTTGTGATTTAATGCTGCTTTTTTGAATCTTGTGATGAAAGATCAATTTTCCGGTACTCCTAACGAGGATGCCGCGTCCCATCTAAACACATTCGTAGAATTGTATGATATGCAAAAGAAAAAAAATATGCGGACAATGATATTCTGAAGTTGAAATTATTTCCTTTCTCTTTGAGGGATCGTGCAAAACTTTGGTTTTCTTCTTGCCTAGCAATAGTATCGATTCTTGGGATCAGTGCAAGATGCTTTTATTACTAAGTATTTTCCGCCCACGAAAATTATTTCCCTTAGAACTCAGATCATGAATTTTAAGCAACTTGAGCATGAACATGTTGCACAATCTTGGGAAAGAATGAAATTAATGCTAAGAAATTGTCCTACGCATGGTTTAAATCTTTGGATGATCATACAAAATTTTTATGCGGGATTGCATTTTGTTTCTAGAAATCTTTTAGATTCCGCCACGGGTGGTACTTTTATGGAAATTACTTTGGGTTAAAATACTAAATTACTTGATAATACTATGGCAAATTATTCACAATGGCATACCGAAAGAGCTCCTACTAGTAAAAAAGTTAATTCGATTGAAGAAATTTGTACTTTGAGTGAAAAAGTTGATGCTCTTATGAAATTGGTTGCTAGTAAAAGTGCTCCTATTGATCTTAATGATGTGCCTTTGTCTACTTTGATTGAGCAAAATAGTGATCCCGTAGATGTGAATTTTGTCTCGCGAAACAATTTCAATAACAATGCTTATAGAGGTAATTTTAATCCTAGGCCTTTTCCTGGAAATTCCTCTAATAATTATGGTAATTACTATGGTAATTCTTCTTACAATAATAATACCACTCTGATCTTGAGAGTAATATTAAAGAATTTATCAACGCTGAAAAGGTTTTCAATACTATGATAGAAGAAAAATTGACTAAACTTGATGATATGTCTAGAAGCATTGATAGAATTTCCCATGATGTAAAAAATCTCAAGATTAAAATTTTTCCACCCAAGGTTGATATCAATGAATCAATTAAAGCTTTATATGATTCTATGGATGGAAGTAACAAAAGAACCGCTATGCTTAGAGCTAAAAAGAATTTTTAGAAAGAGCATTTTCTACCGATTGCTTTCATAAAAATGATGAAGATCTTAAAATTATTGGTGTTTATTCTATTGATTCCTTGTTTAGTAATATTAAAATTGATGATAAAGGTACTGAATAAGAGTCAACTTTAGCTAGAAGGCGTGCCGATAATTCAGAGGGTGAAAATCTTAATGAAGAAATTGTTAAAAGTGGGTTTGGAGAGGTTGAAACTTTAACTAGTGATCTGCCCACTCTTTTGGATTACAAAGACTTTAATTATGACAATTTCTCTTTGATTGAATGTATTTATTTGTTGCAATCCATGATAAATTCACCTCATGCCTATGAACAAAATAAAGCTTTTACTAAACATATCATAGATGCCATGGTGAAAGCTTTAGAATAAAAGTTGGAATTAGAGATCTCAATTCCTAGAAAATTATATGATGAGTGCGAACCTACTATCAAAGTCAAGATTAAAAATTATGAGTGTTTTGCTTTATGTGATTTGGATGCTAGTGTTTCCACTATTCTGAAATCTTTATATCATGTGCTTGGTCTTGCTGGTATTGAAGAATGTTCTCTTAATTTGCACTTGGCGGATTCCACTATTAAAAAGCCTTTGGGAAGAACTAATGATGTTATTATTCTTGCAAATAGAAATTATGTGCCCACAGATTTTTATTGTTCTTGATATTGATTGCAATCCGTCTTGTCCTATCATACTTGGTAGACCATTTTTACGCACTATAGGTGCCGTGATTGATATGAAAGAAGGGAATATTAAATTTCAGTTTCCACTAAGAAAGGGTATGGAACACTTCCCTAGAACAAGAATTAAGCCACCATATAAATCAATCATGAGGGCATCCTATAGATCAAAAACTAAAGATGATAATACTTGAATCTATGCATTATGCCTGGCTAGGGGCATAAAACGATAACGCTTGTTGGGAGGCAACCCAATGAATAAAATTTATTTTTGCCTTTTTCTTTCTATTTTTGAGTGTTTGCACAATTATTCTACTGTTATGATTGTGTTTTTATGTTTTAATTAGTGTGTGTGCCAAGTAAAGCCTTTGGGATAGCTTTGGTTGATAGTTGATTTGATCTTGTTAAAAAATAGAAACTTTTGCA
Organism: Aegilops bicornis; assembly: GCA_021605145.1. Classification (NCBI taxonomy): domain Eukaryota; kingdom Viridiplantae; phylum Streptophyta; class Magnoliopsida; order Poales; family Poaceae; genus Aegilops; species Aegilops bicornis. The sequence continues at coordinate 334,515,625 of CM038673.1, read as the reverse complement.
TCCAGTAACAGAATTGTTTAAATTCACAGAAGTGACGAAACATTCTGGATTTTTTACACAAGATTTATATACAAATTGCCTACGTTGTCCTAATTTTTCAGAATTTTTGTAGTTACAGAAGTATGGTTAGAGTTCAGATTACTACAAACTGTTCTATTTTTGATAGATTATGTTTTCGTTGTGTTGTGTGCTTATTTTGATGAATCTATGGATTGTATCAGGGCGTATAAGCCATGTTAAAGTTAGAATACAGTAGGTATAATTCAATAATAAAATATGAATGGATTTGTAATAGTACTTAGAGTGGTGATTTGCTTTATTATACTAACGGATCTCACGAAGGTTTTGTTAATTTTTGTGTGATTGAAGTTTTCAAGTTTTGGGTGAGATCACGATGGATGAAGGAACAAGGAGTGAAAAGATCCTAAGCTTGGGGATGCCCATGGCACCCCAAGTTAATATTCAAGGAGAACCAAGCAACTAAGATTGGGGATGCCCCGGAAGGCATCCCCTCTTTCTTCTAACAACCATCGGTAATTTTACTTGGAGCTATATTTTTATTCGTCACATATCATGAGTTTTGCTTGGAGCGTCTTGTATTATATGAGCCTTTGCTTGTTTTGCTTTTTAGTTTGTGTCATCTATCTTTGCTGGACACACCTATTTGAGAGAACCAAAATTATGCTATGATTTGTTAGAATTGCTCTATATGCTTCACTTAAATTTTCTGAGCTACGGAATTGCTCTAGTGCTTCGCTTATATCTTTTGAGCACGGTGTGCTTCAATATTTTTGAAGAAATTCTCTCATGCTTCACTTAGATTTATTTGAGATTTAGTACTTTTTTTAAGAAATTCTTCACTTATATTATTTTGAGAGATGAAAATGTTTATGCTCATGTTCTTCACTTAAATTTGTTTGAGCTTATCAAAAGCAATTGCAACATATGAAATTAGTCCCAAAGTGATAGATATTCAAGAGGGATATAAAAAAAACTTTCATCAAGATCATTGGAAAAAATAAACTTGATTCTTCATAATAGTTTTGAGATATGATGATAGTGATATGTGAGTCATGTTGGTGACTAATTATGCTTTAGTAAGAATACTGGCGTTAAGGTTTGTGATTCCCTATGCAAGCACGAAAGTTAATAGTTATGCAATGAAACTATATCCTACTTATGGTGCATTATTCGGTGTTAGTTATGCTTAATGCTCTCTTATGTGAACTTCCGTTTCTTGGTTGGATGCTTCTCAATCTATTTGCCAGCCTTCATTTGTACTAACTGGAGATACTACTTGTGCATCAAAAATCCTTAAACCCAGTTTTTCCATATGAGTCCACCATACCTACCTATATGCGGTATTCCGTGCACTGTTCTAAAGTAAATTTGTATGTGCCATCTCTAAATTTTCAAAATGAATTTCCTTTTGTGTGCTCGTACGCTCATGAAGCGGCAGGGGGTGGCCAATATTTTTCCATGCTAGATGTGTTATTCTCAAGATGAGTGTTTATTCACTTGTCATTGCATGAGAGTAAGGCGGTAATAGGGATGCCTAGTCCCGAAATGAAAAATAAATTTACTTTATATTGTCAAATAATAAATTCCTTGGAAAGTGTTGGTATGGACGGTAGCCGCGGATATGGCTAGCTGTGGAGTGTGAAAGTATGGTGGAAAAAAGAATAAAATTTATTTTATGTCTGGAACCGCCTATGATATATCTAGCATGGAACATGTTGGGAATTACTTGGTCGTTTTCATTGACGGGAAAAGTATGCCTCTCAAAAAAATGTATCTCTCAATTTAAGCTTTGAGCACTGGCACCTCTACAAATCCCTACTTCCCTCTGTGAAGGGCCTATCTATTTACTTTATGCAATTTTTATTTTTATGTGAGTCTCCATCTTCTCTTGTAAAGCACCAACTAGGGATCACTATGATCATACTTGAGCATTGGATATAGCTAATATGCGAGTGTGTTTCGTGAATGGATCAATGATTGAGCATAATGGGCTAGGGATAACTTTCTTTAGTCTTGATATTTTGAAAGACATGGTTGCTTATTAATATGCTTGAGTATTGAAATCTTCATGTCAAAACTAGACTATTGCTTTGTACCATATAAAAGTCCAAATGTCCATGCTACAGAAGAAAAGAATATGTGATGAACATTTTAGGCAACATTCCACATCGAAAATTCTGTTTTTATCATTTACCTACTCGAGGATGAGTAGGGATTAAGCTTGGGGATGCTGATACGTCTCCAATGTATCTATAATTTTTTATTGTTCCATGCTGTTATATTATCATTCTTGGATGTTTTACCATCATTTTATATCAACTTTATATCATTTTTTGGGACTAACCTATTGACATAGCGCCTAGTGCCAGTTGCTGTTTTTTGCTTGTTTTTTACTTCGTAGAATATCAGTACCAAACAGAGTCCAAACGCAGCGAAACTTTTTGGAGATTTTCTTGGAGCAGAAGACACCTTGGGGATCAAGAAAGCACCCGGGGGAGGCCCATGGGGAGCACAACCCACCATGACGCGCCCAGGGGTGTTGTGGGCCCCACAGAGCCATCCTGCAACGCCTCTTCGCCCTATAAATTTCCAAATATTTTAGAAACCCTAGGAGAGTCGACGAAAGACAATTCCAGCCGCCACAAGTTCCAGAACCACGAGATCCAATCTAACACCATCACAGAGGGGTTCATCATCCTCATAGGTGCCTCTTCGATGATGCGTGAGTAGTCCACCATAGACCTACGGGTCCGTAGGCAGTAGCTAGATGGCTTCCTATGTCTCTTTTGATTCTCAATACAATGGTCTCTTGGAGATCTATTTGATGTAATGACTTTTTGCAGTGTTTGTTGGGATCCGATGAAGTTTGAGTTTATGATCAGATCTTTTTATCCATGAATATTATTTGAGTATTCTTTGATCTCTTATATGCATGATTATTTATAGCCTCGTATTTCTTCTTCGAATATTTGCTTTAGTTAGGCCAACTAGATCGATTTTTCTTGCGATGGGAAGAGGTGTTTTGTGATGGGTTCGATCTTACGGTGTTCTTTCCCAGTGACAGAAGGGGCAACAAGACACGCATGTATCGTTTCTATTAAGGATAACAAGATGGGGGCTATTCCTACATGAATAGATCTCGTCTACATCATGTCATCGTTTTTATTGCATTACTCCGTTTCTCCTTGAACTTAATACACTAGATGCATTCTGGATAGCGGTTGATGTGTGGAGTAATAGTAGTAGATGCAGGCAGGAGTCGGTCTACTAATCTTGGATGTGATGCCTATAAATCATTGCCTTGGATATCGTCATAATTATTTGATCTTATATCAATTGCCCAACAGTAATTTGTTTACCCACCGTGTGCTACTTCTTGAGAGAAGCCACTAGTGAAATCTATGGCCCCCGGATCTATTCTTTATCATATTTGCTTTCTGATCTATGAATTTCCACTTTTATTTCCAGATCTATTATTCGAAAACCCCAAAAATACCTTGCTGCACTTTTTATTTGCATCTTTTATTTCGTATTTTATCGAGATCTATTTATCCAATCTACCACAAAATTATCGATCTTTTTACCATGGAGGGATTGACAACCCCTCTTACGTGTTGGGTTGCAAGTATTTGTTCTTTGTGTGCAGGTACCGTTTACATAGTGTTGCTTGGTTCTCCTACTGGATTGATACCTTGGTTTCACAACTGAGGGAAATACATACCGTAGCTGTTATGCATCATCCCTTCCACTTTGGGGAAATACTGACGCAGCCTCAAAGCGACATCACACCGCCTTGTGGGGGCCTTGGGCACCATCTTGCGTTGATTATTTCTCCCAATAATCACATATATTCCATAAACAATCTCCTTAAATTTCTATCATGTTTGGACCTTCCTAGATATGGATATTCTACGAAACAAAAAACATATAAAAAACAGAAACTGGCAATGGGAAAATATTGACTACCCCATCGCTAGCCGAATCCATGGGTACCTGCCAACTTTCAATTTTTTCAGGGAGTGTCCTTTATAATTTTTTTTGCGACTGGGCATCCCTATTACCAGCGTTTCTCATAAATTTGACAAGCGAATAAACTCTCGTCATGAGTAAAACACACTTAGCATGGAAGATATTGACTACCCCATCGCTATATGAGCGGTACGAGCACACACAAAATATGTTCATTTGAGGATTTTAGAGATGACACATGCAGATTTACTTGGAACGACTGGGTAATACCGTATATAGGTAGATATGGCGGACTCTTTTGGCATAACTTGTTTTCAGGATTTGGATGCACAAGTAGTATTTCCTCTTAGTACACGATAAAGCTAGTAAAATACCTGGGGCAACGACTTTACCGAGCACAAAAACCACAATCATGCATTCTCTAATAACATAATTGAGAAAATATAATCATGGTGATAACCTACAAATATTTAACACCATCAAGGTTGAATTTAGAATTTATCAGACATGTGTGAACATGTGCCAAGTCAATCATCCATCCTCCACTAGGAGATACTTATCACAACAACATGATAGGTTTAACTTAATAAAACTAATGCTCGTTGTCATTATAATACAACTCTCTTACTTGATTAAAGATATGAACTATCATAGTCTCACTTCTATTTTAATGAATTAACCGGAGTATGCATGTTTATTTCTCAACATACATATAACAAACTAAGAACATTGCATTCAAGTCATTCACAATTTTCACTCTAAGGATATAAGTGAAGCACAAGAGTAAACAATAAACTACTCCAAAAGATATAAGTGAAGAACAAAGAGTAGTTAAGTAAATATGTAGCTATTGAAAGACTCTATCTAAATCAAAATTTTAGATCTAAGGATTATATCAAACATAAAACATAACAAAATACACTACAAGAAAAACACATATTATGTGAAGAATTAAAGTATAGTTCCGAGTAAGGTATACCGATAGTTTTGAAGATGAAAGAGGGGATGCCTTCCGGGGCACCCCAAGCTTAGACGCTTGAGTATTCCTTGGATATTATCTTGGGGTGCCTTGGGCATCGCCAAGCTTAGGGTCTTGCCGCTCCTTATTCTCCTTCTATTGTCATCTCGCCCAAAACTTGAAAACGTCATCCACACAAAACTAAAAGGAATTGATGAGATGAATTAATATATATAATAAAATAAATAATTTACATTGGTACTGTCAAGAGAAGATTCATAATTGCTATCACATAATTCCTACTGTATTATATCATTTCCACAATTTATATCACTTAATATAAGCTATGGAAACTCCAAAACAAGCAAACAAAGAAAACTAGACAAAGTTTATCAAAAATAGAACATCACGTAAAGATCTAATTTTTTGGTCATATTTTCGTAACTCCATTTTTTTGGAAAAAATAAGGCAAAGTAGAAAATTTGCATAGAAGTATTGTGTAATTTTTTCTAGAAATTGATCAAGTTCCAGTATAGAATGATAATTCATATACTAGATGTAATTTTTTTTGATTTTTCACAGAACCAAATAAACAAGCATCAATATCACCCTAAAGGTTTAACTTGGCACTTTATTGAAATAAAAGATACAAAACATGATTACTACATTAGTACTAATCATGTAAACCCACAAAAACAGTAAGGATAAATATTGGGTTGCCTCCCAACAAGCGCTTTTCTTTAAAGCCGTTTAGCTAGGCATTGATATTTTTAATGATGCTCACATAAAAGTAAGAATCTAAACCCAAAGGGAGATTCATGAGTCATATAGAAAACACATATAAGCCTATCCCACTTCCTATGCATATGAATTTTATAAGTAAACAATTTATTGGAGAAAGAATTAACTAGCATAGGAAGACAAAACAAGTGCAACTTTAAAACTTTCAACATAAAGAGAGGAAACTTGATGTTGTTGAAATATATATAAGCATATCTTCCTCTCTCATAATAATTTATAGTAGCATCATGAATAAATTCAGCAATATAATTGTCACATAAAACGTTCTTTTCATGACCCACAAGCATAGATTTTTTATTAATTTCCACATAAGCAAATTTCTTCTTATTCATAATGAGAGTATCATAAAAAACTTGAACACTATAAATGGATTCCACATTAAAAGAGTAATGTTCAGTAGGATGACAAGTTTCACAATAATAATTATCACTACTATTTTTAGCATAAGTTTCATCACAATAACCATCATAAATAGCAACTTTGTTCTCATCATAATCAATTAAAACCTCTTCCAAAATAGTGGAATTGTCATTAAATAAAGTTATGCCCTCTCCAAATCTACTTTTATCATTAAAATAAGATTCAACACCCTAAAAAATAGTGGGATAATTAATATCTAGAGTTGACACTCCTTCAAATCCACTTTCATCTTTATTGCAATCATCATAAATAGGAGGCATGTAATCATCATAATAAATTTGCTCATCAAAAGTAGGGGGGGACTAAAAAGATCATCTTTATTAAACATAGCACCCCTAAGCTTAGATAACCATTATTTGTAGCAAATACATTCTCAAACATGTTACTCTCATCAAACACATCATCCAAGCTTATGGTTTTGCATATCATTAGCATCTCCTTCTAAATAACCACTCTCATCATTAATAGCATGAATAGCACCAATAGTATAACAATCATTATCATCATAATTTTTCAAGTTGGTGCCAATTTTTTTCAAGATTATAATAAGTATCAAAATTATCTCCACAATCATAACCATCATAGCAAGTAGTAGGCATAACAAAATCATCCTTGATTGTGTCATAAGAATAAAAATAATATCCTCATCAAGTGCATCATTTTCCACAACTCATGATCTAATCACATAGGACATGCTCTTAAGAGCAACATTATTTGGGGGATATATCTTTTTACCCTTGCTTCTCCTTCTTCTCTTTCTCTTATTCTTCACCAATTTAAGTGTTGTTTCAATTAATTTCTCCCAGCTTCTTCTGGTGGGTAGGGCGCGCCGGCCTGCCTTATGGGGGCCCCGGGCACCATCTTGCATTGATTATTTCTCCAAAAAAGACATATATTCCATAAAAAAAATATCCGCAAATTTTCATCGTGTTTGGACCTTCCTAGATATGGATTTTTTGCAAAACAAAAAACATGCAAAAAACAAGAATTGGCACTGTGCACTTGATTAATAAGTTAGTCCATAAAAATAATATAACAGTGCACCAAAACCAAATATAATTGATGTAAATATAGCATGAATACTTCATAAATTATAGATACGTTGGAGGCGTATCACCCCCCACCCGAGATCTACCGGATTTAGCTCCGTTGGCCACCACATGCTGCCTTGCTAATTTTTCGCCCACACTAGATCCCGCACCAGATCTGCCACGCCCCCTGCCCACCCACCTCGTATGACGTTAGCCTCGCATGTTCCCCTTGGTCTCCACGTCGATCGCAACTTGTGTGTGTCATCTACCCACCCAAACTCCCACCTCCACCCCGCACAATACTCCTGGGCACGTCACTCCACTGCGGACCGCATCCACAACCAAGTATGCAGTTCCCACCCTTGCAACTTTTGCTAGCGAACTCACACAGGCCCCCTTAGATCATGTGTCTGACATCCAAGTTTCCCCTGTCTGAGATCCCATGTAATCTGCCTCTCCTTCTGCATCGGACTCTTCCACTTTGTCACATCTCCCTTTTAATGCGTTTTCGATAGTCCACACACAATACACACTAGATGCACACCTAGGTGTAAGTACAGTTAGGGGTCTTGGAAACTGTCGTGACGCTTTGTGGATGAATGTCCTAGGGTGACTATAAAAGGATTTTGTGGTAAATGACTCCCTCCAACTCAATGCATGCTCGAGTGCCTGTTTCTTTTTATAGATTCTTCCCGATATATTTTTCCTATTCCTTCCTCGTAATTGGCATCAAGCAATGATAGATGAGTTTAATGCTTTAATAACAGATGGAACTTGGTCTTTGGTTCCTAAACCTGTATATTTCAATGTGGTTAGGGGCAAGTGGATATTTTTCCATAAAATTCAACAGTGATGGTACATTGGCTCGCTACAAGGCAAGTTGGGTTTTCCGGGGGTTCACCCAACATGGGATTGGTTATGGTGAGACGTTCAACCCTTACTCCTTGCTGCAGATGCACATGCGGAGGTTCAACAAGAGAAAGAACGAGCAAGGATATGCTGAGGCACATAGGAGGTGGTGCTCGAGTAGGTTTAGAAGTTTTTTTTAGAACTAGTAGGTTTAGAAGTAGGCTCTGGAGCAGCGGACGAGCAATAGGTCGTGGCCTCATGGACCTCTTTTGGGCTGGACCAACCAACATATTATTTATATTTTTATTTATTATTGATCTAGGGTCTTCAATGGCTATTTTTGCATGCGAATTGTAACTATTCTGAGCCGGAGATAGCAAGTTCACGAACTAGATCTTCGATCCGCGTATCAGAGATGTATACCCCCTACCTAACCCTATTCATAATATCACAGCCAATTCAAACCGCGAACTCGAATCGCGAACTGAACAAATGATGAATCAGGTAACTATGCTTCTGTCACACCGACATGCTCAACTGCAACCCCATCAATACACCTATCGGCCAAGTCAAAACAAAAATACACCTATGGACGCTCATTCTAAATCCTCCTCGACTGATGCTAAACCGGTTCCCGACACCACCCTCTAGAATCTTGCCAGGTCTTACAAACACATCGCCTTAACATGCCATATAATTCTCATGTTGCCCAACAAGTTCTCGTATTCATGCATGACCGAGTGACTCACATCTACAACTGATTAAATACATACTGCGGTACTTCAAGGGGGCTTCTCACTGTGTGCTTTGATTCTACACGGCGGCATCACATGATATTCAGGTGGGGAAGCTCTCCCCCACCCCCCGGTGACCATTAAAAAAAACATGGTGTCCTGGTCATCCAAACAACACACAATATCACGATCGAGTGCAAAGGGAGAATACTATACCATTACAAATTGCTCGACAGAATCATGTTGGGTCGGCTCCTTGATGAACTACATCACCCTCCTTCTCGCGCCACACTTGTTTGTTCGACACCATTAGTGTAAGGTATGTCTCTTCAAGTCCGGTACAACATCAACGTACCAAACATGTGGAAAATGATCTACACTTGGTTTATGACTGTGTTGCCCTTGGTGAAGCACGGGTTCTGCATGTTCCATTGAGCTCTCAATTTGCAGATGTTTTCACCAATCTCAAGTTTTCCAATTAGTTCCCGCCTGAACATCCTCTCCGGCCGTGTTCCAACATTAACATGAGTTTGTAACATTGCATGTACATGTTATCGTATTCTTTAGATCTCCACCCGATGTATGGCCTGCGTGCCTTTTGTGTAGGGCATTTGGTTACTATACTCCCCCTCTCAGATATGTGTTGTACACTGTACTAATTCAACAATCAAGGAGATCAATTGATTTTAGTTGAAACAAAGGTGGGTTGCAAGGTTGTAGGATCGCAAATTTTGAATCAGATTGGAACTCCTATGTAAGATCGCAAACTGCAGGACAATATTTGACAAAATTTTGTTATCATAGATTCCACTCACTAGAATCATAGAAATTAGTCCAACCAAGCAATTGGAGCTGTGAGTCGGCATCATCCCAACAAGAAGTTTGATCCAATAAGTTCGATGTAACAAATCAATCAATTGTGTACCCAGTCACCAAAAAAAGGTGCTTAGTCAAACGACAGACTTCTCAGGTACAGTAGAAAATACATAGACCCCGCAAAAAAAACCCCACAAAAAAGGTATAGAAAATACATAGGCGATGTAGGAATAAATACTCTTAGGTTACGAAAACAATCTAGAAAAGTTGAAGTATGAACACCGCGTAAATTTAGTGAGGCACATGGGTGGGCTTCCCCGATCTTGATGCCACTGACTCCTATGTAGTAAGTGTTTAAAACATTTATACAAGTTTGCATAAAAACAAGGAAGATGTGTTTGCATGTTGAGTAGGAGAGATGTAAAAAAGATGAGTCTTGTTTAACTAGTTCTAGCTTTGGTTGAATATGCTTTGCCAAATAGAATACTGAAGTTCCACAACAGCATTGATAAAAACTAGTAGCACAACCACCTTAACATCTCACACAAACATTGTTCACTCTTTTTAACAACATGCAGCAAACTACAGAAGTAACAACTAACAACAACGCCTGGAGATATCTCACATACAGAAATGGGCACAACAAACCACAAGGCAAATTCAAGTTCACACAAACTAAAAGGTGTGTTTGGATGGGGGTATTTGTCTCAAGAGAGTTTTGGTAGCCCTCGCCCAAACAATCCTAATATCGAGACAAAGTGTGACCAGCACACTACAAAAGGAACGACGCCCACCAGATGAGTTGACTCCTCAGCCAGAACTGCTTATAATATACAGGAACAACTTCTCCCGAAACCCTACAAAGATGGCTGCTGAGTAAGTACAGTGCCAATCAATATAACAACATATAGAGAAAAGTGTCTGTTACCTATTAGGTCTGAAATTTATTTTCTTTTCAATATCTGTAGCCAAGCTCAGAAAGTGTGTTGAACATCTTCAGACAATGAGGGTGACGGCGATTGACATTTTGAAGGGAAAGGATAGCAGTGGCCAATCGATCCCGAAGAGGAACCTGGACACAGCAAGGAACTCTTAGCATCTCTGTTTCTGAGCTAGAAAATATACTATGAAAACAAATCGCCGAGGCAGATTACCTTGCAGGTTGTAAGGGCTCTAGAGATGACATAATTAGCAAACTCATCTGACACTAAATCTCTGAAGGGATGATACTGAATCAATTCATGAACAATGTTAGATCGATCTCTGTCATTAAAAACTTCTAGGCACGTTTCAACCACATTGCTGCTATATCTTTGTCTTGAGAGTGTCACATAATTAGACCTGAAGCGGGAAGCGATAATTGCCAAGTACGATGGGTTTCTTTGTTTCAGGACATACTGAACAATGTAGTTTCTGGAAGAAAAAACGAAAGAGAAACGGTAAGCCATTCAGGGCACAAAGTTGTGATTCATAGATCAACAGATCGAAAAATTACTTATGGTGGTACTTGGTAGTAGAAACAATAAATAATGTTGAGACAACAAAATTCATATAATGGCCCCCGCAATTTTGTTTCATATAATGGCCATCAAAGAACAACAGTACTGCTAACTCGATCTTTTGCTTCCCAATACTTCAGGTTATATAACCAATTCTGAGATAACATTGCTAAATTGTATTATTAAAGTAAATACTGTACATATAGATGGATAATGCATATGTACCAGTTATGCATACGATATAAATATGAGAACACACAAATTGAGCTAAGCTTGAATTCAATTTTTTTTGCAGGAATCTGCTTGAAAAGGCTAAATGTTTGGAATTAATTAAAGGCTACCAGATAATAGTTTGATGTGTTTGCATGGAATAGAATGATGGTCAGTAGGATTATCATCAAAATTCATTATAGATAGTTACCCAAAACGATTTTGAGCAAGATCGGTGCTGCAACAAGAGACTTTTGACAAAACATTATCCTTTTCTGTCCATCCGACATGCTCCAGACAACTTTGCAGGAGGGACACTCCATGCGGATGAATAGCAAGTGCTAAGCAGTTCGTAGCAACAGCATCAAAAATAAACTGCCAATATAATGCAAAATGTCAACACATGGGGCATGGAAATAAAAGGAATATGGCCACAATAGGAGGAAAACAAGTAACATAAACTGAAAGTAAGCACGACAGGCAAGACAGAATTTGGATATGGCTTCATTCTCGGTTCTCGCAATAACGTATGAGAGATGACTTACAAACTGTGAAAAAGATATAGCGTCAATGAATACATAGTAAGCAACTGTTCAGCAAAACACATCGACAATATTCATCTGAACTACTCCCTCCGTCCCATAATGTAAGACGCTAACTATAATTTCATACATCTAAATTAATGTCCAGGCACCTTGGCTGGAACCACTTTACCACTTTGAAATCAACATGGGACCTATGTACATGAGAACAAAATACAAGGGCATGCTTGATTCCCTTGTCAGTGCAAAACGAAAATGGCCACCTAACCTTGCCTATCAAATATATGTATTTGTATTGGTCAGAAATCTTGCTGTACTAAAAGCTGCTTCTCATGGCCATGGTCAAGAGCCAAATTTGACTACCCAATGTGGGCAAGGTTTGATTTTCTGTGATGTTGTGGTCTGCCTGAATATATAGTGCTTAGTCATTGTTTTACTGTACTCATTTTAACCTTTCAAGGTAAAGAACAAAATACATTACCTTACTAATCTTATTTCCTTGAGCATTGCTCATGTGGGTTAGTTTTTCCTTGCTTAGCAAAGCAAGGTGATCAAGAGAGCTAAACATGCCCCCACTATTACAATAGAGTTGCTGGACTATGCCCATCTACATGAATCACACAAGCACTATTTGTACTAATAGGATTGCTACATTTGGGTAAAAGGGAACTGTTTATTGAAGTTGGTAGCCAGTACACAATTAATTTTCCAAATAAAAATCTACTAAATTAGCATGACTGCAAGTGTGTGTAACACACTCCTGTGCTTACCTACTCTTGAAAATGGTATATACATCATCTTAGGAAATCTACAGCTGGTTAATAATGCAATATTTCGTCATTTGTGCACAGACAAGAAAAGAAACTTCACATATTCTGGTGGATACACACATTGGTTAATTATAAACACAATGCAATGGCAAATCCATTTCTTAGTTGTATTATTGCTTTGGATTGAGTAGCTTTATAAGCAACAACGAAATCATGCAAAAATGTTACTACCACAACACAATAATCACACATTGGTAACTATATCTGCGCCAGTTAGAATCTGGATGGGGAATAAATTCAAAAAGTACCTCAGCAAAGTATGGATGAGGAACACACTGCACCAAGGCATGCACCACCATGAGTCTACTCGAATCCGTTACAAGGCGAGCCATCATGAACGGAGTCACCCATGGCACGATTGCATCTCTCAGAAGCTCCAGTGATTTCTCGGATATGCAGGAATTGATCATGCTCACCACCTCACCTGACCTGAAAGATATCAAACAAACTTCATATTTAACATCCTCTGCAGCGAACCGGCAAGACCAGAAACAACAAGCCAAAGGGGAAACGCGAGTGTTATATGCACATGCCTCGCAGCACAAATCTTGAAAAACTTCTTGTGGTCTCGAGTGATTCTAGCGACGATCGCTTCCTGGAGCATATGGTTGCAGCGGCTGAGGACGACAACGAGCAGGCGCGTCCGTGGCTGCTCTCGATGAGAGGGACGGCGTGCTGGACTATCACCGCTGCCACGGCGTCCGCGTCCTCGGGGGCTCCCCAGAACAGCATGTTGAGCACCGTTTGCTCGTTCTTGGCGAGAAACAGGACGATGTCCTCGACCAGCTGTGTGCTGGCGGCGCGCCCAGGAAACGCCCTTGCGCGGGCGTACGCGTCGCCAGGCCAGGCGGAGCGCGGCGGCACGGATCCCGCGGCGCGGAAGTTCTGGTGGACAGGGGCGCGACCGCGGCCGAGATGATCGCCCGGGAAGTGCCATTCGTTGAGCACCCTACGGCCGCCGGGTACCCCCGTCGGCGGCGGCGAGAACGGCGGCGGCACCGGGCCGGCCTCCTGCACCACGAGCGACAGAACCCTCGTCACGGATAAGGAGGCCGGTACAGGCCCCCCTGCTGCCCAGGGCGCTCAGGAACCGCCGGAAGAGGGAGGAGGCCGTCCGCCGCGGCCGCGTCCTCCTGGCGCCGCCCCTGGGCCTCAACCTCGGGCTCGCGGAGGCTGAGCCGCCCCACCTCCCTCGCGATGTCCTGGAACAGCAGCTCGTCCTCCTCGGACAGGCGCCTCTCCTCCTCCGCCGCCGCCGGCGCCAGCCGCAGCTCCAAAGCCATCCGGAAACCACGCGCCCTGGAGCACGGGCGAGAGAAAGCTCGCGGCTTTGAGGGCGGATGGAAGTGGGGATTGGAGGGATCGGACTGGGGATCGCCTTCCTTTAATTTCACAGGAGTTTTTTTTATTCCCCGGGATTGTTTCCTTGGGGACGAAGATGGGAGGAAGGAGGGAGAGAAAGCCGCGGGCGGGTTTTGTACATCGGGATGCGTGGGGTTTAGTCGGTTCGTCCAGTTCGTTAATGGCGTCGCGCAAGCGCAAGAGCTCGAGCCCGGCGTGCGCGTGTGCGTGCGCGGGGCGCTTACATGTGGGGCCTCGTGGACGTGGGAGTGGGACGAAGCCTGTTCTTGAGGGCGGCGGCGTGCGAGGTAAGATTTCGGGCGTGCGAGGGAGGGTGGCCATGGTTATTTTGCTGGTAAGATTTGATGGTCTTTTCTTTTCTGTTAGTTACAATCAGGTTTAACGTTTAGACCTGCTCCTGCCAGGCAAACCCGCTACGGTAGGGCTGTTTAATTCTCGTCGCCATGCAGATTTTTTAGGGCGGTTCTAAACCGACTACACGTGAAAGTATATTACACATATGCAATGCTAACCGTTTTTTTTCCTTGGAAAATGCAAAGTACATAAATGTACTACACTGAAGCGAAGATATGCTGATTATTTGGTCCGTGCTTGGATTTCGGAGATTGATATATTTTTTTCACGCGAAGAAAAGTTTAAGATCTCGTTTGAAACATGTTGATTTAACCGTATCTCTGCGCTAAATCGCTCAATTATACCTCGGATCGGAAATGGCATTTAACTACAATCATTGCCGTTAAATATGGTGATGGTGACCCGTTCACATTTTGTAAGGGATGTGCCATTGCACGACAGACTTAGCATGACACATGTGTGGTCAATTGCACGTCAACCCTGCACATCTTCCAGGACGGTAACATGTCACAAATATGGCATATTTAGCTGTTGCTTGGACTACTAGGGAATGCGTGCAAGAAAAAAATGGACAAATAATTTCATTCATGTCACAAATACTTTCCCCTTTGTCAAAAAATTAATTGAACGTAGAGGTGAAGAGAGATGACACCGAGGAGGGAAAATGGCGGCTATCAAAAAGCTTCCTAGGTAGAAAACAAAGTTGCTCTTCGACGGTGTACCGCGCCTGTGGTGAGCCAACACACGCTTGAGCACGGTAGGTGGGGTTGTTGTGACACAATTTTCTTCTCATGGCGTGTCGGGAGTGCACAAGAACGCATGAAGTGGGAGGCGTGTTGGGGCCGTGCTGTCGGGAAAGGGATGGAGCATACACACACGTGTGCGCTGCCAAAGCTTGCATTGCTAGAGCTGCGTTGTCTTGTTGGGCGTGGGGCCAACCAGTGCGTGCACGACAACAACTCGCGTGTTAAAGCTGCGTTGCCGAGTTAGGGGGTCGGGCCAAGCTGGTGTGTGCACGACAACAATTGGCATGTTAGAGTTGTGCCATTGGGCTAGGGAATGAGGCCCAAGCAGGCGTATGCTCTACAGCTGGCATGATGAAGCAGCATGTAGGGGACGGGGCCCATGCGAGGCATGCACTGCAGCAATTGGCGTGTTGGAGTCACATTGCTAGAGCCACGAGTTCGGGCCCTACAGTAGCATCTTACTGCAGATTAACATCTTTGTCGAACACAGGGTGGGGCCCACGCAGGCGTGTGCGCTGAAACAACTAGTATTCTGGAGCCGCGTTGCCGAGCAAGGCTGGGCCGGACATACATGGCAGTTTTTTAGTTGTTCCATATGCAAATTTCCAAATTCCCATAATTCCCATGGCAGTTTTTTACTTTCACATGGGAATTTGGAAAGTGATCATGTCGGCCAGGATGGCTGCACACTAGTTAGGCTTGACAAGCATAAACAGGTCTGAGAGAGAAACATAGACTAGAGCAAAGGTGATCAAACTTGTTACATTTTTCTAAATATCATAGGAATATGGTTCCATAGGCAACTTTTCAAAGTTTTAAATATAAAATGAGCGTTGCTTACATGCTCGTAGACCATGGGGGAGCACCTTTCAAGTATATGAGCGCTAGAGCACTCACTTTTGTGTCCCTAGTTAAGACTGTTTTCATGTTTGAAGATGACAATAAAACCTATCATATGTTTCAAATGTATCAATCTCTTGGATCCATATGACAAACACCATGTATGTAAGAAACAGAATTGAGTTACCCCGCAAAAAAAACATAATTGAGTTCTTATGCATTTGGTGACCATAGCAACATTTGTAGCCAAGAAAAGAGAAATATTATCCATAGGAAACTATCTCAGTTTCTCGACTTCCTCTGAAGAGACTTCAGTCCTATGTGTTCCTAGCACATTCTTGCTTTTATTTCATCCCTTTGACACTTTTTCGGACTCTAACAACCCAATATACAAGCCCACAAAAGCCCCAGTCCCTAGTCTCCTTAGCAAAGTCCTTGAAAAACTCTCATTCAAGTTTGGATACGTTATTGCAAGTACCTATTGTTCTATTGCTAGTAGAATTTCCAAGTTCTCTGAAGTTTTTTTAGCTATGAAAAAATACAATTTATGATCGTGCCTGGAATGAGGGATTAAAGGATATCGTGGTCCGTGATGCATCAACAAAGCATCTTGAGTCTTGAATGATGACTTATGATATTTGATCGCCAATCGTATAGTGTTGTTTGTAATGATGTGTCACGTCTGCCATACTTGAAGTTCTTCATGATAATACCTTGTCATGGATTTTGTTGCATGCACAAGTGTGTCCTTCTATGAACCGACAAGATTCAGCCACCACGGCCGCAACCTGGGGACTACTCCTTAAAAGAGACATCATCCCAACTTGGGGTTTTATGGCAGCAGGTGACAAGATCACAAGCACATATGACCTTTTGGAGAAGATGTTGTATCTCTATGCGCGTGTTGTCAAGGCTAAAGACCTTCATGCAAAGGATGTGACTGGGAGCTATGACCCATGTGTGGAGATTAAGCTTGGAAACTGAAGGTGCAACAACCATCACTTTGAGAAGAACACTAACCCTGAGTGAAACCATGTATTTTCCTTCCCGAAGGAACACACCTAGTCCTGCTATATCAAGGTCATTGTTAAAGGCAAGGACTTTTCTAATGACGATATCATTGGGAGATTTGTGTTTGACCTGAATGAAGTTCCAAAGAGAAGAGCGACGCAAACCCGCTTCAGCCGCGCCATTTATTAATTCTAGTATCCAAGCAAATTTTTCTGGGCATTTCTATACAAACTACATATGAACGTGATTAGACATATGCAATGCTAACCTTTTTCCTTTAGAAAATGTGAAGTACATAATTCTGAAAACATGAAAATATGCTAAATATGCAGGCCACGTGGGTTTTTTTAGAGTGATATATTTCTTAACACAAACTTGAAAGTTGTAGATCTATTTACAAAACTTTTGATTTAACTGTATCTCTATGGTAGATCCTTCAATTATAGCTGAGATTGCAAACAACTGATTACTACAAGCATTGCAATTAAATGGAGCGGACGGCGGCTCATTCACATTTTCTAAGGGATGTGCCATGGGGTGATGGACATAGCATGCTTCCTGTGTGGTGATACGTCTCCAGCGTATCTATAAATTTTGAAGTATTCAAGTTATATTAACATCAATTATATATATAGGGTTTTGGTGCACTTTTATATTATTTTTCTGTACTAACTTACTAATTTAGTGCCCAGTGAGAGTTGCTATTTTCTGCATGTTTTTTGTAGAAAAACAATATCTAGGAAGGTCAAAATACCCCAACGATTTATTAGGATTTTTTATGGAATATATATTATTTTTGGGAGAAGGAATCAACGCAGGAAGGTGCCCGAGGCCCCACATGGCCAGGGGCGTGCCATTGGCCAGGGTGGCTACTCCTTAAGTTTGTTGCAGCTATTCTTTCGCAACAAGACATCTAGTTTATGGAATAAATCCCCTCAAAATTTCAGTCCTATCGAGTTACGGATCTCCTGATATGAAGAAAACGGTGTTTTGCTAGAAAGCGGTATCGCATAAAGCAGAGAGACAATGAGAAGAGATCCAATCTCGAAGGGGGTCTCACCCCTTCGAGAGCCATGGTGGACAAGGACAGAGGGGAGAAGCTCTCCCCATCTCGAGGGGGGCATGGAGGAATAAGTAGGAGGGGGAGCCTCTCTCCCCTTCTCTCCCGGTGGCGTCGGAGTGCCGCCAGGGAAACCATCATCGCGACGATCGTCTTCATCAATGTCGTCGTATTCACCAACATATTCATCACCTTCCTCACCTCTTTTTAGAAGTCCACTCTCCCGCAACCCACTGTAATCCCCTACTTGAACATGGTGTTTTGATGCTATGAATTATTATCCAAAGATATATGTTGTCACTATTGTGTCTGAGTAGATTACTTTCGACATATGGGTTAATTGGTGAATTTCTATGATTGGTTTGAGTTGCTTGTGGTTATGTTATTGTCCTTTGCTGCCCATTATATGACCGTGCACGTGGATCGCACCATAGGGGTTAGTTGTATGTTGACAAGACTATGCATATGGGAACATGAGTGACTGAAACCTCGCCGGACCATGGAAATTGATACGTACAGGATTGAAGGGGGGCCAATATATCCTAATGCTATTGTTGGGTTTTACTTGAATGAACTTGTTTGTAGTTGCGGATGCTTGCTAATATTTCCAATCATAAGCGCATAAAATTACATGTAAGAGATATCATGCTTGCAGAGGCCTCTCCATTGCAATGATGACCGGTTTAGTAACTTAGGTGACTGCCTAGGGACAATTCCGCACACCATACCATCACTATTCCACACTCTCTATTTGTATTATATTGTATCTTTACTTAGGCAGCACATATTATTTATGTTTACCTTCTTTGTTGTCTTGCAAACCTATCATTTCATACCCAAAGTAGTTCTAGTTTTTTCCTAGATAAAGCAAACGCTTGATGTATGTAGGCTTGTATCAATGGCTGATAAGACCTGAGAGAATATTGATATTACCTTTAGCTCCTTGTGGGTCTGACACTTCATACTTGCGACCTCCATCATTGGAAAGTGCTACAACAATTCCTTGCACTTTGGGATTATCATGTGGTCACGTGCATGTGAACCCTACAAAACTTCAAAAATGGTAAGGTGCGGTAGAATCAGTCATTCACACAACACGAAGCACCTCACACGAGAAGACCAAGCTCCACACTTGTTTTTCTCCATTTTTATAGTGCCCTAAAATAAAATGAAACATAGAGGGGACATATGAGTGTTATTTTCTTATTAAAAGGCCGACTATAAAACTTTGGATGGAACAATATTGCCTATTTAGTTATTGCTCGGACTACTAGGGACTGCACACAAGGAAAAAAATTGGACAAAATAATTCATTCATGTCACAAATACTTTATCGTTTGTCAATATTTTAATTCGACCTAAACGTAAAGATAGATCACTTGAGCACACGGAGGAGGGAAAATGACGGCCACAAACACGCTTCTTGAGTATAACAAAGTTGCTCTTCCATGGTCTAACTGCGCCCGTAGTGAGGAAACACGATTTCCCTCTTCACGTGTCTTTGGAGAGCTCATCGAGGGGGGGGCAGGGGGACACATGGGAGACCTGTCGGGGCCACTATGTCAGTAAAGGGGTGGAAATCACCCATGTGCGTACGTGCTAGAGTTAACATGAAAGACCCAAGTTGTTGAGTCGAGGTGGGGCCAAGTAGGTGCGTGCCTTTGCAATGCTTGATTGGCATGTTGGAGCTATGCCATTGGGACAAGGAGTAGGGCCAAAGAAGGCATGTGTTGTAATGGCAGGAAGCTGGAGCCGCCTTATCGGTCTAGGGGATGGGGCGATGTAGACACATGCGATACCATAGTTGGCGTCTTTGGATTCGTATTTGTTAGGCTATGAGTTCGGTCCACACACTGGCACATGCTCTTGAATAGGTGGTGTGCTATCGGGCCAAGGGTGGTGCCCATGCAAGCGCGTGCACTGGAACCACTAATGTTCTGGAGTCGCGTTGCCTGGATAGGGTTGAGCCCGACAGACATGGCATTTTTTCAGTTGTTGCCCCGTGGAAGTTTCCAAATTCCAATAATTCCATCTCTTTTAAAAAATCTATATTTCATAAGTGCATATTTAGAAATTTGATATTTTCAAGAGGTCTTATTTTTTTGAAAGTTAAAATTTCATAAGTTTCAAAAATTTAAACCTATGGTAAGATTTTCCAAATGTTGTTAATGTAATTTTAAATAGTGCCAAAAATTAGAAGTTGTTCGAAATTGGAAGTGCCTAAAACAACTTGTCACAACCACCTTTTATTGTTAATTTTTTTTATTAGTAGACAAATTGTGATTACGTAATTTTGTTTACTGAAAACGTAATGGGTGAGATCAGGTAAGTTTATCCATGTGCTTCGTGAACTTTGAGTATGACTTGTTCCTGTTTGGAAACTTGAGTTTCCGTTTGTATAGGGAATTGCCCTTTGATAGGTAGTTCTTTGTGAACAATGATCTCCATTAGAGTACCCATGTCTAATTTTTTTAAGGCGTAGACTTTTTATCTTCCCTAAAACTAGGAGTAGTCTTTGTTATGTCAACCAAAGTTTAGTTCTTTAGTGTAACCGGGAAATCAATCAAAAATGTATTTGTGCATGCATGTCAAACTTTTATCTATCCTTAAGCGTGCATTATACATTTTATTTTGTTTACAAAAATTCTCATTTGAGTTTACATGTGTTGTTGCAAATACCTATTGTTCTATTGCTGGTAGAATTTGCAAGTTCTCTTAAGTTTTTTTGGCTATAACAAAATACAATTTAGGATCATGCCTGGAATGAGGTAGTACAGGATATCGTGTCTGTGATGTGTTGGCAAAGCTTTACTGAGTACTGGTCCATGGCTTGCAATATTTTATCATCAATCCTACACTGCTATTTTTAATGATGTGTCAATTCTACCATACTTGAATCTCTTCTTGGTAATAAGGTCATGGATTTTGTTGCAGGCACAAGTAGGTCCTTCTGCGAACTAGCAAGATTTTTCCACCGTAGCCGTGACTTGGGGACTAGTCCTTTAAAGAGACATCATTCCATCTTGGTGGTTTCATGGAAGCAGGTTACAAGAGTACAAGCACATATGACCTTCTGGAGCAGATAACATATCTCTATGTGTGTGTTGTCAAGGCCAAAGAACTCCATGCAAAGGATGTGATTAGGATTTGTGACCCATGTGGATATTGAGCTTGGAAATTACAGGTGCACCACACATCATTTTGAGAACAGTAACCCTGAGTGAAACCAGGTATTTGCCTTCTCAAATGAACGCATCCAATCGTGCTATATCGAGGTCATTGTTACATACAAGGACTTTGTTTAGGACAATTTCATTGGGTGAGTTGTGTTTTACCTGAATGAAGTTCCAAAGAGAGGAACATGGTAAACCCTCTAAGGCCGCGCCGTTTAATTGTAGTCTCACAAAATTTGTTAGGGTGTTTCTATTCTAACTACAAGAAAGTGTATAACACACTTGCAATGCTAACCCATTTTTTCTTTAGAAAATGTGAAGTACATAAATGTACAACCCTAACATGAAAATATGCTATGTCCACACTCAGATTTTCTAGTAGTGGTATATTTCTTAACACAAACTTGAAAGTTTTAGATCCGTTTCGAACATTTCCAATATAACTGTATCTCTGCAGCAAATCCTTGAATTACACCCGAGATTGAAAACTATGGCTTACTACAAGCAATTCAATTAAATGTAGCCGATGGCGACTCACTCACATTTTTCTAAGGGATTCCATGGGGTGACAGACATAGCATACCGCATGCGGTCACTGCTACTTCTTGAGCTTATGTTGGTTTTTCCCTTGAAGAGGAAAGGGTGATACAAAGAAAGTAGAGATAACTATTTCCCTCGATCGAGAGAACCAATGTATCAATCCAGTAGGAGACAACGCACAAATCACCAATACCTACACAAATCCAGTAGGAGATAAATATTTTGGGGTTTTTGGTTTATAGATCGAAGAGTAAAAGATTGCAAAATAGTAGATCAGAAATTTGTATGATGGAAAATAGACCCATGGGCCATAGGTTTCACTAGAGGCTTTTCTCAATATAGCAAATAATACTGTGGGTGAACAAATTACTGTCGAGCAATTGATAGAAAAGCGCAAAGTTATGACTGTTGGGAATCGTTGCATGGAAAAACAAAAAAAAATCAACACACACGCAATGATCTATCCATTGAGATGCATAGCAACGAGGGGGAGAGTGTGTCTACGTACCCTCGTAGACCGTAAGCGGAAGCGTTTCACAATGCGGTTGATGTAGTCGAACTTCTTCGTGCTTCAACCGATCAAGTACCGAATGCACGACACCTCCGCGTTCTGCACACGTTTAGCTCGGTGAGGTCCCTCGCCTTATTGATCCAGCAAGACGTCGAGGTAGTAGATGAGTTCTGTCAGCACGACGGATGGTGACTGTCATGGTGAAGTGATCCTCGCAGGGCTTCGCCTAAGCACTACTAAAATATGACCGGGGGTGTAAACGGTGGAGGGTGGCGCCGCACACGGCTAAACAATTGTCTGGTGTGTGCTAGGGCGCCCCCCACATATATATATAGGTGGGTGGGAGGAGCAGCCATAGGAGAGCCCAAGTAGGAGGAATCCTACTTGGAGTCCCTCCCAAGCCGCCCCCTGCCATATATAACTGAGGGGGAAGGAAAGAGGGGGAAGAGGGAAGGAAGTGGGAATCCTAATCCACAATTTCCTTTCCCTTCTCCCCTTTCCTTCCCCTCCTTAGGCCAGCCCATATGGGGGGCGCACCAGCCCCTTGTGGCTGGTGTGTTTCCCTTCTTGGCCCATAAGTCCCATATCTTTTGTCGGGGGTGCCTGGAACCGCTTCCGGTGACCCGATAAGTACCCAATACCCCCCCCCCCCCGAAACACGTTCGGTGTCCGAATACTATCGTCCTATATATCAGTCTTTACCTCTCGACCATTTAGAGACTCCTCGTCATGTTCGTGGTCTCATCCGGGACTCCGAACAACATTCGGTCACCAAATCACATAACTCATTTAATACTAAATCGTCATCGAACATTAAGCGTGCGGACCCTACTGGTTCGAGAACTATGTAGACATGACCGAGACACCTCTCCGGTCAATAACCAATAGCGGAACCTGGATGCCCATATTGGCTCCTACATATTCTACGAAGATCTTTATCGGTCGAACTGTTATGACAACATACGTAATTCCCTTTGTCCATCGGTATGTTACTTGCCCGAGATTCGATCGTCGGTATCTTCATACCTAGTTCAATCTCGTTACCGGCAAGTCTCTTTACTCGTTCCGTAATACATCACCTCATGACTAACTCCTTAGTCGTTTGCTTGCAAGCTTATGATGTGTATTACCGAGAGGGCCCAGAGATACCTCTCCGATGCTCGGAGTGACAAATCCTAATCTCGATGTATGCCAACTCAACAAACACCTTTGGAGATACATGTAGAGCATCTTTATAATCACCTAGTTACGTTGTGACGTTTGATAGCACACAAGGCATTCCTCCGATACCCGGGAGTTGCATAATCTCATAGTCGAAGGAATATGTATTTGACATGAAGAAAGCAATAGCAATAAAACTGAACGATCATTATGCTAAGCTAACGGATGGGTCTTATCCATCACATCATTCTCCTAATGATGTGATCCCGTTATCAAATGACAACTCATGTCAATGGTGAGGAAACCTTAACCATATTTGATCAACGAGCTAGTCTAGTAGAGGCTCACTAGGGACACAGTGTTTATTTATGTATTCACACATGTATTAAGGTTTCCGATCAATACAATTCTAGCATGAATAATAAACCTTTATAATGAATAATGAAATATAAAATAACAACTTTTTTATTGCCTCTAGGGCATATTTCCTTCAGTCTCCCACTTGCACTAGTCAATAATCTAGTTCACATCGCCATGTGATTAACACCCATAGTTCACATCGCCATGTGACCAACACCCAAAGGGTTTACTAGAGTCAATAGTCTAGTTCACATCGCCATGTGATTAACACCCAAAGAGTACTAAGGTGTGATCATGTTTTGCTTGTGTGAGAGGTTTAGTCAACGGGTTTGCCATATTCAGATTCGTATGTATTTTGCAAATTTCTATGTCTACAATGCTCTGCACGGAGCTACTCTAGCTAATTGCTCCCACTTTTAATATGTATCCAGATTGAGACTCATAGTCATCAGGATCAGTGTTAAAGCTTGCATCGACGTAACCCTTTACGACGAACTCTTTGTCACCTCCATAACCGAG
Organism: Aegilops bicornis; assembly: GCA_021605145.1. Classification (NCBI taxonomy): domain Eukaryota; kingdom Viridiplantae; phylum Streptophyta; class Magnoliopsida; order Poales; family Poaceae; genus Aegilops; species Aegilops bicornis. Next base: position 334,491,308 of record CM038673.1, on the reverse strand, counting down.
AAACATTTCCTTAGTCCTCTTTAGGTACCTAAGGATAATTTTGACCATTGTCCAGTGATCTACTCCTGGATCACTATTGTAACCCCTTGCCAAACTCATGGCAAGGTACACAATAGGTCTGGTACACATCATGGCATACTTTATAGAACCTATGGCTGAGGCATAGGGAATGACTTTCATTCTCTCTCTCTATCTTCTGCTGTGGTCGGGTTTTGAGTCTTACTCAACTTCACACCTTGTGACACAGGCAAGAACCCTTTCTTTGACTGATCCATTTTGAACTTCTTCAAAACTTTGTCAAGGTATGTGCTTTGTGAAAGTCCTATTAAGCGTCTTGATCTATCTCTATAGATCTTGATGCCCAATATATAAGCAGCTTCACCGAGGTCTTTCATTGAAAAACTCTTATTCAAATATCCTTTTATGCTATCCATAAATTCTCTATCATTTCCAATCAACAATATGTCATCTACATATAATGTTAGAAATGCTACAGAGCTCCCACTCACTTTCTTGTAAATACAGGCTTCACCAAAAGTCTATATAAAACCATATGCTTTGATCACCTTATCAAAGCGTACATTCCAACACCGAGATGCTTGCACCAGTCCATAGATGGATCACTGGAGCTTGCACACTTTGTTAGTACCTTTAGGATCGACAAAACCTTCTGGTTGCATCATATACAACTCTTCTTTAAGAAATCCATTAAGGAATGCAGTTTTGACGTCCACTTGCCAGATTTCACAATCATAAAATGCGGCAATTGCTAACATGATTCGGACGGACTTAAGCAGCGCTACGGGAAAGAAAGTCTCATCGTAGTCAACCCCTTGAACTTTTCAAAAACCTTTTGCGACAAGTCGAGCTTTGTATACAATAACATTACCATCAGCGTAAGTCTTCTTCTTGAAGATCCATTTATTCTCAATGGCTTGCCGATCATTGGGCAAGTCCACCGAAGTCCATACTTTGTCCTCATACATGGATCCTATCTCAGATTTCATGGCCTCAAGCCATATGTCGAAATCTGGGTTCATCATTGCTTCTTCATAGTTTGTAGGTTCGTCATGGTCTAGTAACATGACTTCTAGGATAGGTTTACCGTATCACTCTGGTGCGGAACATGCTCTGTTTGACCTACGAGGTCCAGTAGTAACTTTATCCAAAGTTTTATGATCATCATCATCATTAGCTTCCTCTCTAGTTGGTGTAGGCATCACAGGAACGGTTTTCTCTGATGTGCTACTTCCAAATTCAAGAGAAGGTACATTACCTCATCAAGTTCTAGTTTCCTCCCACTCACTTCTTTCGAGAGAAACTCCTTCTCTAGAAAGGATCCATTCTTAGCAACAAAGATCTTGCCTTCGGATCTGTGGTAGAAGGTGTACCCAATGGTTTCCTTAGGGTATCATATGAAGGCGCACTTCTCTGCTTCCGGTTCAAGGTTATTAGGCTGAAGCCTTTTGACATAAGCATCATATCCCCAAACTTTTAAGAAATGACAGCTTAGGTTTCTTGCCAAACCACAGTTCATATGGTGTCATCTCAATGGATTTAGACGGTGCCCTATTTAACGTGAATGCGTCTGTCTCTAATGCATAACCCCAAAACGATAGTGGTAAATCGGTAAGAGACATCATAGAACGCACCATACCTAATAAAGTACAGTTACGACGTTCGGACACAGCATTATGCTATGGTGTTCCACGTGGCATTAGTTGTGAAACTATTCCACATTGTTTTATATGAAGGCCAAACTCGTAACTCAAATATTCGCCTCCGCGATCAGATTGTAGAAACTTTATTTTCTTGTTACGTTGATTCTCCACTTCACTCTGAAATTCTTTGAACTTTTCAAATGTCTCAGACTTGTGTTTCATTAATTAGATATACCCATATCTACTCAAATCATCTGTGAAGGTTAGAAAATAGCGATACCCGCCGTGTGCCTCAACACTCATCGGACCGCATACATCGGTATGTATTATTTCCAATAAGTCATTAGCTTGCTCCATTGTTCCGGAGAACGGAGTTCTAGTCATCTTGCCCATGCGGCATCACTACAAAAAAAATACACTTCCGTGATGATACGTGTTTGTCGCAGTAGGTCACGTTTTTTGTCATGCATGTACATCCATGACGATTTTATGACAGAATCAAGATAGTCATACCGTGTCTTTAGAGAAGTGTTCCATGACATTACCAAAATTATCATCACGGAAGTGTCCACTTCCATGACGATAAATGACGCGCCATGGAAGTGCTTTCGTCAAGGGTGACCGACACATGGCATTCACCGTAACAGGTCGCCATTAAGCTATCGGGTCCGGTTTTGGATCCGATAACCCGCTAATGTACCACGACCAATGCCGATTTTCCACGTGTAAAATTCTCATTGGCCGACGGAACCACGTGTCAGCTCGCGTTGGCACAGGTGTCACTCATCCAATGGGCGAGATGCGCCTATGATATGTTGACATGTGGACCGGCCCAAAAGTGGCCCATAAAGATTAAATGGGCCAGCCCAACAAAAGGCCCATAAGATTTTGCAAACTATAATGGGCCGGCCCAGCTAAAGGCCCACAAGATTTTGCAGACCATAATGGGCCGGCCCAGCTAAAGGCCCATAAGATTTTGAGGACACTAGTGGGCCGGCCCGTTAACATGCTGCCATGTTTTGGGCCAAATGCCCACCCATATTTGATCTGGTCCATTAACAGCCTGCCACGTTTTGATCCGGCCTGTTAATAGCCTACCACGTTCTGGGCCATATTACGGCCCAGATCAGATCCGGCCCTTTAAGAGGTTTTGGGCTAAATTATGGCCCATATCAGATTCTGCCCATCAACTGAACACTGTGCTTTTGGGCCCACTTGAGGCCCGGTCAAGATTTCTGTTTGCTAAAGGACCATTTAGTAATACGACCTGATATTAGTTTCAGCATGTTAAAGGCCCGTTTAACATTTTGGCCCTATATTTATTTCGGCATGTTAAAAGCCCGTCATATAGTTGGGCCTAACTATGGCCCGCTTTGTGTCGGGCCTGCTCACAGCCGATAATCTGATTGGGCCAAACAAGGACTGAGACAATTTTGGCCTGTTAACAGCCTGTGATGTGATTAGCACAATCATTGGCCGGAGTCTATTGCGGCCTACTGTCGGCCCGTGAGTTGTTCGACACGTTCCAGGCCCAACCTACTTTTCATCCTACTAAAAGCCCATTGAATTTTCTTGCAAAAATAGGGCCGGCGGTTTACTCGGCCTATTAAAGGCCCCAAACTACTAGTGGGCCAGTTTACATTTAGGCCTGTTAACAGACCAAGATGACCGGGCCCATGATGCGAATCTTACATAGTGATTTGCATATGACGGCCCGATTATGTACCATAATTTTACGGTTTGGAAGGTTTACTGCGAAGACAGGATATATACAATAAAATAACTGCAGCATCGTGAATACGAAAAAACCTAGACTCTACATAAATAAATTACCGCATATTACATCCACTGGGCATCAAAGTTCGACACTATGATAATAAAGCACAAGCAGACAGCAGATTACATACACTAGGCATCAAAGATCGCCAAAGATTGCAAATAAACACGCCCGAAAAATAATATACAAAACCGTGACACTTCAATAGAGTTCAAGAAAGGTTAGCCACCTCAGAGCTACAGCAAGCAAGTGAGCAAGTTGATGAGATCAAGGCTTGTTTGACGCTTATATCCTCCTCACTCTGGAAGAGAAACAAGCAGACAGATGACAGGTTTTGCACATATAAATATCGATGCTGACAATTCATCACATTTCTTATTGACGAATAAGGTGACACTGTTTAAAATAGCATTAACACAATATGGTATTGTTCAGGTTAAGACATGACAGGAAATGACATTGTGAAGGAGTTGGCAGCTTCATGACACCACTGGATTACAAATCAAGAACTCATAAGTATCAATGGTTAGTGTGCTGTCAATTTATCCCATTTTAGATTGGCAAATAAAGAGATGGTTTAAATAATAGTAGAATGATATGACATTGTTCATAGTTAAGACATTGCAAAATATGACATTGTCTTTGTAGTGGGTAGGTTCACCACACCAACTGGATTAAGGATCAAGAAACGAAGCATACATGCAAAGGTGCAAAGGAAGATCACTTGCTTTGTATAGTTTAATTTACATGGTATGAAGAAGGAACTTGGTTGTACAACTGAAAACTCAAATTGAGAAGGACAAACTTTTGTTTATGAACTACATAATAAACTTTAAACATGCAATTTGATGCAAACACCAAAAATAAACAGCTATTGCAGTCATGCATAACCAAATATACTCAACAAAGTTTGAAGGCTGAGAAGGACAAACTTACATTAGTGGTGAAGACAGGCTTTATAAAGCCCTTGTCCATGCTGGTGGGGGGGGGGGGCAATTCAAGAAGTTTACCACAGAATCTTCTTCATAAGCATTATCTTTATTCTACATTTTGTTAAGAGTAAATATAGATGTGATAATATAAGAAAAAAATGTAGAATATTTGATGCTGCATAACCAAGTAGCTATAAATGTAAGTACAATGATACAGGCAAAGGGTACAGCCAAAAGCAATGCAGAGCTAAACTTCTTCAGTACCATCGGTGTTATCCAACCTTATGGTAAGAGTAAATATAGATCTGATGTGTAGAAAATGGAGGTCAAAGGAAAATAAGTTGCAGAGTGATGGTACATGAACAACTAGTCAATATAAGTACACCGATAAAGGATGAGGGTACTTACAAGAACAATGCGGAGCTAAAAAATTCATTGGCATTGGATATATTCTACACTAATGTAACCATTCATACATATCAGATAATTTGGAGCGAACAATTGATAAGCAAGCTATCATGCATACTGCTGTCACATAATGAACTAGGTATGAATGCAAGTAAAGTAATATAGGACAACAGGTACTAACAAGAGCAAAGCAGCGGGCAGCATATTTGCGATATCATGTCGGCCTTTTCAAACCGGAATTCTTCTTCGAGTAGATCCTCCTCGCCGCATGCAACCGGCTTCAGACTGCCCCGCCTGCCTCCATTGAATCTGCGCATGTGCCGGCAACGCGTCCTTCCCATGAGCCGGCGGCATTTTAGAACACAACGTCGGCTGGCTCCTCTCGTCCGCTTGCTATTTAAACGAGGCCAGACGCCTGGCAAGAACCGCACCACACCGTTGCTCCCCATATCCTCCTTGCACCCTCCATAGCATCCGATGAGCAGGAAGACGAGTTCTCCGGCATAAAAGCCAGCTGGGTGCTCCGACAAGCCAGGCAACTCGCTGCCCACCTCCTCCCCGCCCAGGCCACAAGATTGCATGGTGGCGAGGCTGACAGTGCAAGCGGAGGAGCAAGTCGCCGCTCCAAGCTGGCCCCTGATACGTCCATTTTGCATCATGCTTTTATGTCAATATTTATTGCATTATGGGCTGTTATTTCACGTTATTTCACAATACTTATGGCTATTCTCTCTTATTTTACAAGGTTTACATGAAGAGGGAGAATGCCGAATTGGAATTCAATTTGGAAAGGAGCAAATATTGAAGGACTATTCGCAACTCCAAAAGTCCTGAAACTCCACGGAATACCTTAGAATAAATAAAGAAAAATCGTCGCCAAAGATGAAGGCCAGGGGGCCCACACCCTGCTCACGAGGGTGGGGGCGCGCCCCCCTACCTCGTGGGCCCGCTGGTGGCTCTCCGACGTCCATCTTCTCACATATGAAGTCTTTCGATGAGAAAAAAATAGAAGAGAACCTTGGCGGAACAAATCTAGGGCTCCGGCAGAGCTTATCTGCCGGGGACACTTCCCTCCGGGAGGGGGAGATCATTACCATCGTCATCACCAACGCTCCTCTCATCGGGAGAAGGCAATCTCCATCAACATCTTCATCAGCACCATCTCATATCCAAACCCTAGTTCGTCTCTTGTATCCAATTCTTGTCCCCAAGTCCGGTATTGGTGCTACTAGGTTGCTAGTAGTGTTGATTACTCCTTGTAGTTGATACTAGTTGGTTTATTTGGTGGAAGATCATATGTTCAGATCCTTAATGCATATTATTACCCCTCTGATTATGAACATGAATATGCTTTGTGAGTGAGTTACGTTTGTTCCCGAGGACAAGGGAGAAGTCTTGCTATTAGTAGTCATGTGAATTTGGTATTCGCTCGATATTTTGATAAGATGTATGTTGTCTAACCTCTAGTGGTGTTATGTGAACGTCGACTACATAACACTTCACCATTATTTGGGCCTAGAGGAAGGCATTGGGAAGTAATAAGTAGATGATGGGTTGCTAGAGTGATGTAAGCTTAAACCCTAGTTTATGCGTTGTACGTGAAGGGCTGATTTGGATCCACCTGTTTCATGCTATGGTTAGGTTTACCTTAATACTTTTGTTGTAGTTGCGGATGCTTGCAATAGAGGTTAATCATAAGTGGGATGCTTGTCCAAGCAAGGGCAGTACCCAAGCACCACATATCAAATTATCAAAGTACCGAACGCGAATCATATGAGCGTGATGAAAACTAGCTTGACGATATTCCCATGTGTCCTCGGGAGCGCTTTTCCTATTATAAGAGTTTGTCCAGGCTTGTCCTTTGCTACAAAAAGGATTGGGCCACCTTGCTTCACCTTATTTACTTTTGTTACTTGTTGCTCGTTACAATTTACCTTATCACAAAACTATCTGTTACCACTTATTTCAAAGATTTGCAGAGAATACCTTGCTGAAAACCGCTTATCATTTCCTTCCGCTTCCTCGTTGGGTTCGACACTCTTACTTATCGAAAGGACTACGATAGATCACCTATACTTGTGGGTCATCAAGACTCTTTTCTGGCGCCGTTGCGAGTGAAGCGCCTTTGGTAGGTGGAATTTGGTAAGGAAAAATTTATTTAGTGTGCTGAAATTTTCTGTCACTTGTTACTATGGAAAGTAATTGTTTGAGGGCTTGTTCGGGTATCTTCACCCCGTCCGGTTGAGCCAAGGGTTGCTCCTCAACCTCTTGAACCTATTGAAAATGAAACTCCTTTGAATTCCTTCGGGTATGATGGAAAAACTGCTAGCTAACACTTTCGAGAGATGGAACAAAGCATCCCGGATTAACATCTACGCTTTGTGGATGATATTTGTGGACTATTTAAGCTTGCGTATACCCGATGATGTTGTTAAGAAGAAGGCTTTCCCTTTATCTTTGGAGGGAGACGCATTGACATGGTATAGGCTATGTGATGATACGAGATCATGGAACTATAAAAGAGTGAAATTGGAATTTCATCAAAAGTATTACCCTATGCATCTTGTTCATCGTGATCGCAATTATATATATAATTTTGGGCCTCGCGAAGGAGAAAGCATCGCTCAAGCTTGGGGGAGGTGCCCTAGTATCGTATCACCATCACAACTCCTATCCTTACAGTTTTTCTTAGTTCGATCCTATTAGTAGTATCCTGATTTAGTAGAATAAAGTCGTGGCATGATCTAGTTTTGAGTTTTGCTTTATGATCTTTCTTTGTAATCGAGTCCGTGAGCTATATAATAAATATTAGTGTTGAGTCAAGGGCTTGAGTATTTTGCCATGATCTTGGGTGATTAGAGTTAAAAGAATAAAAAGAATCAAAGTGTTCATATTGATCTTAGTGAAAGTGATGACTTCACATAGAAAGAGTATGATGATTAAAAATTGTTGGGAGTTGGCAAATATAGCTTTGGTCATCATTGCAATTAATAGGAAGTAATAAGGAGAGAGAGGTTTCACATATAGATATATTATCATTGACATCTTTTATGATTAGGAGCACTCATTAAAATATGACATGCTAAAGAGTTGATGTTGGACAAGGAAGACAACGTAATGAGTTATGTTTTCTTGTATCCGAGATAAAGTATGTTGTCATGGATCCTCTAACATGTTGAGCTTGCCTTTCCCCTCATGTTAGCCAAATTCTCGGCACCAAGTAGAGATACTACTTGTGCTTCCAAATACCCTTAAACCGGTTTAGCCATGAGAGTCCACCATATCTACCTATGGATTGAGTAAGATCCTTGAAGTAAGTTGTCATCGGTGCAAGCAATAAAAATTGCTCTCTAAATATGCATGACTTATTAGTGCAGAGAAATAAGCTTTGTACGAACTTGTTGTGGATGCAATAAAAGCGACGACCAGCATAATAAAGGTTCACATACAAGGGGCAATATAAAGTGACGTTCTTTTGCATTAAGATTTTGTGCATCCAACCATAAAAGTGCATGGCAACCTCTGCTTCCCTCTGCGAAGGGCCTATCTTTTATTATTATCCTCTACTTATTGCAAGAGTCACGGTGATCTCCACCCTTCCTGTTCTTTTTTATCCTTTGGCAAGCTCAAGATGTTGGAAAGAGTATGATATACATATCTAATTGGATGTGGGGGAGCATGAATTGTTATTGTTGACATTACCCTTGAGGTAAAAGGTTGTGGGGCAAAACTATAAGCCCCTATCTTTCTCGTGTCTGATTAAAACTCCGTAGCCACAAGTATCGGCGTGAGTGCTAGCAATTATGAATGACTATATGATAGTTGAGTATGTGGACTTGCTTTTAGGCTCTGACATAGACTCTTTCCGATGTTATGACAAATTGCAATTGCTTCAATGACTGAGATTATAATTGTTAGTGCCCAATAATGTTTTCGATTCATGCTTTGGCTTTGTGAATGGGTCATTACTTGAACATGAGTAATCATATGACAAAATCTATTTATGTTGCTGTTATGAAATAATCATGATGCCTTCATGTCCGTATTTTGTTTTTATCGACGCCTCTACCTCTAAACATGAGGACATATTTATTGTTATCGGCTTTTCGCTTGAGGACAAGCGAGGTCTAGGCTTGGGGGAGTTGATACGTCCATTTTGCATCATGCTTTTATGTCAATATTTATTGCATTATGGGCTGTTATTTCACGTTATTTCACAATACTTATGGCTATTCTCTCTTATTTTACAAGGTTTACATGAAGAGGGAGAATGCCGCATTTGGAGATTCTCAGGCGGAAAAGGAGCAAATATTGAAGGACTATTCAAGCAACTCCAAAAGTCCTGAAACTCCACGGAATACCTTAGAATAAATAAAGAAAAATCGTAGCCAAAGATGAAGGCCAGGGGCCCACACCACTGCACGAGGGTGGGCGCCCCACAGGCGCCCCCTACCTCGTGGGCCCCCGGTGGCTCTCAACGTCCATCTTCTCCCATATGAAGTCTTTCGATGAGAAAAAATTAGAAGAGAACCTTGGCGGAACCAATCTAGGGCTCCGGCAGAGCTTATCTACCGGGGACACTTCCCTCCGGGAGGGGGAAATCATCACCATCGTCATCACCAACGCTCCTCTCATCGGGAGAGAGCAATCTCCATCAACATCTTCATCGCCACCATCTCATCTCCAAACCCTAGTTCATCTCTTGTATCCAATTCTTGTCCCCAAGTCCGGATTGGTGCTAGTAGGTTGCTAGTAGTGTTGATTACTCCTTGTAGTTGATACTAGTTGGTTTATTTGGTGGAAGATCATATGTTCAGATCCTTAATGCATATTATTACCCCTCCGATTATGGACATGAATATGCTTTGTGAGTATTACGTTTGTTCCTGAGGACAAGGGAGAAGTCTTGCTATTAGTAGTCATGTGAATTTGGTATTCGTTCGATATTTTGATAAGATGTATGTTGTCTAACCTCTAGTGGTGTTATGTGAACGTCGACTACATAACACTTCACCATTGTTTGGGCCTAGAGGAAGGCATTGGGAAGTAATAAGTAGATGATGGGTTGCTAGAGTGATAGAAGCTTAAACCCTAGTTTATGCGTTGCTTCATAAGGGGCTGATTTGGATCCACCTGTTTCATGCTATGGTTAGGTTTACCTTAATACTTTTGTTGCAGTTGCGGATGCTTGCAATAGAGGTTAACCATAATTGGGATGCTTGTCCAAGCAAAGGCAGTACCCAAGCACCAGTCCACCCACATATCAAATTATCAAAGTACCGAACGCGAATCATATGAGCGTGATGAAACTAGCTTGACGATATTCCCATGTGTCCTCGAGAGCACTTTTCCTATTATAAGAGTTTGTTCCGGCTTGTCCTTTGCTACAAAAAGGATTGGGCCACCTTGCTGCACCTTATTTACTTTTATTACTTGTTGCTCATTACAATTTACCTTATCACAAAACTATCTGTTACCACTTATTTCAGTACTTGCAGAGAATACCTTGCTGAAAACCGCTTATCATTTCCTTCTGCTCCTCGTTGGGTTCGACACTCTTACTTATCGAAAGGACTACGATAGATCCCCTATACTTGTGGGTCATCAGCCCCTGGTGCATGAACTCGACGCTCCAAGATTGCTCACAGAGGAATGGCTAGTTGCTGCACGCCGGCACACGGGGGACAACGGTGTCCAGTGCACCGTGGTTGGCCGCGCCATCCGACGCAAACGTTGGTGGAATAGTAGACCATGGGAGCCACCACCGCTGTGAACCCACGAATGCTACGACCACCGCGTCGCCGGCATAGACACCCGGTGTGTTTCTCGGTTTGGCTCAAAACATCGTGGACCCCAGCCACGGCCGGCATTAGAAATTATACCTGCTTCCAGAAGTTATTCGCGATTAGTCAAAAAATGACCAAAATATAATTAATTATGCATGGTCTTGACTTGTTGTGCTCACATTGGTAGTAGGAACTAGAGGTTTTTCTTTATTTATAACTCTCCTCACATTTTTTTGGCTTTGAAGTGAGTCATGGTTGTGGACATTATCTATGAATGTGCAGATATCTGTGAACATGAGTTTGATGTGGAAGTTGAACTTGGAATGTTGGGCTTCCGCATGAACTATAACATGTTCAATGCTTCGTCTGTTATTGTTTGGAAAGTAATTGCTGTTATTACATGACTCAAAAGGATTTATTTTATGCCACATCAGTATATGCATGGACATCACAACAGGCATGCTGACTGGATAAACATTTGAACCTAGCTATTATGAAGGAAAATTTGTATTGACAACAGTTTTAGATAGCGAGAGGCGCCTAGCCTTTCTGCCTCTGCTAGCTTCTTTCTGGCTTCTTCCATCTCTTCTTTGGCTTGGGTGAAGACAGCATCTGATTTCTCTTTTCGCTTCTTCAGGAACTTAGCTACATTCTCAAGGCTTGCTGCATGCTTTATTTCAGCCTTTACTAGAGCCACGAGGACACGAACAGTTGACGACTCCACATGGCTTGTGTGTAATCCATCATCATCTGGGAATTTGCACCTTGTGTCTAATCCAGCATCATTAGGGAACGTGCACCTCGTGTGTAATCCAGCCTCATTTTGGAAACATGATCTCGAGGTTGACCATACTTCCCTCCTCACAGGAACTACATCTTGACATGAAGTTACTTCTTTTTTAGATCAATACTCAGAGCAACTCAGACCCGTATTGTAGAAGCCAGATAAATAAGACTTGGAGAAGTGAATTCAAAAGGAAAAATATAAAAACAGACTCCAAGGTGAGAACACCCACTTCCTACATCAAGCTAAAAACAAAAGCATTAGGACGATTAAGACTCTTCTTATTACACATCGAAGAACATGAGGCTAAGAGAAACAGAAACTACAACATATACACATCAAAGAACACGAGGCTAAATGAAAGTAATTAAAGGGTGTTACTTACCAAAGCTCGTTTTATAGGTTCGGTGCAGCTCCTCTTTAACTTGCCACGCTCCTTGAAGATGTCCCCGGTATCCTGTGTTTGGTCTTCATTGCTCCTCTACACGTTCGCACTCGTGGTTTTAAAATCTCAACATGGCAAGAAAAATATAGTAATACTCGCGCATCTTGTGGGCAACATTAAAGCACTCATCTGCCATGTTAGAGCATCTCCAACAGAAGCGCAGCAGCGCTGCGTTAAAAAGCGTTTACAGCACCGAATAGCCAGTTTTTGCGGGCCCGAGTGTCGGCTCAATGGCCGCAAAAATTAGCAGCAGCTGCATCGCTCCAAGCAGACACGCTATATTTTTTCTCGTTTCTACTCTGACTTGGTACACATTCGACTCCGAGTCGATATTGGCATAGATAGATACAAGCAAGATGCCCGTGCATTGCACGTAACATCAAGATGCGTTTGTATGAGTAGTTTATCTTGTGAGAGAAAATGATGAACGAGGGAAGGCCTTATTTGCAAATGTGGAGAGGGGTGTGGGTATCTTTTTTGCAAAATTGCCATAGTTGCCTTCCTATCCGTCAGATATAAATCGGACGACCTATATTGCAGGATGGCAGGCAAACCATCATCACCAACTCTGTTTTTTATAAGAGTAGTAGATAGTAGAGAAGAAAGTAGAGATAGAGAAGTAGAAATAGAGACTAGAGAGTAGAGACACAGATAGTTCTCATCATAGATAGATAAAAAAATAGATAGTTCAACTACTCCGCTTCGTCCAACTCCTCCTCGGTGATGTCCGCCTCCGGCGTATCAATGTAGGCATGAAGATACCGATCATCGTCAGAGTCCCATGGCGAAACTGCTCCTATCTTCATGTTTGAATTGAGCGGCCGCTTTCCGTGTACGCTTGTCCTCGCGATAGGCGGCTCGCTCCGCCCTCCTCTTCTCCCTCTCCTCCCTCCTTTGCGCGTAGAACTCACGCTCGTTGAGGATGTCCTGCGGGAAGCGTTGGCACCACAGTGCCATGGCTTCCTCGTCCATCTCGGCGATGCCGAGACGTTGCTCCCGCCTCCGGTTGTCGTGACGATCCGCGGCGTAGGCGTGAGCTCCTGCGCCCGCTCCCGCGTCGGCACATTGGGGAAGTTCAATGTTCTATGAGGCCACCGGAGGCGCCACACCGCTGCGTCGTACACACGGGCGGCCTTGTGGGCGGTGTCGAAAGTGTCGAGGCCGAGGTGCATCCCGCGGAACCGGATCTCGGCGGAGAAGCCGCCGGAGGGGCGTGCGCAGACGTCGTGGTGTCCCCAAGTTTCCCGGTGACGCGGCGGCATGGTGGCGCGACGGTGGTGAAGCGAGAAAGAGCGGGGAGAGAGCAGTGGCGAGGCGCAGAGCGGGGAGAGAGAGCGGTGGAAAGGCACGGAGCGGTGGGAGGGCGTTGGATTTTATAAAGCGTGTCGGACGCTGCACGCCAAAATTAGCGCGTACCCGACCGCTTTTTCCCCCAAGCGCGCGATCCTTTCGCGACGTCCCTGCTATATCTACTGTCTTCTCTACTCTTATATTTATTTTATATTTATATTTATCTCTACTCTTATAAAAAATAGAGTTGGTGATGATGGTGTGCCTGCCATCACATCCTGCAATATAGGCCGCCTAATTTATATCGATAGGAAGGAAACTATGGCAATTTTGCAAAAGATACCCACCCCTCTCCACATTTGCAAATAAGGCCTTCCTCATTCATCCTTTTCTCCCACAAGATAAACTACTGCATAAATGCATCTTGATGTTCCGTGCAACGCATGGGCATCTTGCTAGTTCTAAAAAACTTTCCATCATTTGCCACACTAGTGGTTGCAGATGAAGAACCTACCCAAGCACAGCGTGATACAGGAGTGACGCATAATTACAAGGTGATATTATGTTGGACAATGGAGGCTATAACCTATTACTTTTATGGGAACAATAGCAACCAGGAAATTTGAAGGGTAGGTATGAACAAAATTGGAACTGCACATGTACTGCTAAGAGATTCAATACACACATTACCAATCAAGGAGAATTACGATGGTCGCGGCGGCCTCATCATGGTCAGCAATGGGAGTCAGTTCATTGTCCACAACGGTGGTGCTTCTGCGCTTGGTGTCGGCTTCCGGGAAGCAAATCCGAGACCATGGAAGACGGTGCCAGGGAAGAGGCTCCGTGTACGATGACGGCGGTGGACCGGCTCCAGTGCGGCGTACGACGTCTTCGATGAGGCAGATGCGCTGCGGTGGACGAGTGCGCTGATGTAGAAGGAAAGGAGCATGAAGGTTGCGGTGCCGTGGAGAAGTCTATTTTGCGGTGGGGGTAGAAAATGGGGAGTATCCAGGTGTACTACTCTGGGTGCCGGGGTGGTTGGCTGGGTAGGGTGAACCTGAAGTTACCAAAACAGCCCCCTACCGAGTGTCATCCATAGGCCTGTTCCGAAGGGTATGATGGTAACTTCAAGCTGCTTCCTTTCGAATCAGAATTCAGCGGGAGATTTTCCCCCCGACCTCAAAATTTTGTGACACTGAACTCCCCGTGTGGCGTGTTGGGTGATTGGGCTAAGCAACTAGCGAGTAGTACAAGTAGTTAGTAGTACTAGTAACTACTAGTACCCCCTCTGTTTTTATTAACTCTGCATATTAGGTTTGACCAAAGTCAAACTTCCTAAAGTTTGACCAAGTTTATAGAAAAATATAAACATTTACCATAACAAATATGTACGATGTGAAAGTACATTCAATAATGAATCTAATGGTATTTATTTGTCATTGTATATGTTAATATTTTTTGTTATAAACTTTGTGAGAGTTTACAAAACTTGACTTTGACCAATGCTAATACGCGGACTTAAATAAAAACTGAGGGAGTACACATTTGTTTTCTTAGTTTGTAGTGAATTAATCATTTGTTGTAATCGTCAAATAAATATATTAGGCTACTGACTTCGAATGTAATGGTTTATACAATTCAATAGTTAGAATCATTGTTGAATTCCAATATGTATACGAGGTTATAGTACTTCACAATATGCTCAAACTCACATAATCCCAGTCTAATGAAAATCTAAATGCATTTCATAGTTATTACTTTGTAGGATGCAACAAAACCAACCATAACTCCACATCATCCATTATAAAAGCAACATTTTGAACCCATCCCAATGTGTGAATTAAATGTGTAGAGAGAGCTTGCGATGATGGAGCAGATAGGGCGGGAAAGATTGTATGTATGTGGGCGAGAGAGTAGGAGACAAACCTAACGAGAGATAGAGAGATAGAGAGAGAAAGAGAGAGGGAGAAGTTAGGTCTGTGAGAAAGATGGAGACATGTAATATACGTGAGATGCGTGTGCATCCGAATTTTGTACATGTGGAAGGAGAAGAGACAACAGGTTTGATGAGAGAGCTGGAAAAACACGGACGAGAGGGGGAGGATCTTGTGGGTTGAGGGATTGATAATTTTGTGCGGGAGAGAGAGGGGAAGGAGTGAGTCAGCCGTCGTCACATCATCCTGCTTCCAAATGGCCCCGCATACTCTAGTGAAGTGTGGTCGCCGTCTTCGATCTCCTCAATGCCCTCTTTGAAGATTGAGGTGGTGTGAATGCTGGGGTCAGAGAAGCACAAGCGAGAGTGGTCGCCATATAACCTTGGATGGGATGAATTGTGTGCTCGGGGGAGGGGGGAGTGTGTGTATGTGTGTGTGTGTGTGTGTGTGTGTGTGCGCGCGCGTGTGTGTGTGATATATTGAGAGAAATCAAACCTATGGAGAGAATGTGTGTGTATGTGATGGAAAGCTATATGCTAAATAGGGTTTTCATGAAGAGATTATGCGTGCAAAATAGAGAGCGATGTGCGGGCCTTGAGGTGGGCAGAGGCCGGGTGAGGGTGTCAAAATGCATGCGTTGATGCATGTGTTATATGCGATCGTGCGAGGGACGGACGAATCGAGAGAGATGGTTGTTGTGTTACGGATGCTCCTATCTCTCTCTCTCCCTCTCCCTCTCTCTCTCTCTCTCTCTCTCTCTCTCTCTCGCGCGCACACAAGTATAAATAGAAGACCGTTCTCTCATGTATACACAACGTATCGGCATCTCTCTATGTCTCACTAATGCATGATCATTTGCACATTCACACCTCTCTATGTCTCACTCATGCATGATCATTTGCACATTCACACCTCTCTATGTCTATCACAAGCACACCGTCTCCACATTGCCCTTCCGCCACAACACACATATGGACACATACACACATTCTCTCTCAATCACACACACAAAATTAGTATTAAAAAAACTAGGGCGCACCTAAAATGTCCAAATCCAAATAAACACGAACTGAAGCTAAATTTAGATATATGGAAATATTGTAGCGTGAAGAACTTTTCCAGGGAAAAAGTTGAGTAATATTCGGCGATTGTTTTCGCACACACAAAAAGGTTCGGTGGATGTCCTTCGAGCGCGACACGGTGGCCTTACTGCTCGATCGAAGCCTTCGGCGAGGTGCATGCGCTTGCACAGGATTCGTATCGTTGCTGTGGTAACTAATATAAGCGCTGCCTCAGTCTAATGTTTACGTGTACTAGTACGGTGTTCTTTTAAGTTTGACTGACCCTATATAAAACTAAACTAAGCTCCCATACATGCACTCATCAATATGCCGCTGCCGCCGTTGCGCATGCCGGCGCCTGCCTGCTCCGGCCAACCATTTCTCACCCATCACTGCCGTGTCCCCGCCATCCCCGTGCCATGAAGCCGAAGGCTCGCCCGCTCACATCGTCTGCAGTCCCTCCTCGCGATGCCACCGCGCTACCAAGCACACCAGCAGCTGGTGGAGCCGCGTCTATGCACGCATCGTACGAAGAGGAGGACGATGTGTGCTCCAGCACACCGGCGAGGAGGAGCTAGCATGTCATTGTCATCTTCGCCCGCGCGGAGGAGGCGCGCATGGTGGCTGTCGCGGCGGAAGTCGGTCGTGCCCACGCCGAGCCTGCAAACCGGGTGCAGACACGAAATCTACCATCAAGACCTTGAATGCCACGTGGATCCTGCAATCTGAAGGAGCAATTTTGGGTCAGTCGACTGTTGTGAGTCGTTGGATGCAACATGGATGGCCAGAAGGGCTTCTTCAACCTCCGAAATTAAAGCACTGTTGATACGTCTCCAACGTATCTATAATTTTTGATTGTTCCATGCTATTATATTATCTGTTTTGGATGTTCAATGGGCTTTATTATACACTTTTATATTATTTTTTGGGACTAACCTATTAACCGGAGGCCCAGCCCAAATTGCTGGGTTTTTTTGCCTATTTCAGTATTTCGAAGGAAAGGAATATCAAACGGAGTCCAAACGGAATGAAACCTTCGGGAACATGATTTTCGGAACAAACGTGATCCAGAGGACTTGGAGTGGACGTCAAGCAATCAACGAGGAGGCCACGAGGCAGGGAGGCGCGCCTGCCCCCCTAGGCGCGCCCCCACCCTCGTGGGCCCCTCGTAGCTCTCCTGACCGACCTCTTTCGCCTATTTATACTCATATACCACAGAAACATCAGAACAGAGCCAAAACCCTATTTCCACCGCCGCAACCTTCGTATTCGTGAGATCCCATCTTGGGGCCTTTTCCGCGCCTCCTACGGAGGGGCATTGATCACGGAGGGCTTCCACATCAACACCATAGCCTCTCCAATGATGTGTGAGTAGTTTACCTCAGACCTTCGGGTCCATAGTTATTAGCTAGATGACTTCTCTCTCTCTGGATCTCAAAACAAAGTTCTCCTCGATTCTCTTGGAGATCTATTCGATGTAATCTTCTTTTGCGGTGTGTTTGTCGAGATCCGATGAATTGTGGGTTTATGATCAAGATTATCTATGAACAATATTTGAATCTCCTTTGAATTCTTTTATGTATGATTGGTTATCTTTGCAAGTCTCTTCGAATTATCAGTTTGGTTTGGCCTACTAGTTTGATCTTTCTTGCAATGGGAGAAGTGCTTGGCTTTGGGTTCAATCTTGCAGTGCTCAATCCCAATGACAGTAGGGGAAATGACACGTATTGTATTGTTGGCATCGAGGATAAAAAGATGGGGTTTATATCATATTGCTTGAGTTTATCCCTCTACATCATGTGATCTTGCTTAAAGCATTACTCTGTTCTTATGAACTTAATACTCTAGATGCATCTTTGGATAGCGGTCGATGTGTGGAGTAATAGTAGTAGATGCGAGGCAGGAGTCGGTCTACTTGTCACGCACGTGATGCCTATATACATGATCATACCTAGATATTCTCATAACTATGCTCAATTCTATCAATTGCTCGACAGTAATTTGTGCACCCACCGTAATACTTATGCTATCTTCAGAGAAGCCACTAGTGAAACCTATGGCCCCCGGGTCTATTCTCTATCATATTAATCTACCATTATTTCTATTACCGTTTATTTTGCAATCTTTATTTTTAGTCTTTATCATAAAAATACCAAAAATATTATCTTATCATCTCTACCAGATCTCACTTTTGCAAGTGGCCGTGAAGGGATTGACAACCCCTTTATCACGTTGGTTGCAAGGTTCTTATTTTTTTGTGTAGGTGCGTGGGACTTGAGCGTGGTCTCCTCTTGGATTGATACCTTGGTTCTCAAAAACTGAGGGAAATACTTACGCTACTTTGCTGCATCACCCTTTCCTCTTCAAGGGAAAACCAATGCAGTGCTCAAGAGGTAGCAAGAAGGATTTCTGGCGCCGTTGCCGGGGAGGCTTACGCAAAGTCAACTCAAGATGTGATCTCCCATCAACTAGCCAATTTCTGGCGCCGTTGCCGGGGAGTCTACGCACAAGTCAAGACATACCAAGTACCCGTCACAAACTCTTATCCCTCTCATTACATTATTTGCCATTTGCCTCTCGTTTTCCTCTCCCCCACTTCACCCTTGCCATTTTGTTCGGCCTCTTTTCCGTTCGCCTCTTTTTCACTTGCTTTGTCATTATGGCTAGTCTTTTATCTACTCCTTTGTCTCCCGAGAATGAAGTTCTTAATTTTAAACAAAGGGAGGGAGAAAACCTAAAAGATGCTTGGTATAGAATTTGCAATGCTCAAACTTGAAAGCAATCTACCCAAAAAAATTTAAACCAGAAAGCAATCTACTTCCGTTCTTCTTCGCAACTTTTATGTAGGCGTTACTCCTTGGTATAGATATATTCTTGATACTATTACCGGGGGGAATTTCTTGGGTAGCCATACTTTTGATTCTTATAATGCTATGATAGATTTATTTGGCCCACCACCTCTCTTGGTTAATGGAACTATGATAACTTTGGAACATGTGATGCAAAGGCTTGAAATTATTGAAAATAAAGTTGCCACTACTGAATTAATTGAGAATCTGGATAAAAATATCCACAATCAAATTACCCAATATGGATCTAAGGTAGGAGTTACTTTGAAAAGTTTTAAAGAAAAGGAACCCATGGTTAATGAAAGAATAGGCCAAGATTCCTCTAGAATCGATAAACTTGAGGGGATTATTACCAATCTAGGGTTCAATTTTTCTTCCATAAGAAATACTCCAAATTCTCCCACTGAAAAAATTGCCAAATTTATGTATGTTCCTAAAAATAAGGGTGAATCTTCTAGTAAGAATACTGCGGAGCTCAAATCAATAAGTGTTCACCCCAACCTTTTTGCTATCATTAAGGAACCTTTTGCTACAAATGAATTTCTTGATTTCTTGCCTAGGAGTCTGATCATTAATAAAAAGTAGGAAACTCCTAAGAGATACAAATGTTCTATTGAAGAATTGCATGCCAAAGATGGCAATACCTAGATCTATCCTTGCTTTTATGCCTAGCTAGGGGTGTTAAACGATAGCGCCTGTTGGGAGGCAACCCAATTTTATTTTAGTTTTCTTGCTTTTTATTTCTGTTTAGTAATAAATCTTTGATCTAGCCTCTGGTTAGATGTGTTTTATGTTTTAATTAGTGTTTATGCCAAGTGAAACCTATAGGATCTTCTTGGATGTTAGTTATTTGGTCTTGCTGAAAATTCCAGAAACTTTCTGTTCACGAAAACAATTGTTAAAAATCACCAGAACGTGATAAAATACTGATTCCAATGGCAGTAGATCAATAAACAATTTATATAGGATTTCCTATTTTGTTAGAATTGTTTGAGTTATAGAAGTTTGCGTTAGATACAGATTACTACAGACTGTTCTGTTTTTGACAGATTCTGCTTTTCGTGTGTTGTTTGCTTATTTTGATGAATCTATGGCTAGTAAAAGAGTTTATAAACCATAGAGAAGTTGGCATACAGTGGGTTTAACACCAATATAAATAAATTATGAGTTCAATGCAGTACCTTAAAGTGGTGGTTTGTTTTATTTCGCTAACGGAGCTCATGAGATTTTCTGTTGAGTTTTGTGTTGTGAAGTTGTCAAGTTTTGGGTAAAGATTTGATGGATTATGGAACAAGGATTGACAAGAGCCTAAGCTTGGGGATGCCCAAGTCACCCCAAGGTAAAATTCAAGGACACCAAAAAGCTTAAGCTTGGGGATGCCCCGGAAGGCATCCCCTCTTTCGTCTTCTTCTATCGGTAACTTTACTTGGGGCTATATTTTTTGTTCACCACATGATATGTGTTTTGCTTGGAGCGTCTTGTATGATTTGAGTCTTTGCCTTTTATTTTACCACAATCATCCTTGCTGTACACACCTTTTATTCACCACTTGATTCGGAATTTATTAGAATACTCTATGTGCTTCACTTATATCTTTTGAGCTATATAGTTTTCGCTCTAGTGCTTCACTTATATCTTTTAGAGCACAGTGGTGGTTTTATTTTATAGAAATTATTGATCTCTCATGCTTCACTTATATTATTTTGAGTCTTAAACAGCATGGTAATTTGCTTTAATTGTGAAATTAGTCCTAATATGATAGGCATCCAAGATGGGCATAATAAAACTTCCTATTGAGTTCATTGAATATCATGAGAAGTTTGATACTTGATAAGTGTTTTGAGATATAAAGGTGGTAATATTAGAGTGTGCTAGTTGAGTAATTGTGAAATTGAGAAATACTTGTGTTAAGGTTGGCAAGTCCGTAGCATGCACGTATGGTAAAAGTTGTGTGACAATTTTGACGCATAAGGTGTTATTTTATTGCTTTCCTTATGAGTGGCAGTCGGGGACGAGTGATGGTCTTTTCCTACCAACTATCCCTCTAGGGGAATGCGTAGTAGTACTTTGCTTCGAGGGCTAATAGACTTTTGCAATAAGTATATGAGTTCTTTATGACTAATGTGAGTCCATGGATTATACGCACTCTCACCTTTCCTCAATTTTCTAGCCTCTACGGTGATGCCGTGCATTGCCCTTTCTCGCCTTGAGAGTTGGTGCAAACTTCGCCGGTGCATCCAAACCCCGTGATATGATACGCTCTATCACACATAAACCTCCTTATGTCTTCCTCAAAACAGCCACCATACCTACCTATCTGGCATTTCCATAGCCATTCCAAGATATATTGCCATGCAACTTTGCACCGTTTTGTTTATTATGACACGCTTCATCATTGTCATATTGCTTTGCATGATCATGTAGTTGACATTGTATTTGTGGCAAAGCCACCATTCATAATTTTTCATACATGTCACTCTTGATTCATTGCATATCCTGGTACACCGCCGGAGGCATTCACATAGAGTCATATTTTGTTCTAAGTGTTGAGTTGTAATTCTTGAGTTGTAAGTAATTAAAAGTGTGATGATCATCATTATTAGAGCATTGTCCCATGTGAGGAAAGGATGATGGAGACTATGATTCCCCCACAAGTCGGGATGAGATTCCGGACTAAAAAAAGAAAAATAAAAAAAAGAGGCCAAAGAAAAAAAGAGAAGGCCCAAAAAATGAGAGAAAAAGAGAGAAGGGACAATGTTACTATCCTTTTTTCACACTTGTGCTTCAAAGTAGCACCGTGATCTTCATGATAGAGAGTTTCCTATATTGTCACTTTCATATACTAGTGGGAATATTTCATTATAGAACTTGGCTTGTATATTCCAATGATGGGCTTCCTCAAAATGCCCTAGGTCTTCGTGAGCAAGCAAGTTGGATGCACACCCACTTAGTTTCTTTTGTTGAGCTTTCATATATTTATAGCTCTAGTGCATCCGTTGCATGGCAATCCCTACTCCTCTCATTGACATCAATTGATGGGCATCTCCATAGCCTATTGATTAGCCAGCGTCAATGTGAGACTTTCTACCTTTTTGTCTTCTCACATAACCCCCATCATTATACTTTATTCCACCCATAGTGCTATATCCATGGCTTGCGCTCATGTATTGCGTAAGGGTTGAAATGGCTGAAGCGCGTTAAAAAGTATGAACCGATTGCTCGGCTTGTCATTGGGGTTATGCATGATGAGAACGCTTTGTGTGACGAAATTGAAGCATGGCATAACTATATGATTTTTTAGGGATAAGCTTTCTTTGGCTATGTTATTTTGATAAGACATAGTTGCTTGGTTAGCATGTTTGAAGTATTATTGTTTTTATGTCAACATTAAACTTTTATCTTGAATCTTTTGGATCTAAATATTCATGCCACAATAAAAAATAATTACATTGAAAATTATGCTAAGTAGCATTCCACATCAAAAATTCTATTTTTATCATTTACCTACTCGAGGACGAGCAGGAATGAAGCTTGGGGATGCTTGACACGTCTCCAACGTATCTATAATTTTTGATTGTTCCATGCTATTATATTATATGTTTTGGATGTTCAATGGGTTTTATTATACACTTTTATATTATTTTTTGGGACCAACCTATTAACCGGAGGCCCAGCCCAAATTGTTGTTTTTTTTGCCTATTTCAGTATTTCGAAGGAAAGGAATATCAAACGGAGTCCGAACGGAATGAAACCTTCGGGAAAGTGATTTTCGGAACAAACGTGATCCAGATGACTTGGAGTGGACGTCAAGCAATCAACGAGGAGGCCACGAGGCAAGGAGGCGCGCCTACCCCCTGGGCGCGCCTGCCCCCCTGGGTGTGCCCCCCACTCTCGTGGGCCCCTTGTAGCTCTCTCGATCGACCTCTTTATCCTATATATACTCATATACCCTGGAAACATCAGAACAGGAGCCAAAACCCTATTTCCACCGCCGCAACCTTCTGTACCCGTGAGATCCCATCTTGGGGCCTTTTTCAATGCTCCGCCGGAGGGGGCATTGATCATGGAGGGCTTCTACATCAACACCGTAGCCTCTCCGATGATGTGTGAGTAGTTTACCTCAGACCTTCGGGTCCATAGTTATTATCTAGATGGCTTCTTCTCTCTCTTTGGATCTCAATACAAAGTTCTCCTTGATTCTCTTGGAGATCTATTCGATGTAATCTTCTTTTGCGGTGTGTTTGTCGAGATCCGATGAATTATGGGCTTATGATCAAGATTATCTATGAACAATATTTGAACCTCCTCTGAATTATTTTATGTATGATTGGTTATCTTTGCAAGTCTCTTCGAATTATCAGTTTGGTTTGGCCTACTAGATTGATCTTTCTTGCAATGGGAGAAGTGCTTAGCTTTGGGTTCAATCTTGCGGTGCTTGATCCCAAATGATGTGAGGGAACCGACACGTATTGTATTGTTGCCATCGAGGATAAAAAGATGGGGTTTATATCATATTGCTTGAGTTTATCCCTCAAGATCATGTCATCTTGCTTAAAGCGTTACTCTATTCTTATGAACTTAATACTCTAGATGCATGATGGATAGCGGTGGATGTGTGGAGTAATAGTAGTAGATGCAGGCAGGAGTCGGCCTACTTGTCACGGACGTGATGCCTATATACATGATCATACCTAGATATTCTCATAACTATGCTCAATTCTATCAATTGCTCGACAGTAATTTGTGCACCTACCGTAATACTTATGCTATCTTGAGAGAAGCCACTAGTGAAACCTATGGCCCCCGGGTCTATTCTCTATCATATTAATCTACCGTTATTTCTATTACCGTTTATTTTGCAATCTTTAATTTTAGTCTTTATCATAAAAATACCAAAAATATTATATTATCATCTCTTTCAGATCTCACTTTTGCAAGTGGCCGTGAAGGGATTGACAACCCCTTTATCGCGTTGGTTGCAAGGTTCTTATTTGTTTGTGTAGGTGCGTGGGACTTGAGCATGGTCTCCTCGGATTGATACCTTGGTTCTCAAAAACTGAGGGAAATACTTACGCTACTTTACTGCATCACCCTTTCCTCTTCAAGGGAAAACCAACGCAGTGCTCAAGATGTAGCAACTGTTCATCTTCTCTCTCGGGCATCGAGCCGCCAGCCCGCCACACGCCTAACCGCCTGCCGTTGCTGACCTGCCCTCCCTTGAACCGCCTGCCACCGCCATGCTCCCCCACCCCCTCCATCCGTTTAACCCTGGGCACGATCCATTTTTTCCAGTGAACTGCATTCCACACCCAACACTCATAAGATAAATCATGGGCACCCTGCCACCCTAATATAGATACTGGGGTAGCTTCTCTGTCGTCTTCTTCCTTCGCTCTGTCGAACTTCTTTCACAAATTGACTGACCCAAATTATACTACTAGTACGTACTATTAAGTACAGTAGGACCACAAAGATACGAGCAGTAGTACCAACTACAAGAAGAACAGTAGTAAGACATACTAGTACTACTGTACGTAGTAAAGAGTTCAAATAACAAGAAAGAACATAAACATAGTTCTGCTGGGGACTCAACACAACACACCCCTGAAATAAAACTAAGCAACTAGTCCGCTTGACACTGCAGTAGAACCAGCATGAGCAACGGCACTGCCACCTTACTCAGAGTCCGAGTCCATGTCCTCGACTTTGTCCTCGTCCCTCTTCCTCTTCCTCTTCACCGACGCTTCTTTGCTTGAACAGGACACTGGGCTTTGCTTCTTCATCCAACCCTTGTAGATATTTAAACAAAGGTAGGCATCCATTGCTGTGTACAGGATGTGATCTTCATCTATTGTCTTCAACTCCATGCATGATGAAACTTCGTGGTGAGGTTTCTTCATTGAACGTCTGAAGGATCAATCATGGCTGCTTTGCCAGGTCAACGATTGAAGGCTGAGAGGAGGACACTAGGCTTGCCTTCCGGAGATCGAAGGCTGGCCTACAACGAGGCCTATCCAACCAGACACTCCTGCCGTTCCTAAAGTCTCTGATGTAATTTCACTCTTTTGTCCTTGAGGAAGTTCTTAAAATCCACGGCACTCAACGTCGGCATGGCATATGTGGTAGAGCAAGCACACATTATGTATGCAAACCTGGATCACGACGGGCTTCTTCTTCTCTGCCTCCTTTAGAATCTTCTCGCTTTCCAGGACTGTGGTGTACTCAATATCTAGCCCAGCGACCAACTCATCCTTTGAACTTTTGAACATGCGTAGGAAGCGAGCAAGGCATGCTTCCACCGTCGCGGATCTACGGGTGTAGATGACGATGAACTCATCGCCAGTGATGGCTCTAACCTGGTACTCAGCGACGATCATGGAGATTTGGGAGGCCATGGATTTTGGAGGCGGGTTAGGAGAAGTTGAACTGGTGTAATGTGAAAGGACGGGACTACTGGGAGTGAACTGTTGTAAGGTAGAAGACGGGGACGAGAAGGGTGTGCGAACGATGTAGGGTTGTTGGCTTGCCCGGTGGATAAACGGCTGCATGCCCCCAAAGGGTTCTCGAGTACTATGCGGGACCCACTAGATGTCATGTCTACTAGACCCATATCGTAGGCATGACGGTATAGCTTCTACGTGTTTGCAGGATGGCAGGTACACCATCATCACCAACTCTGCTTTTTACTACCTCCTTTCCGGTTTATAGGGCTCAATTCAAAAATCGCACCAACCAAGTTAGATGGTGAGTGGTGAAACAATTTTTGTACTTTGCAAAACCACTCAATTAATGCGCTTGTTTTCTTCAAAAAGTTGTGTTTACCAATGCATTAATTGCAACGCATGCATGCATAAAGTACATGCATTGGTCAATTTTCTCTTAATACTTGCATGCAATGATTTATTGCACCTTGAAATCTGAGAATGTGATGGGGAACAACCAAATTGAGACTTATAAAATGGGAAAACTAAAAATTTGAGATAAGCCCTATAAACTGGAAAGGAGGGAGTATAAGAGTAGAGAGTAGAGATTAGTTAATATTCTCTTTAGGCTACTCATAGTAGAAAGTATCATATACTAGTATCATGTCCATGATACTAGTGTATGATACGGGACTACCTTTATAGTGCCATGCATGACACAAAGTAGCATACTATTTAACATGATACGGTATCTACCTATGTTACTCTAACCCCCTTCTCTTCTTTAATTCTTTGCCACATCAGCATGTTTGCTATTCCCGTGTGCATGATACCAGCTAGTAAGATACCACATTACCGCCACTATGGCCAGCCTTAATCATCGCATGCAATAATTTAGTGCACCTTGAAATCTGAGCGCTTTTGCTTGACTCTCCTTCTCCCTCCGTGATCCCACCACTCCACCCCGTGTGGAAAAAATCTGCATGCATGACTCTCCTCCCCCATGCTCGTCCAATCCGTTGTGACCAAAGTGATGTCTACTACACAACCTTCTTCTTGTAGACGTTGTTGGGCCTGCAAGTGCACAGGTTTGTCTGACGAGAGCAAATTTCCCTCAAGTGGATGACCTAAGGTTTATCAATCCGTGGGAGGCGTGGGATGAAGATGGTCTCTCTCAAACAACCCTGCAACCAAATAACAAAAAGTCTCTTGTGTCCCCAACACACCCAATACAATGGTAAATTGTATAGGTGCACTAGTTCGGCGAAGAGATGGTGATACAAGTGCAAAATGGGTAGTAGATAAAGGTATTTGTAATCTGAAATAATAAAAACAGCAAGGTAACTAATGGTAAAAGTGAGCGTAAACGGTATTGCAATGATAGGAAACAAGGCCTAGGGTTCATACTTTCACTAGTGCAAGTTCTCTCAACAATAATAACATAGATAGATCATATAACAATCCCTCAACATGCAACAAATAGTCACTCCAAAGCCACTAATAGCGGAGAACAAACGTAGAGATCATGGTAGGTACGAAACCACCTCAAAGTTATTCTTTCCAATCAATCCGTTGGGCTATTCCTATAAGTGTCACAAACAGCCCTAGAGTTCGTACTAGAATAACACCTTAAGACACAAATCAACCAAAACCCTAATGTCACCTAGATACTCCATTGTCACCTCAAGTATCCGTGGGCATGATTATACGATATGCATCACACAATCTCAGATTTATCCAACCAACATAAAAGTACTTCAAAGAGTGCCCCAAAGTTTCTACCGGAGAGTCAAGAACGTGTGCCCGCCCCTATGCATAGGTTCATGGGCGGAACCATAAGTTGGTCACCAAAACATACATCAAGTAGCACATGATATCCCATTGTCAACACGGATAAACACGGCAAGACATACATCAAGTGTTCATAAAAGACTCAATCCGATAAGATAACTTCAAAGGGGAAACTCAATTCATCACAAGAGAGTAGAGGGGGAGAAACATCATAAGATCCAACTACAATAGCAAAGCGTGGGATACATCAAGATCGTGCCATAGAGGAACACGAGAGAGAACACCAGAGAGAGAGAGAGATCAAACACATAGCTACTGGTACATACCCTCAGCCCCGAGGGTGAACTACTCCCTCCTCGTCATGGATAGCGCCGGATGATGAAGATGGCCACCGGTGATGGGATCCTCCCCTCCGGATGGATCTTTAATGGTCCCGATTGGTTTTTGGTGGCTACAGAGGCTTACGGCGGCGGAACTCTTGATCTATCTTCTGTTCTGGAAGTTTTAGGGTACGTAGGTATATATGGGTGAAAGGAGTACGTCGGTGGAGCTACGGGGGCCCCACAAGGCAAGGGGCGTGCCTGTGGGGTGGCGCTCCCCACCCTCGTGAGCACCTCCCGTATCTTGACGTGGAGTCCAAGTCCATCAGGTGGGTTTCCTTCCAAAATAACTTCTCCAGTTGATTTCGTTCCGTTTTGACTCTCTGATATTCCTTTTCCTCGAAACACTCAAATAGGCATAAAACAAAGAAATCTGGCTGGGCCTCTAGTTAATAGGTTAGTCCCAAAAATAATATAAAAGTGGATAATAAAGCCCAATATTGTCTAAAACAGTAGATAATATAGCATGGAGTAATAAAAAATTATAGATACGTTGGAGACGTATCAAGCATCCCCAAGCTTAATTCACTGCTTTTCCTCGAGTAGGTAAATGATAAAAAGAATTTTTGATGGAGTGCTACTTGGCATAATTTTAATGTAATTCTTCTTAGTTGTGATATGAATATTCAGATCCAAAAGATTCAAGACAAAAGCTTATTTTGACATAAAAATAATAATACTTCAAGCATACTAATCAAAGTAATCATGTCTTCTCAAAAAAACATGGCCAAAGAAAGTTCATCCCTACAAAATCATATAGTTATGCTATACTTCATTTTTGTCACACAAAGATGTTCCCAACTTCTGTACCCCCGATGACAAGCCAAGCAATTGTTTCATACTCAAATAATCTCAAACTTTTTCAACCTTCACGCAATACATGAGCGCGAGCCATGGATATAGCACTATGGGTGGAATAGAATATGATGATGGGATTGTGTGGAGAAGACAAAAAGGAGAAAGTCTCACATTGTGAGGCTAATCAACGGGCTATGGAGATGCCCATCAATTGATGTCAACAAGGGGAGTAGGGATTGCCATGCAACAAATGCACTAGAGCTATAAGTATATGAAAGCTCTACAAAAGAAAACTAGTGGGTGTGCATCCAACTTGCTTGCTCACGAAGACCTAGGGCATTTTGAGGAAGCCTATCATTGGAATATACAAGCCAAGTTCTATAATGAAAAATTCCCACTAGTATATGAAAATGAGAAAATGAGAGACTCTCTATCATGAAGATCTTAGTGCTACTTTGAAGCACAATATATGAGACTCACTACATGAAGAACAAGGTCCTACTTTGAAGCACAAGTGTGGTAAAAGGATAGTAGCATTGTACCTTCTCTATTTTTCTCTCATTTTTTTGGGCCTTTCCCTTTTTTTTGGCCTTGCTTTTTTTTTTTCCGTCCGGAGTCTCATCCCGACTTATGGGGGAATCATAGTCTCCATCATCCTTTCCTCACTTGGGACAATGCTCTAATAATGATGATCATCACACTTTTATTTTCTTACAACTCAACAATTACAACTCGAAACTTAGAACAAAATATGACTCTATATGAATGCCTCCGTGATGTGCGAGATGGTGCAATGAATCAAGAGTGACATGTATGGAAAATAATGCATGGTGGCTTTGCCACAAATACGATGTCAACTACATGATCATGCAATGGCAATATGACAAAAGTAATGTATGTCATAATAATGATGATGGAAGTTGCATGGCAATATATCTCGGAATGGCTAAGGAAAGCCATGATAGGTAGGTATGGTGGCTGTTTTGAGGAAGATATAAGGAGGTTTATGTGTGATAGAGCGTATCGTATCACGGGGTTTGGATGCACCTAAGTTTGCACCAACTCTCAAGGTGAGAAAGGGCAATGCAGTCTTGATCAAGAGGCTAGCAAAGGCGGAAAGGTAAAAGTGCGTATAATCCATGGACTCAACATTAGTCAAAAGAACTCATATACTTATTGCAAAAATTTAGAAGCCATCAAAAATCAAGTACTACGCGCATGCTCCTAGGGGATAGATTGGTAGGAAAAGACCATCGCTCGTCCCCAGACCGCTACTCATAAGGATGCACAAGCCAGTACACTTCATGTTTCAAATTTGTTACACAACTTTAACCATACGTGCATGCTACGGGACTTGCAAACTTCAACACAAGTATTTCTCAAATTCACAATTATCAACTAGCACGACTTTGATATTATTACCTCCATATCTCAAAACAATTATCAAGCATCAAACTTATCTTAGTATTTAATTCACTCAAAAAGAAAGTTTCACATATCTTGAACACTAAGTATATTAACATTAAGCAAATTACCATGCTATTAACGACTCTCAAAATAATCTAAGTGAAGCATGAGAGATCAAGTTTCTTTAAAACAAATCCGCCACCGTGCTCTAAAAGATCTAAGTGAAGCACTAGAGCAAAAAACAAGCTACTCCGAAAGATATAAGTGAAGATCAATGAGTAGTCGGATAATTATGCAACTATGTGAAGACTCTCCCATTTAATAATTTCAGATCTTGATATTTTATTCAAACAGCAAGCAAAGCTAAAGAAAACTACAATGCAAGGATAGCACAACTCATGTGAAGAAGCAAAAACTGAGGCTCAACCGATACTAACCGATAGTTGTTGAAGAAGAAAGGTGGGATGCCTACCGGGGCATCCCCAAGCTTAGATGCTTGAGACTTCTTGAAATATTATCTTGGGGTGCCTTGGGCATCCCCAAGCTTGAACTTTGGTGTCTCCTTAATTCCTCTCATATCATGGTTTCTCTTTTTATCAAAAGCTTCATTCACAACAAACTCAACAAGAACTCGTGAGATAGGTTAGTATAAACCAATGCAAAACCTTATTATTTTCTACTCTAACAAATCACTAATATTATTATTCAACATTGCATAATAAATGCCTCTGCATATTTAATACTCCTATCCTTAAATAGAATCATTAAACAAGCAAACATATGCAAACAATGCAAACATAACAGCAATATGCCAAAACAGTACAGTCTGTAAAGAATGCAAGAGTATCAATACTTCCCTAACTCCAAAAATTATGAACTAAAATTCCCACCGTAATAAATTTATCAGAGCTCAACATGCAAAAAGTTTCAACATTATACCACTCTCTGACTTTTCTAGGGAATTTTTGCAACAGCGGTAAACTTTCTGTTTTCAAACAGCAACATGTATAGTAGCAAAATAAGCATGGCAAAGGCTATCCTTGACCTTTTATTGAAACTAAAGATGCAAAACATTATTCTAAATAACAGCAAGCAAAAACTAACAAAATAAAATGACGCTCCAAGCAAAACACATATCATGTGGTGAATAAAAATATAGCTCCAAGTAAATTACCGATGGAAGTGGACGAAAGAGGGGACGCCTTCCGGGGCATCCCCAAGCTTTGACTTTTTGGTTTCCTTGGATTATCTTGGGGGTGACATGGGCATCCCCAAGCTTAGGCTCTTGCCACTCCTTATTCCGTAGTCCATCGAATCTTTACCCAAAACTTGAGAACTTCACAACACAAAACTTAACAGAAAACTCGTAAGCTCCGTTAGCAAAAGAAAACAAAAGACCACTTCAAGGTACTGTAATGAACTCATTCTTTATTTGTATTGGTGTTAAACCTACTGTATTCAAACTTCTCTATGGATTATAAACTATTTTACTAGCCATAGATTCATCAAAATAAGCAAACAACACAATGAAAACAGAATCTGTCAAAAACAGAATAGTCTGTAGTAATCTGTAACTAACGAAAACTTCTGGAACTCCAAAAATTCTAAAATAAATTTGTGGACCTGAGGAATTTGTCTAGTAATCATCTGCAAAAAGAATCAACTAAATATCACTCTCCAATAAAACGTTATAGCTAATCTCGTGAGCGCTAAAGTTTCTGTTTTTTACAGCATGATCATAAAGACTTCACCCAAGTCTTCCCAAAGGTTCTACTTGGCACAAACACTAATTAAAACATAAAACCACATCTAAACAGAAGCTAGATAGATTATTTATTACTAAACAGAACCCAAAATCAAGAAACTAAAATAAAATTGGGTTGCCTCCCAACAAGCGCTATCGTTTAACGCCCCTAGCTAGGCATGATGATTTCAATGATGCTCACATAAAAGATAGGAATTGAAACATAAAGAGAGCATCATGAAGAATATGACAAGCACATTTAAGTCTAACCCACTTCCTATTAATAGGGATTTTGTGAGCAAACAACTTATGGGAACAAGAATCAACTTGCATAGGAAGGTAAAACAAACATAACTTCAAGATTTTAAGCACATAGAGAGGAAACTTGATGTTATTGCAATTCCTACAAGCATATATTCCTCCCTCATAATAATTTTCAGTAGAATAATGAATGAATTCAACAATATAACCAGCACCTAAAGCATTCTTTTCATGATCTACTTGCATAGAATTTTTATTACTCTCCACGTAAGCAAAATTCTTCTCATGAATAATAGTGGGAGCAAACTCAACTAAATAACTATCATGTGATTGAAAATTAAGATCAAGATGACAAGTTTCATGGTTATCATTATTCTTTAAAGCATACGTGTCATCACAATAATCATCATAGATAGGAGGCATGCTTTCATCATAGTAAATTTGCTCATCAAAGCTTGGGGGACAAAAAATACCATCTTCATCAAACATAGCTTCCCCAAGCTTGTGGCTTTGCATATCATTAGCATCATGGATATTCAAGGAATGCATACTAACAACATTGCAATCATGCTCATAATTCAAAGATTTAGTGCCAAACAATTTAATGCATTCTTCTTCTAACACTTTGGTACAATTTTCCTTTCCATCATACTCACGAAAGATATTAAAAAGGTGAAGCGTATGACGCAAGCTCAATTCAATTTTTTTGTAGTTTTCTTTTTAAACTAAACTAGTGCTAAAACAAGAAACAAAAAGATTCGATTGCAAGATCTAAAGATATACCTTCAAGCACTCACCTCCCGCAATCCGCTTGAGGAAAAAGAGCTTGATGTCTACTACACAACCTTCTTCTTGTAGACGTTGTTGGGCTGCAAGTGCACAGGTTTGTAGGACAAGAGCAAATTTCCCTCAAGTGGATGACCTAAGGTTTATCAATCCATGGGAGGCGTAGGATGAAGATGGTCTCTCTCAAACAACCCTGCAACCAAATAACAAAACGTCTCTTGTGTCCCCAACACACCCAATACAATGGTAAATTGTATAGGTGCACTAGTTCGGCGAAGAGATGGTGATACAAGTGCAAAATTGATAGTAGATAAAGGTATTTGTAATCTGAAATAATAAAAACAGCAAGGTAACTAATGGTAAAAGTGAGCGTAAACGGTATTGCAATGATAGGAAACAAGGCCTAGGGTTCATACTTTCACTAGTGCAAGTTCTCTCAACAATAATAACATAGATAGATCATATAACAATCCCTCAACATGCAACAAATAGTCACTCCAAAGCCACTAATAGCGGAGAACAAGCGTAGAGATTATGGTAGAATGCGAAACCACCTCAAAGTTATTCTTTCCAATCAATCCGTTGGGCTATTCCTATAAGTGTCACAAACAGCCCTAGAGTTCGTACTAGAATAACACCTTAAGACACAAATCAACCAAAACCCTAATGTCACCTAGATACTCCATTGTCACCTCAAGTATCCGTGGGCATGATTATACGATATGCATCACACAATCTCAGATTTATCCAACCAACATAAAAGTACTTCAAAGAGTGCCCCAAAGTTTCTACCGGAGAGTCAAGAACGTGTACCCACCCCTATGCATAGGTTCATGGGCGGAACCCGCAAGTTGGTCACCAAAACATACATCAAGTAGCACATGATATCCCATTGTCAACACGGATAAACACGGCAAGACATACATCAAGTGTTCATAAAAGACTCAATCCGATAAGATAACTTCAAAGGAAACTCAATTCATCACAAGAGAGTAGAGGGGAGAAACATCATAAGATCCAACTACAATAGCAAAGCGCGGGATACATCAAGATCGTGCCATAGAGGAACACGAGAGAGAACACCAGAGAGAGAGAGAGATCAAACACATAGCTACTGGTACATACCCTCAGCCCCGAGGGTGAACTACTCCCTCCTCGTCATGGATAGCGCCGGATGATGAAGATGGCCACGGTGATGGGATCCCCCTCTCGTGTCTTAACAGGGTCCCGATTGGTTTTGGTGGCTCTGAGGCTTACTGGCGGAACTCTTGATCTATCTTCTTTTACGGAAGTTTTAGGAATGCGTAGGTATATATGGGTGAAAGGAGTATGCGTCGATGGAGCTACGGGGCCCCCACGAGGCGGGGAGGCGTGCCTGGGGGTGGCGCGCCCCCACCCTCGTGAGCACCTCCCGTATCTTCTAACGTGGAGTCCAAGTCCATCAGGTGGGTTTCCTTCCAAAAATAACTTCTCCAGTTGATTTCGTTCCGTTTTGACTCCGTCTGGTATTTACTTTTCCTCGAAACACTAAAATAGGCATAAAACAACAAATCTGGGCTGGGCCTCCTGTTAATAGGTTAGTCCCAAAAATAATATAAAAGTGGATAATAAAGCCCAATATTGCCTAAAACAGTAGATAATATAGCATGGAGCAATCAAAAATTATAGAAACGTTGGAGACGTATCAACCAGCAATATTTCCACCCCTTCCCTCTCCCATAATTTACTCCAATAAATAGATGTTGCCTTGTGGGAGGCTTTGCCTCCGCTAAAGCGCGCCAAAATAGAGGCAGAGAAGAAGGCCCAGGAAGAGAAGCGCGCCACGAGGCATGCTGCCTGGCAGGCCCATGTCGCGTGAGAGTCAGGCAATTGGCTCTCTGGCAGAAGGCTCGTGCGAGGGCCATGAGGGTGGCGGAGGACGCCCGTGCCAAAGCCCTGAGTGCAGTCGGGCCCAAGCGCCTCATCTATGCTTGCCGGTACATGGACCGAGTGCACGCTTCCAGTGAGGAGGAGTACATGTTGGTGCCGGATAACCACACCGGTGAGATCACGCTCGCCCACCAGCAGGCCGCCAATCAGCACCTCGCGAGTTGCAAGAAATTTGAGGAAGAAGCGTTGTGTGTCGGCCATTTGGAAAAGCGGCCAGCCTTGCCGGTGCACTTGTGGTGCGCCTCAAGCGCTCCTGCGAGTGCTGTGGCTTTTATTAGGAACAATTTAGTTTCTTAAGGCGATCTCATTAGTTTTGGGACGCAAATGATAAATCCCAAATGTTCGAGAATTATTAGCGTCCTTAATTAAGTATGTAAAAGGAAAAGTTTGGAAACCTTGTGTATCCGTACGCATTTTGTAAGTACGTGCATATAGCACAGACTTTACTATATATTATCGCACTACACGTCTCTCTCTATATACACTTGCAGACTGTGCTACTACTATTACTTATATATGTGCAAATGCAAGTTTTAACATTACGATGCGGTTTTTGTAAAAGTAGAAAAATAACACTAGTCAAGCTTGTGAAACAATTCAATGCAAAACAAATGCAAAAATGCTCATTTGATTGTTTACTTTTAGCTTCCTTCTCTGTGGTTATTTCTCTATCGTACTTTGTACGGAGTATCTCACTGGTCGGGAAGGCATGCAAATTCCCAAACCGCTTCCTACACCCTGTATCAAATTTTTGCCTAACAAGTTGTGCCGTGCAATTGGAATTCGAACTGAGTACTACTACTAGGAGTACCAGGGGTCAGTTCTTTTAGGCTTCTAGATTAGTAATCCCATAACTACTATCTCCGTCCTGGTTTATTGGTCCCCATTGTAATCTGTGTCAAATTTTGACCATATATTCAACTAATGAAATGTTTATGCATGTCATATTCACTAACATTTTATCAGTTAAATCTTTGGTCAAAATTTAGCACGAACTACAATGGTGACGAATAAACCAGGACGGAGGTACTAGTAGTTTAGAAGCCCAAACAAATGAGTGATGCGCCTTATGTTACTCTCCACTATGACTAGTCTTATGGGAAAAGCTGGGGAAGAGACAGCTTATTTTTTAAGCCACCAAAAGAACTGGCCCTAGGAGTAGTAGCTAGGGATACTAGGAGTAGTAGCTAGGGATAATAGGAGTAGTAGCTAGGGATCGAGTGTGCGAGATGAACCGGAGATAGTAAATGCAGAGAGATGAAATGCCAAAAAGACGGAGGGATGTGATGGTTGCTTGTCCGTTTATTTTACCAGGCCACTTATTACTCGAGTGGTAGGGTTTTTGTGATATGACGGCTTTCTTTGCCACGGCCACGGCCGGGTGAGACTCCCATCCAGCGCCGCCCTCTACACTAGTACTACCTCGGTCGTGGTTTATTAGTCCCCCATTTAATTTGACTGAAGATTTAACTAACAAAATGTTAGTGCATGTCAACAAAAACTATATCATTGGATTCGTATTTGAACATAATTTTCACTGATATAATTTTTGGTGACATGCATGAGCATTTATCGTACTATATATAATGTTAGTTAAATTTATGGTTATACTAATATATAGAAAGGTGTCGTACGTTGCACGGAACAGTGAAATTCATTGATCGGGGAGTTGTTTATTTTGACAAAGGATGTGGGGGTCATCTCATGTGTAAGGAGTATCGATAGGTGAGGGAGTCCTGTATTACGGGGTCCCCGGGCGTCCGGGCTATGTGACATGGGCCGGACTGATGGGCCGTGAAGATATAAGATAGAAGGCCTCCCCCTGTGTCAGGATGGGACTCCCCTTTGCGTGGATGACAAGCTTGGCGTTCGGATATGAAGTTTCCTTTCTCTGTAAACCGACTCTGTACAACCCTAGGCCTCTCCGGTGTCTATATAAACCGGAGGGTTTAGTCCGTAGAGGCAATCATAATCATACAAGCTAGACATCTAGGGTTTAGCCATTACGATCTCGAGATAGATCAACTCTTGTAACCCCTATACTCGTCTAAGTCAATCAAGCAGGAAGTAGGGTATTACCTCCATCAAGAGGGCCCGAACCTGGGTAAACATCATGTCCCCTGTCTCCTGTTACCTTCGATCCTCAGACTCACAGTTCGGGACCCCCTACCCGAGATCGGCCGGTTTTGACACCGACAATAGGTTTCTACGGATATTATTTCTTCTCTAGAGCTCACAAACATCCGGGTGAAATAGATAAAAAGGTATCTTTTGCAAACAAAAGCGTTCAAGCCCATTCAACTGCATCCAAAACTTGTGAAGAAATAACACATATTGTGCTTTGCAAGAAATGATCTTTAAGAATTAGTTTTGAGTATCGATTGTTATACATGTTGGCTACATATGACATGGAACTTTCTAATAGTCAGCGGTGGCTATACTATTAAGTATTAACCATGCTCTTATACACACCTAGACGGAGGATTAAATCATGATGACTTGGAAGAGGCAGAGGAGATGTAATAAATGGTTCATCATAAGTCTTTCACCAGTACTATTGTAAAAATTCTCAGTTAATCTCATAAATGGCAAGCGAGAACTCTAATGGAGCAAAAGCGTACATGGAATATTATAGACTAAACCATAAATGGATACACTTTTATTCAAGCGCGATACTGACTCTAATAGAGAAAGATCATGCATGTAAGGTTCTATACTATATAAATAAGAAGTCTCCACATGCTTAGACAGCGGATTACATTGAGCGAAGACTAATGATCAACATTTGACTTGGTAATGCATATGTCCGGTGAACCTCCTTGGAGTCCCCGTGTACCATCTTGGGCGGGGGGTGGGGGGGGGGGAATCATACCATGCGTCTTCCAAGTCCACATCGACGGGAACAGAGCAGCTCGGCACAGTCCCAGTCAGCGTGATGGAGGTGGTGTGGGTGCCAACGTAACTTTGAGGGGCAGTAACAGTGAGCACACACCCGTACACCGGCCTCGTGTCAGTGTCAGCGTCAATGGCGTTGCCCCTGACACACACTACAGATACGGGGCGGCAGCCTACGCGGGCCTCACTGGTGCCCACGATCAAGAGGAAGACTCTGCCGTCTGATACGTCTCCAACGTATCTATAATTATTGATTACTCCATGCAACTTTGTCTACTGTTTTGGACTATATTGGGCTTTATTTTCCACTTTTATATTACTTTTGGGACTAACCTATTAACCGGAGGCCCAGCCCAGAATTATGTTTTTGCCTTTTTAAGTATTTCAAGAAAGAAAATATCAAATGTAGTCCAAACGGAATGAAACCTTCGGGATCGTGATTTTCCAACCGAGCGTGATCCGGAGACTTGGACCCTACTCCAGCGACACGAG
This sequence comes from Aegilops bicornis, assembly GCA_021605145.1. NCBI lineage: Eukaryota > Viridiplantae > Streptophyta > Magnoliopsida > Poales > Poaceae > Aegilops > Aegilops bicornis. Next base: position 334,453,476 of record CM038673.1, on the reverse strand, counting down.
GCCAGTCACGAGGTGGAGGGCGCCCCCTGGCGCGCCCCCTACCTCGTGGGCCTCGAGCTCCACCGACGTACTCCTTCCTCCTATATATACTCTACGTACCCCGAACGATCGTAGCAGGAGCCAAAAACCCAATTCCACCGCGCAACTTTTTGTATCCACGAGATCCCATCTTGGGGCCTGTTAGGAACTCCGTGAGAGGGGCCGTCATCACGGAGGGCTTCTACATCATCATAGCCCCTCAGGCGAAGTGTGAGTAGTTTACTTGCACCTTGGTCCATAGTTAGTAGCTAGATGGCTTCTTCTCTCTTTTTGGATCTCAATACAATGTTCTCCCCCTCTCTCGTGGAGATCTATTCGATGTAATCTTCTTTTTTACGGTGTGTTTGTTGAGACTAATGAACTGTGGGTTTATGATCCAGTATTATCTATGGAAAATATTTGATTCTTCCCTGAATTCTTTTATGTATGATTGAGTTATCTTTGCAAGTCTCTTCGAATTATCTTTTTGGTTTGTGCCAACTAGATTGGTAGTTCTTGCAATGGGAGAAGTGCTTAGCTTTGGGTTCAATCTTGCGGTGTCCTTACTCAGTGACAGAAAGAGTTGCAAGGCACGTATTGTATTGTTGCCATCGAGGATAACAAGATGGTGTTTTTATCATATTGCATGAATTTATCCCTCTACATCATGTCATCTTGCTTACGGCGTTACTCTGTTTTACTTAATACTCTAGATGCATCTTTGGATAGCGGTCGATGAGTGGAGTAATAGTAGTAGATGCGAGAATCGTTTGATCTACTTGTTTTGTGCGTGATGCCTGTATACATGATCATTGCCTAGATATACTCATAACTATGCTCAATTCTGTCAATTGCTCAACAGTAATTTGTTCACCCATCGTAGAATACTTATGCTCTTGAGAGAAGCCACTAGTGAAACCTATGGCCCCCGGGTCTATTCTCATCAATCTAAATCACTTGATTTACTTGCTTTGTTTTACTTTGCCTTTTACTTTTTACTTTGCATCTATCTATCAAAAATACCCAAAAAATATTATCTCTAACAGATCTCACTCTCGTAAGTGACCGTGAAGGGATTGACAACCCCTAAGCGTTGGTTGCGAGTTGCTATCGTTTTGTGTAGGTACGAGGGACTTGTCGTGGTCTCCTCTGGATTGAAACCTTGGTTCTCAAAAAGCTGAGGGAAATACTTACGCTACTTTCTTTGCATCATCCCCTCCTCTTCGGGAAATCCAACGCAGTGCTCAAGAGGTAGCAAGAAGGATTTCTGGCGCCGTTGCCTGGGAGGCTCACGCAAGCAAGTCAACCATACCAAGTACCCATCGCAATCCCTATCTCTCGCATTACATTATTTGCCATTTGCCTCTCGTTTTCCTCTCCCCCACTTCACCCTTGCCGTTTATTTGCCCTCTCTTTCCCAATCTCCTCCTCTCTTTTTCGCTCTCTTTCTTCCGCCTTTGCTTGCCACTATGTTCCAAATCGGGAGATTATCGTCGATATGGACAATAATTATAACACGTAAAATCACGAGGCTCGACCCGATGAACCCCCTATCTTGCATACTAAAAGTTTGAATCGGTAGTGGTAACATCATTGGCAAAGGTGTTATTCAAGATTTCTTTACTTGTGCGGTGCTTTACCTTCGATGGGTTGCTCTATTCTTCATAGAACTAGTAGTCTCGCAGATGCTATCGTTATGCTTGTAGTTGAACTTGAAAGACAATTTATGCATATGCATCCTTGCATACAAAGGATTTTCCTAGAATTCTCTAATATTGAGCATTCTTGGTTAGCGTGCTATTACTATTTTTGGCTCACGAGTTTAGATTTATTATAAGAGAGGCCAAAGAAATCTTTTCGCACTATAGGGTGGACGCCTTGGTCGTCCTCCCATAGAAGCGATCCTCTATGATCAAGAGGAATTTAGACGTTTTCAATCTTCGGACTATGTTGCTTTTTAATGAAAATCTTAGAAAAAAGGTCCCTACCAATGTCTTGGTTGATTACATTAACGAGCTTAATAATGAATTTGCCCTTCGCAACAATGAGCTAGGATACTCTCTTGAGTATAGGCTCAAAATATTTTGCCAAAAGAATGCTTTTAGTGATGAAATAGTTGTGCACTATGAGGGGCCAAAGGAGGAACCCGTTCCTCCTGTGATTGATCTTGGGGACCTTTGCCCCACTAAATTTAGCTCTTTTGATTACTTTTGCTTGCCACAAAGGAAACTTGCTGCCGAACGTAGAGAATATGAAATGAGCTTTCAAGATCTATCTTATTATTACGGCACCACTTAGATCTATCTTTGCTTTTATGCCTAGCTAGGGGCGTTAAACGATAGCGCTTGTTGGGAGGCAACCCAATTTTATTTTGTGTTTTTTGTTTTTGCTTATGTTTAGGAATAAATAATCCATCTAGCCTCTGTTTATATGTGATTTTATCTTTTAATTAGTGTTTGTGCCAAGCTAGACCTATTGGATCTTCTTGGATGATAGTTATTTGATCTTGCTGTAATTTCCAGAATCTTTGTGCTTAGTGCCCGAATTGTTAAAAATCACCTGAACGTGATAAAATACCGATTCCAATTGCTGATGATCAATAAAAAAAATTCTAGGTCGTCTAATTTTGGTAGAATTGTTTGGGTTCCAGAAGTTTGCGTTAGTAACAGATTGCTACAGACTGTTCTGTTTATGACAGATTCTGTTTTTCATGTGTTGTTTGCTTATTTTGATGAATCTATGGCTAGTAAATTAGTTTATAAACCATAGAGAAGTTGGAATACAGTAGGTTTAACACCAATATAAATAAATAATGAGTTCATTACAGTACCTTGAAGTAGTCTTTTTGTTTTCTTTCTCTAGCAGAGCTCACGAGATTTCTATTGAGTTTTTGTGTTGTGAAGTTTTCAAGTTTTGGGTGAATTCTTTTGATGGATTATGGAACAAGGAGTGGCAAAGCCTAAGCTTGGGGATGCCCATGGCACCCCCAAGATAATCCAAGGACACCAAAAGTCAAAGCTTGGGGATGCCCTTGAAGGCATCCCTCTTTCATTCACTTCCATCGGTAATTTACTTGGAGCTATATTTTTATTGACCAACATGATATGTGTTTTGCTTGGAGCGTCTTGTATTATTTGTGTCTTTGCTTGTTAGTTTACCACAATTATCCTTGCTGTACACACCTTTTGAGAGAGCCATACTTGATTTGGAATTTGTTAGAATACTCTTTGTGCTTCACTTATATCTTTTGAGCTTGATAGTTTTGCTCATAGTGCTTCACTTATATCTTTTGAGTTTGATATTTTTGCTCTAGTACTTCACTTAGATCTTTTAGAGCATGGTGGTGGATTTGTTTTAAAGAAACTATTTGATCTCTTATGCTTCACTTAGATTATTTTGAGAGACTTTAATAGCATGGTAATTTGCTTAATGTTAATATACTTGGTGTTCAAGATATGTGAAACTTTCTTTTGAGTGAATTGAATACTAAGATAAGTTTGATGCTTGATAATTTTTTGAGATATGGAGGTGATAATATCAAAGTCGTGCTAGTTGAGTAGTTGTGAATTTGAGAAATACTTGTGTTGAAGTTTGCAAGTCCCGTAGCATTCACGTATGGTTAAAGTTGTGTAACAAATTTGAAACATGAAGTGTACCTGGCTTGTGCATCCTTATGAGTGGCGGTCGGGGACGAGCGATGGTATTTTCCTACAGATCTATCCCCTAGGAGCATCTTGCAGTAGTACTTGAATTTTTGATGACTTCTAAATTTTGCAATAAGTATATGAGTTCTTTTGACTAATGTTGAGTCCATGGATTATACACACTCTCACCTTTCCACCTTTGCTAGCCTCTTGATGCACTGCATTGCCCTTTCTCACCTTGAGAGTTGGCGCCAAACTTCACGGTGCATCCAAACCCGTGATACGACACGCTCTATCACACATAAACCTCCTTATATCTTCCTCAAAACAGCCACCATACCTACCTATTATGGCATTTCCATAGCCATTCCGAGATATATTGCCATGCAACTTCCATCATCATCATCGTGACATACATTACTTTTGTCATATTGCCATTGCATAATCATGTAGTTGACATCGTATTTGTGGCAAAGCCATCATGCATTATTTTTCATACATGTCACTCTTTATTCATTGCACCATCCCGGTACACCGCCGGAGGCATTCATATAGAGTCATATCTTGTTCTAAGTTTTGAGTTGTAATCCTTGTGTTGTAATAAATAGAAGTGTGATGATCATCATTACTAGAGCATTGCCCAAATAAAAAAAAAAAGAGAAAGGCCAAAAAGAAAAAAAAGAAAGGCCAAAAAAAAGAAAATAAAAAGGGCAATGCTACTATCTCTTTTTCCACACTTGTGCTTCAAAGTAGCACCTTGTTCTTCATGTAGTGAGTCTCATATATTGTGCTTCAAAGTAGCACCTCGTTCTTCATGTAGTGAGTCTCATAAGTTGTCCTTTTTATACTAGTGGGAATTTTTCATTATAGAACTTGGCTTGTATATTCCTACAATGGGCTTCCTCAAATGCCCTAGGTCTTCGTGAGCAAGCAAGTTGGATGCACACCCACTAGTTTTCTTTTGTTGAGCATTCATAGCTCTAGTGCATCCGTTGCATGGCAATCCCTACTCCTCATGTTGACATCAATTTATGGGCATATTCATAGCCCGTTGATTAGCCTCGTCAACGTGAGACTTTCTCCTTTTTTTGTCTTCTCCACACAATCCCCATCATCATATTCTATTCCACCCATAGTGCTATATCCATGCCTCACGCTCATGTATTGCGTGAAAGTTGAAAAAGTTTGAGATTATTTAAGTATGAAACAATTGCTTGGCTTGTCATCGGGGGTATAGAAGTTGGGAACATCTTTGTGTGACGAAAATGAAGCATAGCCTAACTATATGATTTTGTAGGGATGAACTTTCTTCTGCCATGTTATTTTGGGAAGACATGATTGCTTTGATTAGTATGCTTGAAGTATTATTATTTTTGTGTCAATATGAACTTTTGTCTTGAATCTTTCGGATCTGAATATTAATATCACAATTAAGAGGATTTACATTGAAATTATGCCAAAGTATCACTCCGCATCAAAAATTCTTTTTATCATTTACCTACTCGAGGACGAAAGCAGGAATTAAGCTTAGGGATGCTTGATCGTCTCCAACGTATATATAATTTTTGATTACTCCATGCTACTTTGTCTACTGTTTTGGACTATATTGGGCTTTATTTTCCACTTTTATATTACTTTTGGGACCAACCTATTAACCGGAGGCCCAGCCAGAATTGCACATGTTTTTGCCTTTTTCAAGATTTCAAGAAAGCAGAATATCAAACGGAGTCCAAAGCGGAATGAAACCTTCGGGATCATGATTTTCCAACCGAGCGTGATCCAGAGACTTGGACCCTACTCCAAGCAGCGCTTAGAGGCGGTCACGAGGGGTGAAGGGCGCGCCCCCTACCTTGTGGGCCCTTGGAGCTCCACCCGACGTACTCCTTCCTCCTATATATACCTCATTACCCCGAGCGATCGAGCAGGGCCAAAAACCTAATTCCACCACCGCAACTTCCTGTATCCACGAGATCCCATCTTGGGGCCTGTGCAGAGCTCACGTGAGAGAGGCCGTCATCACGGAGGGCTTCTACATAATCATAGCCCCTCCGATGAAGTGTGAGTAGTTTACTTCAGACCTTCGGGTCCATAGTTATTAGCTAGATGGCTTCTTCTCTCTTTTGGATCTCAATACAATGTTCTCCCCCTCTCGTGGAGATCTATTCGATGTAATCTTCTTTTTACGGTGTGTTTGTTGAGACCGATGAATTGTGGGTTTATGATCCAAAGATATCTATGGAAAATATTTGATTCTTCTCTGAATTCTTTTATGTATGATTGAGTTATCTTTGCAAGTCTCTTGAATTATCTTTTTGGTTTGTCCAACTAGATTGGTAGTTCTTGCAATGGGAGAAGTGCTTAGCTTTGGGTTCAATCTTGCGGTGTCCTTACTCAGTGACAGAAAGAGTTTTAAGGCACGTATTGTATTGTTGCCATCGAGGATAACAAGATGGGGTTTTATCATATTGCATGAATTTATCCTCTACATCATGTCATCTTGCTTACGGCGTTACTCTATTTTTACTTAATACTCTAGATGCATCTTTGGGTAGCGGTCGATGAGTGGAGTAATAGTAGTAGATGCAGAATCGTTTCGATCTACTTGTTTTGGACGTGATGCCTATATACATGATCATTGCCTAGATATACTCATAACTATGCTCAATTCTGTCAGTTGCTCAACAGTAATTTGTTCACCCATCGTAGAATACTTATGCTCTTGAGAGAAGCCACTAGTGAAACCTATGGCCCCCAGGTCTATTCTCATCAATCTAAATCACTTTATTTACTTGCTTTGTTTTACTTTGCCTTTTACTTTTTACTTTGCATCTATCTATGAAAAATACCAAAAAATATTATCTCTATCAGATCTCACTCTCGTAAGTGACCGTGAAGGGATTGACAACCCCTAAGCGTTGGCTGCGTGTTGCTATAATTTTGTGTAGGTACGAGGGACTTGTGCGTGGTCTCCTACTGGATTGATACCTTGGTTCTCAAAAACTGAGGGAAATACTTATGCTACTTTACTGCATCATCCCCTCCTCTTCGGGGAAATCCAACGCAGTGCTCAAGAGGTAGCACCGTCCTCCTCCGAGACTAGCAGGTGGCGGTGATCCTCCAGTGACTCTGGCACGGCAAATGGGTAGCACGTCTCGTACTTGATGTTCACCGCCACGGGCCAGTAGTGATCGACTGACGGTTGCCTGAGGTGATGCACGAGGCTCGCCGGCGAGCGCCAAAACAGCGACATGCACTCATAGCAGTGGACGCATGGGCACCTTGGAGGCATCGACCAGGCCGTCCATGAAATGGGAGTGGCTGTAGGGGACGTTGCGCCAGTTGAATATATGAGCAAGTTACTACGAGATTTAAAGCACAAAATAAATCATCACGGCTATAACAGAGATTAAACTAATCATGTGGACTAGCATAGTAGATGAACAAATTGAATCTAGGACAGAGACTAGAAACATGAATTCTACCATGAGTTCGAACAGGAAGGACAGAAACACATACGGTGCAATGGGAGCAGCACCATTCGCATTGAGGTTGTTGCCCATGTCGTTGAGGAAGAGGTTGCCGAGGTCGGGAAAGAAGTCGTCGTCGGTGAAGTCGTTGCTGCCAGCAGTTGCGCGAGTGCGCTCCCCAAATTCCAACAGCGCCCGCCGAATGTAGCGTAGGAGGCAGTGGCTATAGGGGACGTTGCGGCCGCCGAATGGAGCGCAAGAGTGTCACACGAAGTAGTAGATGGTGCTCCTCCCTAGTCTCCATCTCTACTCTTACCTCTACTCTTATAAAAAACCGAGTTGGTGATGATGGTGTGCCTACCATCTTGTAATATAGACCGTCCGATCTATATCTGACGGATAGAAAGCAAACTATGACAATTTTACAAAACATACCCACACCTCTCTCCACATTTATAGATAAGGCCTTGCCTCGTTCATCCTTATCTCCCACAACCTTATTGCCGAGCAATTAAAAAAGGAAGTCTCTGTAACAACCTGGCATGGTGGCCGCTGCCGGCTCCGTCCATCCCCATGCCCCCGCCCAGTCCGACCACCAGTCACCACCACGCCCCAATCCTCCTCAGTTTATCTCTCATCTGTCTCGAGATATCATTTTTTCGATGAAATTCTCGAGATACCATTTTTCTGATAAAATTCTCGAGATATTATTAGTTTTTACACATGGGATTACTCCTGCATGGGTCAATCACAACAGGTGTTTTGTAAAAAAATGCATCTTGATGTTCCATGCAATGCACCGGCATCTTGCTAGTTTTTTGCATATAATTCCAAACACCACATATACACGGTCTTTGTCCATTTTACAACTATGTTAGTATCATTGTTAGTGGTCACCCGGTGCACGTTATAGCCTCGGGTGTTTTAACCTTTTTTAGTAATGATATCTCGGCGATTGTTCGCCACGAGCTCAATCTGGCAAATCCCACTGCAACGTCAGATTTCCATCCGACGGTGGCCTGTTTTAAGCCATAGTATTTGATAAAACCGCCACCCTTACACATCGCATTTCTAAGCTGCGTCATGGGCGCTTGTAATCGCCATGTCTCCCGTGAGCGTTCTTTGGGGATTGGAGTTAGCACCGATGGCGGTTTGTAGTCGTTCCACGCTCGGGCATTGAAGTTTGTAACTATTTTAGATTAGAATATACTACTCCTCCGGTGCTAGTAGTAGAGCAGAGTCCTACTCCACTACTCTATCATACTAGTACTATGATCACTCAAGCAAGTTGTCTGGCATCGATATGACCCTACGCTACTGGTATGTGTCTCATAAGTCAAGCGGCATGCTGTAGTCATCAACACATGTCCACTTCCCGCAGCCCATATTCACTTCTCCATCTTTGTCCACACATAATCGTCCAATCTTCCATCTCCGCTAAGGCGCCCCCCCCTCTTTCTAAACCCAAGCACTAACAATGGCAGAACCGAAAGAGTGGCTGGAATTCGCTCCCACAGAGGTAATCAAGCTCATTGTTTCGCGTGTGGACAATCTCAGTACCATGCCGCTCGTCGCGTGCTCGTCGAGCTATACCATTTACTGAAATCCCTCAGGCCAGAGCTTTTTAAGCCATCTCCTTGCTTTCTGATGCCGCCTGATATTCGGAAACAGCGTGTCACGCAGCATTACGATCGTAGGGTGGCGAGTGAAGGAAATATGCCCTAGAAGCAATAGTAAAGTTGTTATTTATATTTCCTTATATCATGATAAATGTTTATTATTCATGCTAGAATTGTATTAACCAGAAACATAGTACATGTGTGAATACATAGACAAACAGAGTGTCACTAGTATGCCTCTACTTGACTAGCTCGTTAATCAAAGAGGGTTAGGTTTCCTAGCCATGGACAAGAGTTGTCATTTGATGAACGGGATCACATCATTAGAGAATGATGTGATTGACTTGACCCATCCGTTAGCTTAGCACTATGATCTTTTAGTTTATTGCTAATGCTTTCTTCATAACTTATACATGTTCCTATGACTATGAGATTATCTAACCCCCGAATACTGGAGGAACACTTAGTGTGCTATCAAACGTCACAACGTAACTGGGTGATTATAAAGATGCTCTACAGGTGTCTTTGTTGGTGTTTGTTGAGTTGGCATAGATCGAGATTAGGATTTGTCACTCCGATTGTCGGAGAGGTATCTCTTAAACGAGGCCCTGGAATTAATGCGATCCCTCGCTATCACAGAGGAATCACTTCCGGACTACACCCAGCCCGGACTAGGGGCTGAGAGCGGGGAATTTTACGTCCACCCACCACCCACTTCATAGCCACTGTCGAAGACTTAACCGACATGCTGGACTATGCCTCTGAAGACATCGACGACATGGACGACGATGCCGGATACGAACAAGGCCAAGACCCGCCACGTTGCGGACGTTGGACGGCCACCTCCACATATGACGTGTATATGGTGGACACACCCAAAGAGGATGACGATGACGGCAGGAAGGATCCGGTAGAGGACAAGCCTGCTGAAGCACCTCCATAGCGTCGACGTCAACGGTGCCGCTCAAAATCGTGATCGCTAAAAAGATAGCAATACCGCACCGGAGATAATAACACTACGGAGAACACCGAAGACCCCAAAGCCCCTGTCGAGCCAACATCCGAACAAGATGATTGGGAGGATGGGCAAGTTAACCCTGACGATCCAGTCGGGAACAAGGACTCGGAGGATAGTAACTATCTACCAATCTACGAGGATGTTGTGAGCCTCGGCGATGAAGACTTCATCGTACCAGAGGAACCACTGAAGTGCCACCTCTTGAGCATGCATTGTTGTCGGGGTGGCTGATCGGACCCACGAACACCTATGGGACCGGCGGACCGAGTCCCTTTCGGTTCGGTGGGGGGCGGAGGTCGCACGAAGAGCAGATCGAGGCGGTTAAGCACGAGCAGTTTACCCAGCTTGGAGCTCTCCGGAGATAATACTCCTACCGCTGCTTGTGTGATTGTATTGTGTTCTTGCTAGGGAGCGAGAGAGCTACAAGACCTAAGCGTGAGTGTCCTCACTGGTTTCAATGAACCGAACCCCCTCTACGCTATGCATGGGCCTCCTTTTATATGCTCAAGGGGTCACCGACAGGTGGCAACGTAGGCAAGGGCAAAAATGGAAATGGACTTGCGGTTGGTACAGCTACCTGTACAGTGTATCATACCTAACCCTGACGGCAGGGGACAAAAGCATTAAATGCCCGTCTAAGTCGCCCAAACAGTGCAGAAAGGGACCGTCAGGGACGCCATCGTTCGCCACGATGGAAATCTTGTCAGCGCCGCTTGCCACCACGCACCCCTGGCTGCACAGCCTCTCGCCACGTGCACCTGGAAGGGTCCCAGGGTGACACGTTGTTGGATGTGCTGGAGCGGAGGAAAAGAGTGGTAGCTCTCCGCCGCAGCGCCTTTGCCGCGCCGCCGCCTTGTCGCGGTTGTTGTCTTGTCGTGCCGGAAGCTTGTCGCTCACGGGCCTTCCGCAAGCTCCTCTTGCCGGGCCTTGTCTTCTAAGTGCCTTGGCTGGCCTTCCGGCAAACTCCTCTTGCCGGGCCTTGTCTCTTAGGCTTAAATACTTTGTTCTTGAATGGCTCCAAAGGAACTACGGAAGATCTTGGCGGTCGCTTTGGCAAGCCTTGCAGCTTGGTCTTGAATCGCCAGGTGCGAGTTAGGATACTAGGGTACCCCTACTCTAGTACACCGACAGTTGTTTTTCCCTTGAAGAGGAAAGGGTGATGCAGCAAAGTAGCGTAAGTATTTCCCTTAGTTTTTGAGAACCAAGGTATCAATCCAGTAGGAGATAACACGCAAGTCACCTAGTACCTGCACAAACAATCAAGAACCTTGCAACCAACGCAATAAAGGGTTCTCAATCCCTTCACGGTCACTCGCAAAAGTGAGATCTAATAAAGATAATAATATAACATATTTTTGGTATTTTTGTTGTATAGATTGGAAAGTAAAGATTGCAAAATAGAAAAACGAGAAATGATGAAAATAAAAGAGATGCAATATAATAAAAAAGACACCCCCGGGCCATAGGTATCACAAGTAGCTACTCTAAAGATAGCATATATTACGGTGGGTGAACAAATTGCTGCCGAGCAATTGATAGAAAAGCGCATAGGCATGATCATGAATATAGGCATCACGTCCGTGTCAAGTAGACCGAAACGATTCTGCATCTACTACTATTACTCCACACATCGACGCTATCCAGCATGCATCTAGTGCATTAAGTTCATAAGAACAGAGTAATGCATTAAGCAAGATGACATGATGTAGAGGGATAAACTCAAGCAATATGATATAAACCCCATCTTTTTTACCTCGATGGCAACAATACAATACGTGCCTTGCTGCCCCTACTATCACTGGGAAAGGACATCGCAAGATTGAACCCAAAGCTAAGCACTTCTCCCATTACAAGAAAGATCAATCTAGTAGGCCAAACTAAACCGATAATTCAAAGAGACTTGCAAAGATATCAAATCATGCATATAAGAATTCAGAGAAGAACCAAATATTATTCATAGATAAACTTGATCATAAATCCATAATTTATCGGATCTCGACAAACACACCGCAAAAGAGTATTACATCGAATAGATCTCCAAGTACATCGAGGAGAACTTTGTATTAAGAACCAAAGAGAGAGAAGAAGCCATCTAGCTAATAACTATGGACCCGAAGGTCTGTGGTAAACTACTCACACATCATCGGAGAGGCTATGGTGTTGATGTAGAAGCCCTCCATGATCGATTCCCCTCCGTGAGATCAGGAAAAGGCCCCAAGATGGGATCTCACGGGTACGGAAGGTTGCGGCAGTGGAAAAGTGGTTTCGTGGCTCCCCCTAATGTTTTTAGGGTATAAGAGTATATATAGGCGAAAGAAGTACGTCGCTGGAGCTCTGTGGGGCCCATGAGGGTGGGGGCACGCCTACCCCCTGGGCGCGCCCTCCTGCCTCGTGGCCGCCTCACGGAGTTCCAGACTTCTACTCCAAGTCTTATGGATTGCGTTTGTTCCAAGAAGGATCATCGCGAAGCTTTCATTCCGTTTGGTATTCCTTTTCTGCAAAACACTGAAATAGGCAAAAAAAGAAACTGACATTGGGCCTTCGGTTAATAGGTTAGTCCCAAAAATAATATAAAAGAGCATATTAAAGCCCATTAAACATCCAAAACAGATAATATAATAGCATGGAACAATAAAAAATTATAGATACGTTGGAGACATATCAAGCATCCCCAAGCTTAATTCCTACTCGTCCTCGAGTAGGTAAATGATAAAAACAGAATTTTTGATGTGGAATGCTACCTAACATATTTTCAATGTAATTTTCTTTATTGTGGCATGAATGTTCAGATCTGAAATATAGAATCAAAATATGACTCTATATGAGTGCCTCCGACGGTGTACCGGGATGGGCAATGAATCAAGAGTGACATGTATGAAAAATTGTGAATGGTGGCCTTGGCACAAATACGATGTCAACTACATGATCATGCAAAGCAATATGACTATGATGAAGCGTGTCATAATAAACGGAATGGTGGAAAGTTGCATGGCAATATATCTCGGAATGGCTATGGAAATGCCATAATAGGCAGGTATGGTGGCTGTTTTGAGGAAGGTATATGGTGGGTTTATGGTACCGACGAAAGTTGTGCGGTACTAGAGAGGCTAGCAATGGTGGAAGGATGAGAGTGTGTATAATCCATGGACTCAGCATTAGTCATAAAGAACTCACATACTTATTGCAAAAATCTACAAGTCATCAAAACCAAGCACTACGCGCATGCTTCTAGGGGGATAGATTGGTAGGAAAAGACCATCGCTCGTCCCCGACCGCCACTCATAAGGAGTGTGCCTCGTCGTCTTCGGACGAAGCGTCCGGTATGACCTTACGCCGGAGACCCTTCCTGGTCCCCGGGGCCTTCTTTTCGGCCTTCTTTTCCGGCGCCTTGTAGGCGCCGGACTAGCATCTCCGTCAGAGAGCATCTGCTGGACCTTCCGGTGGAGGCAGACAGATCAATCCGCTCCGCTGTCTCCACATACTCGATGAAATGCACACAATGACTTAAGATTCCCCATGAGTACATTGGGAAAAACTGCATCAGTGGTAGTCGGAAAAACTCACTGACGGGGGAGCCGCGTGGCGTGAAGTCCGCGGTCCTCGGATGTGGGAGGAGGTATTTCGGAGGCCTTGAATAGCGCCTTCCATGCGCCCTTGTGTGTCATGCCGCAGAGCTTTTGAAGCATCTGGTGTTCGGCCGGGACGAACTCCCACAGATTAAAAGCCCGTCTTTGGCACGGAAGAATTCGGCGGACTAGCATGACCTGGACCACGTTGACTAGCTTGATTTGCTTGTCCTTCATATTCTTGACGCAGTTTTGAAGTCCAGTCAGCTCATTGGCTTCGCCCCAGGCCAGGTCCTTCTTTTCCCAGGAGGTGAGCCGCATGGGAATTCCAGATTGGAATTCGGGGGCCGCCGCCCAGTTGGCATCGCGCGGTTCGGTGATGTAGAACCACCCTGACTGCCACCCTTTCACGATCTCTGCGAAGGAGCCGTCAAGCCAGGTGACGTTGGGCATCTTGCCCACCATGGCACCTCCGCACTCTGCTTGCTGGCCGCTCACGATCTTCGGCTTCACGCAGAAGATTCGTAGCCACAAGCCGAAGTGAGGCTTGATGCGAAGGAAGGCCTCGCACACGACGATAAACGCCGAGATGTTGAGGATGAAATTTGGGGCTAGATCATGGAAATCTAGCCCGTAGTAGAACATGAGCCCGCGGACGAAGGGATGAAGTGGAAACCCCAGTCCACAGACGAAGTGGGCAAGAAACACGACCCTCTCATGGGGATCCGGAGTTGGAATGATCTGCCCTTCATCCGATAGCCGGTGCGCGATGTCTGCGGCCAAGTATCCGGCTCCCCGGAGCTTCGCAATATGCTCCTCCTTCACGGTGGAGGCTACCCACTTGCCTCCTGCTCTGGACATGTTTTGCTGTGCGGAGAAAGCGTGAAGTAGGGCGCTGGAGCTCGAGGGTGTGAGAATGGACAAGTAGAGGAGGAAGAAGGCATGGGTGAAAATGGGGAATCCTTGTCCCTTTATAGAGGCGACAAGAACGGTGCGCCTCCCCACTTTCCTGTTGAGAATCGCTTATTTCCCAAGTGCCACGATTGATTGCGCGGTTGGGTTACCCATACCGTATTGATGGGAATCCCATGATAAGGGGACATGATCTCTGCTTTGACAAGACGTGCCGAGGAAACCGCCTCGCAATATGCGCTAGGGCTGGTTGTGGGAAAACGGTTCGAATAATGACCCGACCGTAGTGTTGTGTCACGTAGTCTAAAGTTGTCAGCAGATTACATTTGTGAAATATCATTCTCTCTACGGTGGTATGTGAAGATCATCTTGCAGATCCGGACACGGTTAAGTGTTCAATAATTACTTTGGAGTATTCGGAGATGGAACCCGCCTTGCAATGCCGAAGACAAAACTGCGCGTCGGACTCATCGTCAAGCCTGGTTCAGGGGCTACTGAGGGAGTCCTGGATTAGGGGGTATCCGGACAGCCGGACTATATACTTTGGCCGGACTGTTGGACCGTGAAGATACACGACTCAAGACTTCGTCCCGTGTCCGGATGGGACTCTCCTTTGTGTGGAAGACAAGCTTGGCGATACGAATATTATATTTCCTTCTTTGTAACCGACTCCATGTAAACCCTAGCCCTCTCCGGTGTCTATATAAACCGGAGGGTTTAGTCCTTAGAGACAGAATCATAATCATCATAGGCTAGCTTCTAGGTTTTAGCCTCTACGATCTCGTGGTAGATCAACTCTTGTAACACTCATATCATCAATATCAATCAAGCAGGAAGTAGGGTTTTACCTCCATCGAGAGGGCCCGAACCTGGGTAAAACATCGTGTCCCTTGCCTCCTGTTACCATTAGCCTTAGACTCACAGATCGGGACCCCCTACCCAAGATCCGCCGGTTTTGACACCGACAAGGAGGACAATCAAAGAAACACCTCATGCTTCAAATTTGTTACACAACAGTTACCATATGTGCATGCTACGGGACTTGCAAACCTCAACACAAGTATTTCTCAAATTCACAATTACTCAACTAGCACGACTTTAATTTCACCATCTTCATATCTCAAAACAATCATCAAGTATCAAACTTCTCATAGTATTCAATGCACTCTAGATGAAAGTTTTTATTATACCCATCATGAATGCCCATCATATTAGGACTAATTTTATAACCAAAGCAAATTACCATGCTGTTCTAAAAGACTCTCAAAATAATATAAGTGAAGCATGAGAGATCAATAATTTCTATAAAATAAAACCACCACCGTTCTCTAAAAAAGATATAAGTGAAGCACTAGAGCAAAATTATCTAGCTCAAAAGATATAAGTGAAGCACATAGAGTATTTTAATAAATTCTGATTCATGTGTGTCTGTCCCAATAGGTGTGTACAACAAGGATGATTGTGGTAAACTAAAAAGCAAAGACTCAAATCATACAAGATGCTCCAAGCAAAACACATATTATGTGGTGAATAAAAATATAGCCTCAAGTAAGGTTACCGATGAAGCGAAGGCGAAAGAGGGGATGCCTTCAGGGCATCCCCAAGCTTAGGCTTTTGGTTGTCCTTGAATTTTACCTTGGGGTGCCTTGGGCATCCCCAAGCTTAGGCTCTTGCCGCTCCTTATTCCATAATCCATCAAATCTTTACCCAAAAACTTGGAAACTTCACAACAAAAAACTTAACAGAAAATCTCATGAGCTCCGTTAGTATAAGAAAACAAGCCACCACTTTAAGGTACTGTAATGAACTCATTATTTATTTATATTGGTGTTAAACCTACTATATTCCAACTTCTCTATGGTTCATACCCCCTGATACTACCCATAGATTCATTAAAATAAGCAAACAACACACAAAAATAGAAAGCATCAAAAGCAGAGCGATGCAGCAAGTAATCTGATTCATACGCATACTTCTGGAACTCCAAAAATTCTGAAATAAATTGGTGGACATGAGTAATTACTGCCTCTAATAGAGCAAGATTATGCATGGAAGGTTCTATAATATATAAATAATAAGTCTCCATATGCTTAGACAGCGGATTACATTGAGCGAAGACTAATTATCAACATTTGACTTGGTAATGCATATGTCCAGGTGAACCTCCTTGGAGTCCTCGTGCACCATCTTGGGGGGGGGGGGAATTATACCATGCATCTTCCATGTCCACATCAGTGGGAACATAGCAGCTCGGCACAGTCCCAGTCAGCGTGATGGAGGCGGTGTGGGTGCCAACGTACCTTTGAGGGGCAGTAACAGTGAGCACGCACCCGTACACCGGCCTCGTGTCAGTGTCAGCATCAGCGGCGTTTCCCCTGACGCACACTACAGATACGGGGCAGCGACCTTCGCGGGCCTCGCTGGTTCCCATGATCAAGAGGAAGCCTCTGACATCCTCCTCCGAGACTAGCAGGCGGCGGTGATCCTCCAGTGACTCTGGCACGGCAAATGGGTAGCACGTCTCGCATTTGATGTTCACCGCCACGGCCAAGATGGTGATCGATCGACGGGTTGCTCGAGGTGATGCACGAGGCTACACGCAGCGGCGCCAAAACAGCGACATGCACTCATAGCAGTGGACGCATGGGCACCTTGGAGGCATCGACCAGGCCGTCCATGAAACGGGAGTGGCTGCAGGGGACGTTGCGCCAGTTGAATATATGAGCAAGTTACTACGAGATTTAATCCAAATAAGCCCAAAATAAATCATGACGGCTATAACAGAGATTAAACTAATCATGTGGACTAGCATAGTAGATGAACAGATCGAATCTAGGACACAGACTAGAAACATGAATTCTACCATGATTTTGAACAGGAAGGACAGAAACACATACGGTGCAACGGGAGCAGCACCGTTGGCATTGAGGTTGTTGCCCATGTCATTGAGGAAGAGGTTGCCGACACTACAAAAAAAAGACACATCCGTGAAATTTTGGGCCGAACGAATTTTTTTTCTGTCATACATATGACACTTCTATGACGATAATTGTGACAAAACCCGGTATCATCATAGATGTGGTGGGCTCCTACTTCTATGACAAAAATCATGAGAAAATGGGCTTTTCGTCTGGGTGGGCCGGAGACGAATCGCATGACATTCTTTGGGCGTCCATGATGGAAAAAACCGTGCTAGAAGCGAGGGCGAGGAAAATATCGGGTGTTCCCGGTTACGGTGGGTGGTCGGGCCGAGCGATGCGTGTTTCTCAGACACGCACGCTGCGTGCGGTGCGAGGCATTGGGCTCTAATCAACCCGGCGATTTCACCTGCAGGCTACGCGTTCTATGAACTCCGAAGCGATCGATCGATGGCTGTTAACTGAACCCGATCGAGCGATTCCTTCGCTACTGCTGCTAACTGAAGCCGATCGATGCTACCTCTGGATGAATAGTGAGTGTTGCTGGGGGGTTTGGATGAACAGTTCCCGGTGGGGGTGGATGAACAGGACCCCGGTCAATCGAGCCGGTTGGGGCTAGATGAACAGGACCCCGTGGAGGGCTGGATGAACAAGACCACACCATGGAGGGCTGGATGAACAGTATACGGTGGAGGGCTGGATGAACAGTAGCCCGTGCAGGGCTGGTTGAACAGGAGCTTGTGGAGTGGGCTGGTTGAACAACAGCCGGTGGAGTAGCTCGTGGTGGAGGCTGGATGAATAGGAACCCGTGGATGAACAGTCGCAGGTGGAGGCTGGAGGAGGCCGACGGTGGATGAACAGATGCTTTGTGGAGGCCGGAGGGGTCGACGGTGGGTGAATCAGTCCTGCTTTTGTGGTACGCCACACCCCTCCCGATGAACAGGACCCTCGTTTCGACCGTAGCGCTCCAGCACAAGTCTGTTTCTTCCGTTTTGCGGTACGCCACACCCCTTCCGATCAACCGGACCCCGTTTCGAATGTGGCCGGTCGAACACAAGGCCGTTCCGTCCATTCTGCGGTACACCAGGTCTCGTTTCCATCGGCTGTTCCGTCCAAGCCGGTTGGCTCCCACGCGTTCCGTTGCCTCCCGATGAACACGACGCATTCCGTTGCCTCCCCATGAACACGACAACGACGCAGTTTCTCCGTTCCAACCCAGCCATGTACACGAGCCCCTGGCCAGACACGTGACGCCGCCAGTAGTATGCTCGAGACCCCGCCCAGATGTAATGCATACATGGTCAGATGCATTTTCTTGCACCCTGACCGCTGTACATACGTGTACATGCTACGTGCGCGCCTCTACTACGACATGTGCGCGCCTCTGCATCGACCAGTATGTGCGTACACATTCGCGACCAGAATGACAACGCTATGTACGCTTCGACCAGGTGGGTCCCGACTGTCAGGCACTTCCTTGCGTGCGAAGATGTAGCTGGTGGGTCCGAGCAGTCAGGGGGGCGAATCATATATTTTGCCCGGACACACTTCCTTGCGTGTGAAGATGTAGCTGGTAGGTCCCAACAGTCAGGGGGGAAACGTTTTTTTTTCGCGAAATACGGTTGCCCGTCCGGTGGGTCCCCGCTGTCAGGTGCAGGAATAATTATTTTCCGCGTAATAAGGAGGCACTACCTTGCGGCTGCCGTGGACCCAGCTGGCAGCCTCAGTACTCTTTCGATGGAAGTCGGTCGTTGACCACATTGACCACTCCGCGCCGAGAGCACCAAGGCGGTGGATGACGACGAGGCCTAGGAAGGGGACGGCGCGGAGCCAGGGAAGATGTGGCAGTGGATGCCCACGCTGAGAGGAGTACGAGGGTTCACTGGTTCGGCTACGGTGTGAGGCTGCCGTCGCCGCAGAATAACAGGGGGTGTGGGTGAGTAGAGGGATGCCCTAGCCAGTGGTGGGAGTAGTAGGGGCGATGAGGCCTGCACGGGAGGCGGGAGCAGGCGGTCCCACCGGTGCTGGATTTGGCGGCTGGAGCAAGAAGATCAGAGATTGAAGGAACACGACGGCCGCTGGATTGACATCCAACGTTACGTCTGCTAGAATCGTTTGTTGACGTATATAATAACTAAAAAATCTTGCATATGCGTCAAATTAATAGGACCATAAGTCAGACCATTCCCTCTTTTTTTAATAATTTATATATAGCTCATTGGGACTTCTTATGCAATTTATTGCGATGTTTTTTGGTTGGCGGGGCCAATTTCGATATTTCCGTGGGTTCCAAACTATTTTTAATATCGAAATGTCGAGCCAGATTTATAGTACTTTGAAGATATATTTAAATTAGGTTAATGCCCAGTGAAATAGGAATCTGAAAATGTGACAAAATTCAGAAATTATAAAGTAATTGCCAATTTGTCATCTGATTTTATATTTACAACCCATTTCATATTACTTTCAAGATTTGCAGGGGTCTTGAAAGAGTTACAACCCATTAGGGCGTAGAAAAATAAATAGGCCTGGATTGGGTATTCTTCAGAAAAAATAAAGTGGGCTCATTTTCACAAAGAAAAAATAGCTGGGCTGGTCACATGGTGAACATAAAATATACGCCTGGGCTAAACGGGCCACAACCCAGTTCAAACCCTGCTCCGTGTCAACAATAACAAAACAAAATACTGCTCGAGCAGCTACGTCCCAGGTGTCAGCCGATCTTGTGCTATTCTCTTGTCTATTGACTATATACGCTCACAATGTCGTGGGTCCCAGATGTCAGGAAAACACTAGGAGGAAGCATTTTATTTTTCCATACACTGACATGGTGGGCCCCTACTGTCATCCTCTCCACGTACTTCTGCCGATTCCTGTTGTTTGTTGACCATGTTGACAACGCGAGAGGGCGGCGCCGCGGCGAGCGCACCAAAGCGCGCGAGGACGACGCGAGGCCTCGGACATCGGCGTTAACGATTTAGGAGACGGTGGGGTGGCGATGCGTGCGCTGAGGCGCAGCCAGCCATGGGAGGCGTATGACGGTTCTACCGCCGGGCGCTGGTTTGGTTTTTTGCTGGAGGAAGATAGGATCAAGAAACACGCACCGATCGTAAAAGCAGTAGGAGTACTTAACAACCTTAATCAAACCAAGTAGGGCACTTAACAACCATAGCTGAAAGCAAGATGAGTACTTATACAGTTCAACCGCATAAAGCATGCCTCGAACAAAGGCTACTTTTGCCTCTGATTAACCAAGGGTGAGGCCGCCAAGCCCCAGACAAGGCCCAGCGCCACCCCGCATCCACAACCTTCCTCGAAAGCGTCTTCATCTCGCAATGTGGTCAATAAACAGGATATTCGCTTTAGAGCCATGGAAAAGGTGAACATAATCTTCTGTCCTATTCTCCAAGATGGACGGGCCTTCATTATTTGAGACCACCCATGAATAAGTATCTTTTCACCTCCAAGGGGAATGGAGTAGGTCGACATAAACATCATGTTGCGACCAAGCACAAATCTGACCCGACCATGGTCAGGCATCTGTATAGGAACAATAGAATCGGGCAGTTTACATTTCAAGATCACAAATTGTAAAACTGTGTATAAGCAATAGTTTATGAACAACATATATAATAGAAAACAGCTCGTACCATAAGTTTCTCAGCACAGTTCGACCTGTTCAAGGAGTGCAGCAGTGGCACACATATCCCACATGGCCTTCCACCATTGAAACGCCCCACAAGGACCTCAAGACGATCAATAAAGTGTAGGAACTTGTGGATGTCGTCCCAGTCAACTTCAGTGCCATCAAGAATAGCCGAAGTTGTTACAGAATAACAAACGAAAGCAGCACTGCTTAACTCAAAAAACCTACACGTGCCACCAATTATAAGAAAATATTAGTTAGAAGTAGCATCTTCGTGAGAGATTCGTTGCTACTTCTAAAGTTAAATTGTGATTAGTTAGACAGAATATGTGGATGAAGAAGTAATCGAGGCAACAAGCAAGAACCAGATACAAAACTAACATGGATGAACAATTGGAACAACGTCGGGGTGGAAGATCGCAGTGAATATGAGACCAGGTTCTGCTATTTCCATCAACATTCGGCGCCCAACTTTCAGTCCGTAACACTTGAGAAAGTTTATCCAAGTTCGCCATAAAAAAAAGCAGCGATCTTCTTGGTTCATGAACCCAACTCGAACTTATATCCATGGCTTGTCTTCACTGTGACCATTAAACTGGTGTATTCGCCATGGCAAGGCTGAGCATCTTGAGTACATGTGTTCTGGCAGAGCAAATAATGCACTGCAGGAAAAATAATATGAGAACACAATGTATTCCCTATCCAAATCTATAAATAACTTCCTCCTTCATGTCAGTGTTGACCATCGTACTGGTAGTACCTTTTATCCAAATATAGCAATCCAAATTTCCAAATTAGTCAACAACATGTTCAAAAAAAACCCACCCTCCCGGATAGAAAAGAGGATTCTAGGAACATACTGTGCACGTTTTAAAATCCTGTGTTAGGATGAGAAGGAATAAGTGTGGCGTCTCACTGAGGGCGCATAAACCTGTAGGGTCCTCGCACTTTGGGCAATCGCAAATGAAACACACTAGATTCGATGGGAAGAAAAATGCATCAACGGCGTACCTTGCCATCCTAGGATTACCTGCGACCAAGGGACTTGGATTTATCGGGAATGGATGAAGAATTCGTACCTGGTTCTCCATGAGAAAACCCTATGCAATCGCCGAGAGGGGGTTTCTCTAAACAAGCAGACGAGGGAGAAGGGGATTTAGGCCCAGCGAAATATTGCCGCTTCGTCTGCCCATCTTTGCTAAAAGTCGGAAAGGGGGGTTGTGATTTAATGACTCATTGGGCATTCTTTCAAGGCGCTTCTGACCGGGTGTGTCTACTGTGCAGTTGTGCACTCTAATTTGTGCATATGGCACGTGGGCCCCGTTGCCGGATGCCCCACATATCAGCGAAAGGAAGTAGAAAGACAGGAGTAACTAGTTACACAAAATATATTTTTGACAGAGAGATACTCCCTCTTTAAAGAAATATACAAATCTTTTATATCACAACTTTATACATAAGAAAAATCAAGGGGAATATATATATAACATATATAATTATAAAAACAGAGTTTTTTTTAACACGGAATAGACGAGTTGGTGATGATGGTGTGCCTGTCATCCTGCAATATAGGTCGTCCGATTTATATCTGACGGATAGGAAGGAAACTATGGCATTTTTGCAAAAAGGTACCCACACACCTCTCCACATTTGCAAATAAGGCCTTTCCTCGTTCATCATTTTCTCTCACAAGATAAAATACTCATACAAATGCATCTTGATGTTACGTACAGCATACGAGCATTATGGGGGTTCAAACTGAGAATATAATACTGAGACTAGCTCACGGTTACGGACTTTGGGCCGCAGGCCACCCCCGCATGTTTGGGGGCCCATGTGTTCTACCTCAAAGCACTTTTCATATTGCAAGTGATCGATGCAGCCTTTGGTTTTAGATGTCGTCGCAAGGCGAATACACAAAATTGAATAAAGCACGACAACCGTTGGAATGAAATCGAAAGACAGCTCCTAACCAAAGAATGAGAGTTGCACTTCTATAACCGATATGCCATGTGAAAAATAATACTGTCGTATTACTTATACACATAGGACACTTGTTTCACCATGCCAGGTTATTACATCAAAATCTCTCGTAGGATAGATCAGTTCGGCAGTTGCGTGCTGCTACTGAAGAATTTCAAAGTTGATTTGGACCAGCTCTCCTTGCCGAGAAAGTTCGATTTTGAGATCATCCCCTACCGCAAGATATGATTTAGATTTGAACCTTGACCATCCTTTAGCATCAATCATCATGCAACCATCCTTTGTACTTACGGTATATTGAGCAGGTTCATTCACACCAAGGTCGCGCATGGTAAGAGAAACTTGGTCATTGTCGCCGGATTGTTGAACGACTCCCTCGTTGCTCTAGGAATTCTCTGTTTGCAAACAAGAAGACATACCAAAACAGTTAAATCAACACCGATGAATCATGCTAAACAACATGGAAAGAAAAAGAACGAAACACTTGGGTGGCCAATGCTTACCAAGAAGGTGGACATGTCATTTTTTGTAAGGACTTTGGTATACGAGGTGCTTAACCTGTGTGCTCATTCTTGGGGTGCAACCTGCTCGTTCGGTTGCCGCACGGGCCGGAAAGTGAATGCAAGTGCAAGTGTTGGTGCAGTGCGGCAGCTTCTTTGCTGCGGAGATGGTGCTCCTTGTAGAGCTAGTGCCGATGTCGGAGCAGGTGCCGGTGTCGATGCCCGATCCTTCGGTAGATCAGCCTGATCCGCTGACACGGTCGGTGCCCAATCCTCAACTGGATCATACTGAGCTGTTGCCGCTGTCAGTGCTAGAGCAACTGCCGGTGCTCAATCCATTGCTGAAGGTGGTACCGATGTGCGAAACAGCGGCGGTCGTGTCTGGTCTGCTATGATCAGCTTTCTAACTTGACTAGGCTTTGTGACCGTGATCCAGTTTTTTTCTTCATTTCTTTTAAACGTGAGAAGGACTAATTGTATGCGTTTTGTTAAACCAAACTGCAGTTCATCATAGGATTCAGTTTGTACTCGGACAACAAACTGATCCAATTTTTTCCGATAATATAAGCCCGATGGGACGGTGCTTTTCGTTCTTTGACACGACATAAGAAGTGAAACCTGCAAAATAGCCATTGTAGAGCAAACAAAAGCGGTTTGATTCTGTGATGAATGTCACATGGCAAAACCTGCATCGTAAAATTGCAGGAAAAGAAAGAAAAATGACATTAAATCAATAAGATTTAGACAGTAAATCAATAAGATTTACTTGATGTGACACGAGTGAATCCTTACCAGGAAATCACTATGTTGAAGTACTAAACAGAAGATTGATCATCCAACTACGGGTGGCATGCAGGGGCCCCGTCTACTCCCACAAGCAGGATAGTCCAAAGGTCGTGACAAATTGTATGGACCGAACATCCATGGGACTGTAAATCCTGGTGGGTGCGATAAACCCTGCAATGCATACATATATTGGAGTGGAACCATAATTGATAAACCGTCCTCACAAAAAAGATGATCCGGATACTTCAAAATATACAGACTGAATTGAGTGGACAGACATTAACATAGACCATTCTCAGGACCGACCACACATCAAAAGCGGCAGTACTAATAAACAATACAGGGTTCACAAACACAAATCAAGTACTGAGCAATAGTACTTACTACAGACAAGCAAAGTTGCACTAATTAAACTCTGCAGATTATTTCTTGCCACCGACCTACGGGATGAACCCCAAGATAATCGACTAGGCCATGGACTTCGTGAGAGATGTCTACATGCACCATCACCATCTCGTCAACCTTGGAGAACCTAACAGAGTGGTCTTTCCACTCATAAACATGATCATGAACATATGCCGCATCATATTTATTGGGAAGCTTTACAAGAACCACACCCTTCTTAATCGAAGGCACAACCAGGAAATTGTTGTGGTCAAATGCAGCCTCGAGAACACGCTCGACAACAATGCTACTGTGAAGAAACACTAGTTCAGGACACGTGGCGAAAAGGACACAACAGCTGGATAGTTTAGTAGTAGAACTCATCCTCAGGTCTTCCAGTTCACACGACATGACTTTGAGAACTTCATCTCCACGCGGACCTGATTCTAATTCAAACAGAAACCATATTTTATTACTACCTCCGTTCAGAAATATAAGATGATTTTCGATATTATACTCCATATATGACTACATATACGCACAAAAATGAGTGAACAAAGACACTAGAACATGTCTTCAAAGGCATGAGAAGCAGAGGGATTACTTGCAATATCCATAACACAAGTTACTGAGGCAAATATACCCTCTTCAAAGGTAGCATTGATGTTCATAAAGTACTCCCTCAGTCCCAAAATTCTTGTCTTAGATTTGTCTAGATACGGATGTATCTAGATACATCTGTATCTAGACAAATCTAAGACAACAAATTTGGGACAGAGGGAGTAGTTGAAAGTAATCTATAAGAAATCAGTGTCAACCTCTCGCATGTTTTGGTCAAAAGAGGATTTTAGAACCGTCATTTGGCACACAAAAATCACATGCAAGATCACCCAGAAAGTTGTACTACTAGTACTAGTACTGCGTGTTAGATGAAAAAACATGATCAAGATCAAGAAAAAGATTGTGAAGAAGAGATATTACCTGGACTTGCTTAATGAGGGATCCCTGGAGAGGGGGCTTGGGCAGGCGATGGCTTTGAGCTTGTCTGCGGTAGTCTCGGCGGGGTGCTTGCGCTTCTTCGTACCATGAGCCTCGACAGTTTTGGGCAGAGCCATAGACATCACTTCGGTCGGTGCTCCAGCATCCATCAAGAAACCACAAACCCAAAAGAAGAAAAGAGAGGGAGTTATAGGATCAATCTCGGGGTTGCAAGACCGGGCCTTGGCCAGAATCAACACCATTGATGCGCTCACCTTTCCTTCTTTGGGAGAGAAGAACAATGGCAGAAGCAGGTGGGTTTTCTTGAAGAAATGAGGAACAAGATGACGGAGAAGCGAGTTGGGTAGAGAGGAAGTTGAGAGATAAGAGTGAAATGATGGTTGCTTCGTCCGTCCAACTTACTGCTAGAAAGGAGGGGGTTTTGTGATTTGATGGCTCATTGGGCATTCTTTCACTAAGCGCTTCGATCGGGGTAGTCTACCATCACTCTACTACGTAGTAATTTAGAGCATGGCTGGTGGACCCGATCTTTGCGTCGGCTGTCCCACATCGGCGAAAGTGAGTAATTTAGTGCATGGTGGAGGAGGATCCGCACGGTAGAGCGTGTCCACTGCTTTTTCCGAAAGAAAAAATGATAACGACAAGCATTTCCACTCTTCGACGGAGGAGGCGAACACCTGACAGCCACTTGAACATGCAAGGCTCCTACTACTAGGCATGTGCGATGGTTCATACGTCGATGCTACATAATCTTGTTGCTAGTGTAGTAAGATATGACGACAACAAATGATGTTGTGCGCATGTCAACTATATGAACAGTAATGTAGTACAATAGTACCGCTTTCTCGATTGTCCGATCCGAGAATGAACGGTGAGATCAATGTTAATGTAACTAGGTCTACAACAAGACGCCTGAGAGTATGCAGTGCTCAAGAGTACTCCTAAACGTGAACCATATGAAGCACAAATAGTGTTAGGCGGGGGTGTATGAAGGGTGCACGGGATGGGAGAAAAAGTTCCCTTCTCGACCCACTTTTGGGTGTTTGGCGAGTGCATGAAGGGTCCATGAGTCCACACTAGTAGGTTAGCACAAATACGAAGAGGAAACAACTACTCCCTCCGCTCTAGGTGTGTAAGTCATCTTCGTTGTGCCTTTGCGACCAAAGGCGGAGAGGAAAACAAGAAAACTTAATGTATTTTGGCTAATTAATAGCATTGCATACAATGAACTAACCACTGCATGTCATGTTTATTAGTCTCAAGTCATTGAAAGCATGCACGACCCACGTCTCTTATTGGTTGATATGTCACAAAACAAGAAATGGGGAGGGAGTTAATGTACCATGCCTAAGTGTTTTGGGATTATTTGGTTTTTGTAAGTTGACTTACACACCTAGACAGAGGGAGTATATTGAGATGAGAATGCAACCAAACACACCCACACGCTTTGTGCTACAGGAAGGATCGATCTGCACCGTCTGAGTTTGATCCAACGGTCATGTTGCGCCGAGACATGGACATGCCCATGCAGAGGGCGCCTAAACACCACCGAAGTCCCTCTGCTTCTCGAGGTGCACGACATTGGTGATGCAGGGACGAAACGGCTGAAAGGCAATGCAATCTACGGGAAGGCGGAGGGAGCCAGCCGAGTAGCGGGGAATCTTTTGGTTTTCACCATGGTAAAACACCAGTCGACGAATTCTCACATCAGGGAGCAATGGGTTTTACAGGCGGAGTCACCGTGACTAATTGCTGCCGCGCCTGCTCCCGTCAATCAAATAATTAAAAATCCTGCCGCGCCTGCTCCTGTAGATAGAAAAAGGGGTGAAAAAAAAAATGTGGCGGCGGCCTAGCTAATCGGTCGAACTAGCCCAACTAGATAGCCATCGTGCTTCACTGATGTGCTCGGCGGGAAAAGTGGTCTTTCGTGATTTGACGACTCATTTACTTGCTTTGGTGAAAACGCACGGTAGGGCGTCCCACGTCAGGAAGAATATATGCATGCACCACCCGGGAGGACCCCGAAACCGCGCGGTAGGGTGTGCCATGTCTCGGCACGGAGGAAAAATGTGTGTGTAAAAATTTACTATATCAGACATAGTACCTATGGTTCAACCTCGGGACCCAGCCAGTCGGTCGAAAACACCCCACTAGCCACACAACTTCATCATGCTGACATGGCACACAGGATAGGTGTGGTTAGCTCCGTCTCGACCAGCCACAACGTCTCTTGTTCTAGGCGATTCTTCTATTTTCCAAGCTTTTTTTTAGTTGTAATAACAGCACGGCAAGCTAGCGCCGCTCTTCGTGTGTGCCCGTCCAAAGGTTAGATGATGGAGAGAAGAGAGAGATCACATAGCTGGGACCCACCAGTAAGTGAGTCAACGGTCATGCACGTGTTGACGAGGCACTCCCTCTACCCTACTCAACGTAATACTATATAAAATCAAGTTATGGGGCAAAGCCAACAACCGTTGTTGTTTCAGGCTATCGACTTACGCTTTGTAGTCCAGGTTGCCCGTTTGAATCTCGTCTTTCAGATTTGTTAGTTTTAGGTCCAAATTTGATTAATGACAATTGGGACCCCCGTGTGTTGTTCCGATATTTCAGTGTAGGATGGTTTTTTTGAACAAACACTTTGCGCGGTTAGACAAGTAATGGCAGAAGTTACACGTATTTTGCAAGTTTACGAACAAAAATGACAGTGGCATAATATATCACATCCACCCCGCAGCTTAGATGCTATGGTGATATGAGTTTTTACACCGTTGGAAGTGAAATCCAATGGCTTGGGAGTAGTCTTTGTAATTATGCGCAATTTCCAAACTCTCCAAAGGTTATTTTACAAATAAAACATTCAGGCCTCGTGTGTACCGCTGCATCTTGGATCCAACGGCTCCCCGTTGCTCATATTAGGTGCTCCCCATAGCTTAATTACCCACTACGGTGATATGAGCATCTAGGTCGTATGATCAGTGATCAGATGGCACATGCATAGTACTTGTACTTTCTGCACAATTCCTAAACTCTCTCAGCCATATATTGCAAAAACATTCAAACCTCCTACTGTGGGCCGCTAGATCTCCGTGAACTCGTATCACCATAGAATCCATGGTGCGGGAGCACCTCATATTCTCCCGTGCGAGAAAACATAAGGTGCTCTCGCAGCTTGGATGCTACGGTGATACGAGCTCCGAGGTCGTTTGATCTGAGATCCAATGGCATCTGAGCAGTCTTTGTGCTTGTAAGCAGTGGTCGAACTCTTTGGGGGCTTTTATGCAAAAAAACATTCGAACCCCCGAGGAGGTGTTGGGTCAAAAATCCAACGGCTCCTAAGAGCTTGTATCACCAAAGCATGTAAGGTGTGGTAGCACATGATATTCTTACATAGAGGACAATATGATGTCCTCCTTCATCTTAGATGCTACGGTTATACGAGCTTCGAGGTCGTTGGATATGGGATCCAAGGGCATCTTAGTAGTTTTTGTACAAATTGTGTGCAATTCTCAAACTCATCAAGGTTTCCTGTAAAATTATTAAGACATCATGTGAGCTGCTATACCTCAGATCTACAAGCTCCAAGCAACTCGCATCGGCATATAGAATCAAAGGTATGGGGGCACATGATATTCTCCCGGGGAGGAGGGGTGGGGGGTGCACAACCAATCGGTGGTTGGGAGGGTGGGGACAAATATAATCTAAACAACCCTAAACATAGCTTCACAATTTTATCTAAGGTTGAGGGGGTGACCCCCGAAAATCATAGCTCCGCCTAATTAAACACAACATTTGCATGTACTGTAGTACTAGACTTAATATTCATTTTTCAGTTTCATGTTCATTTTAAATATTGAATTGAGGACCATGGATGTCTTACATTTTACTCCCTTCGTTCCTAAATATTAGTCTTTTAGAGATTTCAAAGTTAATTTGCTTTTTATCTGAGGATGTATATAGACATATTTTAGAGTGTAGATTCACTCATTTTGCTCCGTATGTAGTCGCTTGTTGAAATCTCTAAAAGACTAATATTTAGGAACAAAAGGAGTATTTTTGAATCCATGTCATACATGCATGGTTTGGAAAAATAGATGCACTATACTTATTGGATTGTTGTCGTGTTCATGTGTGGGACTCTCTCTCTCTCTCTCTCTGTGTGTGTGTGTGTGTGTGTGTGTGTGTCGGCGTTCTGGGAACGGGGGTCCCCAGACTTGCCTGCCAACGGCCTGCGGCATGGCTCGAGGGGAGGCCCAGCACGGCCCATCTTCATCAACACAAGCTCAAGACCCTCGCGAGGCCAAGCCTCATGAGGCGGGCTGACGGAAGCTTCCTCGTGCACGGCCTCGTCAGGCTGGCTCGTGAGGGGCAGAGAGATCAAGCGGGTACCTCACGAGGTGCCCATGACGCAAGCCATGTGACCAAGGGCGCCAGTGACGCCCAGCCCATGATGTCCTCCTTTCCTCTTTGGTGCAAAGGAGCAAGCGCAGCGAGAGCATCAAGCAAAGGCATCCATTTCGGTGCAACAAGAACAAGACCGTCATAGAACGGCAGGAAGGAAGTCATTGTGGAGCCCAAGCAGGCGTCACCACTGTGAGCCTTTGACAAAGGCGAGGACCAACTTTAGTCAGGATAAGTGTACCAGATGTTCCCCTTCAAAATGGCCAATTGTTGGCGCCCTTCCCGCTCAATATTTGGGGAGAGGCCCAGGGCCTTTGCCTATAAATAGGACTAGCCACCCACGGGGTAGGGGGACGAGATGAGATAAGAGGACGAGTGATCTGATCTGATCTGATCGGAGAGAGAGAGAGAGAGAAGCGACTGAACTCCCTCTAGCAGTTCATCGCACCAGCCAAGAACAGACCCTCGCGAGGCTGTTCTTCCTTGTATTGTTCATCACCATCAGGCCAAGAGGCAATCCACCACACCACAAACTAGAGTAGGGTATTACACCACAATGGTGGCCCGAACTAGTATAAACCCTGTGTCTCTTGCGTTGTTCTGTTCATAGCTTAGATCCCTAGCGAGGCGGCGAGGTGCGTGTAGGTAGGGGCGAAGTCTCCACGCGCACCCAGTGTTCAAACCTAGAGGGTCTGCGGAACCGAAATCCGACATTTGGCGCGCCAGGTAGGGGTGCGCCGGAATTCGTCTTCCGCTGCCCTGTTCTCCGCCGACCATCGCATCCATGTATGATGCTCGTCGGGCCCACGCCGAGCGCCGGGCTGCTCTCGCTTCCCACGTCGCCCAGATGGCCCCCATCGGCGGCCGCCCTCGTCGTTCCCCGTCGCCTGCCGTCAAGGCCGCCACCGGCCCGGCGGGGAACGAGCAGCAAGCGTCGTCCCAACATCCGTCCGTGAGGCGAGACGCAGCGCACCGCTTCTCCCTCGCTCACCCAGCCGGTTCTTCGTCCGCGCACTCCAGCGCCCATGGAGGCTCGAAGCTGCGCTCATCGTGGCAAAACGAGCTCTCGCGCTACCGCCGATCAATAGCGTCTACGAAGAGTGGCTCGACCCGCGTCGCCGAAGCTCGTCCGCGCCGCGAGAGCTCCCCAGCGTCGTCTGTCGCTGCACCGCACCCGCCTGTATGGCGATGAAGTTCGGGCGCCTCAACCGCCTCCCCCTCAAGAAGGCGCCACAGCCCCAAAGCGCGTGGCCTGGCGGAACCCACTCCGTCCAGCGCCCAGCGTGGCAAGAAGAAGAGCTGCCAGAGGTCCCTCGCTCGCAAGAAGCTGCCTCGAAAGTGCTCCCTGCTCGGCTCGTCACGACCACGCTCCTGCTCCAAAGACGCCAAAGACCCCGCTGCTCGGCTGCAGCCAGCGTGGGGACACGCAAGGCCGAGCTCTTCGTCACCAAAGGCCTCCCATGGCCATGGCAGGTTGCCGCGCCTTCACCACCGAGCTGCGCAGCGTCGCGTGGCCCGACAAGTTCAAGCTAGACATGCCTCCTCGCTACGACGGTACGGCCGACCCTGCAGAGTTCCTCCAGCTCTACGAGCTGGGCATCAAGCATCAACGGGACGAGAAGGTCATGGCGAACTGGTTTCCCATGGCACTCAAAGATGGGGCCCTTTGGCTCTGAACACAGCTCTGGCATGATCTCCTCCTGGGGCGAGATGCGCACCGCTTCATCGCCAACTCCCAAGGTACTCGCGACCAGCCACCGTGAACAGGAGCGACATGCGCCGCATCAAGCAGCAGCCAGGGGAGACCCTGCAGAAGTACATCTAGCGCTTCAACAACACATGCCTCAAGATTCCCAAGGTGACCGAGGAGGCCATCATCTCGGCCTTCTTCGACGGTGTGCGCGACGTCAAGATGAAGGAGGAGCTGGCGATGCATGAAGACCTGTGCGCTTCCTTGGAGCTGTTCAACTTGGCGACCAAGTGCGCCAGGGCTGAGGAAGGGCGTATTTCCCCTCCTCGAGCTGCCACCAGCAGACCGTAAGAGAAGAAACCCAAGGCCAAGGATGCGAAAGCGCAAAGGGGCTGCCGTGCTTTCATGCGTAACCGTGACACCAAGTGGGCGTAGATCAGCCCAATCTTCCAAGGGCAGCTTGATCGTGTACCATGACCTCCACACCCACAACACCAACGAATGTCAAGAACTCCGAGCTGTGCGAGAAGGAGGATCATCGCCGACGCCCGACCGCAACGACCGGGCTACGCCGAGGAGGAGGAAGGAACGCAGACGCCGGGAAGACCGACCTCGCGAGGATCGTTGGCGAGATCAGCCTCGTGAGGGAGGCTGGAGGGATCAGCCTCGCGAGGATCGCCCATAAAGGAAACGCAGCCTCCCTCCTCTGCGCCGCAGCCAAGGAGAAACGAGGACCATCATCAGGACGAGGGGGCTGGGGGCTTCCAGGAGCCGCGCGCAATCGCCTACATCCTGGGCGGAGCTCAAGCCCCAGCCTCTCAACGCATCTTCAAACAGTTCGCTCATGAAGCGAATGCAGTCCTCCCCAAGCTCGAAGCCACACGCCCTCTCGGGTGGTGGCGTCGCCATCACGTTCAGCTCGGCGGATCAGCTCAAGTCTTGGCGCGCTGCCACCGAGTCCTCCCGATGCTTTGTTCCCAATCATCAAGAACGTGCTAGTTACGGGACCCTCATCGATGGCGGAGCAGGGCTCAACGTCCTGTCCGTAGAGACGTTCAATAACCTCCAAGTGCCATACAATCAGCTTCAGCCAACCAAGCCTTTCTCCGGGGTCATCGATGGCTCCACGGTTCCAATTGGGCAGGTCCGCCTCCCTGTCACCTTCGGGGCGCGCGACAACTACCGCACCGAGCTCATCGACTTCGACGTCGCCCACATTGGCCTGCCATACAACGCCATCCTAGGGTACCCAGCGCTGGCCAAGTTCATGGCTGTGACCCACCACGGCTACAACGTCCTCAAGATGCCAGGAAGCGGCGGAGTCATCACAGTGCCCTGCAAAGAGAGACGCAGCAGTGCTCCTGGAGAGCGAAGCTTTTCAGCCGCATCACCGAAGACCCAGATCGCAGAGGCAGGGGGGCTCCGAGGACCGCCCCAAGAAGAAGAAGACATCGCCAGCCTGACTCCTCAGGAGGCAGCCCCTCAGTGGTCCGTGCTCGCCAGGGGGCACCTCCTTCTCAGATAGGAAGGCGCTACCAGCCGCCCTCCCGGGCAAGGCTCGGGGCTCCCTCCTGGAGGGCCACCGACCTTGCTAAGGTCACAAGGGAGGCGCTTGGGCACCACTTGGAGGCGTGTTTCAAAGCACGTTTCCCTCAGGAAGGAGCAAGGCAAGGTGGGCTAAACCCTCGGAGTTTGTTAGTCAGATCACGCAGGAGTTGCAAGAGTCAAGAGTCATGAGTGGCAGCCGCCGCTTATCCGCTGTAGCCCCCCATCCAGGGGAGGATGGAGGGTTGCGCGTCTGCATCGACATCCGGGCTCAACCGAGCCGCCTCTCGAGGCGCCCTTGGCCCCTCACGCTGGGCGCTGCGAAGGCTCGCCCACGCCTACGTTCGCATGCCCTCTGACTTGCCGAGCATAGCCGCCAGCACTCAAAGCACCTCATGGGGAGCATCCTCGAGGCTCAAGAAGCCAGGCGTTCCGCAGTCTTGGCGGAGATGGAGAGGATCCGCGTGGAGCCACCAGTGCCTCCGGAGCCTCCCGAGGCTCCTGGGCCTGGGGGCTCGTGAGGATCAGCTTCCGCAGCCCATGAAGTTTGCTACTCCAACACCCCGTCGCCTTCAACGTTATCAGGTGACATCCTTCGAGTTCTCATTTCCAGCTGGGAGCGCCCCCCCGGAGGCTGCATTATTCCCAGGCCGCGTGGGTCCGTCCCTGCGGCGTGTATCCCTTTTACTTCATGTTCTTAGCTTAGTTTGTTGGGGGCGCCCCTCGGGCTGCATCATCCCCAAGTCGCTCGGGCCAGACCCAGCGGCATCTATCCCTCTTGTGTTTATTTCGGGTCACGCATTCGACCCATCATGCTTGTTACTTGATGCTTGTCCACGGCACCTCTTCTTCATTCATGTCGGCCGCTTGCACGTTAAAGGGGGGGTACCTGAGCATCGCGACTCATGGGCTCCTACTGGCTCTCCAGCCCTCACCCTCTGGCCTTGTCCACGGCATCGCGACTGGCATACAAGCGACGGCCGAGACCCGCTCGAGGGCCGGGACCAAGACGTGAGCGTCGGCATCTAACCAAATTTGCGAGAACACATCACAAGTTAAGGCTCAGTGCCGGCGCAACCCGCCTTGAGGTAGGGACTCGTGAGTCACCGGCTGGCTCACGGTGCCCAGATACACCTCGTCAGGCCCTACCGTACAGCCCACGAGTCGGGCGGGGCTGTACTGCGCCCAGGGGCTCCTCCCGGAGGAGCCCCTCCCACGCACTGATGGAAGCACCATGCTCCACGCTGGCTGACGACACTGCCGAGGAGCAGCTATGCCCGTACACATACGGAAGCGCTATGCTCCGCGCTGGTGATAAACAACTGAGGGTGGCCCCCGGCCGCATCAACCTCAGGGAGCCCAGAGCTCAGTGTCTGGCCTCGTCGCAACGCCTCCCCTCGGGAGTGCCGCGCGAGGGGGCTGGGCACGGGGGCTGCGCCCGGGTCACGCCCAGACGCACGCCACCCGGCCAGGCCCCTCGGGCCTGGTTCGTCGCACGTCACTCCCCGAGCGGAGCCAAGGTATGAAGGCCGTTTGAGCTTCAAGGGGGACTCCTGAGCATCGCGACTCAGGAGCCTAACTGGTCACGTAGCCCCTCACTCCTTAGTTCCGAAAGGCTAACGGCGGTTGAGGTATGCGCGGGGCTGGGCTCTGCAGACATAGAATGGTAGATCCACCCACACATCTCACCTCCCTACTTGCTGTTCATGCGCTAAGGGGGACTCCTGAGCATCACGACTCAGGAGCCTAACTTGCCACGTAACCCCTCACTCCTTGGTCCCGTCCTAGTTTCCGGTCAGGGCTAACGGCTAGCGAGGTATCTTGTGAGGCCAGGCTCTGCGGCGTGAGAGCATAAGCAAGTAGGAAGGAAAAGCGTAAATCTCAAGGAATTCAAAAGCAAATATTACAGTCCATAACTGTTATCACATCGCCAAACGCAAGTTTAAACGCCTCCCCGAGGCATGATACATGTTGCAGGAACTAGAAGCGTAGCAGGGAGTCCCAAATGAGTCATTTGTCGACGGGCGGAGCCTACGCCGAGCGGGTTCGCCACGCGGAGCCACAGGATCGGGCAGCCGCCTCGCTTGACTTAGTCTTGAAGGCCGAACCGCCAGCAGAGCCTCACTTACGGCCCTTCACGGCCTCGGCGTGGCAGCAGCAAGCTCGCCGCTTCTTGCTGGCTCAATGCTGTCGAGGTCAACGTTGGGATCGCTAAGGTAGATGTGGGTGAGGACCAGCGTCGGTACAGAAGACAAGACACGGCGCCTCGGCCTCACCAGAGGGCCAAGGCTGGGCAAGGGTGACATCTTCAAGGGCGGATCGGAAGGGAAGCAGCTTGGCGGGGCCGTCCTCGGCGCCGGCCCGGTGGGCTTTCCGGGCAGCTATCATAAAGCGTCCTCGGTGAGGTGCGAGCCTTCACCTCCATCTCTGTGAAGGCCACGCGATCCTCGGCAAGAACCCGCGCCTTGCCGTCTAGCTCGACCTTCCTCGCCTCCAACTCTTGCTCTAGCGCGCCTAGGCAGTCACGGCGTTTCTTAAGCTTGGTGTACCGATCCTTGACGGCCACCTCGCGAGCCTTCATGTCTTCCTCCTGCTCTTGGCGAATGCAGGCCTCCTTGGCAAGCTGGTCCCACAGGCCCTGCAGCTCGCTCTCCAGCGCCTTGCAGCGACTTCGGACGTCGGCCACCTCCCCCAAGGCGGCGTCATGAAAGCAGCTTTCGCCCCAAGGATCACCTGTTTCTCCTCGTCGCAAGCCGTCGAAGCTTGGACCAGCCCGCCCGGAATCGACAATGCGTCAGGCGAATCCAGCCGAAGCCAGCTCAGGCGCCCGGCCCTGGCGAGGGTCGGCGCCCGAGAAGATCTTACGCAGCGGTCCGGTTCAGCAGCAGAAGACGATCCAGACCATAGGAGGAGTCGGAGAGACAGCAGTTGGTGGAGTAGGAGGGAAGACGGCAGCGAACCCGCAGATATCGAGGCGGGACCTGCTGCGCCCTCTGGCTGTGGCGGCATCGAAAGGACACCTCGAGTCGCTTGGGCCATGGGGCCGAGCCCGCTTCAGCCCGGCTCGGCCAGCCTCGCGAGGGGACGACCGGGCAGAGAGGCCCGTGCCTTGCGGTCACCTTCTTTCGCGGGTAGAGGCGCTGCCCCGGACGGGACCTCAGGAGGTCCCTTCGGCTTCTTCGCCGCAGGCGCCAGCCTAGCGAAGAGATACAGGCGTCAAGCCTAAGCGACAACACAAGGAATAAGATCAAGAGTCAAGCACTTACTGGTCATCGCTCGCGAGCTCGAGCAACCTCCGGCCGTACTTGAAGCCCGAGAGCCGGCTGCAGGGACCAGCCTTAAGAAGCTCGGGAGCAGGAGGCGCGTCCGCGGATCGCCTCGAGGCCGGGGCAGACCCGCGGGGGACCATCCCGGTCCTGTCCTTCTTCGGGACCGGGGGCAACCTCTCGCCGCCCCGCTCGTCACCATCCTCGTCGTCGTCGCTCGGCAAGAGGCGGAGAGCGCGGGACCTGCGCCCGGGGAGGGAGCTCGACTCTCCGTCGGTCGCCTCGGACTCAAGCCCTTCTTCCCGCCTCTTCTTCCTCCTCTTGCTGGAGTCGCAGGAGGACACGTTCACTGTCGCCGGGGCCGCCGGGTCCTCGGGAACCTCCGCGGGCACGGGCCCGTCCCCATTGAAGACGGGCATGGATTCCACCGCCTGCTCCCAATCATCTCGGAGGAACAGGGGCACAGGAGCGCCCTCCAGCCTCGCCACGTCACCCCCGACCAAAGATTGGAGGACCGCGGCCAGATCTTCGCCGGCCAAGACCGCGGGGCTCGGGCGGGGCCTCCACAGCGGAAGCGAGTACTGACGAAGCGGAGCCACCTGATGCTCCAGGAACTCCCTCAGGAGCGATGCACCGGTCAGCTTCGCCGTCGCCATGTTGACCGGCCTCAGATCCGCGTCCATCTTCTCCAACACCGGCGCGGGGATCCGCGAGCTCAGCCGAGACCAATCATCGGAGCTCGTGGGGTGCTCCGTGGGCAGGATCAGCCGAGGGTGGATGCGCCCAACATCTACCATGACCCACTTGCTCCTGAAGCCCTCAATCCTCTTCCCGGGATTCAAGATGGCGTTGGAGCTACCATACGCGACAAAGCTCGCGCACGCGGAGGCGGGACCACGAGAGGTCCTGAGGAAGAAGTAGTGGCGCAGCAAGGCCACTGAGGGCTCACTACTAGAAAAAGGGCTATAGATGGGATTGACACTAATGGCGCACCAGAAAGTTGGTGCGCCATTAGTATATACTAATGGCGCACCACCTTCTGATGCGCCATTCGAGTTGAAACTAATGGCGCACCATGCAAAGGGTGCGCCATTAGTATCAATTTTTTTTGAACTAGTGCTTTGTCAAACATACTAATGGCGCATCCTTCTTAAGTGCGCCATTAGTAGTTGTAACTACTAATGGCGCGCACCAACGATGGAGTGCGCCATTAGTATAGAATTTTTTTTGAACTAGTGCGCCTGTCCAAACATACTAATGGCGCATCCTTCTTAAGTGCGCCATTAGTAGTTGTAATTACTAATGGCGCACCGCAAAGGTGCGCCATTAGTATA
Source organism: Aegilops bicornis (assembly GCA_021605145.1). Classification (NCBI taxonomy): domain Eukaryota; kingdom Viridiplantae; phylum Streptophyta; class Magnoliopsida; order Poales; family Poaceae; genus Aegilops; species Aegilops bicornis. The sequence continues at coordinate 334,415,783 of CM038673.1, read as the reverse complement.
GAAAATTATTTTTTGAACTAGTGCTTTGTTCAAACATACTAATGGCGCATCCAGATGAAGTGCGCCATTAGTAGTTGTAACAAGATATTTTGGACAGCCTCTCCTACCCACACTCACTTTCTCCCCACTTCATTCTCTCCACCTCCTCCTTGTCTCTGGTGCCTCCTCTTTTCACCTCATTTCCACCATAGACTCATTCAAATTAAGTGGTTAAATTACCTTGTTTTAATAGGTAAGTAAGGGGAAGCTATATTTATGTTGTTCTCCCTACAACAATGTGCACATGCACTTTTTACGTGCCTAGCTAGATCTATGTATGTTCGTGGTGTTGCATATGTTTGTGGTGTTGCATATGTGTTTGTGTTTGGAGGTGTACCGGTATTTGAAATGCGATAGTTGCCAATATTTTGCCGGAATGTTGATTCATTTCCGTTTCGGCGAGAATTTTGGCATTAAGCATTCTTTTTGTCCTATTTTTAGGGAAAGTCATGCCAAATTTTTGTTTGGTTCTAAAATATCGTTTTGCTCTACCTCAATGACGACCATGGTCCGCACGATGACCCGAAGGCATTGTGAATAGGTTTTTGAGGTCCGCGAAGGCCGAGATGCTTCAAAAGAACGAGGCGGAGATAAGATGTCCGTGTCGAAGATGCAAAGTGAAGAGCCTTATTGCGGACCCAGATTCCGGGCAGGTGTGGGACCACCTGCTCTTCGCGTGGTTTCATGGATGGCTATCGGTGGCAAGGTGATGAAGATGACTACTGAAGTCGTCCATGGGGGCCGGGCAAGAAATGAGGAAGGGCAGCAAGACAACCACAGCGGCTCGGGCGGGCGAGAAGACGAAGAATCCTCAGGAGATGATCACGACGGTGATGTTGCATATACCATCATGTAGAAGATGCAGGACATGATGATGAGGAAGATCTGGAGCGGTGACGTGGCATGATCATGAAGATGATGATGCCGTGGCGGAGCAGCATTTACGCTGGACCATCGATGGGCTGGGTGCAGGACCCTCATATTCAAGAGCTGCTTCTCAAGCGCATTTGATAACGCCAGAGCTGCCGCCCGAGAGAAAGCCAAGATGGATCAACCTTGAGTTAGACGCGGTTACTCCATTGTATGAAGGATGCAGGCCCGAGGATACCCGCCTGAAAGTAACGCTCATGGCTCTGGAGATGAAGGTAAAACACAAAATGACCGACGCATGCTTCGACGAGAACATGTCATTCTGGCACGAACGTCTTCCCAAGGGGAACAAGTGCCCGACCAGTTTGGAGGAGGCGAAGAAAATCATGTGTCCTCTCGATTTTACCGCACGTGAAATACCATGTGTGCATGAACAATTGCATCATTTATCGGGACGAGCACGCGGAGTCTACCATATGTCCGGTGTCTTGGCGTCACTCGATACAAGAAGAGGAAGAAAGCTCCTCGAAAAGTGGTGTGGTACTTTCCGATCACTCCTCGTCTGCGCCGCTATTTCGCGGACCCTAAGGTAGCAAAGCACTGCGTTAGCACGCGGATAGGGAGGAGAAGAAGCGAGAAGATGACGCAAATGATCCGGAGATAGATAAAAAGACAACATGCTGAGTCACCCTAAGGATGCGAGCCGATGGCAAGCGTTGAACTTCAAGACTGAATTTGGGAACGATCCAAGGAATATTTCATGTCGGGCGCGAGCACCGATGGAGTCAATCCGTTTGGCAGCCAGAGAAGCACACATAGCACCTGGCCTGTTTGTGTGGATGTACAACCTTCCCCCCTGGTTGTGCATGAAGAGGAAGTACATTCACATGAGTATGCTAATTGAAGGGCCGAAACAACCAGGGAACGACATCAATCTGTCTCTGGGGCTGCTGAAAGAGGAGCTTGACACGCTGTGGAAAACGCCAGCCAATACGTGGGACGCCGCAGCGAAAGAATATTTCCCTATGAGAGCCGCACTGCTCACGACGGTGCACGACTATCTCGATTCACGGATATCTCGCAAGGCAGGTAGTCCACGGATTTTCCGGATGCGTAAGGTGCATGAATGACACAACGTATCGCCAGCTAGATAGAGATCCGGGTCTTCGAAGACCGTGTTCATGGGACATCGAAGGTGGCTTCGCGACGATGACCCATGGAGAAAACGCAAGGATCTGTTCGATGGTGAAACCGAACCCGAAAACGCCTGCACGAGGAGCGGCGAGGAAATAGACAAGCTGTTGAAAAATTGGAAAGACGCCCACCGCCGGAAAGAAGCAAAAGGCGCCAGAGCCGAAAGAAGCGAAAGCGCCGAGCCATTGCTTGAAGGTATGGAAAACGAGGTCTGTTTACGGGACTTGCCCGTCTTGGAAGATCCACCGTGTGCCTCACAGCCTTGATGTCATGCATATCACGAAGAACGTGTGCGAGTCCGCTTGGTACCCTGCTCAACATGCCGAGAGGACCAAAGATGGGCGAAAGCAAGGGCGGAACTTGAAATCAAAGGGCATCGTGGGAGCTTCACGCTAATGATGATGATGATGATGATGATGATGAGGCGAAGCAGGACACGTAAAGTCGTCAAAAGGCAAAAAGGCCAAGAAGACCGGAAATGACTACCCTCCAAAGCGTGCTTCACTCTAAGTCGGGGAGGAGATCGAGCAGTTTTCACCTGCCTCCTAGGAGTAAAACTTCCTTACGGTTACGCGGGGAAGATAAGGATACCTAGACCCGGTGAAGCGAAGTTCGTGGGATGAAGTCTCACGACCGTCATCGCGTCTTGATGACGCAGATACTTCCGGTTGCAATCCATTGGGATCATGGACGCCGCACGTCAGTGAAACGCTATTTGGCCTATGCAACTTCTTCGACGTCATCTCTCGAAGTCGATTGGCGTGAGGCAACTCGTAAGGCTACGAGGAAGAGATCGTGGTGATACTATGCGAGCTTGAGATGTACTTCCCGCCGCATTCTTCGATGTTATGGTGCATCTGCTGGTCCATATAGTGGAGGATATCATCCAACTCGGGCCGACGTTCTCGCACTGACATGATGCCGTCGAAAGGATGAATGGTGTCATCAAAGGATACGTCGCAACATGTCACGCCCGTAGGGAAGCATAGCGGGGCTTTTCGATCAAGAGTGCATCTCCTACTGCCACGAATTATCTAGGCATCGAGAACCCGTTGGTCTGCCGTCAACAGGCACCTCGGCAGGCTCGCTGGATGGGGTCACCGTGAGGGTCACCGAAATGCATGTCGACTTCGAGGGTCGACTTCGCCGACTTTTGAAAGAGCAAACCTAGTCGCTTACAACACATAGACGTGGTCGATCCTTGGGTGGTAGAGCACAAAACCTTTATTAAGAAGACGTACAATGACCGAGGCCAACAGAGGACTGGACGGAGATATACTCAAAGAGCACAACTCATGTTTCACGCGTTGGTTCAAGGTAAGCTTACGTTGCATCTTTTACATGAGGATTCTTCCGCGGAAGAACAACTCATATTCGCCTTGTCACGTATGCCGAGCACAACTCGATGACCTATGAGGCGTCATTTATATCAACGGCTACACATTCTACACCGAGGCCAAGGACATGAAGAGCGATGGTTATCGAACTCGAGGTAACGATGGAATCCTACACCGTAACGACAAGGATGCGGATACTACGGAAGGATCGAGGAGATCTGGGAGCCGAGCTACTACCGAGAGAAGGTCCCATGTTCCGTGTCAGATGGGCCAAGAACGCCATAAAAGAAGACCGGTATTTCACCACCATGGTTATGCGAAGCCAAATCCAAGATCACGGGCGCAAACGTCACCGCGAAAATGAGCCATGAGTAATCGGGCTTCCCAAGTGGACCAATGCTTCTTCATTACCGACCCGCCAAAGCCCAGTCGTGTTGTCGTGAGGAGAGGCAAAAGGAAGATCATCCGGAATGGATGGAGTAGCCAATGAGCAAGACTTCGACAAGCACTGGCGACCGAGGATCGAACATGACGACGATGATGAAGTAGCAAAGCATACACCACAAGAAGAAGCAGACCACCCTACCTAAAGGATGTCCGCTCCATAGAAGAACTCCATTTCAAGTAAAAAGAAGGGCAAGAAGATTGTGAACAGATAGCTAGCTAAGATCGATTGTATTTAAATCGAGACTTCATTTCTCGATTATATTTCATGGGCACTTTTTGAACTATCATGAATATTTTTAATTTCATGGACACTCGATCTCGATCCTCCTCCATCTCGATCGCTATCCCACCTCGCCAGATCCGGTCCACTGCCGCCACCACGACCGCCCGCACCTCTCGATTCCCCTACTCAATCGCCACCGCCGACCCCACTTTTAGATCCGGTCCACTGCCCGGCCGCCAATCACCGCCCGCACCTCTCGATTCCCTACTCAACACCGCCGACCCCCGCACTCCTACTCCTACTCAACCGCCACACACCTCGCACTTCCCCTACTCAACACGCCGCCTTGACCCCGCACCCTCCCTACTCAACCGCCGCCGCCCGACCCCCATACCCGCACCTCCCCGCTCCACCGGCATTACTGTTTGATGATATTTTTAAAAAATTATTACTGTCTTATAAAAAAATATTATCATATGATTTAAAACAAGTTTGAACATATTTAAACACAAATAAGTATCAAACAGCATTTTAAATGCATAAAAAATTGTGGAGCACAGGGAATCGAACCTGTGACCTCCTGGTGTGAGAACTAGTCTGTGACCACCGAGCTAGTAGAGAAGACTTGACATGTATCAGGTCGGTGGTAGATAACTGTTGGCTCGGCGGAAAAAAAAAAAATACTAATGGCGCACCTCACCCCTGCGCCATTAGTATGTAAATATATTATGGCGTACCGAGGGGTGGTGCGCCATTAGTATTGTGGCGCCCCTACTTGCACCGATCCCCTCTCTCCCTCGCCCTGCCTGCGATCCCCTTCCCGATCTCCTCTCCCATAGCCCTCATCGACGCCACTGTCGCCCTTGCAACACCACCACCGTCGCCCGCCGCCCTCGGCCTTGCAAAGCCCGCGCCATGTTGCCCGACACCAAATCGCCCGCCGCCCTCGACCCAGCCCGGCCTTCCGACGCCCGCCGCCCTCAACGCCGCCCGACACCACTGTCGCCCCGCCGACCTCGACCGCCAGCGCCACTGTCGCCCGCCATCGACGCCTTGCCCGACACCACCGTCAAGCCCGCTTCGCCCAAACACCACCGTCAGTCGCCCGCCGCCCAGAACTGGGGAGCGGAAGCGCCGGCATGGCGTGCGAACAGCGGAGAAGGCGGCCATCTCGCCCTCAACTCGCCGTCGACATCGTCGATTCCAGCTCTCGCAGCAAGGTATGCGGTTGGTTCGCTCCCCGCCATGGCGGATTGATTTTTTTTCGTAAACTAGGCTAGGGTTCGATGGATTATGGAGATTCATGGTGATTCATCGCTGAATAAATTCGCTCCAAGAACAAGATCATGGCCATTTCCTGTGCTAGCTAGAGCCGTTGTCGGCTGTGCAAGGTTCGTAACAAGTTGTCGGCCTTATTATGTATTATGCTCCTTGTTTTGATATGCTTTTGGACGCCTTATTATGTATTATGTTATGACAGTTGAATATTGGTAGCTAGTTATATATTTTCACAACTCACTATAGGTATTTAGCAACCAGCATTATGCTTGCCTTGCGAAGAAAGGACTAATTTGTATGTCACCACTCACTAATGGTATTTAGGGATAGAGATAACTTAGCTTAGCGCCTTACCTTGCAAATAAAGGACTAATTTGTAAATCAGGAAACTTAACATCCTGAAATTATGGTAGGACAGAGCTCATCTAGGTATTTGAGCTATTAGCTTGGTATATGTGTTTCTTTTTGTTGTCTAGTAGAGAATCAAATAAAAACTTTATTGCCCAGCACATGAGATTTGTTCGATTGATGGGGCCTATGAAAATGGCATATGTGTCGGGCTCATTGTCTACTAGCTCTGAATTTTGACTGTTGACCACTCGCTTGATTGAGCTTCTCTTTATATTAATCTGAAAACAATATGGTAATGATGGACATCACAACATCGACTCCACCCTTTAAACAGAATTTATGGTAGCATAGAGCCTCTCTTTATGATTCAAGGGAGTCTGTGTCCCTGCTTGACGAGCTCATCCAAAGCATTTCAAACTTTTAGTTTGGTATAATACGTGTTCTTAGAAACAAATGAAATATCTTGAGAGCCAATGACATGAGATTGTGTGTTGATGGGACCTATGGAAATTGTAAATTTGTTACCGCCTTTCTGAATTGACTTGTTAATCTTCAGATCATTATGTTTGATTGCACTTATCTTTGTTACTAAAAAACAGTATATGTGACATCGCCATGGCATCAGCTGCTGCGGTTGGCATCGCTTTTAGTCCCGCTTACGCTTACACGAGCACAACCATCGTGAGGAGATTTGCCTATCAGCTTCAAAGGACAAGGTCGGACCAAGAATCGATGTAAATCTGCAATCCTTTTGTCAAGAGTGTGGTTGTCCGTTGCTGGATTTGTTGTACCGCTTGTTGACTACTCAGTTTTGTCTAGCATCAATGGATTAGTACATAGTGGTTTTCAGCTTGTAGTATAGCAATCGCTAATTAGTCATCGCTATTTGGAAGTACTAGTTCTGCTCCTTACAAAGCATTGCCGTGTTGCTAAAAGCATTATGTTAATTAGTATTCATGCTTCACCCATAGGCCTCTGTTTGCCCACGGTGACGATGGCACGACTGATGCGACATCACAATTAGTATTCATGCTTTGAATAAAGAATTATGACCAAACCAGGTTCTGAAAATTGGAGTAGCAAACATATGTAGGAGAAATTGTGCTGGTTGCTCACCATGTAGTTGATAGTCGAGGTTGTCCATGGCATCTTCGAAGTGCATTTTTGCATCTTGAGTCACGGTTGTCCATGGCAATCTTGTTCTCAGATTAATAACTTCCTATAAGCAATGCACCTCTGATGATTTTGTCAAAAGCGTGTCAGTCGATATTCTCAATATATTATTCTTTATCAGTTTACAAGTTGATTAATTTCCTCGATTATTCTCAAATTCTTGAATTATTTGTAATGTCTTGCGTAATTATTTGTGCCTTTGTTTTAGAAAAAGTAGACGAGAGAGATTAAAGGGTTGTGACCAATGCTCCTCCATCCCGTAATGTGATACATTTTTTGACAAAGGTGTGAAATGTCTTGCATTATGGGATGGAGAGTATGTTGTCGGTATGTGACATACTTCTCCCATAAACGCCGTGTATGTGACATTATGGGATTAGGGTTAGAAAAACATCGATTACAAAAAGTTCAGGCTGTAAAATGTTCATTTTACTGGCAAATTAGTGCCCATTTTGAGTAATTGCTTAGAGGGATGATCCTGTGAGCTGGTGGAGTGATTTGTTTTCTACATAAAGCTCTTTAGTCGCTGGTTTTAAGTGGAAATACACATGAAGCTTCACCAGCTCGTGGGTGTGGGATCCATGTGACATGTGACATTGCATCCATGTCCACCGGGATAATGATTTTGCAGTACCCGAGAGGCCCTTGAGTTTGCCGGAATGTCGATTAACTTCCGTTCCGGCAAATTGGTACTCCATATGTCCTATTTTCAGCAAAGGTCATGCTGAAATTTTCCGTGAATTTTAGCATGACTTTTGCTAAAAATAGGACATATGGGGTACTTGTGACTAATGCATGGGCCGGGTATCGAGTAGTTAATTAAGTAGGATCAAGTGCTTACTGGCGTACTTGTGACTAATGCATGGCTTTTAGGGTGCCTCGGTGTCGATAAAAACCGAAATGATGAAAGCTTAGGCTTTTAGGGTGCCTCGGCGTCGAAAAACCCTCAATGATAAAAGCTTAGATTTTAGGATGCCTCGGTGTCGACAAACCCTAAATGATGAGACCATGATCTTGTTCGTTGACAATAACCAACTTTTTGACCAAGCTTTGTTTCTATTTAGAGAGAAACATGGCCCACAACGATGAGGCCGGGTTGAGGCGGCAAGGCATTCTGGGAGCTGTCCCGGAGATGGAGGAACAACCTCACTTGTATGAGGCCGCCGCCTTCCCCACCGATCCCCGAGACCACCGATGGTGCCGCCGAGGATGACCACAGATGCCACCAGCGATGGTGCCGCCGAGGATGCCACCATCGATGATGGCGGGCGCTGCGCATGCGGATGGCAGCCATGAAGAGGCAACGGAAGGACCGGCGGCCACCGTGTACTCCGCACCCTCAAGGAGGAAGTTCTTGAAGTGGACTCGACGGAATCCAACGCGCCCGAGCGAATAGTCAAGGGGTACTTCGCTTCAGCTCGGTGCATTCTCGAGCACCGTCTCGATCAACACCGAGAACACGAGGCATCCTGACCGAGGGAATTTGCGCAACCTCCTCTTCACGAAGCTGCACGAGCGATACAAGTTCCCGCTGCTTTCGAAAACACAAGCCTCAAAGGGAATAAAGTGAACAATGCTGCCCTCACGAAGATGAAGCAAGGCCACATCTACTTGGAAAAGCAATGTGAAGAGAATGATCGAGAAAGGTGAGAGTTATGAGAAGATCAAGGAGAAAAATCCTTGATCACCGAAGATGACTACAACGACTTCAAGATCAATTGCTCGAGCACCGCAAACTCCCAATCAAGTGAGTGGGGGAACAAATCACGGAGCTGAACATGGGGAACACACACTCGGTCCAAAGGGTGATTCTGAGTGGCGGAGCCTATATGGGACAAGGAGGAGGCGGACTGCCGAGCAAGGCTCACCGCCTCTTCGATAAATACGGTGACAAGCGGACCGGGAACTTTGTCGTGGCCGGTACAAGAAGGACCCGAAAACAAAGGAGCTTACCACGGATCCGAAGACCAGCGGCTCGAGCTTGTTCTCGTAAGGAATACACCCAGCGTAATTAGCTCCATATGGTTGCATTCTAATTAATGAAGCCAAATTTCTAAATGGTTCACATTCCTTCTGCGGTAGCCCGAAAAGCAGAGCTGGTCGACTAAGAGCAACCCTTGGGACACCACTCTAAATAGGGGGTTGAATGTAATGAAGAACAAGGATAAGCTCGATGGCCGGCGTCGGTGGTCGTGGTGGCCGGCAAAGGCTTGTCGACAAATGGGGTCATACTATCACCGGTGTGCGGAAGGAGAGAAAGACCAGCTCGGAAAGCCAGCGAGAGGTTCAAGAACTCAAAAGGCACAGTGTGGCCTTGATTCGGAGATTGTCCAAGAGCAAGTGGAACAACGACTCGGAGCGATCACCGCCATTGTGCCTACCTTTGATCTCGGGGTTGAGTAAGGTGGATTGGCGGCGATGCCGGGGGCCGCCCCGATTCCTAGCTTCACGGCTAGCAACTCGCATATAATGCGATGGCGGGGCCATTGGTGCCTCGGCGGAGGCGGCATTGGTGTCTCCGGCCGCCGCACGGGAGCTTAATGCACCGGGTGTCGCCCGGCCGGCACCCTGCGCAGCAAGCGGCCCCTCCGTTAATCTGCACGCCGCCGTTGGCGGTGCCTCTACATTAGCCGAGCTCGACGCCATCATCACGGTAACTAATTAAGCCTCTCTCGGCGAGGACTTCATCTCCTTGCCTTTGACTGCATCCCCTGACGCCCTACATGTTTTTTCGCTAGGCGCCGCCCGTTCTGCACTCTCCTCCACTTCGCGTGAACAACGAAGTTGGTCGATGTCGCCAAGGGCAAAATAGTTCAACCGGGCAGTCCCTAGTTCCACGATACCCGGATGCCACCCAACTTGTTTAGGGTTCAACTGTTCGGGTGCTGCCGAGCTGCGGCGAGTTGTTACCTCGAATCGACCCGTCGCCGGGGCCGGCGATGATGACGTGATGACCCTCGGCATGCTTGAGCTGGCCCCTCGCTTTGGTCGAAGAGCCAAATTCGTTTGGGGGCGAGGACACCACCCAAAGACAACACCGCCATCGTCTGGCGCCAAATCGGCCCCATGGCAAGACCGCCGCAATGGTCTGCGGACATCCCTATGCCATGGATCCAAACATGCATATGGCACGGGAGATCGAGCAGCGGCAACGATGACGATGATACAATTGCTTGGCGTCGATCGATGCCTTTGCCGATCATGGGTATGATGGCGACTTCATGGGGCCTCCTTCTCAAGAACCAAACCCAACAAAAGGCGTATGCGATCTAGCTCGTCAGCGGAGAAGCCAAGTTGCAACAGGCGCCGCGTCTGGCGTTCAGCTCTCGTGGAGACGCCTCCTGCCGACTTCACCGAGCCTCGAGATAGGCGAGGTGCGAAATATTATCAGCCCCAACACACTCAAGAAGGCGGTGCATGAGCAAAACTTCGGTCCCATTACGGGAGAAGAAGAAGGCACGCATAAAAGAAAGACTAAGAAGGGTGCGAGCCGGTAGAAGCCAGTACGATCCGTGCTCAGGGGCCGGGCCACCTTCAACCGCAGGATATCTCGAGGAGGGTGCATGTGGCGGGTAGGGCGATGCTACCGGCAAATATGCTCAATGCTGCAACCGGTGCTATGCGAGTCTGCATGGCGGTGTTCTTTCTTGTGAGAAGCGGGCGTCTCGGGGAGAAGGATGTGGCATACGGGCCATGCCAAGGTGCCAGGAAGGCAAGGGCTTTGTGGATAACTCCATCGGCTGTCACGATTTATCGTCTCCCGCTTTTGATGACATCCACGCTTATGTTGAACCTTCATCCGCTGCACTACACCTTCGTTCGGCTATTTTCGCTGAGTATGGAGATGCGGATCATTCGCGACAAGACCCGGACATCGCGTGATAGTCGACCCCTTCTACATGCGTACAAGATCTTGGGCAAGCGTGAGGGACCGACAAGTCGCGAAGTTCTTACCAAGGCGTCATTCCGGCAAACCAAGATAAGGATAACTTCCTCGTGCCTTACTTTCCCGAGTAAGTCCTCCCTCAACCGGCCCGTAACATATGAATTCTTACATTTCGATCGTTTTTTCTTTAACATTCCGTGGTTTTCTGCGGTGACACGTTGCACGCTCATCCTCCTAAGCCCCAAATATTCCTTGGCCACGTATTTCGACCCGGACCGTCAGATCTAACGTAGACTACACAAATGTCAAGAAGGTTCTTGATGATGTTCTCCCTGCTACGCCTAAATTTGGAGGCACCTTCACCGTGCCTATTCGTAGGTACGGCGGCAATACGCAGTTCTCCCAATAATCTGACGCTTCATCACCGTCAAGCAGCCGGGCGGTCAAGGGAAGTGCCTACTACGCCATCCTTCACATCTGCGGGCGATCGTGCGGGACCATCATCAACTTCGCTACCGAGTAAACTCAAAGATTGGGCCGCCGGCGTGTCGGTAATCCAGACGCGGACCTCAGACAAGAATTCTTTCGCATCCAATCGGAGTTTGCGGAAATCATCCATCAAGATGTCGCTTCGTACCTCGGGGCAGTTCTACCTCGTAAATCAACCGTCCAACATTGACATCGACACAATGCTACAAATGGTACGGTAACTAACGTTATTTCATGACTCCCACGATGAGCAGCGGCTTCATCCACGCTCCGGTCCCTTGAGTCGAGTCGAAGCAAGTGATGCTTGTGTCTGGTTCTCAAACATCGATTGGCTCATGTTGTAATTAAACTTTAATGAACTTGTAGTATGTCTCTTTGGTTTTGAGAGTCGTTCAACTTAGATGTAATCGATGCTATTAGTGTCTTGCTTTTCTCTTCCGATCGCTCTGTTGCATACTTATATATTGCTTATGTATTGTCCGTAAATTGGTACTAACGCTTACGTTTGGCTAGTGCATAGCGATGCCGACGTATGTCGTATACAAGGGTAAGGTTCCCGGAGTCTACGATGATCGGGAGGAGTGTCGGAGACAGGTTCACCCGATTCAGCGTGATGGCAATAGTTACAAAGGGTACACCACTAGGGCCGAGGTAGAATCTAGATACGCCCGCTATCTAGCGGAGAGAGGGAGGAGCGTTGGAGGAACCGGATGAAGACGAAGTTTCATCGTGATGATGCTCATCGTGATGACCGCAGCTCTTCTATGTGATGGTAGTTTAGATGATCGATATCGACTTGTAATGTGAAGACAAACTCGCTACTCGTGGTCTCGAGACTTGTAATATAATGTTCTATCTTTGTTCGGTCTTTTCAATTCGGAGACTAATATGATGAATTGTATTAGGAGACTAATATGATGAATTGTATTCAAAGACTAATCTTCTATTGTATTCGATGAATCTGTTGTTGATGTGTCTTTGTCTATATTTTGTCAAATTATACATTTGTAACCTGTGCAAAAACAGAAAAATAAAAAATAAAAAACCTAATATTCATACTAATGGCGCATCACATGACGATGCGCCATTAGTATGACAAAGCATACTAATGGCGCATCACTGGTGGGTCGCCATTAGTATGCCATAATTACTAATAAGCGCATCTCGTGGTGCGTGCGCCATTAGTATGCCAGCACAGGTATACATGGCCACAGGAGGCATACTAATGGCGCACCTTAGTAGCCTATACTAATGGCGCACCGGTGGTGCGCCATTAAGTCTCTCGATACTAATGGCGCACCAGCATGCGCCATTAGTAAAAATTACTAATGGCGTGCTAGTAATGGCGCACCAGTGATGCGCCATTAATGGCCAAATTAGGTGCGCCATTAGTAGCGGTTTTTCTAGTAGTGGTTGCACCCCGACGTGAGCCTCACAATAGTAGGCGAAGATCGCCAGAAGAAGAACAGAGTTGGGGTGGAGGTGCAGAGCTTGCAGTTTGTAATGGCGGAGGACAGAGAAGAAAAACTCGGAGAAGGGAGGCACCAGACCGGCAGCAATGGTGCTTACAAAGAGCGGATAGAAGGTGCTCCCTTGGCCCTCGGGAAGGGCGGAGCCTTGAACACCTTCGCATTGCCGATGCCTTGCGCCGCCACCATCTGGCGCACCTTTGGCAAGGCTCACCTCCGACACGCGTTCAGCGAGTCCAAGGCGATGTACCAAGCTCCGGGCCGGAGTGCAGCGGCGCCATGTCTTCTTTGAGCAGCGGTCGGAGTAGATCTCAAGATTTCAGAGGCGAGGAAGGAGGCGCAAGAAAGCGGATCTGGGCAGGAGAAGCAAGGGAAGCAAAGCCTTTAAACGATGCCGCTCCTTTATCGACTTCAGCCTTATTTGAAAGGCACCCACGTCAAATCAACCGCCCACGGCGCCCAAGGCCGCGAAGCTGTTATGCTCATGTGGCGCCGTATTTCTGCCCTTGCCAGCTTCCTACCTTAGCCAAGTCGGCTTTGGGCCTGGGGTTCTTGTCGGCGTTCCGGGAACGGGGTCCCAGACTTGTTCTCTGCCTGCGGCTGGCGTGGCTCAAGGGGAGGCCCAGACGGCCCATCTCCATCAACACAAGCTCAAGACCCTCGCGAGGGGCCAAGCCTCATGAGGCGGGCGACGTGAAGCTTCCTCGAGCACGGCCTGCGTCGGTGGCTCATGAGGAGGCGGAGAGATCAAGGCGGGGTACCTCACGAGTGCCCATGGCATAACGCAAGCGATGACCAAGGGCGCCCGAGGCGCCAGCCCAAGAGATGTCCTCCTTTCCTCTTTGGCGCAAAGGAGCAAGCGCAGCGAGAGCATCAAGCAAAGGCATCCATTTCGGTGCAACAAGACCAAGACCATCGCAACGGCAGGAAGGAAGTCATTGTGGGAGCCCAAGCGAGGCGTCACCACCGTAAGCCTTTGATGCGAGGACCAACTTTAGTCGAGGATAAGTGTACCAGATGTTCCCTTTAAAATGGCCAATTGTTGGCGCCCTTCCCGCTCAATATTTGGGGGAGAGGCCCAGGGGCCTTTGCCTATAAATAGGACTAGCCACCCACGGGTAGGGGGGCGAGATGAGATAAGAGGACGAGTGATCTGATCTGGATCTCGATGGAGAGAGAGAATGAGAGGTTAACGAACTCCCTCTAGCAGTTCATCGCACCAGCCAAGAATGTAGACCCTCGCGAGGCTATTCTTCCTTGTATTGTTCATCACCATCGTGCCAAGAGGCAATCCAACACACCACAAACTAGAGTAGGGTATTACACCACAATGGTGGCCCGAACTAGTATAAACCATGTGTCTCTTGTGTTGTTCTTTTCATAGCTTAGATCCTAGCGAGGCGGCGAGGTGCAGGTAGGTAGGGGGCGAAGTCTCTGCGCGCACCCCAGTGTTCGAACCTAGAGGGTCTGCCGGAACCCGAAATCCGACAGTGTGTGTGTGTGTGTGTGTGTGTGTGTGTGTGTGTGTGTGTGCGGTCATATGCTTGATACATACAAAGTTTTCTCACCTCCATATTGTTCATCTTTTAAGTTTGAATTTGCATTGAAAATCTTACCAGGGATACCATGAAATGTGAAATCCACGTTGAGATCACTATATCACAAACTCACTCTAATTCAACAACTCGTCATAAATCAATTACCACGTTGAGATTATTATTTGCAAGGAAAATACGGGCATTGTAATACACATAGATTCGTTCGGCAATTTAAAAGATTCCTTTTGTATTCTCGAATGGTAGGACCTTAATCTGCTGCACCAGCGGACCTTGGCTCGTGTTGATCCTAAAAAATAAAAAATAAAAAACCAGGCTCGTGTCATTACGGTGGCGTCGTGGTATGCACATTAGAGCAACCCCAACCAGCCGAAAGCCTCCGCGTTTCGAAGTCGAAATATCTCGACGCCAGAATTCCAGCCCTAAATTCCCTCATGTCCCCTGGGTCCATAATGACTACCGATGAACAACGGAGGGATGCTTTTAATAACTAGGCTAACGTTACCTACCGTCGAGCATAAACGCAGTTCAATTCCCTCGATGCTGCCGCCAAGGTCACCCGTCATTTGCATTGCCTAGTACTACTACTACTACACCGGGATGAGCACGAAATTGAGCCGTTGTTCGCGCCTAGTACTAGAAGTTAATATATTAGGCAATGCCTTTGAGTACGGAGGGATTATCCTTTTGCTCTCATATATAACCTATTTGAAGTCTAACTAAGCAAAATGTTTGACCAAATCCTTTCTTAAGAAATACAACATAGCGGGATGTATGGCTTGAAAATTTATTGCATGATGCGAGGTTATGATATTGTTTCAAATCCTGGATCTTAAATTTCAGAAAATCCAAAAGTGACCATAAATTCTAGAAATCGAGCATGGTCACGTGATATGGCACAAATATTACTTCGTAATTTTTTCTTCAATTTGAGACAAGCTGCTTATGACAAGTTGCACAAATGAAGAAGCCAAGGTATTTTGGAACAAAGACACATCACGTTAAAGCGAACACTTTCACTATTGGCTTCAGTATGCGTTTACATTCCGCCACAAGTCCTCGCTTCTCATCGGCAGTGCGTCTCGAACAAGCGTGTGAGTTGACGGGAGGCGTGCAAGCGAGACATTGGCCGTGGTAGGCTGTGGAGGCGTGCGGCGAGAAGGCATCACTGCAGGCTCACCCGGGAGGCGAAGCCTTTGACCAGGATCCGCCGCCCACCTTCGTCCCCAACTGCTTCCCACTTTACAATGTCGCTGCGATTTTAAAATCAACCCCGCACTACCCATGCAGATCGCTACAATCTTCTCTCTTCCTCTCCGATTCTCCTGTCGTCTAACACCAACCAACCTGACCTAAACGTACGCCATGCCGCATCACGATGGTCTTCCCTTAGTCTTCCAGTTTCCTGAGGAAGACACCCAGCCGGAGGCTCAAGAACATAAGGCGCTTTGGGACGAGCTTGCACTAGCCTTGCGGGAAGACGCCGCGCCTGTCCCCACTCCCATTCCGGCTGCCGTCGCCCCGACTGCGCTAGTGCCCATCCCTGTGGTATTGATGGGCTAGGAGCCACACATTGTCGCCGAGCTTGATGCCACGGGGTTCCACGAGGTCCCCGCCAACTTTCACGTGCGTCGCGCACCTGCCAACATGCGTCATGCTTGCGTCTGGCAGCCGCACGCTGCGCCGTGCCGATGACCGTGCACCTGCCAACGATGCGCCTGCGTGTCTTGACGATGTGCATGTCTCCATGCCGGGTGCCCATGCCTACTAATGTCTCCGCCGCACCATCGAGTCGGCGCCTGTCCCCGCAGCGGTGTCGGTGCCCCCTCGGCAAGCATGGATGGTCACGTCGACCAGCTTCCTTGCACCAACGTCGATCGCCGCCTCCCGCCAGCTTGATTGACTCGCTCTGAAGTCCCTGAACATTTTGGCCTTTCCTTGAAGCTAGGCCAACATCCATGAAATCGCCAACAACAGCGCAAAGGCGCCGCCCGTCGCCCGTCGGTCGATGGCTTTGACGACGACATACAGAGCACGGCAGAGAGGAGCCGCTTCCACCACCGCCGCGTAATCTAAATTTGCCATGAAAACGTTCAGATTGCCATGCTTAAAATCCGAGCGTTTATCATTTCGCTTATTTTAGATCGATCGTCGTGTAATTTAAACTTCGAGTCGGATCAATGAAATCTATGGTTTGGTCGATTGAATGTTCTGCTAGAGCCGTATCAAATCAAATATAAAACGTCATCAAGCCACATGTATTACTTGTCATCCAACGACCTAGACTGCTTCAATGTCGAGCGCTCAACATGTTTAGCTTGCAGTTAATTTCATGCCAAAAATAGTGCTAATCACATAATAACGCGCAAATAATATCCTACTTAATATCCGCATGCACTTAATATACTTCCAAATTGACGTGCATTGCACATACACACTGACTAGTGCTGCTAGCACGTGAAACTGGTGTCGTAACTTGTGAACGCGTCCAGATATGGTCAACGGCAACATCGCCATGAAGTTCTTCGTGGTTTTCGCAAGGCCTCAAATGCAAGGGGAGGAGAGAGAGAGCACATGGAACCCACCCGATGAAGTGAAGGCTAATAGTACTCAAAATAATATTACATGTTATCAATTAAATAGGTACGTGGGTAATATAAAAAGCATTATGTGAACAAAGGGAGGTACAACAAACATTGCTGTTCTACATATATTTGCCTATTGACGTCTTGGCTTGAAGGCCCTAGTTGCATTTTCGATCCTCGTCCATTATATTTTAATTTGTATATGGGTCCAAATTTGTTTCATGACATGTGGGCCCCTCGGTGTGTAGTTTATAGCACTTCAATTTGTGGGTCGAAATTTGTTCCATTCCAAGTGGACTATCGGTGTGTAGTTTTGTAGCTTATTTATAATAATAAAAGAGAACAACATAGTTTTTTGCAATAATACCATGGTGCGACATTGAAGGCGAGAAAAGGGCGTGTGAGGAGGCGATGACCCGAGCGAAATCAACTAGGAGTTATGGAGGTTGCAGCGGTGTTTGTAGTAATTGTGGGCGAATGCTACGAAAATATAATCTAAACCGACCGAATAAATGCCTACACAAATTAATCAAAGTTGGAGTGCCCCTCGCAATGTAAATAGCTCCACTTTTATGATGGATGGAGAGGTAGCTTCAATGTGTGGAAGATACGTAAGCGTGAGAAAGCGAGGTCAATCGAGAGACATATAGATAGAGAGAGACAAAGTGAGTGTGGTCCGACATTCATTGAACAAATATATATGCTCCTGGAGAGATATTGTCCGATTGAGCTTTTTGGCAAGGGTGAGGGCATAAAGATAGAGCTTGAGAGATGATCTAGTCAGCGACGTGTAGATATATTTTGTGCGTGGGAGGAAGTAAGGTCAATCGATCACATAGGGTCGTCGTACGATCGAAAGAGTGAAGACGAGTTGGAGAGAGTGACCTAGATAGACAATGTGCCCGAGAGAGTATACAATGTGAATAAGCTCTAATTGGGCTCAAAACATGGTGATATTTCTCGTTTTGTCCAGGAAAAAGAGCAAGGTCAATCGAGACATACAAAGAGAGAGAGAGAGAGGGAGAGAGAGAGAGAGAGCGTGGCCGCCATGAGGTCGAAAGAGTGGGGGCGGCTTCGATGGACTGACCTAGAGAGACAATCTGCGTGAGAGAGTATAGAGTGTGTGGATCGAGGCCCGAACAGGGAGATATATCATTTGTGTGTGAAAGAAAATGGCGGGTGTGTGAGGTAAATACATTTCGTAACAGAGTGGAAAAGGGGGGTTGTGTAGTTGAGAGAGTTAGAGATCGAAACATGGAGAGAAAGAATGGATGTGTGTTGGAAACCGATAGCTTCCTAAGGTGGTTAGGAGAGGAAGATTGGCCGATACAGGAAGTATGTAGCGTGTGTCTTGGGGGCTAAAAACAACATTTGAATGTAGATAGTACGAGACTTAATATCCATGTTTCAATTCGATTGTACATTGTAAGATTTGAACTGAGGACCATGCATATGGGTAATTATTTGATTCGTGCCATACTAGGTTTCAAAAAGTCGACATTGACTCGATTTGTTGTGTATATTTTGTAGGTCATATGTTTGAATCCATCCAAAAGTTTTCTCACTACCATGGTGTTCATCATATACATACGAATTTGTATTAAAAAGTAGCGTGGATACAGTGAAATGCGAAACCCAAGTTAGAATTGGAGATCGCTATGTGGCACACACTCTAATTCAAATAACTAATTATGTGACACACACTCTAATCCACGTTAGCGTGGATACCGTGGATACCGTTTTGATTTTTTTTCAAATAACTCATTAATTAATTTATAATATCTCGTTTCGAATGACTAATTATTGCAAGGAAAACATAGGCATGGTAATACATGAGATTCGCTTGCAAATGAAAGAAGATTCCTTTGCATTCTCAAATGTAGGCGCATCCAGGCGAGACAGGGAGTGCGTCGCCTGCAGTGGTCGCAAGGCGTTCTGGACGGACGCTTAGCACCCAGCCACCCACCTCCCTCCCTCCTCCCCATCCCCAAAAAAAAGGACGATGACAAAATAAGTTACGCCGATGTTTCGGATTGAAATATCCGTGCCCCCAATTCAATACCGCAAAATCTCCCTTCTCCATCGTCCCCTTCCGGCGCCCAGATTGCTCAAATCCCTAATTCGCCGCCAACCCAAGCAAAGTTCGAATCTCCCCTCGTCTCGCCTCATTCCCCACCTTTGTGCGGATGACTTAGCAGCGAAGACGATGGTCGCGCTTCACCATCGCACCGAGCTACCTCATCTCGCCCTCGCCCATCGCACCGGGTGGTCCACCTACAACGTCGGCCGGGCAAGAACACGGCGTGCCTCACGATTTACACCGACTTCCACCGCATCGAGTGCGCTTCCGTTGCCGCTCTCCCAGCTCACCGGGCTACTTCACCGAGCACATCGTCACCGCCTCTCGGTACCCAAAGCCTGGGGGCTTCAACAACGTCTCGCTCCATCGCATCGTAAGCATCCGTGCCACTCAAGATCTGCATCGTGCCACGACCAATAGCAACGCCAAAGGTATCACCCTCAACGGCTCTGAAGTGACCCGCACTCTAGCTAGGCGAGCATGCCCAAACGCCGCCGAACTAGGTATCCACACATCACTCCCTTGTGCACTATTCCGAAGCGATGTTTGGATATCCTTTCACTTGCTCTCTTAGCTTACACGCCTATCCAACTCGATTTTAACTCTTATTTCTTTTGAAGATATCATACGAAACAAGGAAATCCATTTTTTAATGACATGGCGGGCGCTACGGGATCTGGTATACATCACGCGCACCGTATAACCTTCTAAGTATGCTCCTCCTCGATGCAACAGCAAAGGTCGATTCCTCTTATTTGATCAGCCATTCGCCGTGTCAAAATGCAGAGGGGGATGCAAGGAGCACAAGGCCTGCACATCCAAGCAAGTGGTAACATGGACTTGTACATGGAACATCCCTAGTGCAAGCGAGCTGTAGTGAGTCTGCATAACGAGCTAAGCGTAAGTCCACTGATTTCATTTAATTCATCTTTGGCATTCATGTATGTTTTTGTGTGCGATTAAGTATGATCCACGAATTCCAAGTTACCAGGCGAACATTTAACTTAAAAATACGAAGGCACTTGCACTCCGAAATCAACATAACTTGAGAAATGTGAAGCTAGATGCACTTTGAAAACCAGCTAATGATCCAAAGTAGTTCAGATTATAAACACTAAATGATGCAAGCACCAAAAAACACAAAATGCAACATGGTGTACAAGGACTACAAACATGGTATGTACCTCGCTTGAATTATTCGTTCTCGGCTAAAATATCGGCGTGTAATTGCACCTATAACCGCCATGAAAAATCGCATATCAATATATCTATCCCTGCACAAGTATGCCAATAGTTTCAAACAACGTGATTAGAAAAGTATTTATGCTACGTTGTCATGATAAGGGGACTTTCTGGTAGATGGCCTCGACGTTTCCTCAAGCCATGAAAATGCACTATAATTTGCTTGTCATCAATGCCCGCAAATCTCTATGTCTCTCTCTAGATAGCAGATCATCATTATACACTAAATCCTTCAATGGGAGCTTGCAAAATGCTTGCATTAGATGCCTCATTAGACACTATATGTTCATCACCAGGAGCATGTAAAATGTTTGCATCAAATCCTTCATTTGCAGTCTGTTCATTAGACACTCTGTGCTCAAGAACAACATGAGCTTGGATGTTTGCACCCGAAAAGTCGATTAGATACATCGATTCGATCGGCTTTAGTATAGATTGGGGAGTTATAAAATAAGTAGAAATTGGTTTCATTTTCTCATAGATTCCCTACACACAAGCAGTTTACAACACCGTCGGGTTTAACTATTGGCCGAGAAATTGAAGAGTTGAATTAGATATAATCGGGCATGTGATGTACCTGCTTTCGTTGCGCATGCTACTCTTGCAAGCTGCGATCGTCTCATTATGCAAGCTTCGATGCCATGCCCGGTGCCGCCGCTGCCTCCCATGCAGGCTACACCTGAGGTTGGATCTTCATCTTCTTGTCCTTCCGCTCGCTTGAAGCCCGGCCATCGCCTCCAACGATGGCGCGACGTAAGTGTTGTGTCGGTCCGTCCAGGGCGGCTAGGTTAGGAGCGAACCAGACTGGAGGCTAGAGCGGATGAATTGGGATTTTTCCTGCTGTCGATCGATATGGGAGGCGCTCGTTTGGGCCGCGAGCCTGCTATAGGGCTTGCCTTGCACTTATGTTATTAGCCTATCCTAATTGAAACATTTTTCTTCATTTTTACATTGCCTGCTCGTGCATTGGGACGAACAAAACTAGCCTGGGCCAACCTGGACGACTCAAACTAGGTGCACACTTTCGAGCCACCCGAGGCGGCCGCCCATACCATCCCCTATGGTCGCGTCGCCCCTGTCGGTGTCAAAACCGGTGGATCTCGGGTAGGGGGTCCCGATCTGTGTGTCTAAGGCTAATGGTAACAGGAGGCAAGGGACATGATGTTTTACCCAGGTTCGGGCCCTCTCGATGGAGGTAAAACCCTACTTCCAGCTTGATTGATCTTGATGATGTGAGTATTACAAGAGTTGATCTACCACGAGATCGTAGAGGCTAAACCGTAGGAGCTAGCCTATGATGATTATGATTGTCCCTATACGGACCAAACCCTCTGGTTTATATAGACACCGGAGGGGGCTAGGGTTTACACAGAGTCGGTTACAGGGAAGGAGATCTAATATCCGGATCGCCAAGCTTGTCTTCCACGCAAAGGAGAGTCCCATCCGGACACGGGATGAAGTCTTGAGTCTTGTATCTTCATGGTCCATCAGTCCGGCCAAAGTATATAGTCCGATGTCCGGATACACCCTAATCCAGGACTCCTCAAGAGCCCCTGAACAAGGCTTCAATGACGATGAGTCCGCGCAAGATTGTCTTCGGCATTGCAAGGCGGGTTCTATCTCGAATACTCCAAAGTACACTGTTGTAGCAAGCGATTATACGGCTTCCCATCAATGTTGTACTCCTCGGCTTCGTGCTTCAATAATGGCCATCTCCATGTGTCAGCTTAATACGAGGAGCCGGAGCATTTTTGCATTTGCCACCCTGGCCTTGCAGGCAAACCGTCTATTTGAAGAGACGGGGATCCTTAGATCCAAACCTCACCTTCTTCCCTTGAGCGAGCATCCAGCAGAGCTCGCCCGGAAAAAACCATTCCAACATGGCCGGTCGCCGCGGCTCCTCCTCTCGCTCCCTCAGCTCTAAGCCAGGTGATTGGGAAGAGTGTTCTGTTCCCCATAGCCGTTTAGTAGAGTTGCAGACCCAAGGGTTTCTTCCACCGGCGTTCATGGTCCCCGGCCGAGCGGGACTAGCCACCTATGATGGCGGGGAGCAAGAGGAGAGATTTCCTAGCCCATCTCAGGGGGAGCGAGTATGCCTCATCCCATATTTGCTAAGAGGCGTCGGGTTTCCAATTCACCCATTCCTTCACGGGCTCCTGGAGTTCTATGGCCTCCAGCTGCACAACTTCACCCCCGCCTCCGTCTTGCACATTACGAGATCGTTGCCCTTTGTGAATTATTTTGGCTGTGAGGCTCACTTGAGTTATGGAAGAAGTTATTCGCCTGCGTCCCTCGCAAACTCGGGGGAATCCATATGTCAAGTGGGCGG
Source organism: Aegilops bicornis (assembly GCA_021605145.1). Taxonomy (NCBI): domain Eukaryota; kingdom Viridiplantae; phylum Streptophyta; class Magnoliopsida; order Poales; family Poaceae; genus Aegilops; species Aegilops bicornis. Next base: position 334,393,235 of record CM038673.1, on the reverse strand, counting down.
AGCCGAAATATGGCGTGTCGCCGAGACCGGATACTTGTCCGGTACCCCCAAGAAGGCACCTGACAACTGGCCCTCGGAGTGGTTTTATGTCGATGACGTTCCTCTTCCGGATCCAATCCGGACGTGCCTCCCTGAGTTCAATATTGCTCCGCCGAAGACACGCCGAAGTTGGCGCCCTCGGGGCCCCCAAGAGGAAGATACCAGAGAAGTCCACTTCCTGATGAGCAGGATAAAGACACTGGTCAAATCAGGACTGACAATAGTAAAGGTTATATCAATATGCATAATGCGGGGGGTGCAGCCACTTCAATATCGGGGGAAGCCCATGTGGCACTTCAATGGGGAAGATGATGCCACCCGCTGTGGTCGTAAAGGTCCGGACTCCGCCACTGCTCTGGCGAGAATACTGTCCGATTTGTATAAAGGAGAAGAAGAAGAATACCTTCGCATTAAACCGCGGGATGGATTTTCCATGTACAACCCCCCAAGCTGGGTAAGTCGTCACTCTTTCCCCACTCTATTCGTTTTGGCGCTCTTCATCATGATATTTTACCTTGATATCTCTGAGCAGGAACTGAGGAGGGCCATGGAAGGATTCAACAGCCCTTCCCCACAGCCAGAGGACCCCGGAAGGGCCTTCGATCCAGGACTTGAAGAAGATCCGGATATATGTGGAGCTTGTCAGCGGGACATTTTATCGGGCCAGCCGATGGCGCCTCGGTAGCTATCATCGCCGACTATCACTGGATTACACGCATTGCGTGTAAGCAAAAGCGAAACCTTATCCCTCAAGAGGACTCCTTTCTTATACCATGCCTTATGCATAAAATATTGTATTTTTATAGAGACAACCATCGAACGCGGCGCCCGAGCCCCGGGGCTCGCCGACAAAAAGGGCATCCGGAGTCGAGCGGGGCTTAAGAGGAAGGCGGTTAGGGCCGAAACGCCGTTACATTCTGGTATGGTAAAACACCTGCTCTGTGATTATCATGTTTGAAATGTAATAGGGTCCTTCGTGTTTTGGCGTAAAGAGGAGTCGCGAACTATATCAGGGATTACGCCGATCACGCCTCTACAAGCGGATTCTGGAACCGGCCGAGGAAGGAGGCCGATCGGGGCCGATGCGAATTGTCCTCCGGCGGAGGATGCGGATATGTTCTCCGCCACAAATTCGAGTAGAGAGTGCCATGAATCACGCGGCCCCGGCGGGCGTGCCATATAGCATCTTTTCCGAAGAGGCATATAATGCTTTCCATTCGGGGGACACATACATCCGGGCTTCTCAAGGCGGGCTCGCCCGAGCGATGGACCAGTATGCAAAAGATATACGGGTAAGGAAATTGGATAAAGAAGTATAGCAGTAGCCCCTAAGACTTGAAACGGTTGGAACAACTGATTTAAGGATCATTTGATGCACAGGTTCTTGTGGAGAAGAATACCCAATTGTCTCAAGAGCTGGAGGAGTGCAAGACCCAGCTAAGGGCCGCAGTTGCCAAACTAGAGGAATCCCAGAAGGCCTCATCTGGTAACATTTGTCTCAATAGATAAATCTTAAAGGAATATACCAGTTATCCATTGGCTTGCTTCATAAGTCTAACAGAAAATTCTGCAGACAATCCCGGGACGAAGCCGGAGATCGTAGGAGATAGCGAGTCGCATCTCCAAAGACAGCTAAGGGCTGGCGAGCGTGTTCTTACGTAGGTTAGGCGGGAGAAAAACAATCTCCAAGATGCCAACGTCCGGCTGGGCGTCGAATTATCGGATGTTCGAGCTCAGCTGGCGGACTCCGTGAAGGAGAACCGAAGGCTTCGTCACGGCCTTTATGGTAAGTGCCTAAACGAACTGCAGTACAGTTCGGCGAGGAAGCATATTAAAAGAGTTTATATCTGTAGGTATGTTGACGGGCCGTCCTGAAGAGGAGATGCCCGGATCACCGGAGATTCTTGCAAGACCTCTCACGGTACATGAGCGAGTTCGGCGGTGATGCAGGATTTGCCCGAGCCTTGTGGCCATCCACTTCCTGCAAAGAGGCATGGGGAGCTTCGTGGATATGCTCCAAGGAGCACGCGGCGCTTCCGATTGTGGAAGGTGTCGACCTGCCGACAAGGTGTAAAGGAAGCACAGGCCATGGTGAAAGGCAGCGCTACACCAAGCTTGACCAGAACCATATGGCGAAGTCGGACGGCGGGGCGGATGGGCAAGAGATTCTTGTAAGTGCGGTGTATGACCAGTGGCGCTAACCACAAAGTATTTCCAACAGGATTGCAAGCTAGATAGCTTTGTTGGATGGTATAGAGGAAGAATATAGTCAGTCCAAGTGACTATGTAATTTAATGGACATATGTAGTCCCTAGCCGGATTAAAAATCTTTTGTCATGGCGGACCTTTTCGCTTCAGCCCCCGGATCCGACAGTGCGGGGTGTATCCGAATACTCGCTCGGCTATGTAAAACCAGGGTATGCGTGGAAACCAGGCGTAGGGTGTCATAAGTGCTTGAACAGACAAGTACCCAACTAGTTATGTTATATTACATGGGTAGTAAGAAACATCTTCCAAGGAGAATAGTTCCGTTAGGGGTTCCTTTCCCTGGGTACGCATGCATCGATGTACATGTCCGAACTGCGAACAAAAACACAGGATACAAAACATCTGGGGATTCACGTTATAATAAACGAAAGAAACATCTTTTGTTCACCGACCGAACATTCCCTTAAGAACGCTAGCTTTCGGCTTCACCCAGTCTGAGGTACACATCTGGTTGAACCGGCAGTAACAATCGCAGAGGTGCTCCCCTTATGCCCTAGCCGAATTAACGGGAACGTAGGGCATAAACACAAGAGCCAGGCAACCCAGCATGGACACTTCTTAAGTCATATCGATGCATATAATGGTGAAGAAAAGGCACATATGGAAAAAGAACGCATATGTGATAGGCAGGAAGCCAGGAAAGTAATTATATTTAGCTTCCGTATAGGAAGCCCCCAGGTATGGTTTACACACATGGTGCGGTCGGAGTGATCCGAGAATCCGCACTGTATTGAATACTTTTGTGTGAAGAAGGGAAAAAGGGCGAGAAAGGAAAAAGGGGAGGAACATAAAAAGAGTGGGGGTAAGGGGACAAACACTAAGTTCGGCACTAGGCATAGAATCTCCGGAGTTTGGCCGCGCGTTCCATGGGTTTGGCTCGAGTGCATTATCGGATGCATTCTACGCAGCGTCACGCTCCTCCGGTGAGAACTTTATCAATAATGAAGGACCCTCCACTTAGGTTTGAGCTTGTCCTTCTTCTTCTCCGAGGCGTGAAACTAGTTCGCCAACATTATAGGTTTTGGCCCGCACTTCTCTGCGTTGATACCGTCGAGCCTGCTGCTGATAGAATGCGGAACGGGCTTTTGCGACGCCGTGCTCCTCCTCCAGGGCGTCTAAGTTGTCCTGCCGATCTAACTCGGCTTCCTTCTCTTCATACATGCGCACGCGAGGTGAGTCGTGGATTATGTCGCAGGGTAGTACTGCTTCTGCGCCGTACACCATAAAAAATGGTGTGTATCCGGTGGTGCGATTCGGCGTGGTCCGCAGCCCCCAGGAGTATGGAGTCGAGCTCCTCAACCCAATGCGTGTCCGATTTTTTCAAGGACCGCACTAGTCTAGGTTTGATGCCGCTCATGATGAGACCGTTTGCACGTTCGACCTAGCCGTTTGTTTGGGGATGGTAGATGGAGGCGTAATCGAGCTTAATGCCCATGTTGCCACACCAAGTTTTCACTTCATCGGTACAGGAAGTTTGAGCCATTGTCGATGGCGATCTTTGTGGGGGGACGCCGTAATGGTGTACAACCCCGATATGAAGTCTATCACTTTGGTCCGATTCGCCGTTTTAACTGGTTTAGCTTCTATCCATTTGGTGAACTTGTCCACCATGACCAATAAGTATTTTTTCTTATGGCTTCCCCTTTAAGAGGTCCGGACCATATCCGATCCCAGACCGCGAAGGGCCAAGCAATGGGGATTGTTTGGAGAGCGGTAGGGGCATATGGCTCGATTGGCAAAGAGTCAACCGACATGTTGTTGGACAAGGTCACTGTGCATCTGCTCGAGGCTGTCGGCCAATAAAAGCTTGTCTGAAGGCCTTGGCGACAAGTGCCCGAGCTGCGACATGGTGCCCGCCGAGTCCGGCATGGATTTCAGCCAAGAGTTGCCGCCCTTCCTCTTCGGAGATGCATCTTTGGAGCACTCCAGTCGCACTTTTCTTATAGAGTTCTCCCTCATGGACTTTGTAGGCCTTGGAATGCCGCACAATACAACATGCTTCATTTTGGTCCTTGGGGAGCTCCTGCCTATTTAGGTAGGCCAAGAAAGGCTCGGTCCACGAGGCGATTACAGCCATGATTTCGTGGTCCGAAGGTGTTATTTCGGTGGCGGAGCCTCTGATTACGTCAGATGGTTCGGAATCTGGGGTTGTATTCGGATCCGGGCTAGTGTTGCCAAACTCCCCTTCCCATACCACAGATGGCTTGAACAGTCTTTCAAGGAATATGTTAGGTGGGGCGAGGTCGCGTTTAAGCCAGGCTTGAAGCGAGGATATCCGCCGCTTGATTGTTTTCTCGAGCCACATGGTGGAATTGAGCCCCTCGAACCGAAGTGACATTTTGAGGACGGCATTACGGTAGGCCGCCATTTTCGGATCCTTGGCATCAAAATCTCTGTTTATTTGTGATATTGCGAGGTTTGAATCCCCGCGCACCTCCAGGCGTTGAATGCCCATAGAGACTGCCATCCGAAGACCATGCAACAGAGCCTCGTATTTGGCTGCATTGTTGGAGTCTGTGTATAATATTTGGAGTACGTATTGGACCGTGTCTCCAGTGGGGGAAGTCAGGACTACACCTGCTCCCAATCCGGCCAGCATTTTAGAGCCATCGAAGTGCATGATCCAATTAGAGTACGCGTCGTACTCTTTAGGGAGTTCGGCTTCTGTCCATTTGGAGACAAAGTCATCCAATACTTGCGACTTAATAGCCCGTCGTGGTTTGTATGTTATGTCGAACGGAAGGAGCTCGATGGCCCATTTAGCAATCCGTCGCGTGGCGTCGCGATTGTTTATTATGTCGTTGAGTGGTACTTGAGGCCACCGTGTCGAACACTCACGGAAGTAGTGTCGTAGCTTCCGGATGCCATGAAGACCACGTATGCTATCTTTTGATAGTGTGGGTATCGGGATTTGCATGGGGTGAGGACCGTGGACACGTAATATACCGGCTTTTGGGCAGGAATTTGTATCCATGTCGCTTCTCGTTAAACGACGAGCACCACGCTTTACAACTTGATGTGTTGCAGCTATGTACAATAGCATAGGTTCGCCAATATTTGGTATTTGTCGGAAGCCGGATTCTTGGCCAATAGGGTCTTTATTTCATCCGATCCGACCCGGCTGCATCCGTCCACCACGAAGTGTTCGTGCGTCGAACAAAGCGGTAAAGAGGTAGTGCCTTTTCTCCTAGCCGAGATAAAAGCGGCTTAAGGCAACCACGCATCCAGCTAGCTTCGGATATGCTTGAGGTCTATTGGGATAGCCAATCGCGACAGAGCTTCCGGATTTTGCCGGTTGCTTCAATTCCTCTATTGGAAAGGATGAAGCCGGGCAACTTCCGGAGAATGCGCCAAACGCATTTTTCCGGGTTTAGCTTGATGTCGTATGTTCGGAGGTTGTCGAACGTAAGTCTCAAGTCATCTATTAGGGTTTCGGCGTGTCTTGTTTTTATGACCACATCGCCCACATATGCCTCCACTATTTTGCCGATTTGCTTCTCTAGGCATGTTTGAATCATGCGTTGATAGGTTGCGCCGGCATTTTTAAGCCCGAAAGGCATAATGTTGAAGCATAAGGGACCATATAGGCGTTATGAGGGCCGTTCTGCGGCTTGGTCGGACTGTCATCTTTATTTGATGGTATCCGGAGTATGCGTCGAGGAAACATAGTGAGTCGTGTCCTGCGGTGGCGTCGATGATTTGGTCGATGCGAGCGAGGGGGAACGGATCCTTGGGGCAAGCCTTGTTGAGGTCTTTGAAATCGGCCTTTATAGGCGCCGAGATTTGTCCTTCTTTGGTACCATTACCAGATTCGCCACCAATCCGGATGCTTGATATCTACGATGAATCGGCCTCAAGTAAGCTTGGCTAGCTCTTCTCCCATGGCTTGCCGTTTAGGCTTTGAGAAGCACCTAAGAGTCTGTTTGATCTGTCTTGTATCCTTTCGAGTATATTGAGGCCGTGTTCGGCCAAACTGCGTGGGATGTCGGCATGTCCGAAGGATGCCAAAGTAAAATGTCCCAATTCTCGTGTAGGAAGTCTCGTGGTGCGGCATCCATTGTGGGGCTCAAGCGTGTCCCGATGGAAGCTGTCTTTGTGGGTCTATTGGATGGACACGGAATTTGACTATCTCGTATGTGGGTTTAAATGAGGTGGACTTGGAGTGCGTTTGTCGAGTATCACATCGTCCACATCCTTGTGGCGCCGTATGGCGTTGTTAGTTCTTCGGCCGCTAGGGCTTCAGATAATGCTTCCAAGGCTAGTGCTGCAGTTTTATTTTCGGTGCGGAGTGCGACGTCCGAATCACTAGCTAGAGTGATGATTCCATTGGGTGCAGGCATTTTAAGCTTCATGTACCCGTAATGGGGTATAGCTTGAAAGCTCGTGAATGCGTCCCACCTAAAAGGGCGTGGTATCCGCTGCTGAAAGGAGCCACTTGGAATGTGATTTCTTCGGACCGGTAATTCTCCGGGGTGCCGAATACCACATCGAGTGTGATTTTTCCGCTGGCAACGTGCCTCCCGACTAGGGATGATTCCCACTGAAGGTCGTGCCGCTTTTCTCAATGCGGCTTTTATCAATTCCATCTTGTTGAGTGTTTCTTCATAGATCAAGTTTAATCCGCTTCCGCCGTCCATGAGTACTTTAGTGAGCCGAAAGCCGTCCACGATTGGGCTAAGGACCAAAGCGGCGAGTGCGGGTATGCGGAATTGAGGTTCGCCATCGCAGCCGAAAGTTATAGCGATGTCGTTCCGCAGTTTATTTTTGCCACGCGTGGCGATTTCAAAAAATTCGATGAGTTTCGCTTGCGCCTATTATTTGAGGCGAAAGTCTCAAGACCTGTCAATACCGCATTGTTGTCTTCGGCGGGATGTTGCTCTGCTTTATGGTTTACAAGAAGATCCTCGCCGCTTTTTGCTACCTGCCGGAGTATCCAACATGCTCTAAGGCTGTGCGTTGGCATAGTATCCGGCGTGCTATGAATTTTGCATGACCCATTGAGCCATTCTTCCAATACAGTTCCACGTCCTGGAGTGGGCTTTGGTTTTTTAGGAATTGGATCGGTAACTTACGAGTTTGCCCTTTTAGCTCGGAGGAAGGGTTTAGTGAGAGCGGATTATCCCAAAAAAGTGCATTTGGGTTTTCCAGGCACTTTCCATCGCACAGTACTTCTGTACTATGGCTGCTAAGTCGGCAAAGTGTACTATGTCACGGCGACTTATAGCATTAAGGATCCCTTTGCTCATGCAATTTTTGCAGAAAAGTGAGATTGTGTCTTCCTCGCGACAGTCCTTGACCTTGTTTATCACAAGGAGGAATCTGGCCCAATAGCGATGTACTGTCTCTTGGGGCTCTTGTCTGATATGGGAGAGACGGCTTAAGTCTAGGTGGGTGGGCATAGTTAAATCTGGAATCTGATCCGATCTAATGTCCGAGGCGGAGGAGCTTCGAGCTTGGCGGCTTCCGGAGCTCCCGGTGTTGCCCGGATTTTCCGGCTCGTCGCCCGATTCTAAGTTCGAGTCCAGGTCATGTCCTCCCGCAAATGGGTATCCGCTCGAGAGCTCGGTGATCGGACATATTTCGGCCCTCAAAATAGAGGATAATCCATGTGTGGCTCTTCCACTACCGCTATCTCGTGGGTGGCCGGTGGGGATTTAATATCCCTTTGGTCGGGTTTAAGCCAATCCGATCATAGTCTATAGCGACTTCTAAGCGGCGTCACCCAAGAGCTCATTAAGGGAGGAGAGCTCCATTGGATCCATCTGTTGACAAGTTCCAAATTGGCGTGGAGGCTGTTTTTGATGACCCGAGAGGTCATCGTCGGTATGAAGCCGATCGGGCGGCCATGACAAAGCCGCCCTAGTCGGAGAGTTTGGCCTACCGCCAAAGGTTTCCCCAGAGGTGATGTCGCCCTTGACAGCGAGACGGGCCATCAAGCCTTGCGCGATGACACGAAGGAACTCTCAATGAAAGAACCAATGTCCGTGTCAAAACCGGCGGATCTCGGGTAGGGGGTCCCGATGCATGCGTCTAAGGCTAATGGTAACGAGGAGGCAAGGGACACGATGTTTTACCTGGTTCGGCCCTCTCGATGGAGGTAAAACCCTACTTCCTGCTTGATTGATCTTGATGATATGAGTATTAGAAGAGTTGATCTACCATGAGATCATAGAGGCTAAACCCTAGAAGCTAGCCTATGATGATTATGATTGTCCCCCTATGGACTAAACCCTCCGGTTTATATAGACACCGGAGGAGGCTAGGGTTTACACAGAGTCGGTTACAAAGAAGGAGATCTAATATCCGGGTCGCCAAGCTTGTCTTCCACGCAAAGGAGAGTCCCATCGGGACACGGGACGAAGTCTTGAGTCTTGTATCTTCATGGTCCAACAGTCCGGCCAAAGGATAAAGTCCGATGTGGATACCCCTAATCCAGGACTCCCTCAAGCTGTCAGCCTCTCAAATCAGAAGTCTCCAGTGTGAGCAGTGCAGGCCGGGCCGAAGGAGAACTCGGCCGAGTGAAGAAGCAGTTGGAGGATAACCAAGGTATGCAAAAACCTTGTTCGCATTCAGCGTGAATGAATAAGTTAGTATGATAAACATATATTCATGGTGTGCTCTAGGGCGATGACCGAAGTCGAGGCTCTTAAGAAGGCCGTGGCCGAGGTCGAGAAGAAGGCAGCCGCAGAAAGGTGTTCTTCATGAGAAGCCACGATGCTGGGTTATTAAAAGCGGAGCAAGAGCTCCAAGAGGCTGTGAAGAAATCTGAGACCTTGGAGCAGAGCTTAACGGAGAAAGAGTCCAAATCACCAAGGCTCATCAAGCCGCACGCGATGCCGAGCAAAGGCGCCTGCGGGAAATCCAGAGGCCGAGGAAGTTCGCAGCGGGTAAGGATTTTTCTATGCAAAGCAAGTATTTGAGGAGAAAATCAAGTTGTTAATTTGAATTCTAATTTCTTCAGGGGTGTTTGCGGAGCTACCATGCAGCATATCTGATGCCGCTCCAATTCTACCGAGCCGAAGAAAGGAGCATCATGAGAAGCTCTTACGGTCGCAGATGTCTGGCGCCAAATTATCCGAAGTGCCATTTGCCGATCAAATTTGAAGCAGCTTGATCGAATCGCATAAGGCGGCCGAACTAGCCATGAAGGATTTAATCATCCGGCTATGGCCCACCGAGCGATTCCAAGCAGCTACTTGAGGATCGTGAAGCGGCTTGTGAGTGCACGCCCTCGACTCGAAGTCATCAAGCGGTCGATGCAGTATGGAGGGTGCACGAATGGCCTTCGCCCGTGCAAAGGTGCACTTTGGGGAATATGGATCTTGAAAAGGCGATGGCCGAGGGACCGCCGAGGGAAGGAGCACCACAAGCTTTGAGTTATATTATGACGGTGTCTGAAAGGATCCGCCTTCTTGGTGGAGCAATGCACCAAGGACATTATATTTCCATGAATACAGTGATGTTGTCCTTTGCAATGTTGAACAAGGTCATTTCTATTATTTACCTTTATTCTTGGCAAACATTTCCTCCTCTTGTGGCGCTTTTATATATTAATCATGAGAGTTGGCGGTCGGCTTAAACTCGCCTTTACGTAGGAAGTAATGCAGGGGTGTTCGGATAAACTCGAGCACTCTTTATCCCAGTTTTGGGTCCTTGAAGGAGGTGTTCGGTATAGCGAACCGAGGCAATCGGACTATAAGGCTTTATCACTATCACTTAGCCATAGGAGTTTGACAAAAGGAAGGTAGGCGCAGCCCCTGGTGTTCGAAGACCGCACGAGGGGCTCTATAAGCACCTGATCGGAAGAAAAGCCGATCCATCGCATCTTTGCATTAGTTATCGCATAATGCGGAAGAAATCATAAAAGATTTTACAACCTCTCGAACAGTGACCAACTCTCGCCAGTATCATGTGGTCAGCTTTTCGGCTTTCATCTTGAGGCGCTCGTCCGGAAGAACCGGGACACAATCGCAGTAGTTCTCCCTGTGCCGCCTTAGCCGATATAGCGGAACGTAAGGCAGAAAAACATGGGAGCCGGGCAAACCCAACTATTAACCCAAGACATGATTCGGAGCTAATGCATATAATGCTATAAGTTCGGGGTGGCGAACGACCGCGAAGGTGTTCGGACTTTATTGCCGTATTATGGGTACAATGAAGCCCCTGGCATATCAAGGCATATCGCGGTGTACGGATGCCATTTGCCAAAGAGTGTCAATAAGAAACAACAGCAGATAAGCATCATATAAAGCCACATGTTATAATTTAATAACACGTCGATGCGTACGAATACAAGTAATGTGATAAAAATAAATATGACTTCGGAACTTGCTGAGATCAGGCGGGAGGAGGCTGTGTGCGGATCTGGAGTGTAATCGGATGGTCATCAAGGGGAATATCTAAGGATTCCCTTACGCATTCGAGTTTTTTCCATGTCGCCAGTCCTGGCCTATGCAAAAGTGGACCTGCAAAGATAGTGCGAAGAGATATTTGTGTGCCACGAAGCGGTTAAGCCACATTGTGTGGCCTATCCTAGTCGTGCCTCCGTTTACTGCCGGAGTGTTTTCATTGAGCTCCGGACGAGCCGGGCTATCCTGCCGCGAAGTAGTTTGGACTCCCTTGACGGTGTCTGGGAGCTTGGCGGTCGACTCGAGGTTCGATTGAAAGATGCCACTTGTTGCTTCTGCTGTTAAGGTGGCGGTATACTCTTCGGCACAGAGGGGGAGTTCGTCCTTGCCATTAACTGTTATGACAACGCGCGGACCGGGCGTCTTGAGCTTACGGTAGGCGTAATGTGGCACCGCATTGAATCGAGCAAACGCGGTTTGTCCGAGCATTGCATGATAATTACTGCGAAAAGGGACGATGTCGAAGATTAACTCTTCGGTACGGTAATTGTCCGGTGATCCGAAAACTACCTCCAGAGTGATGGAGCACATAACGGGCCTCCACCTAGTATAACACCTTTAAAGGTGGTTTTAGTGGGTCTGATTATCGAAGATCAATACCCATCTTGTGCACTGTGTACTGATACAACAAGTTTAGATCGCTACCTCCGCCCATAAGGACTCGTGTGAGGTGGAACCCGTCAATTATTGGGTCAAGGACTAGTGCGGCTGAATTGCCCTGATTGGTATTGGCCGGATGATCCGTACGGTCGAAGGTGATCGGCCATAGTTTATATTGTGGGGCGACTGGCTCCATTAAGTCGACATCCCTAAGAGTGCACATCCGTTCCAGCTTGGGAATGTGGGTGGTGTTTATCATGTTCACCGTTTTGATTTGCGGGGGAAATTTCTTTTGTCCTCCTGTGTTCGGTGATCGAGGCTCCTCATCATTGTCATCGCTTTGAGACCCCTTCTCCTTGTTTTCGGCACCTGACCTGCCGGCTTGTTTGAAGACCCGGCATTCTCTGTTGGTATGATTGGCTGGTGTCCTGGGGTGCCATGAATTTGGCATGGACGGTCGAGTATGCGGTCCAGACTGGATGGGCCCGAGTTGTTATTTTTGAATGGCTTTTTTCACGACGGACTTAGAGCTGATCGAATCCGGCATTGACGGCCGTGTCTTCGGCGTCATCGCCATTGTTGCAACGCTTGTGTTTGTTGCATCGGGGCTTGCCGATGCTATCTCTGGCCTCTGATGTGCCAGGATTGCTTGCTGTGTTGTTGCTATGAGCCAACCAGCTATCCTCGCCCGCACAAAAGCGGGTCATGAGTGTCGTGAGGGCTGCCATGGACTTCGGCTTTTCTTGGCCGAGATGTCGGGCAAGCCACTCGTCACGGATGTTGTGCTTAAAGGCCGCTAGGGCTTCGGCATCCGACGATCGACAATTTGGTTCTTTTTAGTTAGGAACCCGAGTCTGCATTTCTGGCGGACTCTCCAAAGTTGTTGGGTTATGTGACTTAAATCATATGCATTTGGTGGTCGCACATAAGTGCCACAGAAGTTATCCAGAATGTGTCTACCAGGTTCTCCCAACTTCCAATGGAGTTTGTCGGCAAACTATTCAGCCAATGCCGAGCGGTCCCTTGAGTTTTAGTGGGAGGTATTTGATGGCGTGTAGATCATCCCTTGAGCCATGTGAATGTGGAGAAAGAAAACTTCTATCCAACCCGCGGGGTCTGTTGTGCCATCGTATGATTCAATATTCACGGGTTTAAACCCTTCTAGGAATTCATGATCCATTACTTCGTCAGTGAAGCATAGGGGGTGTGCGGCGCCTCTATGCCGAGCTACATCACGACGCAGTTCAAATGAGTCTGGCCTGTTGTATTCGGCCTGGCCGGATTTTTTTTTTAGTATATCCGGCATGACGGTCATCGTCACGCGTTGGGGCACGCCCCCGTGATCCGTAGATCGATCTTGACTGTCCTTCTTTGTTTTCCAATTTGTCTCGCAGATCATGTGTGTAGCCCCGACGCCGTGTTTTGCTTGTTTGGCGACGGGGTGCGGGCTGGACTTCGGGCTGATACGCCGCTTTGTCTCGGCCACGAGGTGGTCGGTCAGCCGCATCCTGTGCTGGTAGTGTAGGCTTTAATGCCTCCTCCTCGAGTTGAGGTAGCAACCTGCACTTTGGGTAACTTTTGGTTGGGCGCTCGGGTCCGTATTCCTTGGCTGCCAGGACCTCGGTCCATCTATCAGTTAGCAGAACTTGATCAGCTTGAAGCTGTTGATGTTTTTTCTTCAGGCTTTTTGCAGTGGCTATAAGCCGGCGCTTGAAGCGCTCCTGCTCGACGGGATCCTCAGGCACGACGAATTCTTCGTCGCCAAGGCTTACCTAAATGCGTCGAGAGAGAGAGGCATGTAATTGTCGTCCTCGAATCTCCATCCATTGCACGCTCATCGGGCTAGCTTGCCCATCCTCCCGTCCGGGATTGCTCGGCGCTTGGCTGGCGGGATTGTTTTCGTCTTCGGCATTATCCGGAGTGCTATTTTCTCTTGTGCCGGTATCACTATTTTTGCTATGGCGGGGCTTAGAGCGGCGCCGCTGACATCGGCGCGTAGATTGTTTCTCAAGGGGGTTATCCTCCGTTGCCTCGTCGCCATTGCTTTCTTTGGGTGTGTCCACCCTATATATATCATATGATGAGGTGGTATCCGGTGCCACAATAGGCGGTGGTTCTGTTCTTCTCGGCTGCCGTCGTCCATACCGTCGATGTCATCAGAGTCGAAATCAAGCATGTCGGTTAAGTCATAGACAGTGGCTATAAAGTGGGTGGTGGGTGGGTAACGAATTTCTTCATCGTCCGCTTCCCACTCAAGCCGGACATAGTTCGGCCAAGAGTCTCCGATAGGGAGAGGATTTTAATGAATTAAGCATGTCGCCCAAGGGCGAGTCTTTGAAAAGATATCATGGAGGTAAACTCCATGATCGGTGCCCAATCGGGTTCGATGGGCACGCAGTCGTCTGTGATTCGAACTGCGGCCGAGAGGCAGTCCGGGTCCGACGACACCGGCCTCATCAGAGGTGAAGTCTGTGTTCGGCTCTATGGCCGCTGAGTGTGCGACCTCCGTGGCGGGGTCCATCCACCCGTCCTTGGATGGCACGATCTGCTCCAGATTAAGAGCCGGGGTAGCTACAGGTGTGATCTCCTGAACACCGTCTGATGGCAGATCTAAGTCATGCTCATCGTAACTATTCGGCACACCTATCATGGGCTCGAATCCGTCGAAGATCAAGTCTCCGCGGATGTCGGCGGTGTAGTTCAGGCTTCCAAACTTGACCTGATGGCCAGGGGCGTGGCTATCGATCTGCTCCAGATGGCCAAGTGAGTTGACCCGCAGTGCGAAGCCGCCGAATATGAAGATCTGTCCAGGGAGGAAAACCTCACCCTGGATCGCATCATTGTAGATGATTGAAGGAGCCATCAAGCCTTACCGTGATGACATAGTGGAACTCTCAATGAAAGCACAAATGTCGGTGTCAAAACCGGAGGATCTCGAGTAGGGGGTCATGAACTGTGCGTCTAAGGCTAATGGTAATAGGAGGCGGGAGAAACAATGTTTACCCAGGTTCGGGCCCTCTCTATGGAGGTAATACCCTACTTCCTGCTTGATTGATCTTGATGATATGAGTATTACAAGAGTTGATCTACCACGAGATCGTGTAGGATAAACCCTCGAAGCTAGCCTATGATTATGATTGTTCTTGTCCTATGGACTAAACCATCCGGTTTTATAGACACCGGAGGAGGCTAGGGTTACACAGAGTCAGTTATAGAGAAGGAAATCTTCATATCCGAACTGCCAAGCTTGCCTTCCACGCAAAGGAGAGTCCCACCCGGACACGGGATGAAGTCTTCAATCTTGTATTTTCATGGTCCAACAATCCGGCACAAGTACATAGTCCGGCTATCCGAGGACCCCCTAATCCAGGACTCCCTCAGTGACCCTACTCTCCTCAGCTTCATCCAGAGTTGTGGTCAATGGGTATGCAGAGCCAAAAATTCATGCATGCTCTAGGTCATAGGCGGGGTGACCCACTTGTCACCACTACTATTCATCATCGTCATGGACGTGCTCACATCTCTCATATCTAGAGTGCATGAGTGTGATGTTCTCAGCAGGATGTCGAGATGTTCCCTGATGCAGCGGACCTCCACATATGCTGATGATGTGGTCCTAATCATAAGGCCAACGTATTTTGACCATAGATTTTGTCCGGGAGGTGATGCATATTTTTGGGAGAGCATTAGGACTCCACATCAACTATGCAAAATCTGCGGTGATCATGATCTGTGATGAAGAAGGAGATAAGGAGTTGGTGGTCGCACCTCTTCCGTGGAAGATGAAAATTTTCCATGTAAATATTTTTTTTAGAAAAGTAGGATGACCCCTGGCCTCTGCATCTGGGCGATGCGCACTTTATTAATTATTCTCACAAGACCTTACAAAATCAATACAACAATAAGACTAAAGCCACAGTCTAAGCAACAAACCGTCACTACACCTATCCAGTTGATGAAGGGGCGCAGATAGCCTGGGCCTAATACCAAGCAGACATCGCAGCCCAAGCCTAACATCTAAGACACGAGACCCCAACCTAGCCACTTGTCGGTGCAGGGCACCTTGATCCGACATGCTCTCGAGGCCCGCCGCCAATCGCCACCGCTCCATCTTGAGCTGTATTGATGCATCAACCTTGCTTGGTCCAAATTTATCGTCAACGCCACCACGGCGCCTAACAAAGACTCTCCTCCTGCTGGCATAAACAGCTGAACACGTCATGATGCGCCATCGATACACCTCGGCGCCATGCTACCAAGTATCACCGGTAGACACACCTTGAAGTCCTTGGAGGATCTGTAGATGCGTAGCTTTTTGCCGACCGGGCATGACCAAGCGTAGCACTTTGTCGGTCGTGCATGACTTGACATCTCCACCGAAGCTCCGTGCAAGATGAAGCCCCTCCACCTCCACGCCTCGACTTCCAAATATTGCTCCACAAACGATGTTCTCAAGAGAGAAACGACACCGCAGTGCCGCCATCGTCTGATCTGGAACACCAGATCCTAGGGTTTCCCCCAGAGCAGCACGAGTGAGTCGACATTAGTTACACGACGATGCCTTCATCAAGGTAACGGGGTAGAACGCTGCCATCGTCTGCCGTCGGCTCGGTTTTCACCGGCAACCATGTCTCCCCAACTCGCAGCCGAGACTAGATGATGGATCTCGAGATCTGATCACCAAGCTTCTGGCCAGCCACTGCCAACGAAGAAGATGACCACCACCACTGGCTACACCGGTGATACGTCCATTTTGCATCATGCTTTTATATCAATATTTATTGCATTATGGGCTGTTATTACACATAATATATCAATACTTATGGCTATTCTCTCTTTTTTTACAAGGTTTACCATGAAAAGGGGATGCTTGCTGGAATTTTACGGAAAAGGAGCAAACGTTGAAACCTATTCTCGCACGGCTCCAAACGTCCTGAAACTCCACGAAACAACTTTTTGGAATTAATAAGAATTTCTGAGCGAAAGAAATACGCCAGGGGGGCCACACCCTGTCCAGGAGACAGGGGGCGCGCCCTATCTCCTGGGCCCCCTGGTGGGCCTCCGGCGTCCATCTTCTGCTATATCATCACTTTTATCCTGGAAAAAATCATGGGCAAGCTTACGGGACGAAACTCCGCCGCCACGAGGCGGAACCTTGGCGGAATCAATCTAGGGCTCTGGCGGAGGCTGTTACTGCCGGGGACACTTCCCTCGGAGGGGGAAATCATCACCAACGTCATCACTGCGATCCTCTCATCGAGAGGGGGTCAATCTCCATCAACATCTTCACCAACACCATCTCCTCTCAAAACCCTAGTTCATCTCTTGTATCCAATCTTGTACCAAAACCACAAATTGGTACATGTGGGTCGCTAGTAGTGTTGATTACTCCTTGTAGTTGATGCTATTTGGTTTACTTGGTGGAAGATCATATGTTCAGATCCTTCATGCATATTATTACTCCTCTGATTATGAACATGAATATGCTTTGTGAGTAGTTACGTTTGTTCTTGAGGACATGGGTGAAGTCTTGCTATTAGTAGTCATGTGAATTTGGTATTCGCTCGATATTTTGACGAGATATATGTTGTCTTTTCCTCTAGTGGTGTTATGTGAACGTCGACTACATGACACTTCACCATTATTTGGGCCTAGAGGAAGGCATGGGGAGGTAATAAGTAGATGATGGGTTGCTAGAGTGACAGAAGCTTAAACCCTAGTTTATGAGTTGCTTCGTTAGGGGCTGATATGGATCCATATGTTTAATGCTATGGTTAGATTTACCTTAATACTTCTTTTGTAGTTGCGGATGCTTGCAATAGGGGTTAATCATAAGTGGGATGCTTGTCCAAGTTAGTGCATTACCCAAGTACCGGTCCACCCACCTATCAAATTATTAAAAGTCTTTGAGCGTGAATCATATGAGCGTGATGAAAACTAACTTGACGATAATTCCCATGTGTCCTCGGGAGCTCTTTCCTCATTATTAGAAATTGTCCAAGCTTATCCTTTGCTACATAAAAGATTGGGCCACCTTCTTTGCACTTTATTTACTTGTTGCTCGTTACCATTTATCTTATCACAAAACTATCTATCACCTACAATTTCAGTGCTTGCAGAGAAAACCTTACTGAAAAACGCTTATCATTTCCTTCTGCTCCTCGTTGGGTTCGACACTCTTACTTATCAAAAGGACTACGATTTACCCCCTACACTTGTGGGTCATCAACCGGCTAGAACAGATTTTCCATGGGTGCCGCCAAGCAGTCCACCAGGCGCTCGACGCGGCCGCCGATCTAAAGCCAGATGACATGCTGCCGAAGACCGCATCGCGCCGCCGCCCGATCCAGCCAACCCATGACGCCGTGGCTTTGGCCGAGGGCCGACCACCGCCGTCGTCGAAGCCAACACCGTCGCTTCTAGATCGGCCGCACCTCCACGCATGTTGGGGTCCCGCCACCCCTGAGACGCAGGAGGGAGGAAGAGCCCCCGCCACCGCCGTCGGCCTCCGGGCGCAAGCCGGCGGCGTCCTCGGCAGTGGCGGAGGAGGGAGGAGGATTGGCTAGGCCCCAGCGGCGGCTAGGGTTGGGGAGCCCGAGTCGCCCGAGCGGGGGGCGACCCGTGCGAGTAATAAAACTTGACCTCCCTGCAAATACTTGGGTCTTCAACTTTCCATTTGGCAATTCTCACGCTCTGAATGGCAGCCTATTATGGACAACGTGCTCAACTTCATGTCGGGAAGGCAAAAAGGTCCCATTACTGCGTGTAGGACGACGGTAATCTTTGGTTCACGATGTGGTTATGGCGATGCCATGCACCACCCATCTTGGTTGCCAATGCTCCAAAATGGGCACTTGAGTGTGTTAACAATAGATGTCGTGCTTTCTTACGGGAGGGGCAGATGTAATCCATGGAGGGAAGTGTTTAGTAGCATGATAGAGGGTATGCAGACACAAAGAGCTTGGCGGGCTAGGAGTTATGGACCTCAAGAGACATGGGCTCGCTTTGCGCCTAGGTTGGGAATGGCTCAAGCGTACTGACACAACTAGACCGTGGCAGGGCCTAAAGATGGCACATGTTCCATAAGTATAGATGGCATTCAACAACCTGGTTCACCGGCAGCTGGGGTCAGGTGAGAATGTGTTGTTTTGGAAAGATAGATGGATTAGAGGAGCTACGATAGAGGAGATTGCCCCGGACATCATGGCCCATATCCGCACCCAAACCATAAATTGAAGACTAGTTAAGGAGGGCTTACCTAATCATCGATGGCCTTGAGCATTTCAGGAGATCTCTCCACCAACGGACCGGTCCGACTCATTAGACTGTGGGAAATTATGCTCTCAGTTTAGCTTGACCCCAACCGACAATATATGGCAATATGGCCGTGGAATGAGCGAGGGGTGTACACTCTTGCTTCGGCTTATCATATGCTCTTCATGGGTGCGATAAAGGTGGCTTTTGCTAGCTGGCTATGGAAGTGTTGGGGGCCACTAACTTGCAAAATGTTCTTATGGTTGGCCATTCAATAACTAATCTAGACATACGACCGGAGGCTCAAACATGGTCTTCAAGAGGAGAGATCGCCATGCTTTCTTTGCGACCAAGAGGAAGATAACGTCGGCCATATCCCGCTCCAGTGCGTCCACTTGAAGAAAGTATGGCATTTGACATTCGTCAAGACTAGGATGGATCCATCACCGGTTCATGATGGTAGATAGGATGAAGAATGGCGGGGAAACTCTTGCCAGCGCATAGCAAGATGCACCGAAAGGCGTTTTACTCTCTAGTCCTGTTGGTTTGCCGAAACCTTTGGAAGCAAAGGAACATCTGATTGTTTCGTAATGCTACAGCAACGGTCAGTACGTCGGACTTAGTAACAAAGATATTAGATGAGCTTTGTGTGGGTTCTAGGCTCTAGAAGGAGGGAGAGGAGTGAATTATCTATGTGTGTAGTAGCGTATGAAAGTTGGAGTTGGGGTGGCGCGTTGCTTCAGCCGAGTTGTGGCTGTGAGGCTATTTTCTCTCTATCTTCTGGAAAGCTTTTATTTACAAACTCTTCTATAAAGTTATGGTAGCAATTTGCACATTCTCAAAAAAAAAAACCATTGTTTCATTCTCAAGGCCCAACCCAACTAGCATCTTTTAGATTAGGCCCAACCCAATCAGGAAATTCCTCAAACCCTTACTTTTCCTCACCCCTGCGGGCGCTGGCGGTGCTGCATCCAGTCAAATCGGCGGCGGTGCGGCGCCTGCACGTCGACGGCTGCATTCTCAAGCGCGGAGCCTGCACACCGGCGTCTAGCTTGACCCACGCACACCCCACCTTCCTAGCTTCTCCTGCCCCGCTTCATCTACCTCGCTGCTCAGCTGCACTGGCCTGCCCCGCGACGCCGGAGAACGCCGGCGGTTGCCTCTCTTGCTCCCGCACGCCGCACCAGCCTAAGCTCTGCCGGCTGACTGAGGTGAGCTGGACAGGGATTAATTGCTTCTTCGAGTTTTTTCGGATACCCTTCGGAGGCCTGCAACTGAAAGAGAAGCCTCTCCTTCCTCTTCTGTCTCGTCAGGCAAGCCTTCCCTCCTCCTCGGCATCACCCGCAAACCTAGCTACTTGCCGCCGCCGAGGAGGAGATGGCGCCACTCGCACCCAAGCGCCGCAAGGCAGCACCTTCCCCTTCCCCTCCCCTTTCGGAGGCTTCTTCCGACTCCGGCAGCGACTCCGACCTCAACCTCCACGACAACTCCGACCCAGAGGACGGCTTCTTCTCCGCAAGGAGGGCTGCCAATGACGGCGACCAAGATTTCTCTGCCGTAGCTCTCCACCCCCTCTCATTTTCCTTTTGTTCATATATACTTAGATTGCTTAGCTATTTTGTGCCTGTCTCTCTTTGGTTAGAGCGACGAGGAGATCGACCATGAGGAGGAGAGCGACAATGAAGAGGAGAATGATGGTGAGATGGGGGAGCTCGAGGAGGAGTATCGCACCCTCCAGGCCAACCAACAGTAATGTTCCCTTCCACCCGTCCTCTACATCTACATGACTACATGTCTCACTTTCACACGGTTTACTTTACAATCTGCTTCATGATCTCACATGTATTTCTTCTCTTCTAGTTCTGCATAAGCACATATTTTTTTCTTTCACGCGCAGAAGCATTCTTCAGACCTTGAAACAGCATAGGGATGATGATGTCTCGAGAGGCCAGGCAGTCAAAAACCAAAAGGTATTATGTGCGATTGCGCAGCTATCCTTCACATTCATTGTATTTAAGCTTTCAAACTATTAACCTTTACATCCAATTTCTGTTTACTGAAGGCGCTATGGGATAAGACCCTGGAAATGAGATTCTTGCTGCAAAAGGCATTTACCACTTCAAACAAGCTTCCCAAGGTCTGTTTCTCTCCCATGGCCGTAACATTCATCTTCGTTTATTCATCATAATTGATTTTACTTCTGAAGAATGCATGATTGTAGGCCGCATTCTAATGTATATACTGTTCTGTTCTTGCAGGACCCCACCAAGTCAAGGTTCTGCAGTCACGATCAGGAGATCGAGCAAGCATATGTTGATCTGTTGGACTCATCGAAACAGACTCTTGGCTCCATGCTTGAGCTGCAGGAGGTTCGGGCACCTGCTCATGTTTTTTGCTTCAACACTACAGTATAGTCTATACATTTGTTAGTCCAGATTTTCTTACTGCCCACAATATGGTCCCCAAAACTACCTGTAGGCTTTACTAGAGCGGAACCAGGCCGCAAAGGGTGTGAAAAGGTACTACTGTAATCCAGTCTCTCTCATTCTGAAAGATGCCTCGAAACGTTTGGTAATCCCGACTTAGTGACAGATGCTTTGCCTAATTCAACTGGAGAGAATGACGAGTGGTTGCAAATGCAGAAAGTGCAGACAAGGTAACCTTTTGCATTAAAAGAGACTCTGATGAAGTACTGTGGGATATACTCTTCAATGTGTTACAGTGTCTTGCATAGCAGCAGATCTTTTGTTAATCAGCACTTATGCAGTTCTGCACTTATATACCAGTATAATGTGTTTTGTGCTTTTGTTCCGTATCGTATCAGTAGAATGTGTTTTATGCTTAATACCGATCATTTAAACTCTCCCCTGCTCCTGTATTATAATAGTTTCTTAAGTGCATTTGAGTTAGCGAATTGTTTGTGTGGCGCTGATATTTTTTCTTTTCTTTTTGGGTTTCATCTTTACAGACATTGTTTTCTGGATTGCTAATTTGCTACCTATTCCTGATTAATGTTGGTGAATTTGGCAACTTGTATTCAGACTAACATCCAGCAAGAAAAAAAAATAGTTCCACCATATTGGCGAATCCTTAAGTTAGCATGCACGGGATAAATGATTATAAGTATATACACAAACTAATATAAAAGCACTAAGCAGATATTTTTCTGTTAAAAAAAGGCGGTAACTGGAAAACCAAACTTGGTGTGTCGGTTCTAGAGCTTGTCAAATTGCACTTGTATGTATTTTGCTTGGGCTGTTTTTCTTCTTGACTTTCTGCACATATACAGCATAAAACAGCGTTTGATATCATGGTTTTTGTACAGAATGACCCTGTTCAGAAATACTGAGATAGATAAATGGCAGAGGAAAACACAGGTCACAACTGGCGCTGCTGCACTGAAAGGAAAGTTGCACGCATTTAATCAGGTTAGCTGAATGCCTATTTAAGTACTTCTAGTACTTTGTTATTGTGGAACATGCCTTGATATCTAAAATGCTAAAACCTCTGCTTTCCCCTGGTCTTGTATGAGAACAGAACATAAGTGACCAAGTTGCTGGTTATATGAGGGACCCAAGCAGGATGATTAACAGGATGTACCTGCGGAAATCTGATGTTGGTGTATTTGGGGAGGTAATTTAGATTCATCTATTATAATGGTCCACCAGTTCAGTTTCTACTTCTAATTATAATGATTGATTTGTGTCTTCTCATTCATTTTGCAGAGTGCAGCACAGCCTGCTACTGCTGTGGAGGTTTGAGCAATACTTCATTCTTTAGTTAAATTATTTCAAGCTTGCTTGTCTCTCATTGTTCTATTCAGATTCTGTGTTATGTGTTCTAGTGTAGTTCATTTCTTCCATTGAGGCGAAACTTCATGCAGCCTCAGTTATTTATCTCGCTGACTATTTAGGATGTGCTGTGTAGTAACCGTCCTGGTCTCATATGTTCACCCCTTGTTGCAACTCAGGGCAAAGATGTGGAAGGTGATCCTGAACTCATCGATGATTCTGAATTTTATCATCAACTTCTCAAGGAGTTTCTCGAGTCATGTGATACGGGGGCATCTGGTTAGCTCATATCCAACTAGTGTTCACCTGCACATCTCTTTTTGTTGTTGCCCTGAATGCACTGTTTCTCGAGTCATGTGATACGGGGGCATCTGGTTAGCTCATATCCAACTAGTGTTCACCTGCACATTTCTTTTTGTTGTTGCCCTGAATGCACTGATGGACCATGGTGCTGCAATGTTCACAGAATCCGCATTTTACGCTCTGAGGAAGAAGCAGCACAACAAGAGAAAACTTGTTGACCGCCGTGCTTCAAAGAGCAGAAAGATAAGGTAGGCTTGCTTTGGGCGCAGTCTGTTTTTCTTCCATGGGATTGCTATCAACTTGTTTATGTTATTTTCAGGTACAGTGTCCACGAGAAGATTGCTAATTTCATGGCCCCAGTACCGATGACAGTTCCTCCGATGGCTTCAAAATTGTTTGAGAATTTATTTGGAATGGGCAACCAAAAGGCCCCTGCTCTCTGATTTAAGAAACGATTCAAAATTTTGACATCAGAAGAAGATTTATCCATTCCTTCTTACGTACTCCCTAGTTTTAAACTGTAATATGTGATGGCCTTACTGCTAGAAGATCAGTGAAGCAAAATTGTTGTGTCGTTGGGCCCAGGAAGCGCATTTCTGTTTCTTTGTAATGGATGGTATAATTCAAATCCCATGGGAGTGATATAGATCGGTGCTGTTGAAACTGGAGATGGGCCAGCAGACAATGTCCCTTCTGGAGGGTGCACCAACTCGCGGTTCTGCGCCGCTGCCATATCTTTCTTCAGCTGGGTCAAAATTATTTTGCTAGCACACTGAACTTCTTCGGGTCAACCTGCATCAACACGGCAACCAATGAAAAACAATCTTTTATGCATGGATTGACATGGAGCGAGGAAGAGAGGAAGTAATCTTGAATGTAATCGAACAGATGGTGCCTTCTCGGGGTAGTCCTTGTCACAGAATAGCTTCATCTGGTAGATGCGACCCTCGTGGACAGTCAGCAAAGGTTGGGTAAGATAAAAAAAATTAAGTAATCTAAATGGCAATAACTGAAAGAAGAGTAGTTTGACTGCAATTCCACCAAATAGAACAGGAAGCAAACATTTTATCGTTTGGACTTGCTCACCTCAAGCCAGATGGGGCTCATCATTCATTGCTCAAGCAGTTCCTCACGCCAAAAAGTCAGGCGCAGAGACTAACCTTCTCAGGTTCTGTTGGCATCTTACCTACCCGATACGCCAGGGCTATTTCTCGCCCGCTGCGAGACAACTGGTCACTCTCGCCATCAGCGATCCTGCCAACGGGCCGGTCGAGCTAGTGGTTTTTCTGTGCGCGCAGGAACAGTTCGTTCATGCTGGTTTTTCCGGTTTGGTGTGCTTCGCTCTGGTTTTCTTGTGTTCGTTTTTACTTTCATTTTTCTTTTTCTGTTTTTCATTTTTTTCTTTCTACCTCCTGTTTTTTTACCTTTTCTTTTTTCTTCTCTGCGGTTCTTTACGAATTTTCTTTGGCATTACAAATTGCTCTTCCTTTTATTCTCTTTCTTCTTATTTTTTCAAAATACTCCATCCATTCCTAAATAATTGTCTTTCTAGAGATTTCAACAAATGACTACATACGGAGCAAAATGAGTGAATCTACAATTTAGAACATGTCTACATACATCCGTATGTTATAGTCCATTTGAGATGGCTAGAAAGACAAATATTAGGGAACGGAGGGAGTACATGTCAACTTCCCTCTCACCTCTGAAGACCTTGGCATTCCTGATGATCCAAATATTTCAGCAGGCAATAAATACTACTTATCTTCCAAATTCTCAGGCACAAAGGTTTTAATGAGAAGTGGATCCTATGGATGAAACAGCTGCTGGCCACTGGTACTTCTTCAGTCCTTCTTAATGGTGTCCCTGGGAGGAAATTCATTTGTAAAAAAGGTGTTAGGCAGGGGGACCCTGTTTCTCCTCTGCTCTTTGTGATAGCTGCTGATCTACTGCAAACAGTGACTAATGATATGTTCAGCAAGGGTATCCTAAAGCTGCCTATTCCCTGCCATGACCAAGACTACCCTGTCATACAATATGCTGATGATACTCTGATCATCCTACCTGCTGACAGGCAGCCCTGAAGGATATGTTGTTGGTGTTCTCTCAGTCCACAGGTCTTGATGTCAACTACCATAAATCTTTCATCATTCCTATAAATGTTGAAAATCACGGTCATATGAGATCTTGCTTCGCTTTTGGATGCCAAATTGGAAAGATGCCTCTTACATATCTTGGCTTGCCTGTGGGTACTACTAGACCTAAGATGGTTGACTTCATGCCTCTTGTGGATTGCATGGAGAGGAGAATGACTGCCAGCTCCTCCTTCCTTAATCAAGGTGGAGGCTGCAGTTCTTGAACTCTGCTTTGTCTTCCATGCCAATTTTCTTTATGGGTAGCCTAGCTGTTCCGCTGGTATCCTCAAGCAACTGGAAAGAATTCAAAGACAATGTCTGTGGAGAAAAAATAGAGATGAGCCTGCTCCATCTCTTGCTGCTTGGGATCTGATTTGTAGACCAAAAAACAAGGGTGGTCTTGGTATTCTGAACTTGGGTGTTCAAAATGTGGCTTTGCTTCTCAAGCATGCTAGTAATTTCCTTAACAGGAAAGATCTACCTTGGGTGTCCTTAATCTGGGATTCATACTATTATGATGGAATGCCCCAGGGAACAACCTCTTGTGGCTCCTTTTGGTGGAAGGATATTTGCAAGGTCTTGCAGAATTTTAGGGACTGCTCTTGGGTGCAGGTCAATGCTGGAGACACTGCTTGCTCTTTTACGGTTCGACAATTGGAATCTTGGCAATGAAGTTTCTAGCTTGCAGTCTAGATTTCCAAGATTATTCTCTTTTGCCAAGGATCCATGGATTTCAGTTAAGGATATTTTCAATTCCATAAACTTGTACCAGCACTTCCACCTACCTTTGTCTGCTCAAGCTTTTGATGAGTTAAACTTAATAAAAGATATGTTAGTCTCCCACGTAAGAGATGATACTTGTAAGGATCTGTGGTTGTGGCGAGGGCTCTTCAAAGGTTTACAAACCCAAACTGTTTCTTGCCATGCTTTTCAGTAATGAAATCTACAACCACTTGCGGTCTTTGGATCCGGAAATCCTCTTGCACTTCTAAAATCAAGGTTTTTGCTTGGATGCTCATCATGGGCAGACTCAACACCAAGGATATGGTTGACAGGAGACACCGCACATGGATGATGGTGTTACTTGTAAGTCAGTGCCCCTTCAAGCAAGAGAAACCAGAGACCATCTTTTTTCAACTGCAATTTCGATTATCGAGTTTGGAATTATTTGTAGATTGATTGGTCGGCTGGAAACTCAATGTCTGATTTGGTCATCCAGGCAAAGAGGAGTTTTGATAAGCCTTTCTTCACTGAAGTAGTATTTATTGCCTGCTGGAATATTTGGATCATCAGGAATGCCAAGGTCTTCAGAGGTGAGAGGGCAAGTTTCAATAAATGGAGAGGAGTTTTCAGACATGACATGTCTCTGATGCAGCACATAATTAAATCTGTCTACAAGGATGACTTGCTCAAATGGATTTCTTTCCTGCCTCCTTAAGCCTAATCTTTTCTTTATTTGTTTTCTTCTTTCCTTTTGGGTTATCTCTTGTAATCCAGTTGTTGTAACTGTCTTCCTGTTTTTAATAAAGTTTTGAAATGCTGTGGGGGTTTTGCCCCACAGTTTACAGTCAAAAAAAAAGTACATGTCAACTTTTTAAATACATGTTATACATTTTTCTTATACTTGGGCATAACTTTTTTGATACATGTTGAACATTTTTCAAATACATGTTTGGAACATTTTCTTTGAAGAAATGTAAAACATTTACAAATATATGTTGAATACTTTTCTGAATGGTACGAAACATCTTTCAAAACTACATGATTTTTTTTACTTTTCACATTTTTTTAAATGTCATGTACATTTTTATGAAATGTGTGAAATTTTTTGTTAAATGTATTGAACATTTTTTTGAATGGTAGATTTTGTTTTTGAAAGTACATGATTTTTTATGTTGTATCACAAACCTTTTTTTTGAATGATACAAACATTATTCTAAACTACAAACATTTTTTTAGTCGTATAAACATTTTTTGACATTGCATAAGCATTTTATTAATGGTGCAAAACAACTTTTTTCTAAATTATGCGAACATTTCTTTTTTACCTTGTATTAACATTTTTTAAATGTCAAAAATATATTTTTGAAACGGGCATAGATCTTCTACTGTCACGAACATTTTTTTTAATGCTAATGACATTTTTAAAAGTTTTCTGGACTTTTTTATACAGTGCACGCACATTTCTTAAATGAGTGATGGATTTTTTTAGTTATAATAATATTCGTGTTATAGGAAAAAACGTATTGTTAAAGGGGGTCTAGGTGATGCATATATTATATTTCCAAGTGATGCTCAAACCTATACACTCCCTACCGCTTCGAGTGAAGCCTTTGGAAATCTTCGGCGGAGCTGACGAATTTCCTAGTGACAGGGACACAGTTCTTCTAGTCGCTGCGAATTTGGTCAGAGTGAGGAGTTAGGATTTTACCAGTGCGATCTGCCTATCGTAAGGAAATTGAATATCCCGATGAATTTGAGAGTCCAAAATTTTGACCATTGTTGCGCTGTGTGCCAACTATTGAGTGGATCCTTATCCTGACAATGGTCATGTCCAAAGGATCACTGATGACAATTCATGTCGGGTTCCCCTGATTATAAATAGCCGCCCCCTATAACCATTTGTTGGCTGGCTGCTCTAGAGAGAGATTGACACTTGTCATTTGAGAGCAACCTTTCTTTGACAACTTTGCGAGAAACCTAAGTGGGAAAAACCCAACCAAAGCCAAAGTGACTGAGCATCACTGAAGAGTTTGATCTGTGTGATCCGACGCCTGTTATCTTTGAAGATTTTCATTCTTACAGACGGTTAGGCGTCATGTTCTGAGCACCCAAGAGTAATTGTGGCGTGCTAGTGAACAATTCTATGAAGATTTTGAAAGTCTACATTGAAGACTTACCACGAGTGATTGGGCGAGGTCTGCTGTGACCTTAGCTCAAGAGGAACACAGTGAATACTTAGTGTCTTCGGAGTTCAATCTCAACCGTCTCAACCAGACGTACAGTTGATACAATAACTAGAACTTGTCCACCAAATCACAGTGTCATCATCGAGCCTAAATGGTTTCAAATTCCTCAGACTTTACTTTAAATTATTCCACTGCTGAAGATTTTATGATCTACTTTGTGAAGAATTTGAACTGAAGACTTTCACCATGTCGTTTTTCATTTATTCATCTTCTATATGCTTGAATGCTTGATTACATGTTATTCACTTGCATCTACCTTGTATGCATGCTCTATGTTTCTATGATGAATTAGTCTCGTTCTCGTTTCTATTTATTCACTTAGATCTTCGTCAAATTCATCAAAGTTTGACTAATTTATAAAAATATCCCATGCACCCCACAGGAGTAAACTTGCGCTTTGAGTGGTTGACCTCGTGGACCAACCATTCACGACACCTCATACTTGAACAAACAACCTACTTATGATTACCCCCTCTCGCAAGCATCCACGACTACAAGAGAAGAATTAAGATAAATCTAACCATAGCATGAAACATATGAATCCAAATCAGCCCCTTACGAAATAGCGCATAAACTGGGGTTTAGGCTTCTTGTCACTCCCGTAACCCATCATCTACTTATTACTAATCCCACAACGCCTTCCCCTAGCCCAAACATGATAATGTGTCATGTAGTCGATGTTCACACAACACCACTAGAGGAAGAACAACATAAAACATCATCAAAAAGGACGAAAACTAACCTCACATGATTACTTATAACAGGACTTCTCCCATGTCCTCAAGAAAAACGGAACTACTCACAAATCATATTCATGTTAATGATCAGAGGAGAATAATATATGATTATTAATCTGAACATATAATCTTCCACCAAGTAAACCAACTAGCATCAACTACACGATGTAATCAACACTAATAGCAACCCACAGGTACCAATCTGAGGTTTAAGACAATGATTGAATACAAGGGATTAACTAGGGTTTGGGGATGAGATGGTGCTGATGAAGATGTTGATGTAGATGAGTGAAGGATATATGCCCTAGAGGCAATAGTAAAGTTATTATTTATTTCCTTATTTCATGATAAATGTTTATTATTCATGCTAGAATTGTATTAACCGGAAACATGACACATGTGTGAATACATAGACAAACAGAGTGTCACTAGTATGCCTCTACTTGACTAGCTCGTTGGTCAAAGATGGTTATGTTTCCTAGCCATAAACATGAGTTGTCATTTGATTAACGGGATCACATCATTAGGAGAGTGATGTGATTGACTTGAACCATTCCGTTAGCTTAGCACTCGATCGTTTAGTATGTTGCTATTGCTTTCTTCATGACTTATACATGTTCCTATGACTATGAGATTATGCAACTCCCGTTTACCGGAGGAACACTTTGTGTGCTACCAAACGTCACAACGTAACTGGGTGATTATAAAGGTGCTCTACAGGTGTCTCCAAAGGTACTTGTTGGGTTGACGTATTTCGAGATTAGGATTTGTCACTCCGATTGTCGGAGAGGTATCTCTGGGCCCACTCGGTAATGCACATCACTATAAGCCTTGCAAGCATTGCAACTAATGAGTTAGTTGGGATGATGTATTATGGAGCGAGTAAAGAGACTTCTTTGCTGGTAGCGAGATTGAACTAGGTATTGAGATACCGACGATCGAATCTCGAGCAAGTAACATACCGATGACAAAGGGAATAACGATGTTGTTATGCGGGTCGGACCGATAAAGATCTTCGTAGAACATGTGGAGCCAATATGAGCATCCAGGTTCCGCTATTGGTTATTGACCGGAGACGTGTCTCGTTCATGTTTACATTGTTCTCGAACCCGTAGGGTCCGTGACGCTAAAGTTCGATGACAGTTATATTATGAGTTTATGTGTTTTGATGTACCAAAGGTAGTTCGGAGTCCCGGATGAGATCGGAGACATGACGAGGAGTCTCGAAATGGTCGAGACGTAAAGATCGATATATTGGACGACTATATTCGGGCATCGGAAATGTTCCGAGTGATTCGGGTATTTTTCGGAGTACCGGAGAGTTACGGGAATTCGCCGGGGAGTATATGGGCCTTATTGGGCTTTAGGGGAAAGAGAGAGGACAGGTTGCGCGCCCCCAAGGCCTAGTCCGAATTGGACTAGGGGGAGGGGCTGCGCCCCCTCCTTCCTTCTCTTCTCTCTCCCCTTTCCTTGACTCCTACTCCTACTACTTAGAAGGGGGGGAATCCTACTCCCGATGGGAGTAGGACTCCTCCTGGCGCGCCCCCTCTTGGCCGGCCGCACCTCCCCCCTTGCTCCTTTATATACGGGGGCAGGGGGGCACCCAAGAGACACAACAATTGATCCCTTGATCTCTTAGCCGTGTGCGGTGCCCCCTCCACCATAGTTCTCCTCGATAGTATTGTAGCGGTGCTTAGGCGAAGCCCTGCGACGGTAGAATATCAAGACCGTCACGCTGTTGTCGTCT
The DNA here is from genome assembly GCA_021605145.1 of Aegilops bicornis. Taxonomy (NCBI): domain Eukaryota; kingdom Viridiplantae; phylum Streptophyta; class Magnoliopsida; order Poales; family Poaceae; genus Aegilops; species Aegilops bicornis. The sequence goes on along the minus strand of CM038673.1, from coordinate 334,362,984 downwards.
TGTGGGAACTCTTCCCGACATTCTGCTGGATCGGAGTACGGGGAACGTCATCGAGCTGAACGTGTGCAAGAACTCGGAGGTGCCGTAGTTTCGGTGCTTGATCGGTCGGGCCGTGAAGACGTACGACTACATCAACCGTGTTGTTCTAATGCTTCCGCTTTCGGTCTACGAGGGTACGTGGACACACTCTCTCCTTTCATTGCTATGCATCACCATGATCTTGCGTGTGCGTAGTGTTGGGGAACGTTGCATAAAATAAAAAATTTCCTACGTTCACCAAGATCCATCTATGAGTTCATCTAGCAACGAGTGAGAGATGCATCTACATACCACTTGTAGATCGCGTGCGGAAGCGTTCAAGAGAACGGGGTTGAGGGAGTCGTTCTCGTCGTGATCCAAATCACCGGAGATCCTAGCGCCCAACGGACCGCACCTCCGCGTTCAACACACGTACGGTCAGCGTGACGTCTCCTCCGTCTTGATCCAGCAAGGGGGAAGGAGAGGTTGATGAAGATCCGGCAGCACGACAACGTGGTGGTGGATGCAGCAGTCACCGCAGCAGGGCTTCGTCGAGCTTCTGCGAGAGGGAGAGGTGTAGCAGGGGAGAGGGAGGCGCCAAGATGCAGGGTGCGGCTGCCCTCCCTTCCCCCACCCTTTATATAGGTCCCCAGGGGGGGGGGGGCGCCGGCCCCTCTAGAACCCATCTAGATAGGGGGGGGGGGCAGCCAAGGGGGGGAGGCTTGCCCCCCAAGGCAAGTGGGGCGCCCCCACCCTAGGGTTTCCAACCCTAGGCGCAGGGGGGGGCAAGTGGGGGTCGCCCCAGCCCACCAGGGGCTGGTTCCCTCCCACTTCAGCCCACGGGCCCTCCTGGATAGGTGGCCCCACCGGTGGACCCGGGACCCTTCCGATGGTCCCGGTACAATACGGTAACCCCAAATTCTCCCGATGGCGAAATAGCACTTCCTATATATAATTCTTTACCTCCGGACCATTCCGGAACTCCTCGTGACGTCCGGGATCTCATCCGGGACTCCTATCAACATTCGGTTTGCTGCATATTCATATTCATACAACCCTAGCGTCACCGAACCTTAAGTGTGTAGACCCTACGGGTTCGGGAGACATGCAGACATGACCGAGACGGCTCTCCGGCCAATAACCAATAGCGGGATCTGGATACCCATGTTGGCTCCCACATGCTCCTCGATGATCTCATCGGATGAACCACGATGCCGAGGATTCAAGCAACCCCGTATACAATTCCCTTTGTCAGACGGTATGTTACTTGCCCGAGATTCGATCGTCGGTATCCCAATACCTCGTTCAATCTCGTTACCGGCAAGTCACTTTACTCGTACCGTAATGCATGATCCCGTGGTTGTCACTTTGAGCTCATTATGTTGATGCACTACCGGGTGGCCCGGTGATACCTCTCCGTGTCTGAGTGACAAATCCGATCTCGATCCGTGTCAACCTTGAGACACTTTCGGAGATACCTGTAGTGCACCTTTATAGTCACCCAGTTACGTTGTGAAGTTTGGAACACCCAAAGCACTCCTACGGTATCCGTAAGTTACATGATCTCATGGTCTAAGGAAGAGATACTTGACATTGGAAAAGCTCTAGCAAAACGAACTACACGATCTTGTGCTATGCTTAGGATTGGGTCTTGTCCATCACATCATTCTCCTAATGATGTGATCCCGTTATCAATGACATCCAATGTCCATAGTCAGAAACCATGACTATCTATTGATCAACGAGCTAGTCAACTAGAGGCTCACTAGGGACATATTGTGGTCTATGTATTCACACGTGTATTACGATTCCGGATAATACAATTATAGCATGAATAAAAGACAATTATCACGAACAAGGAAATATAATATTAATCCTTTTATTATTGCCTCTAGGGCATATTTCCAACACTCTTCCACTTGCACTAGAGTCAATAATCTAGTTACATTGTGATGAACCGAACACCCATAGAGTTCTGTTGTTGATCATGTTTTGCTCATGAAGAGGTTTAGTCAGCGGATCTGCGACATTCAGATCCATATGCACTTTGAAAATTTCTATGTTTCCATCTTGAACATTTTCACGAATGGAGTTGAAGTGGCGCTTGATGTGCACTGGTCTTCTTGTGAAACACAGGATCCTTGGCAAGTGCAATAGCTCCGGTGTTGTCCGCTGAAGAGTTTGATTGGCCCCGACGCATTGGGTATGACTCCTAGGTCGGTGATGAACTCCTTCACCCATATTGCTTCATGCGCGCCTCGAGGCTGCCACGTACTCCACTTCACACGTAGATCCGCCACGACGCTCGCTTGCAGCGCACCAGCTTCTTGCTCCACCATTCAACATATACACGTATCCGGTTTGCGACTTAGAGTCATCCAGATGCGTGTCGAAGCTAAGCGTCGACGTAACCCTTCTGACGAGCTCTTCGTCATCTCCATAAACGAAACATGTCCTTATTCCTTTTCGTGTACTTCAGGATATTCTTGACCGCTGTCCGGTGTTCCTTGCGGGATTACTTTGGTACCTTCCTACCAAACTTACGGCAAGGTTTACATCAGTCTGGTACACGACATGGCATACATAATAGAACCTATGGCTGATGCATAGGGATGACACTCATCTCTTCTATATCTTACTGCCGTGGTGGGACATTGAGCCGAGCTCAATTTCACACCTTGCAATCTGAGGCAAGAACCCTTTCTTGGACTGATCCATTTTGAACTTCTTCAATATCTTATCAAGGTATGTTCTTTGTGAAAGACCTATGAGGCATCTCGATCTATCTCTATAGATCTTGATGCCTAATATATAAGCAGCTTCTCCAAGGTCCTTCATTGAAAAACTTCTATTCAAGTAGGCCTTAATGCTGTCCAAGAGTTCTATATCATTTCCCATCAAAAGTATGTCATTTACATATAATATGAGAAATGCTACAGAGCTCCCACTCACTTTCTTGTAAACGCAGGATTCTCCATAAGTCTGCATATACCCAAACGCTTTGATCATCTCATCAAAGCAAATGTTCCAACTCCGAGATGCTTGCACCAGCCCATAAATGGATCGCTGGAGCTTGCATACCTTGTTAGCATTCTTAGGGTAGACAAAACCTTCCGGCTGCATCATATACAGTTCTTCCTTAAGATAGCCGTTAATGAATGCCGTTTGACGTCCATTTGCCATATCTCATAATCATAGTATGCGGCAATTGCTAACATGATTGAGACGGACTTCACTTCGCTACGGGAGAGAAAGTCTCATCGTAGTCAATCCCTTGAACTTGCCGATAACCTTTAGCGACAAGTCGAGCTTTATAGATGGTAACATTACCATCCGCGTCGTCTTCTTCTTAAAGATCCATTTGTTTTCTATCGCCGCCGATCATTGGGCAAGTCATCAAAGTCCATACTTTGTTTTCATACATGGATCCTATCTCGGATTGCATGGCTTCAAGCCATTTGTTGGAATCTGGGCCCGCCATTGCTTCTTCATAGTTCAAGGTTCACCGTTGTCTAACAACATGATTTCCGGTGACAGGGTTGCCATACCACTCTGGTGTGGAACGTGTCCTTGTGGACCTCTGATTCGGTAGCAACTTGATCCAAGTACCTTGATCATCATCATTAATTTCCTCTCCGGTCGGTGTAGGCACCACAGAACATTTTCTGAGCTGCACTACTTTCCGGTTCAAGAGGTAGTACTTCATCGAAGTTCTACTTTCCTCCCACTTACTCCTTTCGAGAGAATCTCATTTTCAAGAAAGGATCCGTTCTTGGAAACAAAGATCTTGCCCTCGGATCTAAGGTAGAAGTTATACCCTATGGTTTCCTTAGGGTATCCTATGAAGACGCATTTTTCCGACTTGGGTTCGAGCTTTTCAGTTGAAGTTTCTTGACATAAGCATCGCATCCCCAAACTTTTAGAAACGACGGCTTAGGTTTCTTCCCAAACCATAATTCATACGGTGTCGTCTCAGCGGATTTAGACGGTGCCCTATTTAAAGTGAATGTAGCTGTCTCTAGAGCGTATCCCCAAAATGATAGCGGTAAATCAAGAAGAGACATCATAGATCGCACCATATCCAATAGAGTGCGATTACGACGTTCGGACACACCGTTACCGAGGTGTTCCAGCGGCGTGAGTTGTGAAATGATTCCACATTTCCTTAAGTGTGTACCAAATTCGTGACTTAAATATTCTCCTCCACGATTTGATCGTAAGAACTTTATTTTTCGGTCACGTTGATTCTCTACCTCATTCTGAAATTCCTTGAACTTTTCAAAGGTCTCGGACTTGTGTTTCATCAAGTAGACATACCCATATCTACTCAAGTCATCGGTGAGAGTGAGAACATAACGATATCCTCCACGAGCCTCAACGCTCATTGGACCGCACACATCAGTATGTATGATTTCCAATAAGTTGGTTGCTCGCTCCATTGTTACGGAGAACGGAGTCTTGGTCATTTTGCCCATGAGGCATGGTTTGCATGTGTCAAATGATTCATAATCGAGAGACTCTAAAAGTCCATCGAATGGAGCTTCTTCATGCGCTTGACACCAATGTGACCAAAGGCGGCAAAGGCCACAAGTATGTGGGACTATCGTTATCAACTTTACATCTTTTGGTATTTACACTATGAATATGTGTAATATTACGTTCAAGATTCATTACAAATAAACCATTGACCATCGGAGCATGACCATAAAACATATCTCTCATATAAATAGAACAACCATTATTCTCGGATTTAAATGAGTAGCCATCTCGCATTAAACGAGATCCTGATACAATGTTCATGCTCAAACTTGGCACTAAATAACAATTATTGATGTTTAAAACTAATGCCGTAGGTAAATGTAGAGGTAGAGGTCTTGTGGCGATCACATCGACCTTGGACCCATTCCCGACGCGCATCGTCACCTCGTCCTTCACCAGTCTCCGTTTATTCCGCAGCTCCTGCTGTGAGTTACAAATGTGAGCAACGGCACCGGTATCAAATATCCAGGAGTTACTACGAGTACTGGTAAGGTACACATAAATTACATGTATATCAAATATACCTTTAGTTTTGCCGGCCTTCTTGTCTGCTAAGTATTTGGGGCGTTCCGCTTCGATGACCCTTCCCTTTGCAATAAAAGCACTGCATCTCGTGCTTGGGTCCATTCTTTGACTTCTTCCACGCAACTTGCTTGCAGGCGCGGCAACATCTTTGCCGTCCTTCTTGAAGTTCTTCTTACCCTTGCCCTTTTGAACTTAGTGGTTTCATTGACCATCAACACTTGATGTTCTTTCTTGATTTCAACCTCTCTGTGACTTGACATTGAGAATACTTCAGGAATGGTCTTCACCATCCCCGCATATTGTAGTTCATCACAAAGCTCCTGTAGCTTGGTGGGAGCGATCAAGGATTCTGTCAATGACCGCCTCATCCGGAGGTTAATGTCCAGTGACAAAGGCGGTTGTGCAACCCGGACATTTTGAGTATGTGCTCCTTGTAACTGTTTTCCTCTATCTTACAACTATAGAACTTGTCGGAGACTTCATATCTCTCGACCGGGCATGAGCTTGGAAAACCATTTTCAGCTCCTCGAACATCTCATATGCTCCGTGTTGCTCAAAACGCTTTTGGAGCTCCGGTTCTAAGCTGTAAAGCATGCCGCCTTTGAGCGAGGGAGTAATCATCAAGACGAGATTGCCAAGCATTCATAATGTCTTGGTTCTGCAGGATGGGTGCTTCACCTAGCGGTGCTTCTAGGACATATTGTTTCTTGGCTGCTATGAGGATGATCCTCGAGTTACGGACCCAGTCCGAATAGTTGCTGCCATCATCTTTCAGCTTGGTTTTTCTCTAGGAGCTTTGTAGTTCTTGGTGACATGAGCGTTGGCCATTTGATCTACAAGACATTTTGCAAAGATTTTAGACTAATGTTCATGATAATTAAGTTCATCTAATCAAATTATTTAATGAACTCCCACTCAGATTTGACATCCCTCCAGTCATCTAAGTGTTACATGATCCGAGTCGACTAGGCCGTGTCCGATCATCACGTGAGACGGACTAGTCATCGTCGGTGAACATCTCCATGTTGATCGTATCTTCCATACGACTCATGTTCGACCTTTTCGGTCTCTTGTGTTCGAGGACATGTCTGTACATGCTAGGCTCGTCAAGTTAACCCTAAGTGTTTTGCATGTGTAAAACTGTCTTACACCTGTTGTATGTGAACGTAAGGATCTATCACACCCGATCATCACGTGGTGCTTCGAAACGAAAAACTTTAGCAATGGTGCACAGTTAGGGGGAACACTTTCTTGAAATTATTATAAGGGATCATCTTATTTACTACCGCCGTTCTAAGTAAACAAGATGCATAAAACATAATAAACATCACATGCAATTATATAAAGTAGTGACATGATATGGCCAATATCATATAGCTCCTTTGATCTTCATCTTCGGGGCTCCATGATCATCTTGTCACCGGCATGACACCATGATCTCCATCATCGTGTCTCCATGAAGTTGCTCGCCAACTATACTTCTACTACTAAGGCTAACACGTTTGGCGATAAAGTAAAGTAATTTACATGGCGTTGAATCAATGACACGCAGGTCATACAATAATTAAGGCAACTCCTATGGCTCCTGCCGGTTGTCATACTCATCGACATGCAAGTCGTGATTCCTATTACAAGAACATGATCTCATACATCACAATATATCATTCATCATTCATCACAACTTCTCGCCATATCACATCACATGACAATTGCTGCAAAAACAAGTTAGACGTCCTCTAATTGTTGTTGCATCTTTTACGTGGCTGCAATTGGGTTCTAGCAAGAACGTTTTCTTACCTATGAATAACCACAACGTGATTTTTCAACTTCTATTTACCCTTCATAAGGACCCTTTTCGTCGAATCCGCTCCAACTAAAGTGGGAGAGACAGGCACCCGCTAGCCACCTTATGCAACTAGTGCATGTCGGTGGAACCTGTCTCACGTAAGCGTACGTGTAAGGTCGGTCCGGGCCGCTTCATCCCACAATACCGCTGAAGCAAAATAATACTAGTAGCGGCAAGAAAGTTGACAACATCTACGCCCACAACAAATTGTGTTCTACTCGTGCAAAGAGAACTACGCATAGACCTAGCTCATGATGCCACTTTGTTGGGAACGTTGCATAAAATAAAAAATTTCCTACGTTCACCAAGATCCATCTATGAGTTCATCTAGCAACGAGTGAGAGATGCATCTACATACCAGTTGTAGATCGCGTGCGGAAGCGTTCAAGAGAACGGGGTTGAGGGAGTCGTTCTCGTCGTGATCCAAATCACCGGAGATCCTAGCGCCGAACGGACGGCACCTCCACGTTCAACACACGTATGGTCAGCGTGACGTCTCCTCCGTCTTGATCCAGCAAGGGAAGGAGAGGTTGATGAAGATCCAGACGACGGCGTGGTGGTGGATGCAGCCACTGCAGCAGGCTTGTCACGAAAGCTTCTGCGAGAGGGAGAGGTGTAGCGAGGAGAGGGAGGCGCCAAGATGCAGTGCGGCTGCCTCCCTCCCCCTTTATATAGGCTCCCTGTGGGGGCGCCTGCCCTCTAGAACCCATCTAGATGGGGGGCAAGGGGAGGCTTGCCCCCAAAGGCAAGTGGGCGCCCCCGCTAGGGTTTCCAACCCTAGCCGCGGGGGCCCAAGTGGAAGCGCACCAGCCCACCAGGCTGGTTCCATCCCACTTCAGCCCACAGGGCCCTCCAGATAGGTGGCCCCACCCGGTGGACCTCGGGACCCTTCCGTGGTCCCGATACAATCTGCAGTAACCCCGAAATTCTCCGGATGGCGAAATAGCACTTCCTATATATAATTCTTTACCTACGGACCATTAGGAACTCCTCATGACGTCAGGGATCTCATCAAGACCTCCGAACAACATTCGGTTTGCTGCATATTCATATTCATACAACCCTAGCATCACCGAACCTTAAGTGTGTAGACCCTACGGGTTCGGGAGACATGCAGACATGACCGAGACGGCTCTCCGGTCAATAACCAACAGCGGGATCTGGATAACCATGTTGGCTCCCACATGCTCCTCGATGATCTCATTGGATGAACCACGATGTCGAGGATTCAAGCAACCACGTATATAATTCCCTTTGTCAAACGGTATGTTACTTGCCCGAGATTCGATCGTCGGTATCCCAATACCTCGTTCAATCTCGTTACCGGCAAGTCACTTTACTCGTCAGAATGCATGATCGTGACCGGACACTTGGTAACTTTGAGCTCATTATGATGACGCACTACCGAGTGGGCCCAGTGATACCTCTCCGTGTACTGAGTGACAAATCCCAGTCTCGATCCGTGTCAACCCAACAGACACTTTCGGAGATACCTGTAGTGCACCTTTATAGTCACCCAGTTACATTGTGACGTTTGGAACACCCAAAGCACTCCTACGGTATCCGTAAGTTACACGATCTCATGGTCTAAGGAAGAGATACTTGACATTGGAAAAGCTCTAGCAAAACGAACTACACGATCTTGTGCTATGCTTAGGATTGGGTCTTGTCCATCACATCATTCTCCTAATGATGTGATCCCGTTATCAATGACATCCAATGTCCATAGTCGAGGAAACCATGACTATCTATTGATCAACGAGCTAGTCAACTAGAGGCTCACTAGGGACATATTGTGGTCTATGTATTCACACGTGTATTACGATTTCCGGATAATACAATTATAGCATGAATAAAAGACAATTATCACGAACAAGGAAATATAATAATAATCCTTTTATTATTGCCTCTAGGGCATATTTCCAACACGTAGGATTTTTTTTGAAATTACTACGTTCCCCAACAATGAGTGCTTCCAAGATGAGAGGAGTGTTGGTGATGATGATGGCTTTGATTTCCCCACGGAGGGAAGTATCCCTGGTGGAGTTGCTCCGCCGGAGAGCAAAAGTGCTCCTGCCCAGGTTCCGCCTCGAGACGGTGGTGCTTCACCCTGAAAGTCTTCTTCTGATTATTTCTAGGGCAAATGGCTTCATATAGTAGAAGATGGGACTCGAGGGACTCCTGTGGGACCCACAAGTTCAAGTGCCGCGCCCCAGGGGGAGGGTGCGCCTCCTGAGCTTGTGGCCCGATCGTGTCTCCTCTCGCTTACTTCTTTCTTTCAATATTTTTATATATTCAAAAATAAATCTCCGTAAGTCTTTAGGTCATTTGGAGCTCCGGAGAATAGCCATCTCTGATGTAGCTCTTTTCTGGTCCAGAATTCCAGCTGCCGACAATCTCCCTCTTATGATGTAACTTGCAATTTAAGATAAAAAAAGGCATTAGAATTGCATCAAATAGTCAAATATAACTTTAAACCAATAAAAATAAGAGTAGGAAAACATGAGGCAAAATGTACGCACCAGCGGAGCCTATACAACGTGTTATGGTAACTAATTGCATTTCAATTACCGTAACATGTTATTTTGTTTGGCATTATGCTTGGCTAGGGTTCTTAAGCTGCAATTCACGTGTGCGTGTAATGATTAATCACTCCTGCCCGCTGCAGTGGCGATTTAGGCCTCATACATGGCATAACCAAATACATGTGCATTTCATTATAGGATCTGACATATGCAATGATTATTCTAGTTCATATGATGCACATGATGTTTACATGCTCGTAAATCTGGTCAGGCAAATGATGTTCTTTAGGCCTCCTCCTATGCTTGTTGTCTTGGTATGTAGTTTAGTGGTGTGAAAGATTTGCTCACACACGTGTTCAATTGCTTGTTTGTATCAGTCAGCCATAATAGAACGGTTTGGTTTGATTACTTTATGTTCAGGACTAACAACACTACTGGCTGTTGTAGTGGGGGCTTGTATAACTCATAGGTGGCATAAAGGAATGCCCATCCACTAAACTAGGCTTCCCGAGAGTACCTGGAGGTCCAGTTCATGAAGGTATGTGTAGTTTATACAAAGTGCAAACTTAGTAAATGCTCATTTCAGTGTGTGCAAGAGACGTGCCATGTATCATTATGTGGTCTCATTGTGTTATAAACTCGTGCTTTGGTGTTGCTCGAAGACTAGAAAGTATGCATATTTATCTTCCATGTAAGGAGATTCAGAACTACTTCGTGTCACCTTGCAGAGGGGGTGAAACGAAGCAAAGAGTCGGGATTTCCTAGTACAGGATGTTAGGGACAACTTTAAGGAGCCTCACAAGAGAAGGAGGAGCAACGTTGAGCCTGTACAACCAGTTATGGTAAGTCACTGCATTTCAATTACCAGGTCATCCTATTTATTTGCCATTGTGGTTTACTAGGGTTCCGCACCTGTAACCTAGTCATTGGGGCATTGATTAATACTCCCTTTGCTCACTATTATAAAATGTCCTGACTTTTTTCTAAATCAGATGTATGTAGACACATTGTCACTCATTTGAGTCAGGATGTAGTCCACATTTAAATATCTAAAACATCTTATAATAGTGAACAGAGGGAGTAACCCCTTCCTACTATGGTAGAGATCTTGATGTCATAAATGACATAACCAAACACATGTTCACTTCATCAGCCTCCCTATCATTACTAGGATCTTGAGTACATACTGATCAAGATACTTTATAGGAGGCAAACGATGTTACATTACTTGTTCTATTATATAGAAAATACATCAGTTGATTCAAATGTAGCCAGGCCAGGCCAAGGATGTTACTAAGGCATGCATGTATGCATGATGCCAAGACAATAGTTCAATTGTTTGTTTGCTTCAGGCATAGTTAAATTGCTCGTTTCAATTCCTTTATTTGTCTTGTAGTTAATGAGATGCCCAAAAACTGTTGCCTGATGTATTGTACTTGTATAACTATTAGCTGACGTAATTAAATGCCTTAACCATTACTCTAGCAAAGTGTGCCCGAAGCTCTGAAGTCTATTAACCAACTATTACTGCATGAGGCTCACAATCTAGTTTATACGAGGCTCACAATCTAAAACTGCTCCCTTGCACACGAAAGTTTAATTGCTTGTTTCTCTGAGGTATATGTTATTTGTTGGCGAACATTTCATGGAAAACAAAAAATTTGTACACACACGCAAGATCTATCCATGGAGATGCATAGCTACGAGAGGGGGAGAGCATCTTCATACCTTTGAAGATCGCTATGCAGAAGTGTTTATCAACGTGGTTGATGTAGTCGTACACCTTCACGGTCCGTCCCGATCAAGTACCGAACGTACGACACCTCCATGTTCAGCACACGTTCAGCTCGATGACGTCCTCGCCTTCTCGATCCAGCAAGAGAGGCGAAGTAGTAGATGAGTTCCGGCGGCACAACAGCGTGATGACGGTGGTCGTGAAGAACAATCTCCGTAGGGCTTCGCCAAGCACAACGGAAACTAGATGGAGGATAAACTAGAGGGGACGGGGTTGCCGGCACATGACTTGGTGAATCTTGATGTGTCTTGGGTGCTAGCCTCGCCCCTCTATTTATATGTTGAGCCCTGGGGTCGAAACTTGGAGTAAAAGCCTCCTCAAAGTCGGTTTTGTCCGAAAGGCAAGAGTCCTTCTTGGAATCCAGGACCATACGCCAAGGTTCCTGGCTCTGGCCCCTGACCTTTGCAAAACTTCCTTTTGCACTTACCAAAAGCCCCATGGGCTTTACCCCTTGGCCCAAATAAAGTGTTCTCGTACCCGAACATGCCGGGAAACATTCGAAACTTCTTCTAGTGAATTCTGGAACCCTTTCGGAAGCCAAACGCTATTATCTTATATATAAATATTTACCCTCGGACTATTCCAGAGCTCCTTGTCATGCCCGTGATCTAATCCGGGACTCCGAACAACATTCTGTGACCAACATACACTAGTGTGCGTCGGTCCTAAACAAACGGTTTTTTACCCCTTTCCACGACGGCATTTGGAACCGTCGTCAAGTGAGTGTGGGCGATAGGGGGGGTCCTTCCCACATGACCCAGAAACCGTCGGGGATAGGGCCCCTACAGTACTCCTACTCGTTTCTGCTCGCATTGCCATCACAGTCGGTATTCTGTGGTGCTACGTTTACGATGCGCGGCCCATCACAAACGGTTCACTATTATAGAACGTGTATGATGCGCGGCCCATCACAAACGGTTCCCCGTTAAGAAGATTAGCTAATCGTCATTCGAGTGACAGACAGGATTACGAAACGTCGGACCATCGTAACATCGTCGTACACGCCAACTATCGCACACGCTATTCTGTGGTGCAACGTTCACGATGCATACTTCATCAGAAACAGTTCATGGTTGCGAATCGTGTATGATAAGGCAACTAACACAAACGTTTAGTTTGCCCGCATCGTTTGTGATATTGTCTCACATCGCACACGCTTTGCAAACGGCAACTGTGTGCATGCTTGCACACGTTTCCTCTCTGTGCACCATCTCCGATTATGGTGCATATCACAAACGTTTGTGTTTTACCAACCGTGTGTGCCGTAACAACCTGGAGAGCATAATTTCACCGTAATTTAATTGCTGCTTTTCCAAATTGTACCGGATTTGGATTTGAATTTTAATGTATGCTACAACTTTATTCATATCCATCAGGTTCAAACAACCAATGCATTATTTGATTCATAGGTACATATGTTCAAGAAGTACATAAGAACCAAATAAACAATGATGAACCACAGTTGTATACTTGTACTATTAAAGACGGTAAATAAAGGGGCAAAATATATTCTGGTTGCTGAACAAGGTGAAGCGGAATGCCCATATTGTGCCCTCCTCCATGTAGAAGGCACGCACGACTCTAGTCCAACCCCTTGTGATGGCCGACCGCCCATCCTTCACGGTCTTCATGAAAACATCTAGACAATCATCGTGTTCTGGTATAAATACTTTAACCTTTGCATGCCCACCAATCATGTAGTTTGAGAGGTAATCTTGAGTAAACTGCTTTGGCAACCACTGCAAAGGAAAAAGATTCAGACATTGTCATCTAACACAACTCATTATGGGCAGTAAAAAGAAGGCTGCAGAGTTCTTACTTACCATCCTGCAGTTTGCTGTTGTCTTGTATAAAGTGTAAACAAATAGTTTAATTGCCATCTTTGGACCCATTTTACTAACAATCTTTATCATCTTCCTCACTTGATGCTGGTTCATCGATATCGCATTGCCCCATTGATGTATACTACACATTGTTGGGCCTCCAAGTGCAGAGGTTTGTAGGACAGTAGCAAATTTCCCTCAAGTGGATGACCTAAGGTTTATCAATCTGTGGGAGGCGTAGGATGAAGATGGTCTCTCTCAAGCAACCCTGCAACCAAATAACAAAGAGTCTCTTGTGTCCCCAACACACCCAATACAATGGTAAATTGTATAGGTGCACTAGTTCGGCGAAGAGATGGTGATACAGGTGCAATATGGATGGTAGATATGGGTATTTGTAATCTGAAATATAAAAACAGTAAGGTAGCAAGCGATAAAAGTGAGCGTAAATGGCATTGCAATGCTAGGAAACAAGGCCTAGTGTTCATACTTTCACTAGTGCAAGTTCTCTCAACAATAATAACATAATTGAATCATATAACTATCCCTCAACATGCAACAAAGGGTCACTCCAAAGTCACTAATAGCGGAGAACAAACGAAGAGATTATTGTAAGGTATGCACCTCAAAGCTATCCTTTCTGATCGATCTATTCAAGAGTCCGTAGTAAAATAACACGAAGCTATTCTTTCCGTTCGATCTATCATAGAGTTCGTACTAGAATAACAACTTAAGATACAAATCAACCAAAACCCTAATGTCACCTAGATACTCCAATGTCACCCCAAGTATCCGTGGGTATGATTATATGATATGCATCACACAATCTCAGATTCATCTATTCAACCAACACAAAGTACTTCAAAGAGTGCCCCAAAGTTTCTACCGAGAGTCAAGACGAAAACGTGTGCCAACCCCTATGCATAAGTTCACAAGGTCACCGAACCCGCAAGTTGATCACCAAAACATACATCAAGTAGATCACGTGAATATCCCATTGTCACCACAGATAAGCACATGCAAGACATACATCAAGTGTTCTCAAATCCTTAAAGACTCAATCCGATAAGATAACTCAAAGGGAAAACTCAATCCATTACAAGAGAGTAGAGGGGGAGAAACATCATAAGATCTAACTACAATAGCAAAGCTCGCGATACATCAAGATCGTGCCAAATCAAGAACACGAGAGAGAGAGAGAGAGAGAGAGAGAGAGAGAGAGATCAAACACATAGCTACTGGTACATACCCTCAGCCCCGAGGGTGAACTACTCCCTCCTCGTCATGGAGAGCGCTGGGATGATGAAGATGGCCACCGGTGAGGGATCCCCCCTCCGGCAGGGTGCCGGAATAGGGTCCCGATTGGTTTTTGGTGGCTACAGAGGCTTGCGGCGGTGGAACTCCCGATCTAGGTTATTTTCTGGAGGTTTCAGTATTTATAGGAATTTTTGGCGTAGGTCTCATGTCAAGGAGGTTCCCGAATCATCCACGAGGCAGGGGCCCACGCCCTGGGGGTGGGCGCGCCCTCCACCCTCGTGGACAGCTCGGGACTCTTCTGGCCCAACTCTTTTACTCCGGGGGCTTCTTTTGGTCCGTAAAAAATCATCAAAAATTGGCACGTCAATTGGACTCCGTTTGGTATTCCTTTTCTGTAAAACTCAAAAACAAGGAAAAAACAGAAACTGGCACTGGGCTCTAGGTTAATAGGTTAGTCCCAAAAATCATATAAAATAGCATATAAATGCATACAAAACATCCTAGAAGGATAATATAATAGCATGAATACTTCATAAATTATAGATACATTGGAGACGTATCACCCATACGCAGAAAGGGTCGAAACGCGGATCTTACCAATGACATATGTACCTAAAAGCACCAAGTTAATATTAGAAGCTACACAACAATTGCACAATTATGTAGTATAACACTCTTTTATAATATGTCTATATACATACATATGTGGTAGTCCATTTGAAATCTCTAAAAAGACAAATATTTAGGAACAGAGGGAGTATATTATAACATCCAATATACTCACATATTAGATGAATTAACATCTTATATTATGGGTCGGAAGAAGTTTAGTTCATTCTTACAAATTATCTGCTGTTGTATCCACGGGTTACAGTTAATTTGAGCTAGTTCGGGCTCAATTAGCCCTAAAGTATATCTAAACATGAGGGCTAGTTTGAGCTAGTTGCATCTATAACCCACCCAAAAAACTAGTATCCAACCCAAGAGGTTCTAATTGGAGCTAGTTCTCCTAGTGCATTTATTGTCAATCTAACCCTGCCATCCAAACGACTCTTTGGATGGAGTTAGTTCGAGGTTAGTAATGAGCTAGAAACTAACTCTAACCTCTAGCTAAGTTGAGTATCCAAACAGGGCTGTGTTGTTGATGTTGTTGTCTTGCTCTTCTACGTATATCTAGACATCATTAGAACATTAATGTAACACTCTTCCTTGTTGCTATGTAGCCTAGGATTTCATATTTAGACATTAAGTACGATTGCATGTTACTATGTAGCCTCAGATATATTACATATGGCCCTAGTTAACCTAAGGAAAAATGGGTTGCAGATATATTCAGTTAAAAGTCTGATTCACCAATTAGTCCCTTATCAGTCGCCGGCCTATATGGTACCAGCTACCAATATCCTGAATAGTGAGCAGATATAAGCCATGGGATGAAAGTAACCTTGATGGAAAACATCAGTCATTCCCAAAATTGTCCTGTGTAGGTACATCAAGAAGCATGTTAAGCACAACAGGCTAAACATCAACCAAAATTACACATGGCAGACAAAATAATCTCCAACAGATAGCTTCGGTGTGCAGGTTTAAGCACGCTAGTAAAGCAAAACAAGTGGAAAGGTGTGCTAACTGCAATAGGCCAAACATTTAACAACAAGCAAACATGGTCATTCAAAATGGTATTGTGCCGGTCTAAGTACACTGGTTATGGTTAAATAAAAATTGAAACACGTGTTAACTACAAGATGCAACAACCAAATGTAGTCATTCATAGTGGTATTTTTTAAACTGGTACTGATGACATTGAACTGCACAGTTCATACTTGCACATATAGAACATCACGTTGTGAATAACTGAAATAAACAAGGCATACTACGAACGACCAAAGATAGCATTTGAAACTGAACATATGCTAACTACAAACAACCGAACAATCAAAAAACTTTAAAAGAGGCATATGCTAGCTATAACAGCTTAACAAAGAAGAAAATATATGCATTCAGACGGTATGTTTAAAACTGGATTGATGAAATGTACTGCACAGTAAATAATTGCACATATAGAGCATCACACTGTGAACAACTGAAATAAACAAGGCATACTGCAAACAACCAGATATAGCAATTAAAACTAGACATATTCTCACTACACTACAAAAGAGACTTGGCAAAACAAATCATGGGTTTCCCCTGTGAAGAGGCACGGCAAAACAAATCATGGGTTTCCTCACTTGTCACGGATGGGCTCGTTCCCAGGGGAAGAGCGCGGAACCTGGATGCGCTCCATGTTGTCACAGATGGGCTCCTTCCCCTTGGAAGAGCACGGCTGTAGGGTGCCCTCCCTGATGTCGCAGACGGGCGCTTTCCCCTTGGAAGTGCAGATGGGCTCTTTCCCCTTGGAAGAGCTGGAGAGGGTGCCCTCCTCGTGGTCGCCGTCGATGAGGTCTGACTTGGACGTTGTGGATGCCAAGCCAGCGCCGCAGAACGTGTCCTTCAGAAATGACAAAGGGGCTCGATGGCGATTTAGAATGGCAAATTGTTGACAGCGAGCCAGAGGAGATCAGCGGCGGGGCCATGGATGAGATTGATGGCGGTTGAACCCGAGTGGTTGGGGGTGGGCCACTTCACCTGTGACACAGCCCGCCTTAGGGCGTCGCTGTCGATGACCTCGATGTCGTAGCCGGCGGACGAGACATGCCCGCATACTCTAGCCTGCTGCTTGAGTGCCTGCCGTCAGTAATGGTCGTTAGCTTCCTCGGCAACGTCGGGCAAAGAGACTGCTATACACCTCTTTTGGTCCAGTCGCTCCTCGAGCTCCACGGGAAGCGTAGCCGGGCTTAGGTTGCGACGCTCTAGAGTGGGGGATGGGGATCTATGGGAAATGGGGCGTTTGACAGGCGTCATCTAAGAAACTCAGGGCAGCCTGGGTATGGAGATCGGTGGGTAAGCTGCACGGGCAAACCGGCAGATGTTGACAATGGAGGCCTTGCGGCGGCGGCGGCGGCAGCGGCGGCGGGGACTTTGCTAGGGTTTCGAGCGAGGGAGGGTGTGTGTGTGTGCGCGCACGCCCGAGGAGGTTTTGGTGTGTGTGTGTGTGTGTGGAGGGGGGCGGGGTGTTTGAGGAAATGACGCCGGTACTGAAAATTTTACTACGCGGGAGTCAAACGCGGGAGTGAAATGCCGACTATTGAAAATTTTGATGATAGTGCATCGCACACGGTCCGGAGATAACAACCGTGTGTTATGAAACAGAAAAACCCTCGAGGCGGGCAAATATTTTCTAGGGATGCAGGCGGGATTGGGAACAAGAAACACTGTGTGTTATGAAACAGAAAAACCCTCAAGGCGGGCATATATTTTTGAGAGTGGGAGCCTCGTGGAGCCCAATGTACTGTGCGGATGTGTGCGTGACAGGTGCACCGGCGTGGCACACGGTTAGTTTGAGTGAACCGTGTCTGTTGCGTCATCCGACTTGTCTAATGTTCATAAATTTGGAGAAAAATGACGCGGGAGGGGGTCAGTGTTGGGGAACGTTGCAGAAAATTAAATTTTTTCCTACGGTTTCACCAAGATCCATCTATGAGTTCATCTAGCAACGAGTCATGGGAGAGTGATTGCATCTACATACCACTTGTAGATCGCGTGCGGAAGCGTTCAATGGAAGGGGGATGATGGAGTCGTACTCGCCGTGATTCAGATCACCGATGACCTAGTGCTGAACGGACAGCACCTCCGCGTTCAACACATGTACGGAGCGGATGACGTCTCCTCCTTCTTGATCCAGCAAGGGGGAAGGAGAAGTTGATGATGATCCAAGATGCACGACGGGCGTGGTGGTGGATGCAGCAGAACTCCGGCGAGGCTTCGCTAAGCAAGCTGCGGGAGGAGGAGGAGGTGTTGCGAGGGAGGAGGGAGGCGCCCGGGGCTTATGGGTGCGGCCACCTCCCTCCCCTCCCTTTATATAGGTGCAAGAGAGGGGGGAAGGGCGCAGCCTTGCCCCTTCCTCCAAGGAAGGGGTGCGGCCAAGAGGGGGGGAGGAGTCCATCCTCCCCAAGGCACCTCGGAGGTGCCTTCCCCCTTTAGGACTCCCCTTTTTCTTATATCTTGCCGCATGGGACTCTTGGGGCTGGTGCCCTTGGCCCATATAGGCCAAGGCACACCCCCTACAGCCCATGTGGCCCCCCGGGGCAGGTGGACCCCCAGACCCCTTTCGGCACTCCCGGTACAATACCGATAACGCGCAAAACTTTTCCGGCGACCAAAATAAGACTTCATATATATAAATATTTACCTCCGGACCATTCCGGAACTCCTCGTGACGTCCAGGATCTCATCTGGGACTCCGAACAACATTCGGTTTGCTGCATACTCATATTCATACAACCCTAGCGTCACCGAACCTTAAGTGTGTAGACCCTACGGGTTCGGGAGACATGCAAACATGACCGAGACGGCTCTCGGGCAATAACCAACAGCGGGATCTGGATACCCATGTTGGCTCCCACATGCTCCTCGATGATATCATCGGATGAACCACGATGTCGAGGATTCAATCAACCCCGTATACTATTCCCTTTGTCAATCGGTATTTTACTTGCCCGAGATTCGATCGTCGGTATCCCAATACCTCGTTCAATCTCTTTACCGGCAAGTCACTTTACTCGTACCGTAATGCACGATCCCGTGACCAGACACTTGGTCACTTTGAGCTCATTATGATGATGCATTACCAACTGGGCCCAGAGATACCTCTCCGTCATACGGAGTGACAAATCCCAGTCTCGATCCGTGTCAACCCAACAGATACTTTCGGAGATACCGTAGTGCACCTTTATAGTCACCCGATTACGTTGTGACGTTTGGTACACCCAAAGCACTCTTACGGTATCCGGGAGTTACACGATCTCATGGTCAAAGGAAAAGATACGACATTGGAAAAGCTCTAGCAAAACGAACTACACGATCTTGTGCTATGCTTAGGATTGGGTCTTGTCCATCACATCATTCTCCTAATGATGTGATCCCGTTATCAACGACATCCAATGTCCATAGTCAGAAACCATGACTATCGGTTGATCAACGAGCTAGTCAACTAGAGGCTCACGAGGGACATATTGTGGTCTATGTATTCACACGTGTATTACGATTTCCGGATAATACAATTATAGCATGAATAAAAGACAATTATCATGAATAAGGAAATATAATAATAATACTTTTATTATTGCCTCTAGGGCATATTTCCAACAATCGAACACGAACACACTTGCATGTGGACCAAATTTATGTATCAAAAGGGTGGTTTGATTTTCAAATACCAAATGCAACTTCGATGTGGCACCTCTCTCTCACAAAGCCGCATCGGTATTGCTTGCCCCCATTTCCTTCGTGCCGGCACGAAGGGAATCCTAAGCTATGAATGCATGCCCCCTCCCTCTCAACCGAGGTTCATCTATGAAAGTGTGAAGTAGCTAGCAGCCCCCTCCTCCCTCGTGTCGGCACGAAGGGAATCCTAAGCTATGAATGCATGCCCCCCCCAACCGAGGTTCACCGTAGCAAAGTGTAAAGTAGCTAGCAGCCCCCCTCCCTCGTGTCGGCACGAAGGGAATCCTAAGCTATGAATGCATGCCCCCAACCAAGGTTCACCTAGCAATGTGTGAAGTAGTGCTTGCATCCCCCCTCCCTCGTGTTGGCACGAAGGGATTCCTAAGCTATGAATGCATGCCCCCCAACCGAGGTTCACCTAGCAAAGTGCTACGTAGCTAGCAGCCCCCCTCCCTCGTGTCGGCACGAAGGGAATCCTAGCTAAGCTATGAAGGCATGCCCTCCCCCAACCGAGGTTCACCCTAGCAGAGTCTTGAAGTAGCTAGCAGCCACCCCTCCCTCGTGGTCGGCATGAAGGGAATCCTAAGATATGAATTCACATGCCCCCCCAAACGAGGTTCACCTAGCAAAGTCTTGAAGTAGCTAGCAGACCCCTCCTCGTGTCAGCACGAAGGGAATCCTAAGCTATGAATGCATGCCCCCCCAACGGTGGTTCACCCTAGCAAAGTGCGAAGTAGCTAGCAGCTACCCCTCCCTCGTGTCGGCACGAAGGGAATCCTAAGCTATGAATGCACATGCCCCCCCAACCGAGGTTCACCTAGCAAAGTGCGAAGTAGCTAGCAGCCCCCCTCGTGTCGGCACGAAGGGAATCCTAAGCTATGAGCATGCCCCCCTCCCCCCAACCGAGGTTCACCTAGCAAAGTGCAAAGTAGCTAGCAGCCCCCACCCCCTCGTGTCGCCAATGGGAATCCTAACTAAGCTATGAATTCATGCCCCCCCAACCGAGGTTCACCTAGCAAAGTGCGAAGTAGCAGCCCCCCCACACACTTTCAGTCGGCAGGCCAGAGAGGCATATATCTCACCAAGATGGATCGTAAAACGGACCAAGAATAATCCACCTTGGTCGTACAACCTCTCTCTTGTTGTTGGTCAAAGTGATGGCCGTCCATGCGACCCTGAAGATGGGCTAGCTCGCCAATAATCACGCAAGCAGCTAGTCCCCAACGACAACCAGTGCATGCGTGTGGCCCAAACATATGTATATATGGAGAGGTGTGTTTCTGAGTAACAATGGAACAACTTTGATGTGGCATCGTGATTCCGAACTAGAAATCCCCACACTGAGTGAGGGTTAGGTTGACGATGCATATGTATGTTACACCACACTTCAAGCCAATGACGGGGATTCATATATGCATGCATGCGTGCATAGTATATGCGCTCAAACTTAATTGGGTCTGAATCTCACCATGATCTATACTACGATAACACAAACCAAATGAAGAATCCGCCATGGTAACCTATCTTGTTGTTGGTCAAGGTGATCATGGATGTCCACGCAGGCCCACGAATATATAGGCTTGTCGCCGATAACCACGCGAGGGAGTGTATTGTTCGAAGGCAACCACTACATGCATATGTATGGAGGTGATGCGTGCATGCATGTTTGAATACACAACATTGATCTGGCGCGTGTGTCAAAAATCATACACTAGCTCCCCACACAGAGAGAGATCGCTTCATGATGGTGTCGTTGTACTAGCACCTTCGACTCGATGGGAGGGATTCATGCGTACACATGCATGTGTGTGTGCTCAAAGTGTATCATGCATGTCATCCCAGAGAAAAAATAATAATCCCCTCCTAAGTCAAATTAACCTCTCTTGTTGTCAGGAAAAAAGAAGTGATGGACCAAGCAGGCCCACAGATAGAAAGCATCGATATCGCTGATAACCGCTTAAGTGGGTGCGAGAGGACAACCACCACCGCTTTGCATGTGGGCCAAACATATATATATGTTGAATACCCAAAATGCACAACTTTGATGTGCCACATGCCTCAGAAACCATAAAACATGCACCCACACAGAGCGAGGTTCATATCAAGCGTACTACATATGATGGTCCCCTTCCCCCCTCTTCACCATATACTCTATGCTCCTGCCGTAATATATGTACAACCCAAAAGAATCCTCATCAATGGTGAAATTAATTAACCTCTCCCGATGTAGGTCAAAGTGATGGATGCATGCATGCATCGACGATGGCCTCGTGGGCCCACAGATGGAAGCGTCACACGTGAGTGTCCTAGCTAGGATATATATGCATGTGGCCCAAATAGGTGTTGTGTCATGTTTGAATAACCAATTTCACAATTTTGATGTGGCACGTGCCTCGGTAACCAAAAAGTCCCGACACTGAGTGAGGTGTACTTGTTCACGGATGCATACGTATAGTATATATGCTAGTCCCCTCCCACCTCTTAGACGCGTACTATATACCACCATAACACAAACAAAAAGGATTCTACCTTGCTGGTCAAATTAACCTCACTGCTGGCTGTTCGTCAAAGTGATGACGACGACCTCGCGGGCCCACAGAAAGCGTCACACGCGAGTATCGAGTGTCGTGTAGGACAACCATCGACTGCATGTGGCCAAAACATTTATGTATGAAAGAGTTGTGTAATGTTTTAAATAACGATTTCACGACTCTGTTGTGTCACCAACCTGCCTAACAAAACGGCCAACCCACACGGTGGCTCACAACTCGTAGTGTACTGCGAGCTACCCGCCACCCCCAGATGCACACACCCACACACACACCGCGAATCCACCGCAACTACGATGCATGTTAAATTAATTATCCCGTGGTGAACATACATGTTACCAAAGTAGGGACGCGTTTTAATTCAAAAATCACAGAGATTATTAAGACATTTTAGTACATTGATTGATTGATTTTCTATGGGTATAATGTGCAAAAATCAAATTTGAGCTACAGGCACACGTGACAGTGCGCCTAAATGGATTGCAAAAACACATGTGTCTCACTGGGTGCATGTTTACTCCCTGTGCAACAAATTTCAAACATTGAGAATCTTGATTTTCAAATTCTAGTACATCCAAAACTTATTTGAAGTTCATGAAACTTATCGTGTTGTCATATGGACACCAATACAAAGTGGCATTGTACTTTTTTTTTGTCAAATTTGAGACCAGTTTTGATGTATTATCTAATTACACACGGGAGATTATTAATAATTGGGAACCAATATCCCAAATGGATTATTTATTCGAACCGTGAGCGTTAGACCAACAATGGATACGTGCCATGCTTCGGTTAAGCAATAAAGCGGCAACATTAATCATCCAAATAAAAAATATATGTGCCACCGTTCGACCTGTGTGGCGTGCAAGCAGGCGTGAGTTGACGGAACGCATGCGAGCAGTCCGGCGCGCAGGCAGACGGGGAGGAGTGCGTGCAGGTATGTGAATTGATGGAGGCGTGCTCGCTGCACAGTGTCATCGGGAGGCGTGCGAGTAGCTGTGTGAAACTTTGGTAAGCATGCCAGCAGTCCGGTGCGCAGGCTCACCGGGAGGCAAGCGATCGGTTTGACCACCGCCCGCCTCTCTCCCACAACTCCCACTACTCCATATTAATGGTGCGCCCGAGCGGCCGCACCCCCCATCCTCGCTACGCACACACAAACCTCTCTCTCCGCTTGCATCCTCGACGCCGCTCTCAGTCCTCAAAGCCGTCAGTGTATGAGGATGCCGCCAAAGCGCCCCATCGGAGGGAGTGGTGACGCCGGGGCTGCTAAAGCATCGGAGCACGACGTGGAGATGGAGACAGAGGTTGCCGTCACCGCCGGCGAGTTATCGCTGCACCTGACGTCGTCGACTTCGTCGAGCTTCCATAGCCGGAGGTGGAGTTCCACACTGACTCTGACGACCACTCCGGCGACGACTCCGACTCCGACTCTGACGGATAGCTGGTTAGTCATCTATAGCCATTTATGTTAGATCGTAGGTTTCTCTGGTTACTCCTGCCTCCCCCTTTTTGGAATAGAAATCATGTGGTTATGTTCTCCCAATACATGAAATCTGAGTAAGTTTCGTTAGATCCATGTAGTGTATTGATTGCTTGAATGGTACATGTGATAAGTGATTAGTTGTTTCATCTGTGCAAATGATTTTTGCTAGTAATCCGACTAGGGTTAGTGTTCGTGCTAATAATTCCTTGAATGGCCTACATATGTTTGTGCCATTATTTTCTTCAAGATTGGTCTGTACATAGACGACTGTGCTTAAAAATCGAACCATCATCTCTGGATATGTATAAATAAAGAGCCATAAATTCCTAATCCTACTTCACGACATGTAACCAGTGATTTGATGCCAGATTTGTTTTACTATTTGTATAGGTGCTGTCTGACGATGTGGACAGCGAGGATGAAGATGCCCAGAGGAGGTACAAGAGGCGAATCCCGAGGGAGCTTTATGCGGGAATGCATAACAGGCGTATTAGGACCTGGAACGACGGCTATGGATGCCCATTTTGCAACCACAAGATGTATGACGCGTATCTAAATGTTCTAGCGCATGCAAGAGGACGGGCCGTTGGCTCCTTCAAGCAGAAGTATTCTCACAGGGTGGTGCACGGCGCGTACGCCGAGTACCTGGAGAAGCTTCAGGATCGTGCCGGCCTCATGTGAGATGAGATGTGGGATGGAGCAAACTATGTACGCTAGAGTATGCTTAATGACGGTTGAACTATGTACTTATGGTTGAACTATGCTTATGTACGTGTACGCATATTATCTATGTCTGAGTATGTTAAATATTTCACCAAATTTTGGTAAAAATTACAACGGGGGACCAATAAACCCGGACGGAGGTAGTATGTCAATCACACACGGTTCCCAAAATTGGAACCGTATGCAATGACTTTCATTTTTCCTGCTACGTCAATCACACACGTTCGCTCTAGCAAACCGTCGCCCCCAAAATTCTTTGTGGGATAGAAAACCCTCACCACCCAATTCAAAAAAGAAAACCCTCACCATCCCCACATCACAAAAACCCTCACCCCGCCCGCCACCCCCTCGGCTCCTCCGGTACGTTCCCCATTCACACCTGCACAAGCTCCTTCGCGTCTATGCCATGGCACCGCCTATCGCGGCGGTAAACACTTAGCTCGACACCTGTCGCCGCCGCCAGGCTGCCGGCAAAGCCCACCGCATTTTGCCACTTCTGCTTGCCGCCGCCTATCGCTATCGACTTTCTCGACGCTGCTCGCGGTCAACCCAACTCCGCTTGGTTGGGGAATCTACCGAGGGTTCTTTCTCATGGACGACAAGGTAACTAATTTAACGAGATATTTTCTCATCTCTTATCCCAGTTCATGTGCCTCCTTTAATCACCCAGCGGAAATCGCCGTGAATTCATTTTTATTCGAGCTGATTTGAGGGGTTTTCTTTCATTCATAGAATGTATAGTGCACCGACACTTCAGGACTTGGTGACCGCTGCCAGAGATTCCATCTCATCGTACCAGATAACTTGAGGACGCGCGCGATATGTTCAGTCTCACCCTAAATCGGTTGGCATGGCCTACTTTCCTGAACATATTCTAAATATTGCTACATTTGGATAAAAGGTGCCACATGCACCATATACGTCAAAGGGGATTTTCCCCCTCTTCTTTCTATATTAGGCAAATTAATGATGTATTGTTCTTTTGATTGCTCTCATATTTCCATGACATCATGTTTACCCTATATGTTTAATTATAGACTTTTGTCCTTCGATTTCAACTGTTGTACAGTTCTTTCAATTTGGGCCCATATTTGCATGTTACCATATTTTCTTTAACAATCCTACCATTTTCTGCAGGACATCCCTCGCTATGCAACATATTATGTAGTGCACAATTTTTCCCTTTACATACATCAAGGCTCCATGAATGTCATACTGCACACAAACCATGGATTTACAATTGTTCCTACTGTAAGACTTGATGAACGTGGTGACTCCTATTTTTGCAATTGGCTTTTGGAATGAAATTGCAAAGTTTTATGTCTTGAAAAGTCGGCACTAAAATTGCACTTTGCACATAGAAGGGCCTGGTCATGAGATATATGCTAACTTCCCCGACAAAATCATCCATCCAGACTTTGTTCGAAGTAAGTTTTCTTTTCAACTCTCTGCATATGTTGACTTACCCAGCAATGTCAAATGAATTGTGTAGTATTTCGGCAACCAATTGTTATTCCCTTTTCTTACTATATTCCTACCTAATAACTTCTAGTTACCAATACACTTTTATATTGCCCTATTTTAACTAAATATTCGCTATACTCCCATTTCTATCAGAAAGCGCCGCTGACAAGGAGACTTCGGAGGTGGAGAACGGGGCTGCCAACAAGCGGAGGTGGGGCGAGCTAGAACCGCAAGCGACTTCAGCAGGCCTAGAATTAATCAGCAGCCTCCCCGACGATATGTTGAGAGTCATCATCTCCCTCCTCCCAATCAAATATGGGGCGCGGACAACCCTCCTTTCCTAGCGGTGGCGCCCCCTATGGTACTCCAGCCCTCTCGATCTCATCAACACCCACGAGCTCTGCCATGGCTATCGCAAAAGCTTGGATGCGTACTCCAAGATCCTCGGCAGTCACCTTGGCCCAACCAAAGGCCTTAGAATGGGCAAGTTCCGTTCCAACGGCAAGGACCGAGCCAAGCTTGACGACTGGTTCCGATCCCCCGCCCTAGGTCAGCTCGAGGAGCTCACTTTTGATGATGGGCATATGCTGTCGCTGCCAACGTCCGCACTCCGCCTCGCGCCCACGCTGCGCGTCGCCAAGATCAGGAACTGCCATTTCCCGCCCCTTAATGACGCGCCCGCTATTATTCTACCACGACTGAAGCACCTCGAGCTCGTCGTCGTCTGCCTCTCAAAGGCTGACATGGAGCGCCTGCTCCATGGATGTACTCACTCGAGTACCTTCGTCTTCAGGTGATCAATGGGTTGAGTACCTTCCACATCACCTCCATGACTCTCCGGACTATTTATGTGTGTTGCTGGTGCGGCAGGAAGACATCACAAAAGGTGGACCACAATATGGTCGTCCAGGACACACATGCACTTGAGAGATTACTTGTAGTTGATCAAGAAGGTCCAACAAGAATCAGTGTCATTTCTGCGGCGAAATTGATAGTGGTGGGCTACTCGTCTGACAAATACTCCGAACTTGTTATTGGATCCACACCCGTTCAGGTACAACAGCCGCCTTCTACCTCTCCTTCTACAAATTAACATTATTTCTAATTTTGAAGATGTTTGTTCGTCTATCCTTTACAAAATGATTCTGACAAGCTTGACCCCAAAACTGCGCACAGTGAAGGTCTTGGCACTAGAATCTATCGGGCCCGACCCGGAGCAAGTTGTCAGTTTCCTGAGATGCTTTCCGTGCCTGGAGAAGCTATATATCAAGGTGATGTTCCTTTCCTGTTAAATGTTAACCATAAGGGAGTTCAATTTGTGACACCTTTTTCCAAGTTTACAATGACAATGTACTACGATTTCTGAAGGTTCTTTTGGAGGATTTCAGTACATACATGCCCCCCCCATATTGGTTGCTTGATCCATATGGTTACATTCAATAAGCATTTCTCCTTTGGATTCATCTGTACTAGTTTTCTTAGGGAACTTTTAATCCACTCCAACCTCATGTGAAGAAGGCTACATTTTTCTAGAATGTAATCAAATGCCCATGTTAATCATGTCAGATCGAAGATGGCATGTTAGTGCATTTTAAAAATCCTGCAAACCAAATAGCTAGGCCTGTAGTAATGTTCAAAACTGCATGTAGGCACTAACACATTTTCTTCTTTTGCGGATAAGATTAGGCCCAGTGGTGGATAATGTGATACAATATAACAATTACGTCGAATGCCCAGATCTGCATCTCTCAGAAATTACTTTGAACTCCTACCGAGGGACCTTACTAGAGATTATATTCGCCAGGTTCTTTGTTCTCAGAGCAAGGGTGCGGAAGGAAACGAGGTTTGCCCTACATTTATTTCACAAAAATGAATGATCTATTGATCAACACCGGTGCCTGCGGCGGAATGGAGTAGGCTCCAAAAATGCTGAATTTCATTTTGGAACTTCAGATGACAAGAGTAATCGGAAGTCATCGGGTCAACCCCATACATGACTTCTCAGTGGCTGACCCCTTTGCAAAAATTGTGAGGTTTTGAAGCCAGATTTAGAAGCAGTGATATTAGTTTGAACCTCTCTAATATCCATGTTCAGCGCATCACGCAAGCGTTTCTAGCCGATGAGCTGAATTTCATTTCTAATATCAGTTTGAACCTTGTAATCTTTGAATTTGAGCCATATAACTCTGGAATTTGAACCTTGTAACATTTCAAATTTTTGTGGTACAATCGTATCGTATGAGACTCTATATTGCTAGCACTATTTTGACCTTAGTATGCAATGGTCTTAGATTTTATTAACCATTCTCGAATTAGTTTACCTTGTCAATCTCACAGCACACGATCTGTATAGCTAACTCGACTGCGATCTTCGACATTATTGCACACAGTTGGTTTCTTCCACCGTGTGCCTTTGTAAAGCAGAATTGATAATCGCACTTGAGTGTCCATCATCACCCTTCTGTGTAACTTTGACCTCATCACCCAAGGGTAAACTTATGACCAAAGTCATTCCACACACTTTGTTTTTACAAAGCTTTTTGCCAATAAACGCCCACGATTTGTCCCTCTTCTAGCCGACGCGTGGCCAAACTAGCCGGGCGGTAAGCTTGCGCGGTAAGAAGCTCGGTAGCGCAGGAACAGTCTCACCGACAAGACATTTGGCCCCTCTTCGAGCCCATGCTTTGGGTGCGGTGTTGTCAAGCGTGCACTGGATTCTGGATTCCTCCGCTATGAACGCCATCACAAGACGTGACGATTATAGGCCGGCCGCCCCCCATTTATTACAACGGCCATTTAACCTACCCTTGTGTCTCTTCAACCTTTCAATCGCGCCCCACCATTACAAGAAGCACACCCACCATGAGAAATTCTTAGAGGGTATCCTACGTGGCTCCAATGGCGTTCCGAGCGGTTGCCGACGACGAGCAGCAGTTCAACATGTGTGCCGTGGTGGACACCCACAGAAGGTTCATGGACCTCTCGGTGGTGTACACCAACGACCGATGCAAGCGGGCGATCCATCCACATCATGGAGCTGTTGCTTGCCGAGGAGAAGTACAAGGTGGTCGGGTTCGACCTCGAGTACACCCGCGCTCGTGCCGGGTCTCGTCCCAAGGTCATCGTCGCCTAGATGTGCGTGTGCCACCACGTCCTCATCTACCACTACTGCCTGGCCACAAGGCCTTGCGAGCGTTTCACCAGGTTTGTCAACAGCCCCCACTACATGTTCGCTATGGTGGACATCACCAACGATGTAAAGGTGCTCGAGAATTGGGCCGCTGCCGTAATCTTGTCAACATTCAGGGCCAATACAAGATCAAGGGTAGCAAGGAGCATGAGAAGGACTCACTGGTTCACCTCGCCGAGGCCATCATCGACCCCTACTACAGAGACATGAAGGACAAGCATGCCTTGCACTCGGCCTGGATGGAGAAACTCGACAAAGCTCACGTCGTGTACGCGACCAATGAGGCGTACACGAGCTATGACATGTACAGGCGGATCGTTGACATGAGCAAGTCCCTCCTTCCCCAAAACGGCCAGGGATCCAGCCGGAAGCAGAGCAATGGCAAGCGTCATCGCAACAATAAGCAGATGATTAGATCCTCGTTTCTCCTAGTTTAGTATGCATGTAATTGCTTTATTTGGTGTCACTACAAAAAAAAGACACATCCGTGACATTTTGGGCCGAACGAATTTTTTTCTGTCATACATATGAAACTTCTATGACGATAATTGTGACAAAACCCGGTATCATCATAGATGTGGTGGGCTCATACTTCTATGACAAAAATCATGATGTAAAATGGGCTTTTCATCCAGGCGGGCGGAGACGCGATTGCATGACATTCTTTGGGCCGTCCATGACGGAAAAACCGTGGTAGAAGCGAGGGGAGGAAAATTTCGGGAGTTGCTGGTTACGGTGGGAGGTCGAGGCGGAAGCGATCGCGTTCTCTCGTCGTCTGCTGCAGGTGTGCGGCGTTAGCTCGATCAAGCCGAAGCGAGGCGTTGGGCTCTAATCAACCCGGCGATTACCTTTGTAGGCTACAGCGTTCTTGAACCCGGCGATCGATCGATGGCTGTTAATCGAACCCGATGGAGCGATTCGCCGCTCTGCTGCTAATCAAGCCGATCGATGCTGCCTCTGGGATGAACAGTGGCGTTGCGGGGGTTGGATGAGCGATGGCGGTGGCGTTGCCTCTGGATGAACAGGAACCCGTGGTGTGGAGGGCTGGATGAGCGATAGATGGTGGAGCGGTGGCCGTGGAGGGTGGTTGAACAGGACCCGTGGTGTGGAGGGCTGGATGAGCAGTGAAGCGGTGGAGGGGTGGTTGAGCGATGGCCGGTGGAGTAGCGCGCGGTGGAGGCTGGATGAGCAGGAGCACTGTGGAGGCCGGAGGAGGTCGAAGGTGGAGATGAAGCGGTATCTGTGGAGTCCCGTTTTGCGATGCGCCACACCCTTCCCGATGAAACGGGACCCCGTTTCGACCGTAGGAGGTCCGTTTCGTCCATTTTGATGCACGCCACACCCCTCCGATGAACAGGACCCCCATTTTCACCGTGGGAGGTCCGTTTCCTCCGTTTTGTGGTACGCCACACCCTCCCGATGAACAAGACCCCGTTTACGACCATAGGAGGTCCGTTTAAATCCGTTTTGCGATGCGCCACACCCTCCCAATCACCAAGACCCCGTTTTGACCGTAGGAGGTCCGTTTCCTCCGTTCTGCGGTGCGCCAGGCCTCGTTTCCATCACATGTTCCGTCCAAGCCGGTTGGCTCCCATGCGTTCCATTGCCTCCCGATGAACACGACGCATTCCGTTGCATCCCCATGAACACGACGCATTCCGTTGCCTCTGGATGAACACGACGCATTCCGTTGCCTCCCCATGAACACGAGCCCTCGCCCGTGCGTGTCTTGTGACTAGGCGTTCGAGACCCGCCCGTATGTACACATACGTGGCCGTATTTTCTTTCTTGCACCACGGCGGCATGCGTACGTGTACATGCTACGTGCGCGCCTCTACTACGACACGTACGCGCCTCTACTACGACACGTGCGCGCCTCTACATCGACCAGTATATATGTACATACAAGTTCGCGACCAGAATGACAACGCTACGTACGCTTCGACCAGGTGGGTCCCGACTGTCAGGCAGTTCCTTGCGTGCGAAAATGTAGCTGGTGGGTCCCAGAATCGAGGGCAACCGTCGTTTTTTGCGGACGCACTTCCTTTGCGTGCAAAGATGTAGCTAGTGGGTCCCAGCGGTCGAGAGGTGAATCGTTTTTTCCGGACGCACTTCCTTGCGTGCGAAGATGTAGCCGGTGGGTCCCAGCGGTCGGCGAATCGTTTTGTTTTTTTTGCGGGCGCACTTCCTTGCGTGCGAAGGTGTAATAGTGGGTCCCAGCGATCGGGAAGCGTTTTTTGCTAAATATGGTGGCCCGTCCGGTGGGTCCCCATTGTCAGTGGAGGAATAATTATTTTGTGCGTAATAAGGAGGCACTTCTTTCTTTGCGACCGTGGACCCGGTATCGGCCTCTCCACGTCTGATCCATGTCCGATGGAAGCCGTTCCTTGACCATGTTGACCACGCCGCACCGAGAGCACCCAGGCGGTGGGCGGACGGCGAGGCCTAGGAAGGGGACGACGCGGAGCCGGGGAACACGCGACAGTGGATGCCCACGCGTAGAGGAGTACGAGGGTTCACTGGTTCGTTACGGTGTGAGGCTGCCGTCGCCGCAGAATAACAGGGGCTGTGGGTGAGTAGAGGGATGGCTGGCGATGGTGGGAGTAGTAAGGCGGTGAGGCCTCCGCCGCATCGCAGCCGACCACGGGAGGCGGGAGGCGGGAGAGGCACGACCGGCGCTGGTTTGGGCGCTTGGAGCAAGAAGACCAGAGGTTGAAGAAGCACTACGGCCGTTGGATGGACATCGTACGGTCACTGGAGCTAGAATCATGCATATTGACTAAGTTGACAAAGCCCTCCGTCCCTGTCAACTTAGTAGGCCCTAAGTCAGCCTGCCACTATCTTTGGGTCCCAGCTAACGGGAGTATTCATTTTTTGTGCGTGTCTGAAGGCACTTCCTTGCGTCTGAAGATATAAGCTGGTGGGTCCGAGTATCGAGCCGGCAGCGGGGAGGAGGGAGCGAGCAGTCCCTTGACGCTTTTTGAGCGGTTGGAGCAGGAAGAGCAGAGATTGAAGAAGCACGGCGGCCTTTGGATGGCCATCCAACGATCCTTTGCTTGTGCGTCAACCTTTTTTTTAGGAAAGCCTCAAATCTGTGGAAAACAGCATGCAGCCCATCTGCCATTATTTTTAATAATTTACAGCCCATTTGCTAATTCTTAAGGTTTTTTGGAGCCCATATTCTTTTTGTTAGCATTACAACCCATATCGTGGCCACGGTTAAAAACTTATACGAAATTTTGCATATTTCAGTGCGGTCCGAACTGTTTTTAATCCCGAAATTTCGACTCACATTCAAACCGATTATAAAAATAAATGTATATCAATATAAAATCCAACAAATTCTCCACGCATAAAAATTAATGTAATTTAAAATCTTGAAATGAAAAAAAAGATATTTGAAACTAAGCGCGGTTTGATGTGTTTTAAAATGTACATCCCATTTCTCATTCTTGATGGGCCATTTTCTCGGCCACCGAATGAAAGCTCTCCTCGTCTTGAAAGATTTGCAGCCCAACAGGCGACAAAGCGACTTACTTGACAAATCACAAAAAAAGCTGGGCTGTGGCCGTGGACCCAGCTGTCGGCCTCTACGTCTGATACTCTCCCGATGGAATGCCGTTGACCACATTGACCACGCCCGGCAGAGCACCAAGGCGGTGGGACGGCAGCGAGCCTAGGAAGGGACGACGGAGCCGGGAAAACGCGGCGGTGGATGCCCACGCGGAGAGGAGTACCGAGGTTCACCGTTCGGTGCGGTGTGAGGCTGCCGTCACCGCAGGGCACAGCTAGCGGTGGGAGTAGTAGAAGCGATGAGGCCTCAGCGGCAACCTGACCGACCCTTTGAGGCGAGGAGCGGCGGTCTCCCCGGCGCTGGTTTGGGCGGTGGTGCAAGAAGAGCAGCGATTTATGAAGCGGCAGGACCGTTTGATTCAAATCCAGCGATTCTTCTTGCTAGAATCGTTGTTGACTAAGTTGACAAGCCACGTATGCAGCGTCAACGTAGTAGGCCCTGAGTTAGCCTCCCAACGGTTACGCCCGGATGTCGATGGGAGGAATCATTTTTTCGCGTAATAAGGAGGCGATTGATTGCGTGTGGCCAGGCAGTGGAGGGAGTAGGGTGGGCCGGCGAAACTCTGTGGCAGTATCACAATGAGCCACAAGAGAAGGGCGAGCAGTCCTTGGCGCTTAGTTTAAGCGGTGGGCAGAAGATTAGAGATTGAAGAAGCACGGTGGCTAGAATCGTGTGTTCACTAACAAAGCCTTGCATAAACAAGTCAGCCTCGAAATCTGTGGCGTGTACAGCCCATTTGCTATTATTTTTATATTTTTACTCATTTTCTAATTCATATGGAATTTATTGCAGCCCGTTTTCCATTTTTAGAATTGCCGGCCATTTTACGAGTCGATGCAGGTCAAAAAATTAACTAAATATGTGGGAAATTTTTGCTGGGGAACGAAATATTCTTAATCCAAAAATTAATAGCCATACTAAAACAAATTTAAAAATAAGTTAGTACTATGTCATGTTAAATCCAATGAAATACGTATAAGATATCAGTGAAGAACAAAATAAAAAAAAACTAATATCCCATTTGCTCGTCTTGAAAGATTTGCAGCCCAGTAATTCGGAGAAAACAAATAGGCCTAGCTTGGGTATTCTTCAAAAAGAAATATTGGGCTACCTATTTTCCCAAAGAACTGGTGCATGAGCATTTAGCTTTATTTATTTATTTACTTATTTATATTTAGGGGCCCATGAGCATGTACAGGCGATTCATGTGAGAGCGTCCTTCCGATTAATTATGGGCTTCTCTATTGGGCCTTCATCAGTGGGCTGCATGTTATCAACAAGTGGAAAATGTGTTCCGTATGAAAAATAATATGAGCTACGTACGGTAGGGGCCACTAAAGGATCGAACCGTGCAACGACTTCCAAAACATTGTGTTTGTCGTTCTAACAACACATTTATATTCAACCAACAGACGAAATATACTACTGATTGTACATTGGAAATAGCAGCAGCAACCAGGGCTGAGGTGCAGCGAAGCGATGGCGAGGCGGAAAGAGTGAAGACGTAGCTCTCTCTTCCAAACCAAACATCAGCCATCATTACAAAAGGGCTACCAAAAAAGAACAAGTGTATGCATCAAACTAAATAAAGATCCTACTACACCAAGTGTACACATCTAACTAACTGGCTCAGTTAGACGTTACTATTTATTAAGCTGCGGAGATTGGTGGCGGCTTGAACCGGATGGGTGCTGACGGGAAACTCCAGCCAAATAGTCAAGTTCGATACTTGCGACCCTCTCTCCTACTTTGGGCTGCAGAGCGTGGCGGCACATATCAGGGTATGGTGCATGCAGAGACGCATGGTATGCTGTGTACACAGAGTTTTGCCTGATGAACGAAACCGAGCTGCCATCATGATCCTTGCCGTCGGTTATCTCCTGGTTAATCAGATAATTCAATCCGACAAACAGAGAGCGTGTGCCAAGGCTACTTACTAGCCTCCAGTCAAAAATTCCAGAAGGCCCAGAGAAGCTGGGATCCTGCTCAAAGACCTTGCAGTGACTGTGATTGTATTCCGCGAAACAACACGTCCGATGCGTCTGACGATCATCAATCTTTCGCCGTCGTCGATCGAGACAGAACCACACCAAAGCGCCATGCCGCTTTTCTTTGAAAGGTTACGGGATTAGGAAGGGTAGGGACACCGGTGACCTACAACATCATATCAAGTTGGAGTTAAATAAAAAGGGCTCTTGATTTAGTCAATCTTAAGAACAACATGTTATGAGCATGAATATTTTTTCAAGAATGTTGTGATAATATAAGCAAGCCATCATGATATCATAGGAAAGTAACATATTCTTTATGTAACCGTTTGTAGCGATAGTGGAGTAGGCCAGCAATCGTCCGACCATAGAAGGAGTCGACGGCGTAAATGAAGCCCTTGTGTTCAATGGCATCGAGAACCATGGAGGATGTATGATCCCGTGATGGGCGTGCAGATTTATCCACTTACCGCGGTGACACTGTCGAGATAAGCGAGACCGCGGTTGAAGAACGCATAATTAGCCTGAAATCTTTATAATTCCCGGATCTTGTGGGCACTTGGCGATTACAACCTTGAGCAAATCAAACTTGGTATCATGTTGGCTCTGTAAGATTCCGAGTATTACGGGCGCGGTGCCAAAGCGGTGTAGTGTTAATCGAAGGAAGGGATCAATGGCGGTGTAGACCTCCACGAGCATCCAAATGCCGCGACCGTCGGCGAGCACCATCCAAGGCGTGTTCATGCCGACCCAGTACATACCGTTAATGTAGCCGAGGATGGCGGGGATCGGATCGCGATGTGAGGGTTGATGCTCGCCACCCTACGATCGTTATGCTTTGCGTGACATGCCGTTTACGAAGATCGGTGGCATCGGCCAAGCAAGGAGCTGGCTTAAAAGCTCCGGCCCGAGGGCTTTGAGTAAACGGTACAGCCCGACGAGCACGCTACGAGCGGCATGGTACTGAGATTGTCCACACGTGAAACAATGAGCTTGTTTACCTCTGTGGGGAGAAAATTCCAGCCACTCTTTCGGCGAACGCTGCTCGGTTCTGCCATTGTTAGTGCTTGGGTTTCGGACGAGGGGGGGGAGGCGCCTTAGCGGGGATGGAAGCTTGGGCGAGATTATGTGCGGACAAAGATGGAGAAGCGAATATGTGCTGCGGGAAGTGGACAAGTGATGATGACTACAGCACGCCGCTTGACTTACGAGACACATACCATCAGCGTAGGGTCATATCGATGCCAGACAACTTGCTTGAGTGATCACATTCTTTGGTACTCCCTACAGTACCTACTACAGTACTATGCCCTAGCTTGCTAGAGTAGAGTAGTAGAGTAGGACTCTGCTCTACTACTAGCACCGGAGGAGGAGTAGTATATTCTAATCTAAAATAGTTACAAACTTCGATGCCCGACCGTGGAACGACTACGAACCGTGCTCAAAGACCGTGTCTACGTGGTGTTTGGACTTATATGCAAAAAAATAGCAAGATGCCCGTGCATTGCACGGCACACCATCATCACCAACTCGGTTTTTTCTCTACTCCTACTCCTATAAAAGACTCAGTTGGTGATGATGGAGGTGAGGAGGCGTGTTCAGCCGGGCGTGCAGCGGACGACACAACACTATTTGATTTGTTATAAAAAAGTACTTGTAGAGATAGAGACATAGGGAGGAGCACGAGGTAAGGTCTTATCTGTAAATGTGGAGAGAGGTGCGGGTATCTTTTGTAAAATTGTCATAGTTGGCTTTATATCCGTCAGATATAGATCGGACGGTCTATATTACAAGATGGCGGGCAAACCATCATCACCAGCTCGGTTTTCTATAAGAGTAGATATATATAGATATAGATAGATAGAGACTAGGGAGTACTAGTAAGGAGACCATCTCTTGCCCGTGTGCTACTCCTGCGCTCCATTCGGCGGCCATAGCGTCCCCTCAGCCACTCCCTCCTGCGCTCCATTCGGTGGTATTTGTTGAAATCTGGGAGGCGCACTCTCATGACTGGCAGCCACGACTTCACCGATGGCGACTTCTTCCCCAACCTCGGCAACCTCTTCCTCAACGACATGGGCGACAACCTCAACGCCAACGGTGCTGCTCCCGTTGCACCCTATGTGTTTCTGTCCTTCCTGTTCGAAATCGTGGTAGAATTCACGTTTCTACTCTGTATCCTACTACTATGCTAGTCCACATGATTAGTTTCATCTATGTTATAGCCGTCATGATTTATTTTGTGCTTATTCGGATTAAATCTCGTAGTAACGTTCTCACATATTCAACTGGCATAGCGTCCCCTACAGCCACTCCGTTTCATGGATGGCCTGGTCGATGCCTCCAAGGAGCCCTTCGTCCCCTTGCTATGAGTGCCCGATGCCATTTTGTGGCTCGCCGCGGACATGGTGCATCACCTCACGGATGCGTGCAGCGGTCACCTCTTGGCCCTTGGCGGAGAACATCAAGTACGACACGTGCTACCGGTTCACCATGCCGGAGTCGCTGGAGGATCACCGCCGCCTGCTAGTCTCGGAGGAGGACGGCAGCGTCTTCCTTTTGATCGTGGGCACCGGCGAGGCCCACGCAGGCCGCCACCCCGTCTTTGTAGCGTGCGTCAGGGGCGTCGCCGCCACGACGACAATCGACACGAGGCAGATGTACGGGTGCAAGGTCAATGTTACTACCCCTCCGGGTCACGTGGGCGGCGAAACCGGCCTCATCGGATAGACTTGGAATCTGAGGAGCTGGTACTATCCCGCCAATGTGGACTTGGAAAACCCATGGCATCCGTTCTATCCTTTACCCGCCGAATCAGTGCACGCGGATTCCAAGTAGGTTCACCTGGACATACGCATTATCAAGTGCACTTAGAAAACATGTAGTGTGTGTGTGGGCGCTTATGGCCCGTGTCTTTGCCGCTTTTGATTTTGTAAGCTTGTCGTTAAACTTGAGTGGCTTTCGCCACAGTCCTTCCTTTGAACTGCTCCTCTCAGTGAGCTGATGTAAGACACTTTGGGTTTCTTTTGATAATGGAACCGAGGAGGAGCCTCCCTGTTCTTCTAAAAAAATACGCATTATCAAGTTAAATGTTGATCATTAGTCTTCGCTCAATGTAATCCGCTGTCTAAGCATGTGGAGACTTCCATGCAGAATCTTTCTCTATTGGAGTATCGCGCATGTATAAAAGTGTATCCGTTTATGGTTTAGTCTAGAATCTTCCATGTATGTATTTTTACTACAGTACTGGTGAAAGAGTTACGATGAACCATTTCTTACATCTCCTCTGCCCCCTTGCAAGTCATCCTGATTTAATCCCTCCGTCTAGGTGTATAAGGGCATGGTTAATATTACTTAATAGTATAGACAACTGTTGACTATAACAAAGTGCCATGTCATCTGTAGCCAACATGTATAACAATCGATACTCAAAAACTAATTCTTAAAGATCATTTCTTGCAAAGCACAATAAGTGTTATTTCTTCACAAGTTTTGGATGCAGGTTGAACAGTTGAACGCTTTTGTTTGCAAAAGATACCTTTTTATCTATTTCACCCGGATGTTTGTGAGCTCTAGAGATGATATAATATCCGAAGAAACCTATCGATACCCGTTACACATGAGATGACCCCCACATCCTTTGTCAAAATAAACAACTCCCGATCAATGCATTTCACTCTTGATTGCAACGCACGGGCACCTTACTACTATAGATTAGTACGACCAAAAATTGAACTAACATTATATATAGTACGATAAATATTGATGCATGTCACCTAAAATTATATCATTCAAAACTATGTTCAAATACGAATCCAACGATATAGTTTTTGTTGACATGCACTAACATTTTGTCAGTTAAATCTTGATCCAAATTCAATGGGGACTAATAAACCACGACCGATGTAGTACAAGTGTAGAGGCGGCGCTCCATAAGTCTCACCTCTCACCCGATCATGGCGCGGCGATAAAGCCGTCATATCACAAAACCCAACCACTCCCGGTAATAAATGGCACAGTAAAATAAGCGGACAAGCAACCATCACATCCCTTCATCTCTCTTGCATTTACTTTCTCCGGTTCATCTCCGGCCTTTCGATCCCTAGCTACTACTCCTAGGGCCAGTTCTTTTGGCGGCTTCCCAGCTTATCCCACAAGACTAGTCATAGTGGAGAGTAACAATAAGGCGCCTCACTCATTTATTTGGGCTTCTAAACTACTACTCCGTCCTGGTTTATTCCTCACCATTGTAATTTGTGCTAAAATTTGACCAAAGATTTAACTGATAAAATGTTACTCAAAACACTTAGGCGCGGTGCATCTAGGTGTGTAAGTCATCTTACGAAAACCAAATAATCTGAAAACACTTAGGCGCGGTGCATTAACTTCTACCTCGTTTCTTGTTTCTTGACATATCAACCAATAAGAGATAAAGAGTGTGCATGCTTTTAATGACTTGAGATATCAAACACGACATGCGATGGTTAGTTCATTGCATGCAATACTATTAATTAGCAAATAAACATTAACATTTCTCGTTTTCTCCTCCTCCTTGGTCACGGTGCACGGAGAAATAACCACAGAGTATGAATATAAAAGTAAACAATCAAACGAGCATTTTTGCATTTGTTTTGCATTGAATCGTTTCACAAGCTTGACTAGTGCTGTTTTCCACTTTTACAAAAACCGCATCGTAATGTTCATACGTGCATTTGCACGTACATAAGTAATAGTAGTACTCCCTCCGTCTAGGTGTACAAGTCTTCCCTCCTTCTTGGTCACCGTGCACCACCAAAGATGACTTCTTGACACGGGCCGGAGGGAGTAGCACAGTCTGCAAGCATATATCGAGAGAGACGTGTAGTCCAATAGTATATAGTAAAGTTTGTGCTATATGCATGTACTTGCAAAATGCGTAATAATACACAATGTTTCCAAACTTTCCCTTTTACATACTTAATTAAGGACGCTAAAAATTCCTGAGCGTTGGGATTTATCATTTGCGTCCCAAAACTAATGAGATCGCCTTCTGAAACAAAAATTATACTCCTCCTAAAAGCCACGGCCTTCGCGGGGAGTGCTTGCGGCGCCACGAGTGCCACGGTGTGCGGCCGTTTCCTAGTCTTGCCGACAACGCCTCTTCCTCAGCCTCGGAACTCGCGAGGTGATGATTGGCGGCTTGCCGGCGAGCGAGAGCGATCTCACCGGTGTGGTGATACGGCGCCAACAGGTACTCCTCCTGGCTGGAAGCGTGCACCCGGTCCATGTACCGCCAAGCGTAGATGAGGCGCTTGGGCCCGGCGCACTTTCAGGCGTCGGCGCAGGCGTCCTCCGCCACCCTCACGGCCCTCGCCGACGAGCCTTCCGCCAAAGAACCAATTGCTTGACTCTCGGACGCGACATAGATCTCCCGAGCTTTTTGCAGTGCGCTTCTCTTCCTCGGCCTTCTTCTCCGCCTCTATTTTGGCGCGCTCTGCTGAGGCAAAGCCTCCCACAAGGCGACATCCATTTCTTTCCAAAGCTCCTCAAGGCTGGGGGCTCGGCCCAGGCGTGGCGTTCTCCTCGTGGCGGGGAGCCGACGCGTCCTCCGGCAGCGTGCCGGTGAGATTGAGAACGCCGACGCGTCCACCTCGACGCGTCGCGGCGAGGAGCGGAACGCCAACGCGTCCTCCTCGACTAGTGGCAGCGAGGAACGGAACGGCGACGTGTCGCGTCGCGGCGAGGAGCGGAACACCAACGCGTCTTCCTCGACTAGTGGCGGCGAGGAACGAAACGGTGATGCGTCGCGTAGCGGCGAGGAGCGGAACGCCGACGCGTCCTCCTCGACTAGTAGCGACGAGGAACGGAAAGGCGACGCGTGACCGTCCGCGCGGTGCAGCGAGGCGCTCTTAGGGCTTGGGAGGGGAGATGCCATGGTGGTCGAAGTGAGAGGAGGGGAGGAGATAGCGATGAGCGTGAGCGTGAGGGGAGGAGATAGCGATGTCGTGGGAGGCGCAGTATTTATAGCGAGCAATGGCACACTGTGTAAGATATGGTGAAGCTGCATCGACTTAGCTGCAGGTCGGTTCGTCAGCGACAAGTGGGCGATTACCTTCTTTGAGCCCGTATGTCAGTGACCCAATGCACCTGAAGTTAAGTAAAAGCTACGTGGGCATATTTGTTGGAGTAAATTACGGGGGAGCGAAGGGGTGGAAATATTGCTGGTCACAACAGATTGGACGAGCGTGGGGGGAGGAGAGTCATGCATGCAGATTTTTTCACACGGGGTGGAGTGGTGGGACATTTGGAGGGAGAAGGAGAGTTTGGCGGGCATATTGTTTCCACACATGGAGAGGAAAAGATTTGGAGACGAGCGGGCTTCCTGCAGGTATGGCGACGGTGCATAATAAGTCATCTTGCATGCCGGGCTAGGTATAGTCTCAAGTCATTAAAACATACACGCCCACACATGTTCATATTTCAAGGTGCACTAAATTATTGCATGCGATGATTAAGGCTGGCCATCATGGTGGTATCTTAGCTGGTACACGGGAATAGCAAACATCTTGATGTGGCAAAGAATTAAAGAAGAGAGGGGTTAGACTAACTAGTGTTCATGCATGCATTGGTAAACACATTTTTTGTGAAGAAACATTTGCATTAGTTGAGTACTTTTGCAGACTTCAAAACTATTCCATCGCCTCTACTATCTTGCTAAGAGTAGGTGAAATTTTTGAGTCGAGCCCTTTAAACTAGAAGGGAGGTAGTGGTACTCTAATAGCTAGGTGTGTAATTCATCTTACGAAAACCAAAAAATACCAAAACAAGTAGTAGCGGTGCATTAACTTCTACATCTTATCTTGTTTCTAGACATATCAACAAAAAAGAGATGACTGTGTGCATGCATAAAATGACCAGAGACTATCAAACATCACATGCAAGGTTAGTTCATTGCATGCAATACTATTTAATTAGCAAATAAACATTAATGTCTCTCGTTTTCCCTCCTCCTTGGTCACGGTGCACAGCCTAAGATGACTTACTCACCTAGACGGAGGGAGTATCAACATTCACAATGTCAAATCAATATTTTTACACTCATTATAAAAGCGTAGTTCTTATACTCATTATAATCGATATTGTAGATATTGATATTTTTAGTATAAATTTGGTCGTGGCATTTCATTGATGCTGTCAAAGCATGGAGGAAGCGGAGCTTAGGGCTTGCATTGCGGTCTCTACATAGGTATTTATCTTCATAAACCTGAAATTTTAGAGAATGATTGCGCATTTGTGGTAGCGTCTCTTGCATCGGGGACTATGACAGTCTGCTGTCGTGACACTGAAGATGAAAGCGTTGAGCATCTCGAAGTTGATCAACAATCTTCAATTGTCAAAGATTAGCCGTTCGGCCAATAAGGTGGCACACTTAATCACTAAGTATAGCTTTGACAATAGATTAGATGGTATTCTTGTAAATAACGTACCATCCAGTGTGGTGAATATTGTATCGAATGAGTGTCTTTGGTGTGGCTGGTTAATTAATATAAGGTGGTGTTTAAAAAAGTATATATTTGGTCAAACACTTCACAAAGCGGTTGTGGGAGTAAAAGGACCAGAGGGAGTATCATGCATGCGGAGTAGGCAAAAAAAAATTGCTCATTTTAGCCGGTCGAAGTCTCAAAGGGCGCGACCGCGCGGGGGAGGCAAAGGTCGTGTGAGGCGCGACGGTTGACGGAATTAAGTGAAGTTACATCCACGCGCCGGCATTGCGTGCGAACAGGCAGAAGCTATACCGTCAGGCCTACGATATGGGTCCAGTAGACATGACATCTAGTGGGTCCCGCATAGTTCTCGAGAACTCTTTGGGGGCTTGCAGCCGTTTATCCACTGGGAAAGCCAGCAACCCCATGCTGTTCGCACGCCCTACTCGTCCCCGTCTTCTACCTCACAACAGTTCGCTCCCAGTCGACCTGTCCTTTCACATTAGTTCGCTCCCAGTTTTTGCGGGGTACAACAGTTCAACTTCTCCTAACCCTCCTCCAAAATCCATGGCCTCCCAAATCTCCATGGTCGCCGAGTACCAGGTTAGAGCCATCACCGGTGATCAGTTCATCGTCATCTACACACGTGGATCCATGACGGTGAAAGCATGGCTTGCTCGCTTCCTACGCATGTTCAACAGTTCAACGGATGAGTGGGTCGCTGGGCTAGATGTTGAGTACACCACAGTCCTGGGACGAGAGAAGGATATAAAGGACGAAGAGAGGAAGAAGCCCGCCGTGATCCAGGTTTGCGTACATAATGTTTGCTTGGTCTACCACATATGCCATGCCGACGTTGAGTGCTAGGATTTTAAGAACTTCCTCAAGGACAAAAGAGTGAAATTCATTACTGTAGGCTTTAAGAACGACAAAGAAGTCCTGCGTTGGATAGGTCTCGTTGTAGGCCAACCCTTTGATCTCCAGAAGGCAAGCCTGGTGTCCTCCTCTCAACCTTCAATGCTGACCCTGGCAGCAGCCATGATTGATCCTTCGTACGCTAAACTGAAGAAACCTCATCACGAGTTTCATCATGCATGGGAGTCGAAGACATTAGATGAAGATCACATCTTATGCGCAGCAATGGATGCCTACCTTTGTTTAAATATCTACATGGGTTGGATGAAGAAGCGAGCCAGTGTCGGTTCAAGCAAAGAAGCGTCGGCGAAGAGGAAGAGGAAGAGGGACGAGGGCGAAGTCGAGGGCGTGGACTCGGACTCCGGTAGGTGGCGATGTCGTCGCTCATGCTTTGGTTCTCTTTGCGGTGTCAAGCTGACTAGTTGCTTAGTTTATTTTAAAGGGTGTGTTGTCTTTGAGGCCCAGCAGAACTATGTTGATGTTCTTTCTCGTTATTTGAACTGTTTTGTACGTAGAGTAGTACTAGTACTATGTCTTACTACTGTTCTTCTTGCAGTTGGTACTACTGCTCGTACCTTCGTGTTCCCACTGTACTTAATATGTTCGTACTAGTAGTATAATTTGGGCCAGTCGATTTGTGAAAGAAGTTCGACGGAGCGAAGGAAGAAGACGGCAGAAGAGGTGGAAGAAGCCCTTCTAGCCATCCATGTTGCATCAAACGGCTCACATGAGTCGACTGACCCAAATTGCTCCTTCAGATTGCAGGATCCATGTGGCATTCAAGGTCCCGAAGGTAGATTCCGTGTCTGCACCTGGTTTGCGGGCTCGGTGTGGGTGCGACCGGCTTCCGCCGCGACAGCCACCATGCACGCCTCCTCCGCGCGAGCGGAGACGGCAATGACACGCTAGTTCCTCCTCGCCCGGCGTCTTTGAGCACGCGTTAAATCCTCCTCTTCGTACGCTGAGTGCATAGACGCGGCTCCACCAGCTACTCGCGTGCTTGGTAGTGCGGCGGCATGGCAAGGAGGGACTGCAGACGACGTGAGCGGGTGAGCCTTCGGCTTCATGGCACAGGGATGGCGGCGACACGACGGTGATGGGCGATAAATTGTTGGCCGGAGCAGGCGGGCGTCGGCATGCGCAACGGCGGCGGCGGCATATTGATGAGTGCGCGTATGGGCGCTTACTTTTGTTTTATATGAGGTTGGTCAAACTTAAAGGAAAACCGTATAATCCTCAAAAAAAATTGTACTAGTACACGTAAACATTAGACTTAGGCAGCGCTTTTTTTTGAAGTTAGTACCATAGCCACGATACGGAATCCTGTGCAAGCGCGTGAACCGCGGCCGCGCGGTCGATCGAACGGTGTGTCACCGTGTCGCGCTCGAAGGACATCCACCGAACCTTTTTGTGTGTGTGAAAACAATCCTCGAATATTACTCTCGAGCCTGCAATATTTCCATATATTTGAATTTAGCTCCAGTTTGTGTTTATTTGGATTTGGGCGTTTTAGGTGCGCCCTAGTTTTTTAATACTTATTTTGTGTGTGTGGTGAGAGAGAACGTGTGTATGTGTCCATATGTGTGTTGTGGCGGAAGGGCAATGTGGAGACGATGTGCGTGTGATACGTACATAGAGAGGTGTGAATGTGCAAACGATCATGCATGAGTGAGACATAGACAGATGCCGATACGTTGTGTATACATGAGAGAACGGTCTTCTAGTTTAC
Organism: Aegilops bicornis; assembly: GCA_021605145.1. Taxonomy (NCBI): domain Eukaryota; kingdom Viridiplantae; phylum Streptophyta; class Magnoliopsida; order Poales; family Poaceae; genus Aegilops; species Aegilops bicornis. The sequence continues at coordinate 334,318,250 of CM038673.1, read as the reverse complement.
TTGTGTGTGTGTGTGTGTGAGAGAGAGAGAGAGAGAGAGAGAGAGAGAGAGAGAGAGAGGAGCATCCGTAACACAACAACCATCTCTCTCGATTCGTCCGTCCCTCGCACGATCGCATGCAACATATGCATCAACACACACATTTTGACACCCTCACTCGGCCCCTGCCCACCTCAAGGCCCGCAAAATATCTTCGTGAATACCCATTTCTCTCCTTAGGTTTGTTTTCGCTCAATATCTGACACACACACACACACACACACACACACAGCACAACACACACACACTCCCCCGAGCACACAATTCATCCCCATCCAAGGTTATACGGCAACCACTCTCGCTTTTGCTTCTTTGCACCCCAACATGCACAACACCTCAATCTTCAAAGTGGGCATCGAGCAGATCGAAGACGGCAACCACACCGCGCTAGAGAATGTGGGGTCATTTGGAAGCAGGGTGATGTGACGACGACTGACTGACTCCTGCCCCCCCCCCCCACCCTCTCTCTCTCTTGCACAAAATTACCAATCCCTCTCTTCCCTTTAAAATTTTCAATCCCTCAACCCATGAGATCCTTCCCTCTCGTCCATGTTTTTCCAGCTCTCTCATCAAACATGTTGTCTCTTCTCCTTCCACGTATCTGAGAATCACGTATATTACATGTCTCCATCTTTCTCACAGACCTAACTTCTTCCTCTCTCTCTCTCTCTCTCTCTCTCTCTCTGTGTGTGTGTGTGTGTGTGTGTGTGTCTCGTTAGGTTTGTCTCCTACTCTCGTCCACATACATACAATCTTTCCCCGCCTCTATCTGCTCCACCTTCAAAAGCTCTCTCTGCACGTTTCATTCACACAATGGGATATGTCAAAATGTTGCTTCTATAATGGCTAATGTAGAGTTTTGGTTGTTTTTGTTGCATCCTACAAAGTAATAACTATGAAATGCATTTAGATTCTCATTTGACTGGGATTATGTGAGTTTGAACATGTGTGAAGTACTATAGACCTTGTATACATCTTGGGATTCGACAATGATTGTAACTATTGAATTGTATAGACCATTACATTCGAAGTCAATAGCCTAATATATTTATTTCACAATTTCAACAAATGATTAGTTCACTACAAACTAAGAAAACAAATGTGTACTCCCTCCATTTTTATTTAAGTCCGCGTATTAGCATTGGTCAAAGTCAAGTTTTGTAAACTCTCAAAAAGCTTATAACAAAAAATATTAACATATAGAATAACAAATAAATACCATTAGATTCATTATTGAATGTACTTCCACATCATACATATTTGTTATGGTAAATGTTTATATTTTATATAAACTTGGTCAAACTTTAGGAAGTTTGACTTCGGTCAAACCTAATATGCAGACTTTACTACTACTACTCGCTAGTTGCTTAGCCGAATCACTCAACACGCCACACGGGGAGTCCAGTGTCACAAAATTTTGAGGTCGGCGGGAAAATCTCCCGCGATCCTGATTCGAGCAGTGGGAAGTTACCATCATAGCCTTCAGAACGGGCCTATGTACGACGCTTGGTAGGGGGCTGTTTTCGTAACTTCAGGTTCAACCTACCCAGCCAGTCCACCCTCGCACCTGCAGTAGTACACCTGAATACTCCCATTTTCTATCCCCACCGCAAAATAGACTTCTCCCACGGCACCACAGCCTTCGTGCTCCTCCCTTTACACCGTGCACCCGTCCACCGCAGCGCATCTGCCTCATCGACGACCTCAGACGCCCGCCTTTGGAGCCGGGTCCACCGTCATTGCCATAGACGGAGCCTCTTCCCGGCATCGTCTTCCACGGTCTCGGATCTGCTTCCCGGAAGCCGACGCCAAGCACGTATACCACCGTCGTGGACAATGAACTGACTCCGTTGCCGACCATGACTCACAGAGGCCGCCCACGACCATCGTTCTCCTCCTCGATTGGTAATGTGTGTATTGAATCACTTAGCGGTACATGTGCAGTTCAATTTTGTTCATACCTACCCTTCAATTTTCCTGGGTGCTATTGTTCCGTAAAAGTAATTGGTTATAGCCTCCATTGTCCAACAGAATATCAGCTTGTAATTGTGCGTCGCTCTGTATCGCTATTTGTGCTTGGGTAGGTTTTTCATCTGCAACCAGTAGTGTGGCAAATGATGAAAAGTTTTTTAGAACTAGCAAGATGCCCATGCGTTGCACGCATCAAGATGCATTTATATGAGTAGTTTATCTTGGGGGAGAAAAGGATGAACGAGGGAAGGCTTTATTTGCAAATCTGGAGAGGGGTATGGGTATCTTTTTGCAAAATTCCCATTTGTTTCCTTCCTATCTGTCAGATATAAATCGGACGACCTATATTGCAAGAAAAAAAAGTGTAGAGAAAAAAAAGTAGACAGTACAGGAAGTAGAGATAAATATTAAATATAAAATATAAAATAAATATAACCGTAGAGAAGAGAGTAGAGATAGCAGAGACGTCGGGAAAGGATCGCGCGCACGCGGGAAAAAGCGGCCGGGCGTGCGCTAGTTTTGGCCTTGGCGTCCCGGCGCTTTATAAAATCAACGCCCTCCCACCGCTCTGTGCCTTGCCACCGCTCTGCCTCGCCACCGCTCTCTCCCGCTCTTTTTCGCCTCGCCCGCCATGCCACCATGCCGCCGCGTCGCCGGAAACTTGGGATACCGCAGCGTCATACGCCCTCCGGCGGCTTCTCTGCCGAGATCCGGTTCCGCGGGATGCGCCTCAGCCTCGGCAATTTCGACACCGCCACCGAGGCCGCCCGCGCATACGACGCGGCAGCGTGGCGCCTCCGGTGGCCTCATAGAACATTGAACTTCCCCAACGTGCCGACGCTGAGCGGCGCAGGAGTCAGCGCCTCTGGCGGCTTAGCACCGACGAGGATCGTCGCGACAACCGGGCGGGAGCACCATCTCGGCATCACCGAGATGGACGAGAAGCCATTGCGCTATGGCGCCAACACTTCCGCAGGACATCATCAACGAAGCGCGAAGTTCTCTGGCGCAAAGGAGGGCGGAGAGGGATAAGAGGAGGGCGGAGCGAGCCGCCTATCGCGAGGACAAGCGTAGGCGAAAAGAGGACGCTCAATTCAACATGAGGCTAGGAGCAGCGTCTATCTGGGAATTCTACAGTCAGACATCGGAGGAGGACATCACCGAGGAGCAGTCGGACGACGAGGAGTAGTTGAATTATCTTTTTTGTATCTATCTGTGCTGAGAACTATCCTCTACTCTCTAGTATCTACTTCTCGATCTCAAGCATCAGAACGCTTTTTAAAGCGCCCGGCGTTCATTCTGTTGGAGATGCTCTAACATGGCGTATTTAGTGCTTTAATGTTTCCCACAAGATGCGCGAGTATTACTAGTAGTATTTTTCTTGCCATGTTGAGATTTTGAAACCACGAGTATGAACATGCAGAGGAGCAATGAAGACCAAACACGGGATATTCGGGACATCTTCAAGGAGCATGGCAAGTTAAAGAGGAGCTGCACCGAACCTGTAAAACGAGCTTTGGTAAGTAACACCCTTTCAATTACTTTAGTTTAGCCTCGTGTTCTTCGATGTGTATATGTTGTAGTTTCTGTTTCTCTTAAGTGTGGTGTTCTTCGATGTGTAATAAGAAGAGTCTTAATCGTCCTAATGCTTTTGTTTTTAACTTGATGTAGGAAGTGGGTGTTCTCATCGTGTAGTCTGTTTTTATATTTCTTTTCCTTTTGAATTCACTTCTTCGAGTTCTGTTTATCTGGCTTCTACTAAATGGATCTAGGTTTCTCTGAGTATTGATCTAAAAAAGAAGTAACTTCATGTCAGGATGTAGTTCCTGCGAGGAGGGAAGTATGGTCAACCTCGAGATCATGTTTCCAAAATGAGGTTGGATTACACACAAGGTGCCAGTTCCCTAATGATGTTGGATTAGACACAAGGTGCAAATTCCCAGATGATGCTGGATTACACACAAGCCAGGTGGAGTCGTCAGCTGTTCGTGTCCTCGAGGCATTAGTAAAGGCTGAAAGCAAGCGTGCAACAGCCCTTGAGAATCTAGCTGAGTTCCTGAAGAAGCGAAAAGAGCAATCAGATGATCTCTTCACCCAAGCCAAAGATGAGATGGAAGAAGCCAGAAATAAGCTAGCAGAGGCAGAGCAGGCTAGGCGTCTCCTGCTATCTAAAATTGTTGTCAATACAAAATTTCCTTCATAATAGCTAGGTTCAAATGTTTATCCAGTCAGCATGCCTGTTGTGATGTCTGTGCATCTACTGATGTGGCACAAAATGTTTTTTCTCGGGTCATGTAATAACAGCAATTACTTTCCAAACAATAATAGACGAAGCATTGGACAAGGTATAGTTCACGCGCATGCCTGACATTCCAAGTCCAACTTCCACATCAAACTCATGTTCACAGATATCTGCAAATTCATACATAATGTCCACAACCATGATTCACTTCAAAGCCAAAAAAAATGTGAGGAGAGTTATAAATAAAGAAAAACCTCTACTAGTTCCTGCTACTAGTGCGAGCACAACAAGTCAAGACCATGCGTAAATTAATTATATTTTAGTCATTTTTTGTGTTCTAAAATGCACCTGCTCGCGGAAGGGCGTGTTCTTGCCTTGCACGCAGATTCAATAACGGCAGGTGGGGCAGTCTTAAGCTGGTTGCACGCGGCGAGGAGGCATGCTCAGCCGGGCCTGCAGCGTGTGCGGCCCTCTTGGCCGGCGCGCCGATTCAATGCCTGCGATATGAGAGGTCGCGTCCGTGTCAGAGTAATCACTCCCTCCAGTCCTTTTTTGTTTGGGTATAACAAAATCTCGTTTTCCATTCACATTTTACAAGTAAAATTCATGGACAAACTTTGACCCAAAGTACGATGGGGACTAGTAAACCAGAACAGAGGTAGTAGTTTTTTAATCAAAGAAGGGTTTCCTTCCGATTCTTTGAAAACCAGCATCTAAATCTAAACCATAGTATTTTCCCTAGAACTACCATGTTCAACATCTCGTAACATAAACCCTTACAACCATACGCCAAGGAGGTACGTAGTACTATGAATTCCATTTAAAATCGGAACTCTTAACCCCGCTAAAAAAAACGATATTTTAAATGTGGCTACTCGGTCTGTGGCAACTGGCGAGCCACCGCGCTCCAAGTCGTTCACCTGTGGTCCCGACCATCAACTCCTACAAAGGTGCTCCAGCACGTACCCGGTACCCGCGAATGCAGCAATAATGCACCTAGGGTTTTATGGTTTATTTGTTAACGTTGCCTTTACGTAACACTCATGTGTGCGAGACAGCAAGAGGCCGACTGCGTGCGTGCGCCTCTTCTCTTCGTATATGTACTCCACCGTTTGTCTGTGTCCAAAAAATTATAATAACTACTAGCAATGTGCCAATGCGTTGCCACACGATCAAAGTAGATTAATACATATTCACCGATTTGATAGAAAAAAAGTCTAGTTTTGAAATACGTATATCTTTTGATGAGATAAGGGAGGCATGTTGTTGGTTTCAAGATTCGAGAAGTGGTATATGTCTAATTTCTACTCTTACTAGCAAGATGCCCGTGCGTTGCACGGAACATCAAAATCTCGTGGGAGAAAAGGATGAACGAGGGAAGGCCTTATCTGCAAATGTGGTGAAGAGTGTGGGTAAATTGCCATATTTTCCTTCCTATCCGTCAGATATAAATCGGACGACCTGTTGACACACGAACACGTTACGTGTACCCTCGACGCCGGGGGTGATGCACCGCAGCTCACGTCGAAGGAGACCCGACCGACAACGCGATACGCAAGACAGTCGGTGGGTGCTTTTGCAGACCCGAAACCCCGCGCACCCGGGAGGGACCCCGTCAGGGATTCGCTCGCCCCTAGAGCCTCGGGATTCGCAGCTCTCAAACACGAAGAACAGCGAAGAACGAGAGAGAAAAAAAACGGTGTAGAGATAAAAAGTAGAGAGGAAAAAGTAGTATATTGATTTGTTCAATTGTGTGTTGTTTAATCGGCCGTCACCCCCAACATATATAAGAGGCGGCTGGACTTCCCGTACAAGTAAAGGATTTATCTAGGCTTTCCTTACAAGAAAATTACATCAATTCACGTCCTAGAGTCCTAGTTCTGGTCCCACTCGGATTCAGCCCGAATCTGGTCCAATCTTCTGTCTAGCTCCTTGCGTGGGCCGTGGAATCTGCATACGACTTCCGATGGAGACGGTTCAAATATCAATTTTATGTGCTTTGACGAGGCCAACAATCTGTATGTTGATCACTTTTCCAAATAAGGCCATCTTGAATACTCCACGGGGTCATCTCTAATTTCGAGTCGGACTCGTTCATGTAGCTGACCGGACCGTCCGACTCTTGCAGCGTCTCTGCAGGTCATATACTATGTCGGATGATGATGACTCCAAAAGCAAAGTTGACCGTTTCGATGTTACGAACAACTCCCGTGTTGAACACTTTTTCATCCGAAGCAATCTAGATAAGTATTTGAGCCCATCTTCAGCATCTGGTCGGATTGGCCTCGACAGTTTCTACTGTTCACGGCGGCAAGCTTTCCCCGGAAAGGTTACTGTTCACGGAGGCAAGCTCTCCCCCGGCAAGGTTACTGTTCACAGCGGCAAGCTCTCCCGGCAAGGTTACTGTTCACGGCGGCAAGCTCTCCCCCGGCAAGGTTACTGTTCACAGCGGCAAGCTTTCCCCGGCAAGGTTACTGTTCACGGAGGCAAGCTCTCCCGGCAAGGTTACTGTTCACGGTGGCAAGCTCTCCCGGCAAGGTTACTGTTCACGGCGGCAAGCTTTCCCCGGCAAGGTTACTGTTCACGGCGGCAAGCTCTCCCGGCAAGGTTACTGTTCACGGCGGCAAGCTTTCCCCGGCAAGGTCTTTGAGGCAGTAAACAACCTCGGATGAAAATGTGCCCAAAAGCAAAGTTGACCGTTTTGACGAGACGAAAAACTTTCGTGTTGAACGTTTTGCGATTCGAGGCTATCTTCTGGGGCAAAACACTCACGCATTACGTCAGACACTTGCCAAGACATGTCTGGTCTCCGCGTCATATTTCGCCTCTTGACAGGGCTGCATTCAGATAGCTCTAACTTTTGCATACGAACTCGGATTGAGATGATTTTTATATAGAAATCGACCGATTTGACGAGACGAAGACAATTCATGTAGAGCATTCCTTCATCCGAGGTTGTCCTGGAGGCTTAATTGACCAAAAAGCACTCAGAACACCTAAACATGACAATCTGAGTGTAGTTTTGGTCTTTGATATGATGCCGAATAATTATGGTCCAAACATTAAAGTTGTTCCATTAGGCAATGTGAAATTTCTCATTTAGAATATTTTTTCATTTGAGGCCATCTCTATTGCATTCTGCATTGTGCCAAAATCAGGTGTCAACACATGCCCCCCTGTTTTTCGACAAAGCTTGCATGCCGAAAAATAATTTGCACCATGTTTGTTCTAAGGACGATGTCAACACTCCATCGACCATCTATTTTTCTCATGGCGATAATTATGTATTGGCCATGTTTGTGCTAAGGGCGATAGTCGTATATCGGCCATTGCCTACTCAGGCTTCCTGCCACACACTCGGGTGGTACTTCTTCAAATATTTTCCGTTGAGAGCTCGGGGTAACAATGCCCCTTGTATTGATTCCACAAAATATGAATTTCCGGGAACAACCCTTGTAATTCTAAAAGGACCTTCCCAACTCGGAGACCACTTCCCGAATTTCCTATCTCTCGAACCAATCGGCAGAATCACCTTCCAGACGAGATCACCAACTTGAAAATTCTTCAACTTAACTTTCTTATTGTAAGCTCTTGCAACCCTCAACTTGTCTCTCTCTATGTACTTCAAAGCAACCAAACGTTTATCGGCAACTTCATCAATATTGTCCATCATCAAGTTATAAAGTCTACTGCCGATAAATCATTTTGTTTGGCTATTCTCAAAGCATTCAAATTTACTTCCACTTTGGTAAAACAGCCTCTTGGCCATATACAAGCTCATATGGAGTCACCTTGGTAGCACCATGCCTTGAAATTCTATGTGCCCACAAAGCTTGAGACAACAACTCATGCCATCTCCTCGGATTATCCTCAATCCTCTTCTTGATGAGCTTGATTAAAATTTTATTGCTAGACTCAGCTTGTCCATTAGCTTGGGCATAATACGGAGAGGAATTGAGCAACTTTATGTTATAAGATTTGGCAAACTCTCTGACTTGGTGTGACATGAAAGATGAACCTTGATCCGTAGTTAACGTTTGAGGAATACTGAATCTATGAATAATGTGCTCGGTTATGAATTGAATTACCTCCGTATGTGTCATGTTCTTGAGAGGTACTGCTTCAGACCATTTAGTGAAATAATCAGTTGCCACCAATACGAACCGATGCCCTTTTGAAGAAGACGGGTGGATTTGTCCAATGAAATCTAAACCCCAACCTTTGAAAGGCCACGGTTTGATAATGGGATGTAACATAGCAGCAGGAGCCAATTGAATATCACCAAACTTTTGACAAGCTTCACATCCTTTATAATATCTGAAGGAATCATTAATCATAGTCGGCCAATAAAACCCGGTAGCGTCGCAATAACCATTTCATCTTGGGAGCCGACTGGTGAGTGCCACAAATACCTTCATGTACTTCTCCCATAGCAACTCTTGCCTGGTCCTCATCCAAACATTTTAGAGGAACATCATCGACTGTCCGGCGATAAAGATTATCATCTCTCATTGTATACTTGAAGGCCATACGCCGAACAGCCATGTCCACCCTTTCACTCGGATTGCACAAGTAATCAACAATGGGCTTTCTCCAGTCTGAATTATCACCTGCACTAGATTTTTTGTTAATGGCCGAATCAGTGAGTTCAGGTTCAGCCTCTCCCATATTGGCAAGACAAGACATCGGTCTTTGAGAGATATGCGACATGCCATGACCAACATGATATCCAGATGCTTGTTGTGCCAGATCATTTGCTTTCCAATTGTCATGCCTAGATATATGAGCAATGCTAAAACAATCCAAAGTAGAAATTATATCTAGACATTTATTAAGGTAAACATTAAGTGATTCGTCCAAACACTAAAAGACTTTGGATACTTGCTGCACCACTAGTAACGAATCACCATCAGCCTCAATATGGGTAACACCTATAGCAAGCAACATCTCTAGGCCGAATAACAATGCTTCATATTCGGCTTGATTGTTTGTGCAAATATATTCTAAGCGGCACGATGCTTCAAAAACAGCACCATGAGGAGATATATAAACAATACCAACACCTTGGCCATTGTTACAAACTGAACCATCAAAGTATAATCTCCATGGCACTAATGAAACAAGGTTCATATCAACATCATGCTTGTCATTAATCCGATGTTCAACAATGAAATTAGCAACAATGGCCTTTCATGGATTTTAGAGATTCATAAGCCAAATTATATTCAATCAAAGCATAAGCCCACTTGCCAATTCTACCACTAAGAATTGGCCTATGCAACATGTACTTAATGACATCGGTTTGACAAGCTACTACACAAGCACTCGGCACTAGGTAATGTCTCAATTTTGTGCAAGCATAATATAAGCATAGACATAGTTTTTCAATAAATGTATACCTTGTCTCGGCGTCTAATAAGCGTCTGCTCAAATAAGTAATGGCATGCTCTTTTCCTTCGGTATCTTGAGTCAGAACAGCACCAATAACATCTTCCTCTGCTGCGATATAAAGCTTAAAAGGCTCTCTATGCTTGGGTGCTTTCATCACCGGAGGAGTGCACAAATAATTCTTGATCATATCAAAGGCTTCTTGCTGTTTTGCCCCCCAAGTGAAATCAACATTATTCTTTAATCGAAGGATGGGAGTAAATGCATCAACTTTCCCTGACAGATTAGCTATGAACCTTCTCAGATAATTGACCTTGCCAAGGAACTTTTGCATATCTCTCTTGCATGTTGGAGCCTCCACTTTCTGTATGGCCTCTATCTTTTTGGGATCAATTTCGATGCCATCTTCATGAATAATAAAACCCAAAAATTTGCCAGCTGACACGCCGAATGCACATTTCAAAGGATTCATCTTCAGCCCATATTTTTTCATTCTTTCAAAAGCTAAACGCAAATCGGCCAAGTGAGATTCAAAAGCATCCGATTTGACAACAATATCATCAATATAAACTTCAAGTATGATACCGAGTAAATCATGAAAATCAAATTCATAGCCCTTTGATATGTGGCACCAGCATTTTTAATCCAAATGTCATCACCGTCCACTCGAATAAACCAAGGAAACCAGGACATCGGAAAGCCGTTTTGTACATGTCCTCTTGACCATCAAGATTTGATTGTATCCGCATTACCATCTAGAAAGCTAATAACCTTATGTCCGAAGCATCATTAATAAGCATATCGGCTATTGGCATGGGATACTCATCTTTGGGTGTAGCCCTATTCAAATCTCTGAAGTCAATGCACACCCTCAACTTGCGAATCCCTTCTTCTCCACTTTGGGACAATGTTAGAAATCCACTCGGCATACACAAGGTCGAATGAAATTAGCTTCAAGCGGTCGACCGATCTCTTCCTTGATCCGGTCATATGTTTTTGGATTAAACTTTACGGCCGATCGCTTATAAGGTCTAAAACCGGCCTTTATAGGCAACCGATGCTCCACTAGCTCTCGGCTCAATCCTGGCATCTCATGATATTCCCATGCAAAGCAACAAACATATTCTTTCAATAGCTCGACTAATTTAGCCTTACAATCGGCTTTCAATTTTTTGTTATAAATGTCGGTCGAGTGACTGAACCATCTCCAATATCTATCTCTTCTAATGGATCAACCGATGTAAAACCTTGTCCAAGTTTATCCATGTCATCCAACTCCTCTATAGACTCATACATATCGTCCTCCTTTGGACCGATATTTTACATGACGTTTTTGTAATCACTCGGAATTAGGATCCATTTAAACATATCATACCTTGGAGCCGATTGCATTCAGTCGGCTTTAAAGACACGGGCACAAAACCATTCTTGGTCGCGCTGAGAAAATCAAACTCTGATAAGTCACGTCCCGTCAAGCAAGTAGTATCGGGATGTTGCCAATCCACCGATGCATTGGCCAAAGCAACACAGGCCGAGTTATCCGCATGAATGACTTCCACTTCATCATCAACCCACTGAATCAAAAACTGGTGCATAGTGGATGGCACGCATCGGTTTGCATGAACCCAATCACGGCCTAGTATAACATTGTAGTTACCTTGCACCTCGGCGACAAAGAATGCAAGAGCCAAAGTTTTGCTTCCATTTGTAAGCTCCACATACATCACACCTTTGGCTTCAGTTCTCTCTTTGCCTTCAAACCTGTTGAGCACCATATTGGTCTTGATCAATTCTTCATCGAGCAAACCCAATTTCACGAAGACCGAATAGGGCATAAGATTTACCACAGCACCACCATCAACAAGCATTCGGTGAGTGGCGATCCATTGATATGACCTCTGAGATACAACGGTTTCAAATGTGTTCTTTGGTTCTTTTGGCTTCTCGAATATTGCGTTTTAGGGCCAAAATCCGGTTGAGCCACTTCCCTTCCTCATCTACAGACGTAAACTCAGCGGGTAAGTAATATACCATATTGATATCCATACCTTCATGGACGGTGTAGACTCATAGTCTAACATATCAGCCTCTTCGTCAAGTGGATCGACCGATTCTGAAATCTGGTCGAGTGAAGGAGAAGTAAGAAGTGTTGCAGACGATGTAATAGCTGTCGCATCGTCCTCCTTGGGTGGTGTAGGCACTTCTGTGATAGATGTAGAAACTGAAGTATCTTGTATTTGTTTAGGTCTCCACACTTGTTTTGCTGGAACCATGGGCCGAGTGTCATTGAACAACTTATCCCTTTGCTTCTCGACCTCCTGCTCCGCCATCTCTTGACTCCTTAACCTCTGTAGTTTCCTCTTCTGTGTCTTTGTTAGCCCTGGAGGACACCACTTTGGTCGAGTGTATTTAGCATCTCTCACCTTTACTTGGCTGGTGCTTGCTTCATGGTCATTAGCTGAGTGCTTTGGCGCGATAGCAAATGTCGGCTTCGGTCAGTGATTATGCAAAAGTCGGCTTTGTATGGGGAATGTTTTGGTGCCCAAGATAAGTGAGTCGACATCCATTTTCTCCTTGCCTTTTCCCGACTCAACTGCTGCAACACTTGGTGACTTAATACGCCATTCTTTTCGACTTTCCAGATGCATGAAATTTCCATTCGGGTGCACCTTTTTACTCAGACGGAATCCACTCGGATGGGCGTCACCCTGATGGAATCCACTCGGATGGAACTCACTTGGATGGAACTCACTTGGATGGATTTCACTCGGGTGAAATCTACCCATCCATATTTTTTCATTTGGATAGCTTCCACCTGGGTGCATTCTTACACTAGGATAGTTTCCACTCGGTCGCATATGTTGACCAGCCGACTGATAGTCACCAATGTTCAGTCGGCCATTATATGAGTAATCAAGTCTGTTCCACACAGATTGCCTCTGCTCTTCTGAAAATTGTGCCCTTGGTCCACTCGGTTTCACATATTGACTGAATATATCATCTGATGGTGACCTTGGTCGTTTCAAGTATGATGACCGGTTAGAGCTGGAACCAGCCGACTGATTAGCATATTTGGACAGCAACATATCAAAAGTTGGCTTGATCCGCTTGCGTTGCACTTTAGCTTCATTCCTCTTCCATTTGCCAACTTCTGGCCTCTTGGGCTTGACAAATTTAACTCGAGTGTCCTGCTTTTTGTGTTTGCCCCAGTGTAGGATTCTTGATGGTGATCTTGATCACTTCCTTGCCATCAGGTTGCTTATCAAGCACAACATGTCTCCCCAAAACCTTGTTGCCCTCTTTGTCTTTCCTGGGCTCACCAACAATGACATTAGCTTTATTAGCAGATTCGGCTACCTCCGGCCGAATGAGCAGCTTCTTCCCTTCTAAATCCATGGTGTTCATTGGAAAGGGCTGTTTATCAACTTGCATCTCGAGAAAAGTTCAATCGTCCGTCATTAATGGCCGATTGTATCATCGTCGAAAAACATTGCAATCGTTAGTAGCATGAGAAAAAGAATTATGATACTTGCAATAAGCACGCCGTTTCAGCTCTTCAAACAGCGGTGAAGTATGAGATATTCTAATAATCTTAGCCTGCAGCAAAGCATCAAATATTCTATCACACTTAGCAATGTTAAAAGTAAACTTCATATCTTCATCACGATTCTTATGAATCGGTTTCAGATCATTGCAAGTAAAGGGTTTGGCCTTAGATGGCCAAACAAATTCAGCAAGAAAACATCACCCTCATTGTCCGAAAGTGATCACTATCATATTCCACCATATTCATCTTTGGACGACCGGCTTTGTATCTATGCACTTCTTTGAGATCTTTGCTTGGCTTTCCTGAGCCAAAGCCCTTTGTAAGACTTGGTTAATATTTAAGAACTCATAGCCCTCTAACTTTTCTCTAATGGGAGTTCTCAAACCACTCAGCACTAGGTCTGCCAAGTCTCTCTCGGTTATCACCAAACTAAAATATCGGTTTTTTGTTTCTCTGAATCTCTTGATGTAATCGGAGACCGATTCATCATGCTTCTGTTTAACCGATGTTAGATGTGATAACTTGAGTTCATTGTCGCCGTTGTAAAAGTGATCATGAAATTTCTGCTCTAGCTGCGACCAAACTCGAATGGAACCATGTGGTAAAGAAGAAAACCATGAAAATGCGGTACCAGTTAATGATAAAGGAAATAAACGCACTTTCAACTCATTTAGTGAACCTGCTTCACCTAATTGTGCCAAGTATTGACTAACATGCTCCCATGTGGTTTTTGTGCCCTCTCCATTGAACTTAACAAAATCTGGAATTTTATATCACGGAGGGCACCGGATGGCATCAAAGTACTCGGGGTACGACTTTTGGTAAATCCGATTCCGAGGTAACTCAACCCCAAAATTCTCTCGAAGCATCTTAGCCATCTCTTCTCTAAGATTAGCTAGACCATCATCCATAGTGGACGATGAAGCTTGTGGCAGTGGCATAGGAGGAGTATGATTACTAGCTGTAGGTAGGAATTGTGGCAGGTATGTCGACACACAATTTGCTAGTGGTCGAGTGGTTGAAGCCGTAGGTAAGGTTGGGTTCAGCGTTGCCACCGAACCTGGCATGCTCATAATAGGATTAATGGGTGCAGCCACAATCTGATTTGTTTGGGTAGGATGATATGCCATCGGCACGGGAGGCGCCGATGGAATAGGTAAAGCCTGATTAGGGTTTTGCACACTAGCAGCTACACCATTATTACCACTAGTCGATTGAGATGTATTCTTCTGAGCATTAGTATTTTCTATGAAAGTTTGATAGACTAGATTGTTACCATCAGCAATACGACTTTCAATCTCAGCCCACTGCTTTCGGGAGAAAAGGTAGTACTCACAGAAGGTTTAACCTGCTCGGTTTGAAGAGGAGGGAACTTGAATTCTTCAAACAGAGTGATGATGCCTTGGCGATCCTTCTAGAACTTTGCAAGGAACTCCTGCAAATCCTTCTCTTCGCGCCTTCTTGTACTCCTCATAGACTTGGCGATGATCAGCCGATATCTCATCAAGACTGGGCTTAATGATGTTATCGGCGTCTACCTCGGATGGCTTGGGAAGACCGGACATGGTGGATGATGATGATTGATCTTCGTTTCCCCAGCGGAGTCGCCAAAAAGTGTGTTGACACACGAACACGTTACGTGTACCCTCGACGCCGGGGGTGATGCACCGCAGCTCACGTCGAAGGAGACCCGACCGACAGCGCAACGCAAGACAGTCGGTGGGTGCTTTTGCAGACCCGAAACCCCGCGCACCCGGGAGGGACCCCGTCAGGGATTGCAGCGGCTATGGGCTGCCCTAGGTCGATTCGCTCGCCCCTAGAGCCTCGGGATTCGCAGCTCTCAAACACGAAGAACAGCGAAGAACGAGAGAGAAAAAACGGTGTAGAGATAAAAAGTAGACAGGAAAAAGTAGTATATTGATTTGTTCGATTGTGTGTTGTTTAATCGGCCGTCACCCCCAACATATATAAGAGGCGGCTGGACTTCCAGTACAAGCAAAGGATTTATCTAGGCTTTCCTTACAAGAAAATTACATCAATTCACGTCCTAGAGTCCTAGTTCTGGTCCCACTCGGATTCAGCCCGAATCTGGTCCAATCTTCTGTCTAGCTCCTTGCGTGGGCCATGGAATCTGCATATGACTTCCGATGGAGACTGTTCAAATATCAATTTTATGTTCTTTGACGAGGCCAACAATCCGTATGTTGATCACTTTTCCAAATAAGGCCATCTTGAATACTCCACGGGGTCATCTCTAATTTCGAGTCAGACTCGTTCATGTAGCTGACCGGACCGTCCGACTCTTGCAGCGTCTCTGCAGGTCATATACTACGTCGGATGATGATGACTCCAAAAGCAAAGTTGACCGCTTCGATGTTACGAACAACTCCCGTGTTGAACACTTTTTCATCTGAAGCCATCTAGATAAGTATTTGAGCCCATCTTCAGCATCTGGTCGGATTGGCCTCGACAGTTTCTACTGTTCATGGCGGCAAGCTTACTGTTCACGGAGGCAAGCTCTCCCCCGGCAAGGTTACTGTTCATGGCGGCAAGCTCTCCCCCAGCAAGGTTACTGTTCACGGCGGCAAGCTTTCCCCGGCAAGGTTACTGTTCACGGCGGCAAGCTCTCCCGGCAAGTTTACTGTTCACGGCGGCAAGCTCTCCCGGCAAGGTTACTGTTCACAGCGGCAAGCTTTCCCCAGCAAGGTTACTGTTCACGGCGGCAAGCTCTCCCGGCAAGGTTACTGTTCGCCGCCGGCAAGCTTTCCCCGGCAAGGTCTTTGAGGCAGTAAACGACCTCGGATGAAAATGTGCTCAAAAGCTAAGTTGACCATTTTGACGAGACGAAAAACTTTCGTGTTGAACGTTTTCCGATTCGAGGCCATCTTCTGGGGCAAAACACTCACGCATTACGTCAGACACTTGCCAAGACATGTCTGGTCTCCTCGTCATATTTCGCCTCTTGATGTGGCTGCATTCAGATAGCTCTAATTTTTGCATACGAACTTCGGATTGAGATGATTTTTTATAAAATCGACCGATTTGACGAGACGAAGACAATTCATGTAGAGCATTCCTTCATCCGAGGTTGTCCTGGAGGCTTAATTGACCAAAAAGCACTCAGAACACCTAAACATGACAATCTGAGTGTAGTTTTGGTCTTTGATATGATGCCGAATAATTATGGTCCAAACATTAAAGTTGTTCCATTCAGAAATGTAAAATTTCTCATTTAGAATATTTTTTCATTTGAGGCCATCTCCATTGCATTCTGCATTGTGCCAAAATCAGGTGTCAACACGACCTACATTGTAGGATGGCAGGCCCACCATCATCACCAACTCTATTTTTTATCCTTACTCTTATAAAAAGCATTGTCGGTGGTGATCGTGTGCCCGCCATCCTGCAATATAGGCCGTCCGATCTATATCTGACGGATAGGAAGGAAACTGTGGCAATTTTGCAAAAAGATACCCACACCCCTCTCCACATTTGCAAATAAGGTCTTCCCTCGTTCATCCTTTTACCCCACAAGATAAACTACTCATACAAATGCATCTTGATGTTCCGTGCAACACATGGCATCTTGCTAGTTGTTGCAAAAAGCCCATGTGTGTGTGAGAGAAAGGGAGAGTGGAGGAGGACGGAGTGCATGTGTGACAAAGACACAAGTAGTGTGTGTGTGATAGGTATCGGCTTAAAATGAGGCGATAGTGTGTGTGTGCACGATCGAGAGGGCGTGTCTCAAGAAGGGAAGAAAAAGCTACACAGATACAAGGAGCGAGAGAGACATGTATGCGATGGTGGAAGCATGAGTGTGCGGGTGTATAAACCTATCTAGAGGCTAGCTAGTCGATAAATGCTTGTGAGAGAAATACGAGTCGGGATGCGAAAGCGAGAGTTTTGTGTGTGTGAGAGAGAGACGGTAGTCGGGAAGGGGGGTGGAAGCAGGGGTTGTGTTTGTGTGTGTCTGTGAGAGTGAGAGAGAGAGAGAGAGAGAGGAGACGGTAGTCGGGGTTGTCTGATCGGTGTCACCGATGGAGATTTAAAAGGAGACCGCAACAAATGTTGTGTCTACAGGAGAGAGAGAGAGTAATTTTAGTGGTATGAGTCATATGTAGAGACATATAGGGTGTGTGAGAGAATCCCATAGAGAGAAAGACAAAGTGAAAGACGAGTGGAGACTGTGTGTGTGGTGATGAAAAGAAAGCTTAGGTACCGAAAGTGATACCAGAGAACAGTAGAGACGTGAGAGATAATGAAAACCGAGTAATGTATAATGATAGGGAGAGTGTGACACTTCTCAAGGGAGATGTCGAGAGACCATGTTTGCGAGGATAGGAGAAACATTAAGTGAGCGTGCTCGTGAGCTGGAGAAAAGAGAGTGATGGCTACCTGAAGGAGCATGCATGCGAGAGAGATGGGCGTGAAAGGAGTGAACAAAAAAGGGACTCAAATATTTGAATTCGAGATGATGATACATGTAATCCATACTCGAACCAAAATTGATCTATCAAACATGCATACTCATATGAATTCACGCACATCTATGCTATTTAATATGTAGATATTACTGATCCATACATTTTAGTAGAACATAATTTGGTTAATTTTTTCGAATTCAACCTTAAGATTTCGAGATCGTTGTATTTGTAAATCATATTATACATATAAAGGAGCAGAATTATTTGTTGTGATTTTGAAAGTATATATGTAAAAAAATGATGTATATAGAATGTAATTCCAATTGAAAATGGATCCCTTGAAAAAAATAGTAGAATACAAACGGGATTCGAATTGAGTTGGCACGGTAAACGCATCGTGCAAAATTTGAACGAAGCGGGGAAAGTCGCAGAATCACCAAAAGCAAAATCCATGAGATGGAAATCACTATCGCCTATCCTCGCCACAAGCAAAGCCTATTTGCTGGATTTCTATAGGTTTCGATAGGGGTAGGTTTGTAATTTCACCCAAACGTGACGTAACCGCCTCTCACCCGGATTCATACCCGGTGGGTGCCAAAACACAGTGTGCCCTCGGCCGAAATCGACTCACTCCCCGATTCATATTCATACACGGTGGGCGCCAAAAAACAAACTCTCGTCGGCAAATATTCGGTGTATGTGAGATTACCGTCCTATCCCCAACCGACTAATGTTGCTGTGATGTAGTAGAAATTTGAAACGGGGGCTAAGTTTGTAAATTTCCTCGCATTTGAGACAAGCGCGCCCTGACTACATGGTTCCCCCCTTCCTCTCTACCTCCCTTTTCCCCATTCGTACTCCGTGTGCCAAAACACCCTCTCCACCCCCACCCTCCTCCGTCCGCTGCCGTCCGCCACCCCATCCACCGCCGTCCTCCTCCAACATGCCGGAGCTGATAATCCGACGCCCCCGTCCATTACAAGAGATCGACCTCTCTCATCCACGCCTTCGGACCGGGATCCTTCCATCCCGTCCTCTCGCTTCATCCCCGCCGTCGTCCACCTTGCCGGCGCCGCTCCTACGACCGTCTCGTCCACCGCGCCCCGCCGCCACCGTCTACCCTCCTAGATCCGCTTCCACGCCGCCGACAGCCATCGCTACCGCAACACCGTCAAATTCTCACCAGAAGCGTACACGGCGCCGCACCAGAGGCGGTACTCTTTCTATCTGCTCAACTTATTTATCGTAGCAAGAAAATAGATCGCCACTGCTTTACTCTGATTTCTTGTCTTGGTTGCGAAGTTGCCTTTGTCCGGTTTGCACCTTCAGATCCGCCATGGCACGCTCAACACTATACTCCCAATGCTGATGGTTTCCCCTTTTATATTCCACACTAGTTAAATCACAAGAGACTAAATTTCAAAATTGGGTCACGATTTTTCAGAGCTACATTGAGTTCGCCGGTGCGATCCACGGGGCTCGGGTGGTTGTGGGGCCTCGCCGAACGAAGAAAACTCGACACGGGTGGGAGGTGGGTGTGGCGGAGGAACACAGCCGGTGGGGGCTGGTGGTCCGGCCGGCGGCCCGTGCGGTGTTCTGTATGGGAAGAATCACAGACGAGGAAGAAGAAGGGTTAGGAGACGTAGGATCTTCATCCAACCGCCTGAAATGGTTGAGAGACAGCTGGGAGTTGCATTCTTAATGCGCTCTGGTTCATCATGTGTGGGCACTGCGCAACCAACATTTTATTATCCAAAATCCGCTTGCTCTTCTTTACCATGTTCGATAGAGCTGTGACACAAAACGTAGGACCGACTCCAGCAGACTGTACCCATACTTCACTGGCCACACCACTAGCCCCACCACACAGGACCTCCACTCCAGCAAAAGGTATACCGATTTCATTTGCCATAGCACCAGCTGTACCACAGAAAAATCCCACTCCAGTAAAAAGTACATCAAGTCCACCGGCCGAAGACCTATCCCAACTGCAGAGACGGCCAATTCCTCCATCTTGGAACCCCATTCCATTTATTCCCAGTTTAAAAGACAATGCTTTCAATGTTGTTACGGACTACGTGCATATATTCCCATCATGGGAAGATTATTGTGAAGACAAACACCATTTTCACATCTTCCTGTCCAACTTACGTGTAAGTGCTATTATTCATGGTTATTATTTTCTTGTTTTCTGCTGATTGAACACATCAATGATTTACATTACATTGTTGTAACTAGGCGAGGGTCAATCTGGATAGTCATGACGATGAAAGCTTGCTTGTGCTTTTCAAGGAAGCATTGCAGCAGTATCGGTGTTACCTGAGGAAATCACACTTTGGTGGAAAATCTATAAACGGATTTCCGGTGAAGTCTCCTGTGCTAAAGTTAGAAGACATTGAATGGAAAAACATTGTTATGCACCGTCTCGTTCCTGTGATGAGGTAATCGCCTATGAAATCACATGACAATTTGAACTTCTACTTTCTCGCATGTGCCTTACGGATCTTGTTTGCGGAAATCTGCTCAAGAAGAATTCGGTTTGAAAAGAATGACAGGATATCGCAAATATGCTGCCCATTGCTTTGCTCTTGTTAGTACCGTTGTCCTCAGATCACTGTACTTGCATACATACCGGTTCATTATGTGACAGCGGTATGCATGATAGCTTGCTTATCAATTGTTCGCTCCAAATTCTTCAAAGATCCAATGCCAATGTTTTTTAGCTCGCATTGTTCTTGTAAGTACATTATGTCCTTTATCAGTGTACTTATAATGACAGGTAGTTGTTCATGTACCATCACTCTGCAGCTTATTTTCCTTTGCCCTCCGTTTTCTATACATCAGATCTATATTTACTCTTACCATAAGGTTGGTACTGAAGAAGTTTAGCTGTGCATTGCTCTTGGTTGTACCTTTTGCCTGTATCGATGCACTTACATTTATAGCTACTTGGTTATGTAGCATCACTCTTCATCTTATCTTAAATATTCTCCATTTTTTCGTATATTATCACATCTATATTTACTCTTAACAAAATGTAGAATAAAGGCAATGCTTATGAAGAAGATTCTGTGGTAAACTTCTTGAATTGCCCCCCTTCAGCATAGACAAGGCCTTTATAGAGCCTGTCTTCACCAATAATGTAAGTTTGTCCATCTCAAGCCTTCAAACTTTGTTGTATATATTTGGTTAGGCATGACTGCAACAGCTGTTTATTTTTGGTGTTTGCATCAAATTGCATGTTTAAAGTTTATTATGTACTCCCTCCGTTCCAAAATAGATGACCCAATTTTGTACTAAAGTTAGTATAAAGTTGGGTCATCAATTTTAGAACGGAGGGAGTAGTTCATAAACAAAAGTTTGTCCTTTCTCAATTTAAGTTTTCAGTTGTACAACCAAGTTCCTTATTCATACCATGTAAATTAAAGTATACAGAGCAAGTGATCTTCTTTTGCACCTTTGCATGTATGCTTCGTTCTTCATCCGTAATCCAAAGGTGTGGTGAACCTACCCACTACAAAGACAATGTCATATTCTCGCAATGTCTTAACTATGAACAATGTCATATCATTCTACTACTCCCTCGTCCGAAAATACTTGTCATTGAAATGGATGTATCTAGATGTATTTTAGTTCTAGACACATCCATTTTGATGACAAGTAATTCGACGGAGGAGTATTATTTAAACCGTCTCTTTATTTGCCAATCTGAAATGGGATAAATTGACAGACACTAACCATTGATACTTATGAGTTCTTGATCCGTAATCCGGTGGTGTCGTGAAGCTGCCAACTCCTTCACAATGTCATTTCCTTCCATGTCTTGACCTGAACAATACCATATTATGTTAATGCAATTTTAAACTGTGTCACTTTATTCACAAGAAGAAATGTGATGAATTGTCAAGACTGATACTTTTATGTGCAAAACACATCATCCGTCTCTTGTTTATCTTTTAGAGTGAGGAAGATTTAAGTGTTGAACAAGCGCTATCTCATCATCTTGCTCACCGCTTGTTGCAGCTCCCAATAGGCTAACCTTTCTTGAACTCTATTGAAGTGCTGTCGGTTTTGTATATTATTTTGTAGGCGTGTTTATTTGCACTGGTGGCGATCTTTGATGCCCAGTGTATGTAATCTGCTGTCTGTTTGTGCTTTATTATCATAGTGGTGAACTTTGATGCCCTGTGGATGTAATATGCTGTAATTTCTTTATTGTATAGTCTAGGTTTTTTATTATTCACCATGCTGCAGTTATTTTACTATCTTTGCAGTAAACCGGCCAAACCGTAAAATTACGGTACATAATCGGGCCGTCATGCAATCACGATGTAGGTTGGGCCTGAAACGTGCCGAACAGCTAACGGGCCGGCAAGCAGTCGAAATGAACCCCGCCCATGATTGTGCGAATCAAATCACGGGCTTTTAACAAGCCAAAATTGTCTCGGTCCTTGTTTGGCCCAATCAGATATCGGTCATGAAAGGTGGATGCAAACCGGGCCGTAGTTAGGCCCAACTATATGACCGGCATTTAACAGGCCGAAATTAATATAGGGCCAAAATGTTAAACGGGTCCTTAAGAGGCCAAAACTAATGTCAGGACGAATTACTAAGTGGGCCTCTAGCAAGTGGGCCCAAAAGCATAGTGTCCAGTTGACGGGCCGAATCTGATATGGGCCATAATTGAGCCCATAGCCTCTTAAAGGGCCGTGCACGATCCGGGGCGTAATTTGGCCCCGAACATGGTAGGCTTTAACGGCCGGATCCCATATGGGCCATTATTAGGCCCGGAACATGGCAGGCCATTAATGGACCGGATCAAATATGGGCCGGCATTTGGCCCAAAACATGGCAGCCAGTTAATGGGCCGGCCTACTAGGGCCCTCAAATTCTTGTGGGCCTACAGCTGGGCCGGCCCGTTAATGTCGGCAAAATCTCATGGGCCGGCCCATTATGGTCCGCAAGAATCTTGTGGGCCTTTACCTAGGCCGGCCCATTATGGCAAACAAAAATCTTGTGGGCCTTTACCTGGGCCGACCCATTATGGCCT
Source organism: Aegilops bicornis (assembly GCA_021605145.1). NCBI lineage: Eukaryota > Viridiplantae > Streptophyta > Magnoliopsida > Poales > Poaceae > Aegilops > Aegilops bicornis. Next base: position 334,295,589 of record CM038673.1, on the reverse strand, counting down.
GTGAAATCTTGTGGGCCGTTAGCTGGGCCAGCCCATTATGGCCCGCAAAATCCCATGGGCCTTTAGCTGGGCCGACCCATTATGGTCTGCAAAATCTTGTGGGCCTTTAGTTGGGCCGGCCCATTTAAACTTGATGGGCCGGTCCACGTGTCAACATATCATAGGCGCGTCTCGCCCATTGGATGAGTGACACCTGTGCGGTAGCGGACCGACATCGTGTCTCCTCCACCAATGATGATTTTACACGTGGAAAATCCCCATTGGTCGGGGCTGTTAACGGGTTATCGGATCCAAAACCCGACCGATAGCTTAAAGGCGTTCGTTACGGTGGATGCCACGTGTCGGTCACCCTTGACGAAAAGCACTTACGTGACGCGCGATTTATCGTCATGGAAGTGGACACTTCCGTGATGATAATTTTGGTAATGTCATGGAACACTTCTCTGACAAAGACAGTATGCCTATCTTGATCCTGTCATAAATTTGTCATGGATGTACATGCATGACAAAAAACGCGACCTATTGTGACAAACACGTATCATCACGGAAGTGTATTTTTTGTAGTGCGTGTGGAAATGTTATGTGTGTAGTCACTTGTGTAATTGTATGCTTAATTTGGTTATGCAATGCTGTCTTTTTAATTATATATGTTGATGCTCTGTAGACAGAGCGTAGATGTTGTGTGGACAAACAAAATCACATCGCACACGGACTAAACAATGGAACCCGTCGGTGATGATTTCATCAATCACACACAATTGTATACCAGCAATCGTTTGCTCACAACACATACATCTTATTAGAAGTAATCGTTTGCGTTATTATCGGTCTTCGCACATATTTCTAATTACAGACCTGTTTGCCGCGTATCACACATATCTTGTTAAGTTGAACCGTTTATGTTCTCTTGTCTCAATGAAAACAGTTCATCCGAGTGAACCGCATGCCGTATATCGCACACACCTTGATTTGGCTGACCGTTTCTTTTGTGTTGCCTAATCACAAACAGTTCATCCGAGTGAACCGTATGCTGTACATCGCACACACATTCATCTGGCTGCCCGTTTCTTTTGTTCCTCCTCGCCATAAGCGGTTAATTGAGCTGAACCGTATGCCTTGCATCGCACACGCAACTAAAATCTGAACCGTGTTTGATGCATCCTCCATCGCAAATGTTTTGCACGTTTTTTGATGGTTATTTTACACCACCTTTTGCGATTATGGCATCGCACACAGTTACGTCGAAGGGTCTCTGATCATAGTACCGTGTTAGCAGCATCCTGCAGTAGTGATACATAACTCATATAATACTATATCATCAACGAACGTTAAGCGTGCGGACCCTATGGGTTTGAGAATGATGTAGACATGACCGAGACACTTCTCCGGTAAATAACCAATAGCGGAACCTGGATGCCCATATTGGTTCCTACATATTCTATGAAGATATTTTTTGGTCGAACCTTATGACAACATATGTAATTCTCTTTGTCTGTCGGTATGTTACTTGCCCGAGATTCGATCATCGGTATCTTCATACCTAGTTCAATATCATTATCGCCAAGTCGATCATGCCGCAACTAACTCCTTAGACACTTTGCTTGCAAGCTTCTTGTGATGTTGTATTACCGAGAGGGCCCGGAAATACCTCTCCGTCATACGGAGTGACAAATCCCAATCTCGATTCACGCCAACTCAATAGACACCTTCGGAGATACCTGTAGAGCATCTTTATGATCACCCAGTCACGTTGTGATGTTTGATAGCAAGTTATTCCTCCGGTAGTCGAAGGAATATGTATTTGACATTAAGAAAGCAGTAGCAATAAACTGAACGATCATATGCTAAGCTAATGGATGGGTCTTGTCCATCACATCATTCTCCTAATGATGTGATCCTGTTATCAAGTGACAACACATGTCTATGGTTAGGAAACCTTAACCATCTTTGATCAACGAGCTAGTCTAGTAGAGGCTTACTAGGGACACGGTATTTTTTTATGTATCCACACATGTATTTAAGTTTCCGATCAATACAATTCTAGCATGAATAATAAACCTTTATCACGAATAAGGAAGTATAATAAAAAAATTATTATTGCCTCTAGGGCATATTTCCATCAGTCTCCCACCTGCACTAGAGTCAATAATCTAGTACATTGTAATGAATCTAACACCCATGGAGTCTTGGTGCTGATCATGTTTTGCTCGCGGACGAGGCTTAGTCAACGGGTCTGCTACATTCAGATCCGTATGTATTTTGCAAATCTCGATGTCTTCATCCTTGACCTTTTCACGAATTGAGTTGAAGTGTCTTTTGATGTGTTTGGTTCTCTTGTGAAACCTGGATTCCTTCGCTAATGCAATTGCTCGAGCGTTGTCACAAAAGATTTTTATTGGACCCAATGCACTGGGTATTACACCCAGGTCAGATATGAACTCCTTCATCCAGACTCCTTCATGTGCTGCTTCGGAAGCAGTTATGTACTCCGCTTCACACGTAGATCTCGCCACGACACTCTGCTTGGAACTGCACCAACTGACAACTCCACCATTCAATATAAATACGTACCGGGTTTGTGACTTAGAGTCATCCGGACCAGTGTTGAAGCTAGCATCGATGTAACCATCTACGACGAGCTCTTCGTCACCTCCATAAACGAGAAACATATGCTTTGTCCTTTTCAGGTACTTTAGGATGTTCTTGACCGCTGTCAAGTGATCCACTCCTGGATTACTTTGGTACCTCCCTGCCAAACTTATGGCAAGGCACACATCAGGTCTGGTACACAACATAGCATACATGATAGAACTTATAGCTGAGGCATAGGGAATGGCTTTCATTTTCTCTCTATCTTCTGAAGTGGTCGGGCTTTGAGTCTGACTCAATTTCACACCTTGTAACACATGCAAGAACCCTTTCTTTGACTGATCCATTTTGAACTTCTTCAAAACTTTGTCAAGGTATGTGCTTTGTGAAAGTCCTATTAAGCATCTCGATCTATCCATATAGATCCTGATGCCCAATATATAAGCAGCTTCACCGAGGTCTTTCATTAAAAAATTCTTATTCAAATATCTTTTTATGCTATCCAGAAATTGTATATCATTTCCAATCAACAATATGTCATCCACATACAATATCAAAAATGCTACAGAGCTCCCACTCACTTTCTTGTAAATGCAGGCTTCACCGTAAGTCTGTATAAAACCATATGCTTTGATCACCTCATCAAAACATATATTCCAACTCCGAGATGCTTGCACCAGTCCATCAAAGGATCGCTGGAGCTTGCACACTTTGTTAGCACCTTTAGGATCGACAAAATCTTCTGGTTGTATCATATACAACTCTTCTTTAAGAAATCCATTAAGGAATACAGTTTTGATGTCCATTTGCCATATTTCATAATTATAAAATGCGGCAATTGCTAACGTGATTCGGACTGACTTAAGCATCGCGACAGGTGAGAAAGTCTCATCGTAGTCAACCCCTTGAACTTGTCGAAAACCTTTTGCGAAAAGTCGAGCTTTGTAGATAGTGACATTACCATCAACGTTTGTCTTCTTCTTGAAGATCCATTTATTTTCAATGGCTTGCCGATCAACGGGCAAGTCCACCAAAGTCCATACTTTGTTCTCATACATGGATCCTATCACAGACTCAAGCCATTTAAAGAAATCGAGGCTCATCATAGCTTCTTCATAATTCGTAGGTTCTCCATGGTCTAATAACATGACATCCAGGACAGGATCATCGTACCACTGCAGTGCGGGCGTGCTCGTCGACCCTACGAGGTCGAGAGTAACTTGATCCGAAGTTTCATGATCATCACCATTAGCTTCCTCTCCAGTTGGTGTAGGCATCACGTGAACAGTTTTCTCTGATGTGCTACTTTCTAATTCAAGAGAATGTAAAATTACCTCATCAAGTTCTACTTTCCTCCCACTCGCTTCTTTCGAGAGAAACTCCTTCTCTAGAAAGGACCCATTCTTGGCAACAAAGATCTTGCCTTCTAATCTGTGGTAGAAGGTTTACCCAATAGTTTCCTTAGCGTATCCTATGAAGACACACTTTTTTGATTTGGGTTCAAGCTTATCAGGCTGAAGCCTTTTGACATAAGTGCCGCATCCCCAAACTTTAAGAAACGACAACTTAGGTTTGTTGCCAAACCACAGTTCATACGGTGTCATCTCAATGGATTTACACGATGCCCTATTTAACGTGAATGCGGCTGTCTCTACTACATAACCCCAAAATGATAGTAATAAATCGGTAAGAGACCTCATAGAACGCACCATATCTAATAAAGTGCGGTTACGACGTTCATACACACCATTACGCTATGGTGTTCCAGGTGGCGTGAGTTGTGAAACAATTCCACATTGTTTTAAATGAAGTCCAAACTTGTAACTCAAATATTAGCCTCCGCGATCAGATCATAGAAGCTATATTTTCTTGTTACGACAAATCTCTACTTCACTCTGAAATTCCTTGAACTTTTCAAATATTCCAGACTTGTGTTTCATCAAATAGATATATCCATATGTACTCAAATCATCTGTGAAGGTCGGAAAATAATGATACCCGCCGCGTGCCTCAACACTCATCGGACCGCATATATTGGTATGTATTATTTCCAATAAGTTATTAGCTCGCTCCATTGTTCCGGAGAACCGAGTTTTAGTCATCTTGCCAATGAGGCATGGTTCGCAAGAATTATTCTCCCCCTAAGTTTTATACCTATTTATTTTAGATCTCACTCTTGTTCGTGACCGTGAAGGGATTGACAACCCCTTTTTTGTGTCGAGTGCAAGTGTTTGTTTGTTTGTGGAGGTGCATATATTGGAGACTTGCTTGTGCCTCCTACTGGATTGATACCTTGGTTCTCAACTGAGGAAAATACTTATCTCTACTTTGCTGCATCACCCTTACCTCTTCAAGGGAAAAACCAACGCAAGCTCAAGAAGTAGCAGGAAGAATTTCTGGCACCGTTGCCGGGGAGGTTCTACATCAAGCCTACCAAGTACCCACCATAAACTCTCATCTCCTGCATTACATTATTTGCATTCGCCTCTCGTTTTCCTCTCCCTCACTTCTAAAACGCTTTCAGAACAACACAAAAGATTTGCCTTTTTATTCGCCCTTCTTTTGTTCGTATTTTCGTTTGCTTGTTCGTTTGCTTGTGTGCTAGATTGGTTTCTTTCCATCATGTCTGAATCTGGAGAGGTTATCTTTGAAAATTTTGAGAATCTTGCTAGCATAAATCTTGGGGAAAAACTTGGATCTTGTTCTAGATCGTGAAACTGAAACTCCCCCTAATTATAAGGCAAAAACGTTTCATGTGGAAGACGGTAATATTATTGGGAAAAGTATTATTCAAGAATTCTTTGATTGTACGAGAACTTTTCCTATTAATAAGAGACATATCCTTCTTGATACAAATTGCTGTGTGGATGCCATTGTCATGCTTATTGATAAATTAGAAAGAAAATTTGTGCACATCCACCCCGCTTTGCAAAAGGTGTTTTATGAACTTCCCAATATTCATCATCCTAACGCTAAAAAGATTGCCACTATCATCCTTATGTGGGAATTGGGTTTTTTTAATACAAGAGGCTTGGGAAATTTTTGTTTTCTACAATAAATACATGAACATCCTCCGATTGAAGAAATTCTCCATGATAAAGATACTTTTTGTAGCTTGGAATCTAGAGATTATCAGTCTTACAGTGACAATCTTAGGAGGAGAGTTCCCTACTCAGAAATTACTCAAGCCCTTTACCTTGAGACTTATGATAAATTTGACTGGATAACTAGGGGAATTTATGTAGGATTTAATGATGATTGGTCAGAATAGATGACTAGGGAACCCATTAAAAATGAGATACATATTTTATATGATGATATATATGGTGATAATCCAGACTATGGGTTTGTGAATGTCAAAGTCACTAATCAGAGTCCTTTTCATGAATTAAGTTCACCTATTAGAAGGGAAAGAAAAGAAAAGAGAGATTTGCTCAGAAATTTTTTGGTAGATTTGATTAAAAAGGAATTGCATACCAAAGATGACAATAACTAGATCTATGTTTATGCCTAGCTAGGGGCGTTAAACAATAGCGCTTGTTGGGAGGCGACCCAATTTTATTTTTGTGTTTTTTGTTTCTGGTTCTGGTTTTCAATAAATACACATTATTACTTCTGTAGTAGTTGTGTTTTGGTGTTTTAATTAGTTTTTGAGCCAAGTAAGACCTTTGGGATGGCTTACGGTGATAGTTGATTTGATCTTGATGAAAAACAGAAACTTTTGCGCCCAGTGAAACAATTTAAAAAAATCACAGAAGCGTGATTTTGATATGAACGTTTTACACAAGATTGATATAGAAATTCCCAGGTTGTCCTAAGTTTTTAGAATTTTTAGAGTTACAGAAGTATATGAACTTTCCAGATTGCTACAGACTGTTCTGCTTTTGACAGATTATGTTTTCTATGTGTTGTTTGCTTATTTTGATGAATCTATGGGTAGTATCGGGGGGGTATGAACCATGGAAAAGTTGGAATACAGTATATATAACACCAAGATAAATAAAGAATGAGTTCACAACAGTACCAAAAAGTGGTGATTTATTTTCTTATACTAACGGATCTCATGAGTTTTCTGTTGAGTTTTGTGTTGTGAAGTTCTCAAGTTTTGGGTAGAGATTTGATGGACTATGGAATAAGGAGTGGCAAGAGCCTAAGCTTGGGGATTCCCAAGGCACCCCAAGGTAATATTCAAGGACAACCAAGCATCTAGGCTTGGTGATGCCCCGGATGGCATCCCCTCTTTCGTCTTCAATCCATCGGTAAATTTACTTGAGGCTATATTTTGATTCACCACATGATATGTGTTTTGCTTGGAGCGTCTTGTATGATATGAGTCTTTGCTTTTTAGTTTTCCACAGTCATCCTTGATGTACACTCCTTTTGAGAGGGACACGCATGAATCGTGATTTATTAGAATACTCTATGTGCTTCACTTATTTTTTTTGAGCTAGGCAGTTTGCTCTAGTGCCTCACTTATATCTTTTTAGAGCATGACGATGACTTTATTTTATAGAAATTTTTGAAATCTCATGCTTCAATTATATTGTTTTGAGAGTCTCTAAACAACATGGTAATTTTCTTAGGTTATGATTTTAGTCCTAATATGATGGTCATCCAAGAGGGATATAATAAAAAACTTTCATATAAAGAGCATTGAATACTATGGGAAGTTTGATTCCTTATGATTGTTTTGAGATATAAAGATGGTGATATTAGAGTCATGCTAGTGAGTAATTGTGGATTGGTAGAAATACTTGTGTTAAAGTTTGTGATTCTCGTAGCATGCACGTGTGGTGAATAGTTATGTGATGAAGTCGGAGCATGATTTATTTATTGATTGTCTTCCTTATGAGTGGCGGTCGGGGACGAGCGATGGTCTTTTCCTACCAATATATCCCCCTAGGAGCATGCGTGTAGTACTTTGTTTTGATAACTAATAAATTTTTGCAATAAGTATGTGAGTTCTTTATGACTAATGTTGAGTCCATGGATTATACGCACTCTCATCCTTCCACCATTGCTAGCCTATCTAGTACCGCGCAATTCTGACTGGTGTATTACACCCACCATATACCTTCCTCAAAACAGCCACCATACCTACCTATTATGGCATTCCAAGATATATCCATGCAACTTCCACCGTTCAGTCATATTTTGTTCTAGCATTGAGTTGTAATTCTTGAGTTGTAAGTAAATAAAAGTGTGATGATCATCATTATTAGAGCATTGTCCCATGTGAGGAAAGGATGATGGAAGCTATGATTCCCTCACAAGTTGGGATGAGTCTCCGGACTTTACAAAAAATAAAAGAGGCCAAAGAAGCCCAAATAAAAAAGAGAAAGGATAAAATGAGAGAAAAGAGAGAAGGGACAATGTTACTATCCATTTACCACACTTGTGCTTCAAAGTAGCACCATGATATTCATGATAAGAGTCTCCTATTTTTTCACTTTCATATACTAGTGGGAATTTTTCATTATAGAACTTGGCTTGTATATTCCAATGATGTGCTTCCTCAAATTTCCCTAGGTCTTCATGAGCAAGCGAGTTGGATGCACGCACACCCACTTAGTTTCTTTTTGAGATTTCATAAACTTATAACTCTCAGTGCATCCGTTGCATGGTGATCCCTACTCACTCACATTGATATCTATTGATGGGCATCTCCATAGCCCGTTAATACGCCTAGTTGATGTGAGACTTTCTCCTTCTTTTTGTCTTCTCCACAACCACCATATTCTATTCCACCTATAGTGATGTATCCATGGCTCACGCTCATGTATTGCGTGAAAGTTGAAAAAGTTTGAGAACACCAAAAGTATGAAACAATTGCTTGGCTTCTCATCGGAGTTGTGCATGATTTAATACTTTGTGTGATGAAGATGGAGCATAGCCAGACTATATGATTTTGTCGGGATAACTTTCTTTGGCCATGTTATTTTGAGAAGACATGATTGCTTTATTAGTATGCTTGTAGTATTATTGTTCTTATGTCAATATTAAACTTTTGTTTTGAATCTTATGGATCTAAATATTCATGCCACAATAATGAAGATTACATGGATAAATATGCGAGGTAGCATTCCACATCAAAAATTCTGTTTTTATCATTTACCTACTCGAGGACGAGTAGGAATTAAGCTTGGGGATGCTTGATACGTCTCCAACGTATCTATAATTTTTTATTGTTCCATGCTATTATATTTTCTATTTTGGATGCTTAATATGCATTAATATGCTATTTTATATTATTTTTGGGACTAACCTATTAACCTAGAGCCCCGAGCCAGTTTCTGTTTTTTCCTTGTTTTTGAGTTTTATAGAAAAGGAATATCAAATGGAGTCCACACGGGATAAAACTTTCGCGATGATTTTTCTTGGAACAGAAGACATCCGCGGAGCTTGGAGAGGGGGCCAGAAGAGTCCTGAGGGATCCACAAGCCCTCGGGCCGCGCCCTAGGGGGCGCCTCCCTGGCTTGTGGGCCCCTCGGGAGTCCCCCAACCCTAATCCTTGCACTATAAATTCCCAAATATTCCCAAACCAATAGAAGCGTCCACCAAAATACTTTTCCGCCGCCGTAACCTTCTGTTCTGGTGAGATCCCATCTTGGGGCCTTTTCCGGCACCCTGCCGAAGGGGGATTCGATCACGGAGGGCTTCTACATCAAATCTATTGCGCTTTCGATGAAGCGTGAGTAGTTTACCACAGACCTACTGGTCCATAGCTAGTTGCTAGATGGCTTCTTCTCTCTCTTTGATCTTCAATACAATGTTTTCCTCGATGTTCTTAGAGTTCTATCCGATGTAATATTTTTTTTCGGTATGTTTGTCGAGATCTGATGAATTGAGTATTTATAATCATATTAGTCTTTCTGAATTCTTATATGCATGATTTGATATCTTTTTATTTCTCTTCGAATTATCGGTTTGGTTTTGCTAACTAGATTGGTTCTTCTTGCAATGGGAGAGGTGCTTAGTTTTGGGTTCAATCTTGCGGTGTCCTCACCCAGTGACAAAGTAGGGGTAGCGAGGCACGTATTGTATTATTGCCATCAAGGGTAAAAAGATGGGGTTTTCATCATATTGCTTGAGTTTATCCCTCTACATCATGTCATCTAACTTAAGGCGTTACTTCGTTCTTATGAACTTAATACTCTAGATGCATGCTGGACAAAGGTTGATGTGTTGAGTAATGGTAGTAGATGCAGGCAAGAGTAAGTTTACTTGACACGGACGTGATGCCTCTATTCATAATCATTGCCTTGGATATCGTCATAACTTTATATGCTTTTCTATCAATTGCTCGACAGTAATTTGTTCACCCACCATATTATTTTCTTTCAAGAGAGAAACCTCTAGTGAAACCTATGGCCCCCGGGTCTATTTTCCATAAAATCAAAAACCCAAAAATACCTTGCCGCAATTTATTTACTTTTATTTTGTTTTACGTTTTAGTAATCTTTTATATCTATCTCCATCAGATCTCATCCTTGCAAGTGACCGTGAACAAAATAACCCCTTTATCGCATTGGGTGCAAATGTTTGATTGTTTGTGTAGGTGCATAGATTGGACACTTGGGTGTACCTCCCACTGGATTGATACCTTGGTTCTCAACTGAGGGAAATACTTATCTCTACTTTGCTACATCACCCTTTTCTCTTCAAGGAAAAAACCAACGCAAGCTCAAGAACTAGCAGCGTCCATGATGTATGAGGTGTATGTGCCCAATGTATGCAATTTGTTGTTTGGTTGCACTTTATTATCACTGGTGACGAACTTTGATGCCCATTGGATGGAATATGCCGTAATTTCTTTATTGTATAGTGTAGGATTATTCTTAGTTTCTATATTGTAATTTCTTTATTGTACAATGTAGGTTTTCTTAGTTACTTTAATTTTATAAACGATTTGGTTACTGTATATGATATCGTTGAGGCCGAAAGCATCATTTGGGCCCGGCCAGACCAAAACGTTACCAGGACACCATCGGAATAGAGCGAATATATGTAGTCATAGTGGGGTCATTACTGGGTCGACCCACTAATAATATGAGGTTCCTAATCCACCTGGGCTCTTAATGGACCAGATGGGCCCACTCTTCTTAAGCAGGCCCATTATAATCATTGGCCATTAGGTGGCGAAAATGAAATGTGGGTCCAGACATTAACATGACGAAATCAACTGTCGGCCTTATGTGGACCATGCAGACCACATGCCATTAACACGCCGAAAAACAACTCGGGCTTAGTTGGGCCAAAAGAAAACATGGCCCTTAATAGGCCAAAAGGAAGATTGGCCTCAAATGTGCCAAAGAGCTCACGGGCCGTTAGCAGGATAAAATCTATCTGAGGTTAGACGACCCAATTGCTAGACAGACCATTAACATGACAAAATCTAACTTGTGTAATAAATGGGCAAACATAGTACACGGGCCTTCGACATGCCGAAAGTGAGAACATGCCAGAAATGTGACACTATAAGCATGGGTCGTTAAGCGATCGAATGTTACGCCAGGCCACAAATGGCCCAAGTTATCGTCGGTCGTTAACAGGCTGAAAGACACACCAAGCTGGAATTGGCCCAACTATAGACGGATCACTAAAAGGCCAAAAACACACTGGACCGCAGTTTGGCCCGTATACATAGTGTACTATTAATGGGCCGAAATTGCGGATGGGCCATATGCAAGCAGGCCGTTGGTGGGCTAGCCCGCTAACTTTTCTATAAATCTTGTGGCCCTCTGATTGGGCCAACCTTTTTAAGTAAAGGGCCACTATTGGGCCCGACCATGTGTCTCCTTTTCGTTGGCATGTATCCTCTGTTGGATGCGCAACATCTGTCGCAACGTAGATATGACACGTGGTTCAATTGGCAATTGAGAAATTGACACGTGGAGAAGCGTTATTGGCCGGGGCTATTAATGGGTATCGGATGCAAAGCCGACAACCGATAGCTTAACAACGACCCGTTATGGTGGCTACCATGTGTCCGTTACACTTGGTGAAATCACTACCATGACGCGCCATTTATCATCATGTTGTAGGAACTTTCTAAAAAGGGAAAAGCAAACAAAGATTTTGTGATGGAAATCCATACAACTTGCTATTCACAATACGATACCCCTCATAGCTCTATGGTAAGAATTTGAATAACTTAATATATATTTATATTATTGATTATTAGATCATATGCAATACTGATGTGCATGTCCTTCCATAAGGACAAAAACAACAAGAGGAAAGCATCCGCTACTAAGTTTTCAGAAGAATCACACACCATCAAGAAGGATTCCAGTATGAGTTACAGTGCACAGGAAACATCTGTAAGTAATTTCTAATGTTTAGAGTTCAAAAAGTATTATGCAAGCCATCATATTGCAATTTACTAACAGTGCATGAACAACAATTTGAATCATGATGTGGCTTGCAACATAAAGAGGGCACCTACACTAGAAGTTTTACCGCAAATACCTGAAAGGACGTGGATGTCACCTAGGGGGTGATTAGGTGGTTTAAAAATAATTATGGTTTAGGCTTTAACAAATGTAGAATAAAACTATCCTTTAATTTGTCAAGCACAAAAGCTAAATATATTAGGCTCAACTATGTGCACCAACAACTTATGCTAAGCAAGATAAACAACTATGTGATAGTAAGATATATAACATGAAGCATTATGGCTATCACAAAGTAAGTGCATAAGTAAAGGGCTCTAGTAAGAGATAACCGAGGAACGCAGAGACCATGATGTATTTTGAAGATCACACCATTGCGAATGCTAATCTCCTTAGAGCAGTGTGGAGTCACAATGCTCCCCAAGCGCCAAAATGGCTCACTGTATGCTCCTCACTCCCTTGCACAATGCAAGGTTGTGTGTCTTCACTAAGGGACCCTTGAGGGCGGTCACCGAACCCGTACCATTGGAGACCCATGAGGGCGGTCATCAAACGCGTACAAAATTGCCCGGGGCAATCTCTAGGACTTAATTGGAGGCTCCCGAAGCTCACCCCAATGATTGAGCTCACGACAATACCATCCGTCTAGGGAGCCCACGCACCCAAGAGGAACAAGCTCTGGGGTACCAAACACCCAAGAGTACTAAGCTTCACAACTTCCACTTACACGTATCACCACGGAGAACTCAAACCTATGCACCAAATGCAATGGCAAGAGCACATTGAGTGCTCAAGTCCTTCTCTCCCAAATTCCACCACAACAACTAATGCTATGGAGGAATATGAGAGGAAGAATAAAAGAGGAGAACAAAAAGAACTCCAAAATCTATATCCACAAGGTTCCCCTCACTCTGAGGATAAAATGATTGGTGGAAATATAGATCTATATCTCCTCTCTCTTTCCCTCAAAAATAATCAAGAATCATGGGAGGAATAGAGAGAAATCAAGCTTATGGAGGTCTACAATGGAGGAGAAAACCGTGCTCCAAAAACTATGGTTGGAGGTGGAAGAAGGGGGTATTTATACGTCCAAGTGAAAAGAGTCGTTGCACACAGCCGCCACCCCGGGGATCCGGACAAAAGGGATCCAGGCACTCAGACGGTCTAGAGAAAAATCCCTCTCAACCCCGGGCACCCGGACCAAAAAATAGAAACATCGGCAGGGAGGGTCGGGCACTCGAGGGTAGGACCCAAGGCACATTCCAGGGGTGCCAGAGAAGTGCGCGGGTGGGGCCGGACATCCGGGGTTCTGAGACCCTGGGCACCCTGGGAGGCCGAGAGATGCGGAGAGGGGGTCGGGCACCCGGCGGTCCGAGACCCCGGGTACCTGGACATGGCCGAGGCTACAAGCCAACTTTCGAGTGACCTTGGACACCCAGGCCTTGGGACCCCGGGCACCCGGACATGGCCGAGGACACTTGCCAACTTTCGTATGACCCTGGGCCCCTGATGGTGGCAGAGAGGTGCGGGAACCGGTAAACCCAAAATGGCCATAACTTTTGAAAATGAACTCCGAATTTAAACGAAATCAAGCTTGTTGGAAAGCTAACAACAGGGCTACCAGAAGCTTAATATAAAATTAAGAACTAGCAATGGATAAAATACCCATAATATAAGGGGAGAACCCTTCCTCAAATAAAAACCAGAAAAATCTCCAACATCGAAAGTGTAATAGAAGATGCATAGGAAATATGTTTTTGATGAACTAGAGCTCGTCGCGAAGATCACCACAAGCTCTAAAACCTCACAAAGAGAAAATCCAAACAAGAACCAATTAAGATTATGCCAAGGATGCAAAGGTTTGAGATCTAGACGAATGATACGAACATGCTACTCACTCGAGAGCCTCCCTTGATAGTATGGCTACCGATCGTATAACCCGATCTCCCGACTAACACCACTATACTAGTAAAATAGAAAATATATGAAGGACAAACCTTTGCCTTGCGCATAATACACTTGAGCTACATGACGAAGATATCGACCTTCTCAAGTTAGACCACCTTTCTTGATTGCGCTGACTCAATGAAGACTAGTGAATTGCTCCCCCATACTCCACTATGGGTGAGCCTCTCTCCAGCACATCTTCATAAGTCCATTATCTCTAGAGTGAATGGCAAGCTTTAAGCATGTGATGCTCCACTTGAACCCCACATAGTTATTCAACCTTGATGACGGCCACCACTTGTTATATGATATCTTCCTCTTGATGTAAGACCATGAAAAAAATACCTAACCCCACATAGAACAACCACACAATTAGATCACGGGTTAGTTCACAAAGCGTATTGCTTACCATACCGTGAGATCACATGATCCCATTCGGTACATCTTCTATGCTTTGTGTGTTGACCAACTTGAATCAACTCTTTGTACTTTGACTTGATCAACCATGTATCTTTTCCCCTCCCTTCATAAAGATGATGTTGAAAGTGCAACTAGTCCCCAGGTGGTTTTGGTAATTAATAACAACATATATTTCATTGATCTAATGAACATTGATGATAGATTTCATAAAATATCAATAATTGGCATGGCATGGACTAACGGATGTGGACCCTTCAAAATGTGAAGAACAAAATTTGGCTACCCCAAGACTACATTTTTGGTTTAGTGATTCAAGATCACAGTGTGTCCCTTAGGAAAGCCAATACTATTAAAATGGGATAAGGTATTGTTGATGAGGTTGTTGCTCAAAGTGCTGAGTGATATTTCTCCAAAACTCCTCAATCACTTTCCCACAATCACATCAGTCCAAACCCTCATCATCATTTCGGTCCCACCGATACTATCTGCCCTGAACCCATTGAGATGATCATTCTACTGCCACAGCCAAAACCCTAAGATTTCAGTCTGTAACATCCCAAATTTTCAATTTGGAATGTTATACATAGAGCATCATTGCATATCATATTTTTCATCGCATTTTCTTTGCATTTTGCTCGATCCTAGAAATTCCACACAACTCAAGGACCCTCGGAGAGAGTTGGGGATTTTCATTATTTTCATAATTGAGTTTTCTCAATTTTTGAAAATAGGATCGTTGATTTTAATTATTTTATCTTCAATTATTTCTATTACAAAAATATGCGAGAGAGAATAAAATGACTTTCCCAAAATAAATAAATAATGAAGATTTAAGAATAAAATCAAATAAGATTTTATTTTGGAGTTTTTCGCCTTTTTATTTGAATTTAAGAAAAATGCGCGTTTTTCAAAATTGCATTTAGGCCCCAAATAAATGTTCATTAAATCCGTCTTGATTTTAGAAACCGGGGAAACAAAATTACGGGATTTTTGGAGTCCGTTTGGTAGTTCTTTTGATTTTTTTTCTACGCGTAATGTTTTATTAAAAAAACGAACCGCCTTTCGGGCCGTACCCGAGCGGGACTCCGCTCGGGGGGCGCCTTTAAATACCGGCCGCCCTGGGAGCCCCAGCCCACCCGAGCTGCCCCACCCGAGCCCACCCGAGCCCGCCGCCAGCCGCCAGCCGACGCTGACGCCATGCCACAAGGCCTTGCGCGTCTTTCGAGGTTCACCGCCTCGATTTCCGTGCCGATTATTATTATTTTTTTAAAAAAACGATCGATTTTCTTCGGTTTTTTTTATTATTTTTTTCTTTTTCCGTACGAATCTATTCGTCGTATTTTTCTTTTTCTCGGATTTAATCCGCGATTTTTCTGATCGCGATTCCAGATCCGATTTTCGTTTTAGTATAACTTTTCGCTCGTTTATCGGAATCAGGCGATTCAAGCGCCTGGAGTTTCGTCTCGAAACCCTCTTTCTGAATAATCTACTTAAACAAGTTTTTGCATCTGTAAAATTTGACTTAGATTCAGATTAGTAAAACAAAGCTGTTTTCTTCCGCCGTTTGACTTTCGTTGCTTCGTTTGATTTGATTCTTTTTGCAAACCGGAGTTCTTAAGTTGAACAATCTGGTTAGATCTATTTGAGTTTTATCTGTGCATTAGATGAGTACTTATTGTATGCTTGTTTGTTTGTCTGCGATAGAATACCCGGAGTGCGCCGCTTGTTACTTCGAATCTCTAGGTTTCGCGGATCATCAGCAAGGCAAGTAACACTTCGAATCTCTAGGTTTCGCGGATCATCAGCGTGTCCCCGGTTATGGACATCTTGAGTATCTAGTACCTGGATATCATGTGAATCTCATCATGTTACTTCTAATTAATATTGTTGGGTTTGTTAATGAGTACTTTTAATTGGGATTGAGAATGCTGTCAACCATTCTCAATGTTTCACAACCACCATGATAGTTAAATAAATTTATTCCTTTGCGGTAGGGAAAAATTGGCTTTATGCAAAAATTGTAACCGTGAGAGCTTTCCACCAGCCATATATG
The DNA here is from genome assembly GCA_021605145.1 of Aegilops bicornis. NCBI lineage: Eukaryota > Viridiplantae > Streptophyta > Magnoliopsida > Poales > Poaceae > Aegilops > Aegilops bicornis. The sequence continues at coordinate 334,279,185 of CM038673.1, read as the reverse complement.
CATGCAGATAGGCTATTCATTCCATTATTCTCTATGTGTTACATTGCGGCATATTCCATGTGTCTTGACCGTTTTCGGGCTGCAACGTTTCATGTTGCGCACTTTTCGCATAACGAGTAAGGTGCTTAGGTCGTGGTTCTATACTCAAGGATGCCGTTGGAGTTGATGGACTCGCTTATTCTTCCAAGCCTTCCGCTGTTATCGTATTAGATGGCCTTAAGCCATGTTTATTTTATTAAGTTCTCTCTTGAGACATTTAATTGTAACAAGTGTGTGATTGCTACTCTGTTATAAATCCTTCGAAGTACTGTGTGGTGTCAGCATTACTGATCCAGGGATGACACTGAGCACAGAGACTTGACCGTTTGAGGTCGGGTCGCTGAGAGATGGTATCGAGCACACGCCGATCGTAGGACACCACCATTAAGCTAAAGCCCTAGATCACCACTCTCTCTTCTCATTTCGACTCCTCATCTTTTCTACTCTTTTAGGATGACTAAGCGAGGTCAAGTTCACTTTACGATCGGATGAAGATACACCCTTTGGGCGACACACGAAGGAAGTCACTAAGTACCTTAACATAGGATTACCAAGCTTCACCGGACCTACAATTCCACTTTACCCGAAGAGGAGCGCTGGAAGATACAAGCTCAAGTTCCGGAAGGACGCTTATGCGCCAATCACGGAGCCCATAGAGTGTGTTTTCAATGCACCAACCTGGAGTCTGGGAAAGAGTATGGCAGCTCACATAACCATGGTACGCATTGGAGAAGTTTACAAAGAAGACCTCAAGGATACTATCTACCAGATTTGCGGATGCCGAGATGAACAATGGGAGATAGTTGGCACTAAGAAGGATCGATCCATTGCAGCTTTCATTCAGGAGTTAAACCAGCACATTCGACGTCAGGAGAACCATATGTGCGCAGACATGATGGAGTTGAAGACAGCAAAAGCCAAGATTATCGAACTAGAAGGAGAACTGAAGGCCACTCGCAAGGACTACATGGAGGAGATTGTAGCTCTAGTGGGACAAAACGGCGATCTTAAGGAGAAGATTGAAGAACTCATGGGAAATTCAGCACCGGAGGAGAAGATGAAGATGCACCTGTCCAAAGAACTACATCATCATCGACGACACCGATTCCGATCCTAGTGATGATGATTACGAAGATGAAGCGGGCGAGATATCATGGAGTCTTCATCAGAGCAGTTTTTCTAGTTGAACACCATAACAGTAGTAGATTACCCCATGTTATTTTAGTTTTAGTTTCAGCACTTTGTAACGATAGATAGACCGTTGTATGCCCTTGTTTGAATTGATTGGAGTGATATTGTGTGATTTGTCTTATGTGCATATGGGTAGTGTTTCTCTCTAGACCTCATTCTATTCTAAATTCTTGTCTTTTCTTAAAACCCTCAGATGCCTCCGAGACGCGACCCTGGATTTGTTTTCCCGCCAGAGATCACTCAGTTGATTCAGCAGTAGAATACCTTGATTCAAGCATTGGTACAGAACCAAGGCAACAACAACAACAACAACAACAACAACAACAACCCACCGCCACCACCACCTGTTGACCATTTGACCCGTTTCTTAAGGCTGAATCCGCCGGTGTTTTCCAATAGCACCGAGCCGATTGTTGCAGATGGTTGGCTCCGTAAGATAGGGAGGGAGTTGACCACTGCAGGATGTCTGAGATGGAGAAAGGGTGAAGTTTGCCGCACACCAGCTTGAAGGACCCGCAATAGCTTGGTGGGAGAATTTTACAACCACTTACCACAGTAGACACCGTCACATGGGATCGGGCCAAAGCTTTCCGTCTTGCCCATGTTTCAGCAGGAGCTATGGCCATGAAGAAGCGTGAGTTTTGCAACTTGCGCCAAGGAGGACGGACAGTTGGCGGATGTAGATGATTTCAAAGAACTAGCACGTTATGCCTCGGATGACGCGTTTACGACGCAGCCTAAGCGGTGAGAAGTTTCTAGAAGGACTGAATGATGAGCTGAGCATGCAGTTGATGTAGCCACCTTCAATAACTACCAGGAGTTAGTAGATCGTGCGCTTATGATTGAAGGGAAGCAACAGCAGATTGAAAATCGCAAGAGGAAGTATGGACAGGGGAAGAATAACTCTGGAGCTCAGCAGAAACTTCGTTTTACCCCGAAGCCAGGAGGACAAGCCAGCATACCCATGGAGGAGGTAGCTCACACAACCATAATGGCACCAAGAATGGGAACGGAATGGAGGAAGCAATGGACGTAACCGCACCAACCCGTCAACACCATCCAAGGTAGACTGAGCCACATTACTTGCTTTAAGTGCCGCAAGACCGGGCATTATGCAAACGAGTGTCCGTAAGGCCGTAATGGAAATGGCAATGGAAGCTCAGAAAGAAGTGAACCCTTTCAATAAAGGACAAGTGAACCACGTTATCGTGGAGGAGGTTGAAGCTTCAGCCGGATGCACGAATAGGTAAGTTTTGGTTAAGTCATTTCATCGCAGCTTGTTCTTTTGATACTGGTGCATCGCCTTCATACATATCAAGGGGATTTGTGGATAAGTACAAATTACCAACCCAAGCCCTTAGGTCACCCATGCTAGTAACCTCACCCGGAGCAGAATACATGGCTAGTAAATGATGTGATCGACTGCCATTAAGGATTGGACACTATGTTTTTCCCTCGGACCTAATAGTTCTGGAATCCCAAGGATTGGATGTGATATTAGGCATGGATTGGTTATCAGTATGGAGGAACATAGATTGCGCCAAGAAGTCAATTTTGCTTACCACCCGTAAGGGAGGAGAATCAAGTATGTATCACGGCATGAGCCGAGGAGAGCACATGTAAATTCCTTATCGCCAGCCAGGCAGAGGAAGTACCAGTGGTAAGGATTACCCGGACGTCTTTCCGGAAGAGTTGCCAGGCATGCCACCGGATAGAGACATTGAGTTTCTGATTGAACTACTGCCAGGCACTGGGCCGATATCTAAGAGACCGTATAGGATGCCAGCCCAAGATTTGGAGGAAATTAAGAAGCAGATTAAGGAGTTCTTTGGATAAAGGTTTTATTCGCCCAAGTTCTTCGCCTTTGGGGATCACCAAAGGTTTCTAGTGGAGAAGAAGGATCGATCATTAAGAATGGTTGTTGATTATCGAGGATTGAATGAAGTGACCATTAAGAACAAGTACCCATTACCGATGATCAATGACTTGTTTGACCAATTGCAAGGAGCTAAGGTGTTTTCAAAGATCGATTTGCAATCAGGGTACCATCAGTTGAAGATTCGAGAGTAGGATATACCTAAGACGGCTTTTACCACCAGGTACGGGTTGTATGAGTACACAGTTATGTCATTTGGTCTGACTAACGCACCTGCCTATTTTATGAACATGATGAACAAAGTGTTTATGGAGTTTTTGGATAAGTTAAATCGTAGTGTTCATTGATGATGTTTTGGTTTACTCGAAGAATGAAGAGGAACATAAGGAGCATTTCTGTTTGGTACTCGAGAAGCTCAGAGAACATCAGTTATATGCCAAGTTCAGCAAGTGTGAGTTTTGGTTAAAGGAAGTTGGATTTCTTGGACATGTTATATCCGGAGAAGGTATAGCAGTAGACCCCACTAAAGTTGTTACTGTAACAAACTGGGAAGCGCCAACAACAGTTGGAGAGATCCGGAGTTTCCTTGGACTAGCGGGATACTACCGGAGATTCATTGAGAATTTTTCAAGGATTGCGAAGCCGATGACAGAATTGTTGAAGAAGGATACCAAGTTCATTTGGACCAAGGAGTGTGAAGCTAGTTTCCAAGAGTTGAAGAAACTTTTGGTTACCTCACCAGTGTTAATTCTGCCAGATCAGACCAAGGATTATGAGGTATATTGCGATGCTTCACGTAGAGGACTTGGAGCAGTGTTTATGCAGGAGGGGGGAGTTGTTTCGTATGCTTCACGACAGCTTAAGCCTCATGAGTTAAATTATGCTACGCATGATTTGGAGTTAGCAGCCGTAGTACATGCGTTGAAGACATGGAGACATTTCCTCATTGGAAATCATTGTGAGGTGTATACGGATCACAAGAGTTTGAAATACATCTTCACGCAGAAGGAGCTAAATCTCAGGCAAAGGAGATGGTTGGAACTCATCAAAGATTATGATATGATATTGCATTATCACCCCGGAAAGGCTAACGTTGTAGCAGACGCGTTGAGTCGTAAGAGTCACGTCAATACATTGATGACGGGAGAAATACCAAAGGAGTTAGCCGAGGATCTTCGAGAGCTATGTTTGTGTCGGGGAGGCTGATCGGACCCACGAACACCTATGGGACCGGCGGACCGAGTCCCTTTTGGTTCGGAGGGGGGCGGAGATCGCACGAAGAGCGGATCGAGGTGAAGCACACGAGCAGTTTACCCAGTTTCGGAGCTCACCGGAGAGATAATACTCCTACTGCTGCTTGTCTAATTGTATGGTGTTCTTGCTAGGGAGCGATGAGAGCTACAAAACCTAGCGTGAGTGTTCTCTGGTTACGTTGGAATCGAACCCCCTCTACGTTGCGCATGGGCCTCCTTTTATATGCTCAAGGGGTCTCCGACAGGTGGCAACGTAGATGAGGGTACAAATGGAAAAACAGTAGTTGGTACACCTACTTGTACAGTGTACAGTGTACTCTACCTAATCCCGACGGCAAGGGACAAAAGCATTAAATGCCCGTCCCTATCGCCTAAACAGTGCAACAGGGACCGTTAGGAGCGCCACCGTTCGCCACGATGGCAAGCTTGTCAGCGCCGCTTATCGCTGCTCCCCGCTGGCTGCACAGCCTCTTGACACGCGCGCATGGAATGGTCCCATGGCGACACGTTGGTGGATGAGCTGGAGCGGAGATGAAGAGAGTCGCCGCGGCAAGTGCCTTGCCGCGGCTGAATCCTTGTCGCGCCCGGAGGCTTGTCGCTCTCCGAACCTTCCCAGCAAGCTCCTCTTGCCGGGGTCTTGTCTTCTGCGTGCCTTGAGTGGCCTTCCCGACAAGCTCCTCTTGCCGGGGCCTTGTCTTCTTGGTTAAATACTTTGTTCTTGAATGGCTCCAAAGGAACCACGAAGGATCTTGGCGGTGACCAGGCAAGCCTTTCCGCGGGGTGTCAGAATCGCCCGCACGAAGTTCGGGATACTAGGGTACCCCTACTCTAGTACACCGATAGGAGCCGGCCTGGGCCGCACGACGGTGCCGGCGTTGTTGGGCCAGGCCCAAAACAAGCGATTACCGGTCACACGCGGCCTTGATCACGCCAGTAACTCACCTGGACCCACCACGTCCCTCATTTAACGGCACACACCGAACGTGGCGTCGTGTGAGAGATCGTGGGCGAGGTCGTGGGGTTTCTTTATTAGGAAAAGCGAACGTCCGCCTCTCCCTCCTTATAAACAGGGGAAACAGGGGCAGGTCGCCCACCTCGCCATTGCTATCTCGTCTCAAAACCACCGCCGCTCCACCTTCTTCTCTAGTGCGAAGAGAGCAGCGCTCCGCCCTTTCGCCACAGCGCCATCAACGCCGTCGGTCTCCTCCACCGCCTCCGCCATGGCTCAAAGCCGACAAGGGAAGGGCGTGAAGTCGGCCGAGGCATAGCGGCTCATGGCGCTGCGAAGGAGCGGGCCATCTTCTCCCCAGCTCGACGCAAAGGAGCCGAGGGAGGGCTACCGCCTCTTCTGTCGACGGAGACGCGCGCATCCGCCGCATCGAAGGTACTCCCGCCACCGCTTGAACTAGCCCCAACTGGGTACCCTTTCTTTGCGCTTTTCTTCTATTATGGCTCTCGCCCTTTTTCAATTCATCTGCGATATCATGAACACCTACGGGCTTCGCCTCCTTGATTTCACCCCCAATGCTGTCCTGACCATGGCAGTTTTTGCACACCTTTGCGAAAACTTTGTCGGGATCCACCCAAACGTAGCCCTCTTCCGCCACTTCTTCATGCCCCGCGTTGAGAGAGGGGAGCCGCTTGCCGGAGGGATTGCTTGGGTCTCTAGGCTCGGCAAGAAAGAGGCCTATCTGGAGGGAGAGTTCCGCAGCAAATGGGAGGAGTGGAGAGCCAATTGGTGTTGGATCGTTGAGGAGAACCCGCAGCCCTTCACTGCCCTGCGCCAAACCCCAATAGTGCGCGACAATGATTGGAGCAACTTGGTGCCGGAAGATGCTAGGTTGAAGATTGCTGTGACCCGGATCTTGCGCCTCAGGCTTGCCGGACTCACTGTAGGCGCGGTTGGCGCAGACTTCCTTCGCCGCCGCATCGCTCCCTTGCAGGAGAGGAGGAGACCTGCTTGGGAGTTCCAAAACGCAGCGGACATCATGAGGCTGCGCCCGGGCCTCAACTGGAATTTCACTGTCTTGGAGTTGGATGCGATGGTGCTAGAGCTGTTCAAGCATGACCCCGATCACCCCGAGTGGTTTAGGTTGCCGAGGGGGGTCGTCCCATTGTGCAACAATTCTGCGCTTGACCGCATCCGCGCCATGATGCCGTTGTGCGATTCTCATGGGATCGCTCCAACCTGGCAAGAGCCTGCGGACGACGTCGTGCGGCAATTCTTCGACAGCTTGGAAGAAATGCCGATCCGCCCCGACGAGCAGAAGAAGCTCACCCGCGACACCACCGACGAAGAGATGGTGCGCATTGCCACAAGGTTGGAGGAGGCGGCAGATTGCCGCCGCTATGCCTTCGGGTACACCGTGGAGGAGGCAGATGCAGCAGAGGTGGCAAGCCTTGCCGAGCGAAGGGAGTTCGCCGGTGAGGAAGAGCTTGCCGAATCCGAGGCCGAGTCGAGAGAACCAGCCGAGGGCGCTTCTCCCCCACCATCCAGCAGCTTGCCGCAAACGGAGCCCCCGGCTCCGCCAAAGAGGCGTCTCCGCAAGGCCGGAGACGAGACGGGGCGGCAGACGGGCCAACAGCCGCAGCGTTGCCATGACGCGCTTCATCATGACAAGCAATGTTGCCGCTGAGCACCCCACACCGCTGCGACAATCGGGCGGGATCCTCCTGTGCCACCGCCGACACCTCCGCCAAGCGGTCCAGAGAGCCCACTCCTCCGCCTCGTCGCATTGGAGGCGAGCCGGAGTTTGATCTCTCCGCGCTCAGCTCCGACGAGGAAGAAGAAGAGTAAGCTTCAATATTGTGCTTGTATTTCTTCAATTTTGTTGCTTCATCTTGAACCTGATTTGCTTCATTTTGAACTCTTTCCTTCTCAGGACGCTGGCCCAGAGAGCGTCGAAGAGAGCCAAGACCCCGGTGGTCGTCATTGAGGACGATCCACCCGTGGCAACAGGAGGCGCGTCTGAGACCCCCTTGCCGGACCCGGCAACCCTTCCTCAAAGCAGCCCCCAGCACAGCCCCCAGAGTAAGTATGCAATTTTCTCCTTACTGTTAGGTGTGCATGGGTGCTCCTTCTTCATTGATATCTGACTGTTGGTTTGTGTAGGAGCAGAGCAGCCTCCTTCTACTTCGACTACGCCGCCAAGGGTGGATTCCCCGGCAAGGAGCGCCCCGGTAAGGGAGCCTTCTCCGCAAGGGAGCCTTCCCGCAAGGGAGCCTTCTCCTAAGGGCAGCTCTTCGGCAAGGGACGGCACCAGCGATCCCTTGGAGGCGGAGACCATGACCGCAGCCCCCGGCGCAAGTAACCTTCTTGCCTGAGTACTTCCCTTGTGTTTTTCTTCTTCTGATTCTATCTTTGGATATTTGCTTGACTTTCTTCATCCGTCCGCCACAGAGCCGATGGAGACCGAGGTTGTCGGCGAGGACGCTGCTGCAACACCGACGGCCGCCGTGGGAGAAGAAGCCGGCCGACGAGCTGCCGTGAAGAGGTTACCGAGGCTGCCGCAGAAGCCGGGCGAGGGTCTGGCGATCGCACTGACGGCCCTGAGGCCGCAGGAGCGCCAGGCGCTACACCGACCGCCGATCCCTCCGCCGCTGCCGCAGTCGAAGAGCCCCAGCCCGGCGCCTACTTGAAGGCCGGCGACGGCGTCTTCATCAAGCTCCCATGGGAGTCGAGCTCCAGGGCGCCGGCCGAAGGAGAAACCTTCGATGAAGAACTGCTCGCCGCCGCTGGGCTGACGCTGGTGGACGCGCCAAGCAGCAGCAGCGGCGAGTCTGAGGAGGAGCAGCTGTTGTCGCTCTACCGCGCCCGACAAGCCAAGTTGGAGTCCCGGGAAGCACTTGTCGCGAGGGCGGGAGCAGACATGGAGAAGCGCGCGGAGGAGCTCCAGGGCCGCAACCAGGAAGCTCTCCGGTCCTTGGCGGAGGAGCGGGAGCAACTCGCCGAGGAGCGCACGGCCTTCATCCTCGAGAAGGCCGCAGCTGAGGAGGAGCAGCGGCTTGCCGCCGAGAAGCTGTCCGTGCAGGAAAGCGAGCTGGCCCAGCGGAAGGTCAACCTGGACAACCACGAGGAAGAGCTTGTCGCGCGCGAGGAGTCACTTGGCGGGGCTCTTAAGGAAGCGAAGGATGCTGCCGCAGCCGCCGAGGCCGCCAAGAAAGAGTTGGAGACGAAGGTGACGCAGCTGGAGGCCGCCTCCAAGAGCGGTTAGGAGCTTGCCGCGCTCAAGCACGAGCGCGAGAAGGACGCCTACACTCTTGGCGAGCTGCAGGGCCGTCTCGCCGATAGGAGCAAGGAGCTCGACGCCGCCAAGGATTCCAAGGCAGAGCTTGAGCTGAAGCTGGCCACTCTGATGCAGACGCTGGACGGCGCCAAGGAGCAGGAGGTGGGCCTGTTGGAGAAGATCAAGGCCAACGAGGAGCTGCTGGCGAATGCTGTTGCCACCCAGAGCGCCATGAGGGAGAGTGTGGAGCATCGATCAAGGTCTCGTGGATATCGCTGCCGCCATCCACAACGAAATGATGGAGCTGGGATGGTGGATCTCGGATACTCCTCCGACGAGCACCTCCAACCCAGCGCCAAGCTTAGCTTATTCTTCAAGGGCGTGGTGACGGCTCTCCAACGACTCCGGGAAGAGATCCCAAAGCAGCTGGCCGAGGAATCGCGCCAGATCTGTGCAGGAGCCCTCCAGAAGGTGTTGATGAAGGTGGCCTTCCGCAATCCAGGCCTCAACCTCAACGGCGTCCTCAGATCCTTGCCGCCAGATGCCGATGTGGAGGCTCTCAAAGCCCTTGTCGCACCCATTGTGGACAAGGTGGGCAAGATCAAGCGGATTGATGGTGACCGCGTAGACTAGGCCGCCAATTTTATCTTTCCTTTGTCGCTGCGGATCATGTTTAGAACAATTTATTAGATCTGCGACAAGCTATTTTGTAATATAACTCTATCTTAGGCGATGATTGCAATGTTATTTCCTTTACTTGATTCCTTCCTTTTTACGTTTTTGCCCTACGCTTTTAGGGAACTTGTCGGTAGAACCTTTGCCATGAAGCGCCGAAAAGTGCGGGACGTCGGTCTTTGGCGGTGCCGCCTCCGACAAGCAACCTTGTCGCGACTAGCCGCAACTCACTTAAGTTGTTGAGCGGACTCGAAACAAAGTAAGGGCGCGACTAGCTGCGAGTTGGTTCCTCCGTGCACAGGTTTTCCATACAAAGTACTATCGTTCGAGGAAGATAACTTAAAAATTTAAGAACTGATTGCTCAAACTTGGGCAACTTAGCTTTTCTGTCGTTTGCTTCCCGATAAGGCGAAACTTCCTCGAGCAACGCTTGGTCCATAGTATTATCTTCTCCTTCCCCCCTGGTTAACTTGTGCGCGAGGGAACCTTCCTTTCTTTGAGAAAAGAGAAAGAAGAGAAAATAAAGTTATGGAGCCCAGCGGCTCGATATTGCTTACCGGGTGTGGGTTCTGCACAAAGTGTTAGCCAAAACATGCAATAAAATGATGAAAGCATGAATTTGACAAGTTGTGCGTAACACATGATCTTTACTGATGCACGGGGTCTACGCCCGACTTTGTACAAAGGATTACATGCATCAGCGGCAAGACTTGTACAAAAGGTGGTTGCCGGAACAGGTTTCGGCAACCGCGCCCTATGGGTAAAACTTACGAAGATGCTCAATGTTCCAGGAGTTGCTCACCGGAATGCCATCTTCGGTCTCAAAGCGGACGGCGCCAGCCTAGTGACTCGTTTCACCCAATAAGGGCCTTCCCACTTCAAGGCGTCAACTTGTTTGAATTCTTGGCGGACTGAACGCATCAAGAACAAGGTCGCCTTCCTCGAGGCTTCGCACTAACTTTGCGGCTATGGTAGCGATGCAAAGCTTGCTTGGTAACGAGCAGCTCGTGACAAATGACTTCAAGACGGTCCTCCTCAAGGAGCAGCGTCATCTTGTCGCAGCTGCTCTTGCTCAAGCTCATCATAAGCGAGTACTCGAGGTGACCCGTGACACGAGTTCCGTGGGGAGAACTGCCTCTGCTCCATAGACTAGAGCGAAAGGTGTCCGCCGATGGCTCGATTTGGCGTCGTCTGATCGACCAAAGAACCACCGGCAGCTCCTCAATCCAGTTTCTTCCGCACTTGTGCAGCCTGTCGAAAGTTCTGGTCTTGAGCCCGCAAGCACTTCAAAGATTTGCCCTCTCTGCTTGACCGTTGCTTCTCGGATGAGCAATGTATAAAGCGGACCTTGGCGCCAAGATCTTGGACGATCGCATGAAGGTGCGACTCAGAAATTGTGTGCCGTTGTCGGTGATGATCCTGTTGGGGATTCCAAACGGCAAACAATCGACCAAGAACTTGATCGCCGATCTTTGTCACCTTCCTCATCGCTTCCACTTCCGCCACTTTGTGAACTTGTCGATGGCAACGCATAAGTACTCAAAGCCCCGACAGCTTCGGGGAAGGGCCAAGGATGTCGAGCCCCGACCGAAAATGGCCAGGATAAAGGGATCGTCTGGAGAGTTTGAGCTGGCTGGTGTATCTGCTTGGAATGGAACTGCACGCTTCACACTTGGTTACTTGTGCGCTTGCATCACGGAGGGTCTGTCGGCGGAAGAAACCTTGCCGAAAAGCTTTGCGGCAAGTGCTCTGGCGCCAATGTGGTGACCACATATGCCTCCATGTATTTACGCCAACAGCTTCATCCATCTTCCCGGTGAATACACTTTAATTTCACAGTTGAGTCTCCTTCGCATACATGCCGCGTCTGTCGACAACTGGTACATACTTGACTGCCGGGCTACTCTTTCCGCTTCTTCTTGCTCTTCGGGAAGTTCTCCTGTCTGAAGGAAATGGACAATCTGATGTGCCCATGCTGGAGCTTGCGGCTCGACAACAAGGACTAAAGGCACATCTGCTGCTGCGGGAACATCGGCTTCCACGGCAAGAACCTGCGGCTCAGCCGGAGCTTGACGTTCCCCGGCAAGCTTGCCGGAGCAAAACTTGTCGGAGCGTATGCTTCAACGAAACAAACCACAGGGCTTGTCGGAGCAGACATCGCCTCGGCTCTATTATTGGTGTCGATCTTGGGGACCTTCTTGGCGGCGGCTTCGGAAGCTCACGGAAAGTAGTCACCAGAGATCAACTTCCTCTTCTTGCTGTCCAGCTTGATGGTGTTACGGTTGGTTGAGTTAGCTTGTGCACAAAAATCCCTGGTTCCACAGGCAACTTAAGTGCAGCGCACTTTGACAAGCCATCAGCAATATCATTCTGAGCTCTTGGAACATGTTCCATTTGTAGGCCGTCAAAGTGTTCTTCTAGCTTTCTCACTTCATCAACGTAAGCTTCCATCAATGGACTCTGATAATCTTTGTTCACTTGGCGAACGACAAGCTGCAAATCACCCCTGACAATAAGCTTCTTAATCCCAAGGTCTCTCGCAATCCACGAGACCGCAAGCAAACCTTCATACTCGGTTGTATTGTTTGTTGCTTGCTCCTTGGGAAAGTGCATCTGGACTACGTGCTTGAGGTGCTCTCCGGTGGAGTGCGACAAGCAAAGACGCCGCACCGGCGCCTTGCAGCGAGAAGGCACCATCAAAGTACATCAGCCACTTTGCTTTCTTCCTTGACGGGGATGCTCGTTTCTGGAATTTCTTCATCTGGCGTTGGCGTCCATTCTGCTATGAACTCCGCCAATGCTCTGCTTTGGATAGTTGAAGTGCTCTCAAACTTGAGGCCAAAGCTCGACAGTTCCAGTGCCCACTCGACAATCCTGCCGGTTGCCTCTGGATTTTTGCAGTATCCTCTTCAGCGGAAAGCGAGTGACGACTGTTATCTCATGTGCTTGGAAGTAATGGCGCAGCTTTCTCGAGGCCATGAGGAGGCCGAAAAGCAATTTCTGCACACCAGAGTACCTTGACCTAGCCCCCTGCAAGAGAGAACTGACAAAGTAAATCAAGGCGCAGTACCATCTTTTTTCAGATACGCTCATGCGTCTGCAGATCCGTCCTTGTCGGGACCAGAGCTTGCCGGGCGAAGCCCCCCGCTTGTCGCCGGATGTGTCTCGCCGTGGTTGCTAGTTCATCATCCGCCTCCCTCTCTGCTACTAACGCAGCACTAACCACTTGATTGGTCGCCGCTATATATAGCAGCAACTTCTCTTGTGGCTTAGGTGCGACAAGTGTTGGAGTGGAGGACAGGTATCTCTTCAAGTCCTGCAGCGCTGCCTCCGCTTCTGGAGTCCATTGCATCGGACCTGCCTTTTTCAAGATTTTGAAAAATGGCAGGGCGCTCAGCAGACCTAGAGATAAACCTGCTGAGAGCAAATACGCAACCGGCAAGTCTTCGTACATCCTTGACGCGCTTTGGTGCTTCAATCTGCTCAATGGCCTTGATCTTGTCGGGATTGGCTTCAATTCCCCGCTGAGACACAAAGAACCCGAGAAGCTTGCCAGAAGGGACTCCGAACACGCACTTCTCGGGGTTGAGCTTGAGGTTGATCTTGCGCAGATTTGCAAAGGTTTCATCTAAATCTTGAACTAGGGTAGCCTTATCCTTGCTTTTGACCACTATGTCATCCATGTAGGCTTCCACATTTCTGTGCATTTGCGGCTCAAAAACATCATGAACTACCCTTGCAAACGTTGAACCAGCATTCTTTAACCCGAAGGGCATCCGTACGAAATAGTACGTGCCACATGGGGTAATGAATGCGGTCTTCTCCTCATCTTCTTCGCCATGAAGATCCGATGATATCCTGAATATGCATCCAAATGAAAGCAAATCACATCCGGCCGTGGAGTCAACAATCTGGTCGATGCGCGGCAAGGGAAATGGATCTTTGGGACAAGCTTTATTGACATCTGTAAAGTCGATACAAAGCCTACATTTCCCGTTTGCCTTGCGCACAACTACAGGATTGGCCAACCACGTAGGATGGAGCACTCCTCTGACAAGGCCCGCTGCTTCCAATTTCTTGATTTCTTCCGCGATGAACTCTTGGCGCTCACCGCCGCTTCCTCGACTTTACGCTTGACGGGTCGCGCATGAGGACAAACGGCAAGGCGGTGCTCAATTACTTTCACAGGAACACGGGGATGTCGACGGTTGCCATGCAAACACGCCGACGTCGCCCGCAGGAAAGCAACGAGCGCCTTCCTATTTAGGGTCAAGAGAGGCACCGATGGTGAAGGTACCACCGGTCAGCCCTCCTTGGCGGACACCTTCTTGGTCTTTGGCGGAGCTGCCATCGTCTTCTTGCACTTGCCGGTGGAGCTCGATGGTGCGTCCTCGACGGTAGCGCAGCACTCCGAAGAGCTCTTGCCGGACTTGGTCTTCTTCCCCCCGGGAGCTTCAGCGGCAAGTGTTTTGCTTTCTGTCGCGGCTGCTGCTTCCCGGTAAATCTTGTCAGTGCAGATAAGAGCATCCTTCTTGTCGCCATGGACAGAGATGACGCTTATCGGGCCCGACATCTTCAGGAGGTTGTAGGCATAATGAGAGGCTGCCATGAATTTAGTGAGTGCTGGACGGCCAAGTATCCCATTGTAAGGCAATGGGAAATCAGCAACGTCGAATGTGACCCTCTCAGTCCTAAAGTTCAGCTCGCTGCCAAATGTTACCGGCAACGTGATCTTCCCCTTCGGCTTGCTCCTTCCCGAATTGATTCCTTGGAATGTGCTAGTCTCTTCGAGCTCGTTGTCAGGGATCTGAAGCTTGTGGAGCACCGCGGAGGAGATCAGGTTTAAGCCGGCCCCGCCGTCAACTAGCATCTTGGTGACCTTGAGGTTGCGGATAGTTGGTGAGACCAACATCGGCAAGCACCCGACCGTAGTTATGCGATCGTGGTGGTCCTCAATATCAAAGATGATAGGCGTGCTGGACCACTTCAGAGGCTTGCGTGACTCTACGGATGGTTCAGCCGCATTAACTTCCCGCATCCACTGCTTGAGTTGGCGGTGGGAAGTATGCAGGGAAGCACCTCCGTCAACGCAGAGGACCTCTGTAGCTTTCTGAAACTCCTGCTCATCGGTCTCGTCGTCTTCCATATCTTCATCGTCGTTGTCATCTTCATCCTTGTCGCGGCCGCGGGGAGGTCTGTCTCCTTGCCGCTGCTTGGCCTTGCAGCGTCCTCCCCGGCCGGTCGCTTCTTGGCTCCCCGGCACCCTCACAGGCCTTCTCCTTGTCGCGCCGCTCGTACTCAGCTTTTGTTGCTCGACAAGCTGCTCTACCTTCTTGCAGCTCACGGAGGTCATGGCCCTTGGTGCGGTGGATCTTGCGATCTTGCTTGCCGGAGCCGTCACCTTGTTGGCGGCCGCCACAGGCTGGTGGTTGTCGCCAATGCAACCTCCTTGCCGGAGCCACCAGCCTTGGCGTTCTTGTCGCCACCTCCGTTCTTTGGACTGCTCAACGACTAGCACATCTCGCCTTTCTTTTTCCTGCCGCCGCCACGACTCCTCACCGCCGATCCTCCCGCTTCAAGATTCTCTCCGGAGTCTCCTCCCTCCTCAAGACGTGCACACTTGTCGGCCAGGGCGTATAGCTCATCGACGTCTTCGATCTTGCACATCACCATCTCCTCCGCATCCTGCGGTTCCGCGACGTTTCGATGGAACGCAGCTGATCATCAAGGCGGTGGACATCTGAGATGTTGTGATGTACACGGCTGAATCTCTGAATATACTTGCGTGGGCTCTCCTTCCTTCCGGGCGGCAGATGAAGGTCGCTTTCTTGGCCATGGGGTTTGTGGTCACCTGTAAAGGCGCCGACAAACCGATGGCATAGATCTGCCCAAGAAGATATGGAGTTGTCCGGCAAGTGCATGAGCCAGGACTCGACGTTGGGTTTGAGCACCGGTGGAAGTAGTTGGCAAGGATCTTGTCGTCTCGCCCCCGGCCTGCACCGCGATGGTGTAGATGCGAGAAACTCCGACGGATGCATCTTGCCGTCGTACTTCTCCGGTACGTCTGGCTTGAAGTTTTTCTTGCTGGGCCACTGGACTTGCCGCAGCTCATGAGTGAACGCAGGGCAACCTACTGCGTACGGCAAGTCGTCTGGTTCCTCTGGCGCGTGCAGGTCGACAGAGGGCCCGGCGCGCTTGTCGGATTGATGTCGCGCTTCTCTTCGGCGCTTCGTCACGAGTTCGAGCGTCCTCTTGTTGTCGATCGTGTAGCACTTGGCGCTGATCGCGCTGAGCTCGTGGATCCGACGACGCAGTGGAGTCGCTGTCGAGGTGGATCCGGCGAGTCGGCGATCTTGGCCTTCGGGGTGGAGAGTGCATGGTGGTTGCACCCCCACCGGTCTCGTCGCCACCGGCTCGCGTTTGGCGTTCCTGCCGCGGCGGCAGCACTCGATGCGCCCGCGGGCGTCGCCCGTTAAGCGAAGCCGATGAGACTCTGTATGGTGGCCCTCCACTCGTCGACCTTGTCGGCCGTTGAGGGTAATGTCGAGAGCAGTTGAGCTCTCGCCAGAGCTTCTGCTGGAGTGGTGGGTGGCAATGGTGAACGGTGCGAGGAGCGGGATATGCTCGGACTTCTAACTATGTTAGAAGGAGCAGCATCCCGTCCAGGCGACCATATCCCGCTCATGCCAGCATATTGGCGTGCACGCTGGTCCTGAGGGCCTCGAGATCCTCCAGCTCGGTCTTGATCCAACGAGCGTATGGTATTGTGAATACCATGACGCTGTTGGTCCCAACTCTGAGATGGGCGCGGGACATGTACGGACGCCGAGGTTTGCGTGTCCCTGTCCTTGGACTTGGCAGCATCACGAACTCCTTCGCCGGCGCCCGTTCTTCTGCCAGCGTCTGCTCCACCACCCGTTTGCTCCGGTGATGGTGGGTTTGACGCGGATGGCTCCTCTGCCGCTGAAGCCTTCTTCTTCGGTGGCATGTTGATGAAGATGTTGAAGATGATGAAGATGCTGCTCGTGTAAATGCCGGATCAGGTTCACACAGCCTCGATGCCCCCTACCTGGCGCGCCAAAGATGTCGGGGAGGCTGATCGGACCCACGAACACCTATGGGACCGGCGGACCGAGTCCCTTTTGGTTCGGAGGGGGGCGGAGATCGCACGAAGAGCGGATCGAGGCGAAGCACACGAGCAGTTTACCCAGCTTGAGCTCTCCGGAGAGATAATACTCCTACTGCTGCTTGTCTAATTGTATTGTGTTCTTGCTAGGGAGCGATGAGAGCTACAAAACCTAGCGTGAGTGTTCTCTGGTTACGTTCGAATCGAACCCCCTCTACGTTGCGCATGGGCCTCCTTTTATATGCTCAAGGGGTCTCCGACAGGTGGCAACGTAGATGAGGGTACAAATGGAAAAACAGTAGTTGGTACACCTACTTGTATGCAAGCACGATTGTACTCTACCTAACCACGGCGGCAAGGGACAAAAGCATTAAATGCACGTCCCCATGTCGCCCTAACAATCTGTGAGGGACCGTCGGGAGCGCCACCGTTCGCCACGATGGCAAGCTTGTCGGCGCCGCTTATCGCTGCTCCCGCTGGCTGCACAGCCTCTTGACACGCCGCATGGAATGGTCCCATGGCGACCACGTTGGTGGATGAGCTGGAGCGAAGATGAAGAGAGGTTGCCTGCCGCGGCAAGTGCCTTGCCGCGGCTGAATCCTTGTCGCGTCCGGAGGCTTGTCGCTCTCTGAGCCTTCCCGGCAAGCTCCTCTTGCCGGGGTCTTGTCTTCTGCGTGCCTTGAGTGGCCTTCCCGGCAAGCTCCTCTTGCCGGGGCCTTGTCTTCTTGGTTAAATACTTTGTTCTTGAATGGCTCCAAAGGAACCACGAAGGATCTTGGTGGTGACCAGGCAAGCCTTGCCGCGGGGTGCTGCAACTGCCCGTGCACGAGTTCGGGATACTAGGGTACCCCTACTCTAGTACACCGACAGTTTGGAAATAGTTCCGAGAGGTTATGTAGCAGCATTGGAGATTCAGTCAACTTTGATGGACAAGATCAGGGAAGCTCAGAAGACTGACAAAGAGATTGCCTCTATAAAGGAGAGAATGAGCGAAGGAAAGGCTAAGGGATTTCGTGAGGATGAGCACGATACCCTATGGTTTGAGGACGGTGTATATGTGCCCAATGACCCGGAGATCAGGAAGTTGATTTTGCAAGAGGCACATGATTCACCATATTCGATTCACCCAGGAAATACCAAGATGTATTTGGATTTGAAGAATACTTTCTGGTGGACCGGAATGAAGAAGGATATTGCAGAGTATGTAGCAGTTTGTGATGTATGTCAGAGGGTGAAGGCGAGAACATCGAAGCGGCGAGATTGTTACAGCCATTGCCTATACCCGAATGGAAGTGGGATAAACTAGGAATGGATTTCATCACGGGATTGCCCAGGACTCATTCAGGCTATGACTCGATTTGGGCTATAGCTCATTTCGTTCCAGTAAAGACTACTTACAGCAGTGCCAAATTGGCTAAAATATACATGACCAGGATTGTATGCTTGCATGGAGTTCCGAGGAGTATCGTATCAGATAGAGGAACCCAATTTACCTCAAAGTTCTGGAAGCAGTTGCACGAAACTTTGGGAACCAGACTGGAGTTTAGCACAGCTTTCCATCCACAGACAGATGGACAAACCGAGAGAGTCAACCAGATTTTGGAGGATATGCTTAGAGCTTGTGCTTTGGATTATGGATCAAGTTGGGATGACAATTTGCCGTATGCGGAGTTTTCTTATAACAACGGTTACCAGACCAGTTTGAAGATGGCCCCTTTCGAAGCATTGTACGGAAGGAGGTGCAGGACCCTGTTGTTGTGGGATGAAGTTGGAGACCGCCAGTTGTTTGGACCGGATTTGATTAAGGAGTCTGAACAGAAAGTAAAGTTGATTCGCGATAGGCTCAAGGTAGCCCGATCGAGATGAAAAGCTATCTTGATTCAAAATGCAAGGAGAGAATACAAAGTCGGAGATGCAGTATATCTTCGAGTATCGCCACTTCGAGGAGTTAAGCATTTTGGAGTTAAGGGAAAGTTAGCACCTTGATTTGTTGGACCTTATCGTGTTTTGGAACGTATGGGAGAAGTTGCGTACAAGTTGGAATTACCCGAGGGATTGTCAGGAGTTCATGATGTGTTTCACGTTTCACGCTTGAAGAAGTGTCACGCAGAGATGGATGATATACCAGCGAGAGATACCGTGCCACCGAAGCGATTCGGTTGAATGATGATTTGACCTACGAGGAGAAACCAGTTAAGATTTTGGAGTATGCCGGCCAGAGTCACTCGCATGACAAGGTCATTAAGTTTTGCAAAGTTCAAGGAGCCACCACACCGAGGATGAAGCCACACAGGAGCGAGAGGAAGATTTGCTTAAAGACCACCCTCACCTATTTTCTAGCCAACCCGAATCTCGAGGGCGAGATTCATCTTAAGGGGGTAGGTTCGTAACATCCCAAATTTTCAATTTGGAATGTTATACATAGAGCATCATTGCATATCATATTTTTCATCGCATTTTCTTTGCATTTTGCTCGATCCTAGAAATTCTACACAACTCAAGGACCCTCGGAGAGAGTTGGGGATTTTCGTTATTTTCATAATTGAGTTTTCTCAATTTTTGAAAATAGGATCGTTGATTTTAATTATTTTATCTTCAATTATTTCTATTACAAAAATATGCGAGAGGGAATAAAATGACTTTCCCAAAATAAAGAAATAATGAAGATTTAATAATAAAATCAAATAAGATTTTATTTTGGAGTTTTTCGCCTTTTATTTGAATTTAAGAAAAATGCGCGTTTTTCAAAATTGCATTTAGGCCCCAAATAAATGTTTGTTAAATCCGGCTTGATTTTAGAAACCGAGGAAAATTTATTTCGGGATTTTTGGAGTCCGTTTGGTACTTATTTTGATTTTTTTCGACGCGTAATGTTTTATTAAAAATAACGAACCGCCTTTCAGGCCGTACCCGAGCGGGACTCCGCTCGGGGGCGCCTTTAAATACCGGCCGCCCCGGGAGCCCCAGCCCACCCGAGCCGCACCACCCGAGCCCGCCGCCGCCGCCGCCGCGCCGGAGCTGCACATCTTTCGCGGTTCGCCGCCTCGATTTCCGTGCCGATTTTTATTTATTTTTTTAAAAACCGATCGGTTTTCTTCGGTTTTTTTTGTTTATTTTATTTTATTTTATTTATTTTTTTCTTTTTCCGTACGAATCTGTTCGTCGTATTTTTCTTTTTCTCGGATTTAATCCGCATTTTTCTGATCGCGATTCCAGATTCGATTTTCGTTTTAGTATAACTTTTCGCTCGTTTGTCGGAATCAGGCGATTCAAGCGCCTGGAGTTTCGTCTCGAAACCCTCTTTTCTGAATAATCTACTTAAACAAGTTTTTGCATCTGTAAAATTTGACTTAGATCCAGATTAGTAAAACGAAGTCGCTTTTCTTCCGCCGTTTGACTTTCGTTGCTTCGTTTGATTTGATTCTTTTTGCAAACCGGAGTTCTTAAGTTGAACAATCTGGTTAGATCTATTTGAGTTTTACCTGTGCATTAGATGAGTACTTGTTGTATGTTTGTTTGTTTGTCTACGACAGAATACCCGGAGTGCGCCGCTTGTTACTTCGAATCTCTAGGTTTCGCGGATCATCAGCAAGGCAAGTAACACTTTGATCGTACTCTTCTCATACCCAGTTTTTATGCATTAGATCTATTCTCAAACACTTGCATGATTAGGATCTAATTAAATTATGGGATGGGAAGTAGTTGAGGTAGTACCTATTACCTGCTTTATTATCAAACCTTTGGGAGTTACTTCTACGTTTGCTTATTATGCTATGCTATGCTAGTAGACGTGGATTGGGTGAGTGTATTCCATGACAGATGTGAGATTGTTAATTAATGGTTTATTTAAGGTGGCAACTTAAACACACATCCTGGGTGGATTGAGGCACCTGGTTTCTATCAGACTTGCCTGTATTTCTTCGGACCGCCACCCAGGCTCAAAGGGATCATGAGATTATTCAAACTAGAAACTTCCGTGTGCAGCCACAAGCCATTATGGCCTCTGGCGTAGTTGACTAAGTTGTGCGAACTCTTACGGGTAGGCTAGCTGATGTAGGGGTTGTAGGTTGGTACGGTCTACCCACATGTAAGGTGCTAGCGCTTCTGAAAGACTATGTCTCGGTCATCCGTTTCTCAAACACCATGTAGTCGAGAAACCAAGCGGAGGCGATCGAGTCTTGTGGGGAAAACTGTGCAAACCTCTGCAGAGTGTATAAACTAATCATGGTTAGCCGTGTCCCCGGTTATGGACATCTTGAGTATCTAGTACCTGGATATCATGTGAATCTCATCATGTTACTTCTAATTAATATTGTTGGGTTTGTTAATGAGTACTTTTAGTTGGGATTGAGAATGCTGTCAACCATTCTCAATGTTTCACAACCACCATGATAGTTAAATAAATTTATGCCTTTGCAGTAGGGAAAATTGGCTTTATGCAAAAATTGTAACCGTAGAGCTTTCCACCAGCCATATATGCATGCAGTATAGGCTATTCATTCCATTATTCTCTATGTGTTACATTGCCAGCATATTCCATGTGCTGACCCGTTTTCGGGCTGCAACATTTCATGTTGCAGACTTTTCAGACGACGATTAAGGTGCTTAGGTCGTGGTTCTATACTCAGTGATGCCGTTGGAGTTGATGGACTCGCTTATTCTTCCAAGCCTTCCGCTGTTATCGTATTAGATGGCCTTAAGCCATGTTTATTTTATTAAGTTCTCTCTTGAGACATTTAATTGTAATAAGTGTGTGATTGCTACTCTATTATAAATCCTTCGAAGTACTGTGTGGTGTCAGCATTACTGATCCAGGGATGACACTGAGCACAGAGACTTGACCGTTTGAGGTCGGGTCGCTACACAGTCTGACCGAATTGGTTCTCGGTCTCACTGAGAAGGGCTTGCCAGGTTTCTGTGATGAAGTTGTTTCATTTTGGAATCACGGAGAAAAAACAGTCACAATTACCGAGACACGGCTCTGCCCTAGCCATTGCACCTCGGTCTCACCGGGATGGTATAATCGGTCTCACCGAAAACGCCAACGGTTAATTCTTTTGAACTAGTCAGTCTCACCAAGATTTTCATATCGGTACCACCGAGTTGGGTCAAATACTTGTAACGGCTGTATTTTTGGTGCTACCTATTTATACCCCTCCACCACCGCTCACTCTCAAAGGAGAGCCATCAGAACAAAATACAACTTCCACCATTCATTTTCTGAGAGAGAACTGCTCATGTGTTGAGATCAAGATATTCCATTCATACCATTTGAACCTTGCTTTCTAGAGTCTTCAAGTTGCTTTCCACTCCAATTCTTCTCACACCCAAGCCAAATCTGTGTGAGAGAGACTGAGTGTTGAGGAGACTATCATTTGAAGCACAAGAGCAAGGAGTTCACCACCAACACAACATCTATTACCTTTTGGAGAGTGGTGTCTCCTAGATTGGTTAGGTGTCACTTGTGAGCCACCAAGATCATGTGGAGTTGAACCAAGGAGTTTGTAAGGGCAAGGAGATCGCCTACTTCATGAAGATCTACCCGAGTGAGGCTAGTCCTTCATGGACGAAAGCCATGATGGAATAGACAAGGTTGCTTCTTCATGGACCCTTCGTGGGTGGAGCCCTTCATGGACCCACGCAACCATTACCCTCCGTGGGTTGAAGTCTCCATCAACATGGACGTACGATAGCACCACCTATCCAAACCATGCCAAAATCATCGTGTCTTCATTGCCTTTGAAATCTCCAAACCCCCCTTTACTTACACGTGCAATGCTTTACTTTCTGCTGCTACACTCTTTGAATTGCATATGTAGGGTGATACTTGACTTGCTAGAATTGCTAAAATCTCCTTACAACTAAAATTTGGAAAATGTTAGGTTTTATTTGGTCAATTAGTCCAATCACCCCCTTTGGACATACTTCCGATCCTACAAGTGATATCAGAGCTTTGGTCGCCATAGCATTGGTTTCACAACCTAGGAGAGTATGGCGTCTAGTGAGGGAAACTACCAGTGTTCAGGTCCATATTTTGATGGTAAAAACTTTGCTAGTTGGAAGCATAAGATGAAAATGCATATTCTTGGTCATAACCCCGCTATTTGGGCTATTGTTCGTATTGGCTTGCAAGGTGAATTCTTTGAGGATGGTAAGGATCCGGATCATGAAGCAACTGCAGAAGAGTTGAAGATGTTGCAATACAATGCTCAATCTTGTGACATTTTATTCAATGGTTTGTGCCCCGAGGAGTTCAACAAGATTAGTCACCTCGAGAATGCAAAGTAAATTTGGGATACTTTGGTTCATATGCATGAAGGTACCGATTCCGTCAAGGAATTAAAGTTGGATGTGCTTCAAAGTCAAATTGAGAAGTTCAAGATGAAGGATGGTGAAGGAGTTGGCGAAATGTACTCTAGGCTTGCTCTCATCACGAATGAGATTGCGAGCTTAGGAAGCGAAGAGATGACCGGCAAATTCATCATTAAGAAGATCCTTAAAGCCTTGGATGGAAAATATGATACCGTGTGCACATTGATCCAAATGATGCCCAATTACAAATATCTAAGCCCACGGAAGTCATTAGAAGGATTGTTTCTCATGAGATGTCACTCGAGGATAAGGAGGAGCTCTACAACAAGTCAAGTGGCGCTTACAAAGCTTCAAGTGATGCTCCTACAACTTCAAGTGACAAGCAAATATCCAATGACGAATTGAGCCTAATGGTAAAGAACTTCAACAAATTCTACAAGAATAGAAACAAAGAGCGAAGCTCCAAGTCAAGACACTATGAGCAAAGATCATCAAGTCGTGATAAAAATGGCTACAATTGTGGAAGACCCGGATACTACTCCAATGAGTGTACGACACTTCAGAAGAAAAGAGAAGACTCGCATAGAAGGAAAAGTAGAAGAGATGAATCACCTCATAGAGAGAGGAGTAGTAGAGATGATCGTTATGAATGAAGACCTTCTCAAAGAAACAAGGAGTTAGAAGGGAAATAGAAGTCAACCAAGAGCTACTCTAAAAGAAGACATCGAGCTCATGTTGGTGAATGGGTTTCCGGCTCCGACTCCGACAATCATTCCAAGAGAAGTTACCACTCCGACTCCGACTATAGTCAAGATGAAGGTGTTGCCGGACTTGCTCTAGTATCATCCAACTCCCATGACTTATTTGCTTCATCAATGAAGGGATTGGAAGATGCTTCATAGCTAAAGGCCCCAAGGTATAAAATCTTGAGTATCTTGATTTCAATAGTGACGAGGATGATTTGCTAGGTGACGATGATTTGCTTGTTGATAAAACTAGTGATGTGAGCTATAATGAACTTGCTAGTAATCATGACAGTCAAGATGAAACAAATTACAATGCTAAGAAGGAGATTCAGCGTCTAACTACAGAACTAAACACTCTTAAGTTAGCCTATGAAACAACTCAAGAAGATCATAGAGAGCTTCTAAGAACTCATGAGAAGCTACGCTCTGAAAAGCTAAATTTAGAGTAAGAGCATGAGCTTCTTAAAGCAATCAATGATGATCTTCGAAAGAAGAGTTCTTCTTACATTGCCAAATGTCTCCTCTTGTCTACTTTTATGCCACAAGTTAAAACTACTCAAGCTAGTAATAAGAGTAAGAAAAGTTCTTCATCTAGTAGTAACAAGAACAATGCTAAATCAAATATTGTTGCTCCTAGTATTTCTCTTGATTCCAGTAATGATTCTCATAGCCAAGTTACCCCTAGGCAAGAAAATAGTTTATTGAAGGGAATTATAGAGAAAGGTGTTTACAAGAGTCTTGCCAGGAGTAAGCAATTTGAGGAAATTGTACGCAAGCAAGTAAGACACCGGAAGAACCAAGGTATTGGTTTGGAACAAAAGTTAAATGCAAATGGAGTTGAATGGGAAGAAGATCAATATACCAAGACGAAGTTTGTTCCTCAACAAGAGAAGTACGATCCCACTTATTTTGAGGGAACACAAGCTCAAGATGATCTTCCACCACAAGACCACAAGCTAAAAGGAAAGGATAAGCTTCAAGTGATTGACTCATTCGAAGAATCACCTCAAGCCATGGTCAAGTGGGTTCCCTAGACTTCATCAAGCTCTACTTCATCAAGTTCAACCACAACTCCAAGGATTCCCATCAAATTGATGTGGGTCCCAAAAAATAAGAACTAGAGTGTTCTTGAGGGTGACTCCGCCAACAAACTTCACTCACATTCTTTTTGGCAAGGACTTGTGCAAACAACTTCAACATCTTGCAGTAGTTCATGGAGTCACAAACCCTCTTGTTTGTAAGACAAGGGACAAGGTATTTGATGCATTCATGGACATCATCATATGTGTATTCCACTCTATGTCTACGGATATCCTTGTATGTTCCTTGTGGGACTAACCCATGTAGGTATTGAAAGTGCAAAATTCAAGGATTGCTCCTAACTCTTGATGGACTAGATCAACATTAAACATCCACGTATACACTATCTACATGAAGTCATCAACGAAAAAACCCAAGGTTAGTTCATCCCTACTTGGGGGGATATCACATCTAGGGGGAGATTTGCTCTAAGACTTGAGCTAAAGCAACTCTAATGGTGTGAACACATTAAAGCTTTATGTAAAAGTGGTAACCCCACTTGTGCTCAAACGATGAGTATGACCTATGATCAAATGTTATCATTTGGCTTCTAAGTCAATATACTCGTATGTAGATGACTATGTCATCGATCACTGCTTGATAGTTGCTAGAGTTGGTTGTGCATGTTTGACACGTATTTCATTTGCTATCTTATTGTGTGAGAATGTTGGTATGCATATTTCTTATTCGAGGACATTCATTTGTAGTTTGGTTGGTTTGGTTTATTTGGCCAAATGGATGTGCAAGAATGCCTAGGTACCTTCTCTAGCTATCTATCTCAACTCATCTAAATTCATTCATGCTATATCACAAAACTTGAACAAGTCTCTTTCGGACCCTCCGGGTGAGGAGCAATCGGAGCCACCGATCCGACTAGGGCTGACCTCCAAAACCTTCTAAGTGCTCTTCGATTAGACCAAATTACAACCATCTGGTCCCACCGAAATCACTTGGACTGGCATGTCTTTTTCATCTCGGAGAGATTGATACGTCTCCAACGTATCTATAATTTTTTATTATTCCATGCTGTTATATTATCAATCTTGGATGTTTTATAATCATTTTATAGTAATTTTATATCATTTTGTGGTACTAACCTATTGACATAGTGCCAAGTGCCAGTTGTTGTTTTCTGCATGTTTTTTACATCGCAGGAAATCAATACCAAACGGAGTCCAAACACAGCGAAACTTTTTGGAGATTTTTTTGGACCAAAAGACATCCAGTGGGCCGAAGAAGCACCTAGGGGTGCTCCGAGGGGAGCACAACCCACCAGGGCGCGCTAGGAGGCCCAGGCACGCCCTGGTGGGTTGTGCCCACCTCGAGTGCACCCCGGACCGCCTCTTTACTCTATAAATACCCCCAATATTCCGAAACCCTAGGAGTCAACGAAAATCAATTCCAGCCGCCGCAGAGTCCGTAACCACCGGATCCAATCTAGACACCATCACGGAGGGTTCACCACTTCCATTGGTGCCTCTCCGATGATGCCTGAGTAGTTCTTTGTAGACCTTCGGGTCCGTAGTTAGTAACTAGATGGCTTCCTCTCTCTCTTTTGATTATCAATACAATGGTCTCTTGGTGATCCATATGATGTAACTCTTTTTGCGGTGTGTTTGTTGGGATCGGATGAACTTTGAGTTTATGATCAGATCTATCTTTTTGTATCCATGAAAGTTACTTGAGTTTCTTTGATCTCTTATATGTATGATTGCTTATAGCCTCGTATTTCTTCTCCAATATTTGGGTTTTGTTTGGCCAACTTGATCTATTTATCTTGCAATGGGAAGAGGTGCTTTGTAGTGGGTTCGATCTTATGGTGCTTGATCCCAGTGACAGAAGGGGAACCGACACGTATGTATCGTTGCTACTAAGGATAAAACGATGGGGTCTATTTCTACATAAATAGATCTTGTCTACATCATGTCATCGTTCTTATTGCATTAAACTTAATACACTAGATGCATGTTGGATAGCAGTCGATGTGTGGAGTAATAGTAGTAGATGCAGGCAGGAGTCGGTCTACTAATCTTGGACGTGATGCCTATATAATGATCACTGCCTGGATATAGTCATGATTATTTGAAGTACAATCAATTGCCCAACTGTAATTTCTTTACCCACCGTTTGCTATTTTTCTCGAGAGAAGCCACTAGTGAAACCTACGGCCCTCGGGTCTCTTTCTCATATTATTTTCCTTTGCGATCTATTTTCCTTTGCTTTTATTTTCAGATCTATTAAACAAAAATTACAAAAATACCTTGCTGCAATTTATTCTTACTTGTTTTATTTGGCATTCGATCTATCAATCTACTACAATTTATTCACGTTCGTTTGCCAATTTCTGGCGCCGCTACCCGAAAGGGATTGAAAACCCCTTTTACACGTCGAGTTGCGAGTATTTGTTATTTGTGTGCAGGTGTTTTTTACGTTGTGTTGCTTGATTCTCCTACTGGTTCGATAACCTTAGTTTCATCACTGAAGGAAATACCTACCGTCGCTATGCGGCATCATCCCTTCCTCTTTGGGGAAATATCGACGTAGCTTCAAGCAGCATCAAAGGGAATTTCTGGCGCCATTGCCGGGAAGGATCTTAACCATCTACCAGGTTCCTAATCACAAATCTCATCTCCTCGCAATTTACATTATTTGCCATTTGCCTCTCGTTTTCCTCTCCCCCACTTCACCAAAATTTGCCGTTTTATTCGCCCTCTTTTTCGTTCACCGTTTTCTTGTCAGATCTATCCTTTGCTTGCAATCATGAGTGATTTCGGTATGGCACCAATAGATGATGGCCTAACTCCTAAGATTGGACGTTCGGGCAATCTGGATGCTAAAACTTTTATCTTGGGGCAAGGGGATGTTATGGGAAAAGAAAGTATCCAAGAATTTTTCAATTGTGTTGGAAATCTAAGTCTTGATGATGCTCATATGCTTAGGACTACTAGATCTTACGCGGATGCTATTTCAGCACTAGTTCTGAAACTTGAAGGCAAATTTATCCGTACTCATCCTACTTTGCAAAGATTGCTTTTTGAGCTTCCCGTTATAAAGAATCCTAAGGCTAAAAAGTTGGCCACTCTCGTTTTTATGAATGAATTTGACTACATAATACGGGAAGCTAGGGAAATCTTTGATTTTTATGGTATGAATCGTGAAAAGCCCGTGATAGATGAAATTCTTTACAATAGTGACTATGCGTTAAGACATTTGCATGGGGATAATAAATTTTTTGATGAGAATCTTAAAAAGGAAGTTCCCATTTTAGATGTAATCCAACAATGTTAATCAACATTACTCTTGGATTGTTGCCGGAAATCAAAGGGGTTATGATGATGGGAAACTCAATAATGCTAAAGTTTCTATGGATAATATGTTTTATGTTGTCTTTACAAAACCTCATGACAAAAATACCTCTAAGGAAATTAAGGAGAAGGATGACAAAACTTAGATCTTTGCATTATGCCTAGCTAAGGGCGTAAAACTATTGGGCCGAAGAAGCACCTAGGTGTGCTTCAAGGGGAGCACAACCCACCAGGGCGCGCCAAGAGGCCCAGGCGTACCCTGGTGGGTTGTGCCCACCTCGGTTGCCCCCCGGATCGCCTCTTTACTCTATAGATACCCCAATATTCCAGAAACCCTAGGGGAGTCGACGAAAATCAATTCCAGCCGCTGCAGAGTCCACAACCACTAGATTCAATCTAGACACCATCACGGAGGGGTTCACCACTTTCATTTGTGCCTCTCCGATGATGCGTGAGTAGTTCTTTGTAGACCTTTGGGTCCTTAGTTAGTAGCTAGATGGCTTCCTCTCTCTCTTTTGATTACCAATACAATGGTCTCTTGGAGATCCATATGATGTAACTCTTTTTGCGGTGTGTTTGTTGGGATCGGATGAACTTTGAGTTTATGATCAGATCTATCTTTTTACATCATGAAAGTTATTTGAGTTTCTTTGATCTCTTGTACACATGATTGCTTATAGACTCATATTTCTTCTCCGATATTTGGGTTTTGTTTGGACAACTTGATCTATTTATCTTGCAATGGGAAGAGGTGCTCTATAGTGGGTTCAGTCTTACGGTGCTTGATCCCAGTGACAGAAGGGAACCGACACGTATGTATCGTTGCTACTAAAGATAAAACAGTGGGGTCTATTTCTACATTAATAGATCTTGTCTACATCATTTCATCGTTCTTATTGCATTACTCCGTTTCTCCATGAACTTAATACACTAGATGCATGCTGGATAGTGGTCGACGTGTGGAGTAATAGTAGTAGATGCAGGCAGGAGTCAGTCTACTAATCTTGGACGTGATGCCCATATAATGATCATTGCCTGGATACCATCATGATTATTTGAAGTTCTATCAATTGCCCAACAGTAATTTGTTTACCCACCATTTGTTATTTTTCTCGAGAGAAACCACTAGTGAAATCTACGGCCCCCGGGTCTCTTTCTCATATTATCTGCCTTTGCGATATATTTTCCTTTGCTTTTATTTTCAGATCTATTAAACCAAAAATACAAAAATACCTTGCTGCAATTTATTTTTACTTATTTTATTTGGCGTTCGATCTATCAATCTACTACAATTTATTCACGTCCGTTTCCTAATTTCTGGCGCCGCTACCCGAAAGGGACTGACAACCCCGTTTACACGTCGGGTTGCGAGTATTTGTTATTTGTGTGCAGGTGTTGTTTATGTTGTATTGGTTGATTCTTCTACTGGTTCAATAACCTTTGTTTAATCACTGAGGGAAATACCTACCGTCGCTGTGTTGCATCATCCCTTCCTCTTTGGGGAAATACCGACGTAGCTTCAAGCCGCATCAGAGACCGATTTGAAATGCTCGGCATCACCAAGTTGCAGTGCTCATAGCAGTTACACATCTTGGTGCCACCAATTTGTTTCACTCGGTCTCCCAGAAGACACCCAAGAGGCCAGAATTGCACCCAACTGTTGAGAATTTTTTCTGCCTAGAAGACACCCAGGAGGGCAAGGAAGTGCACCAGACGAGGCATGTGGGGTGCACTAGGCACCAGGGTGCACCAGAGGCCCCAGCCGCACCCTGTTGGGTAGTGGGGCCCAAGGGAAGCTTCTCCATCGACCATCAGCTCTATACATACTTTAAAATCCCCAAAACCCTAGGGGAATAGAGAGAAAACAGTTTCCGCCGCCGCAAGTTCCAGGACCATGAGATCAAATCTAGAGGCCTTTTCCGGTGCTAGAGGGGTCAACGATCACACAAGGGGTTCTTCATCATCCTTGTTGCCCCTCCGATGATGCGTGAGTAGTTTACCACAAACCTACGGGTCCGTAGCTAGTAGTTATATGGCTTCTTCTCTCTTTTTGATCCTCAATATAATGTTCTCCTCGATGTTCTTGGAGATCTATTTGATGTAATGATTTGTTGCAGTGTGTTTGTTAGTATCCGATGAATTGTGGGTTTATGGTCAGTTCTATCCATGAATATTATCTGAGTCTTTGCTGAACTCTTTTATGCACGATTGTTATAGCCTCGTATTTCTGCTCCGAAATTTTGGTTTGGTTTGGCCAACTAGATTGATTTTTCTTGCCATGGGAAGAGGTGCTTTGTGATGGGTTCGATCTTGCGGTGCTCAATCTCAGTGACAGAAAGAGACATGAAACGCATGTATCATTGCTATTAAGGATAAAAAGATGGGGTCTATTCCTACATGAATAGATCTTGTCTACAGCATGTCATTGTTCTTATTGCATTACTCTGTTTTTCCGTTAACTTAATACACTAGATGCATGCTGGATAGCGGTTGATTTGTGGAGTAATAGTAGCAGACGCAAAATCGTTTCAGTCTACTAATCTTGGACGTGACTCCTATATTCATGATCGTTGCCTTGGATATCTCATGATTATTCACTTTATCTATCAATTTCCCAACTATGTAATTTGTTTACCCACCGTAGGCTATTTTCTCGAGAGAAGCCTCTAGTGAAAACTACGACCCCCGGGTCTATTTTCCTATCATATAAAACCAAAAATACCTTTATGTGTTTTTCCTTACTTATTTTATTTTATGTTTTAGTTAGACCTATTTATCAAATCTCATACAATTTAATCTATCTCAATACCGAGGAGGAATTGACAACCCCTCTTACACGTTGGGTTGCAAGTTGTTGTTGTTGTTGTTGTTGTTTGTGTGCATGTGATGTTTACATAGTGTTGTTTGGTTCTCCTACTGGATTGATAACCTTGGTTTCATAACTGAGGGAAATACTTACTATTGCTGTGCTGCACTATCCTCTCCTCTTTGGGGAAAATACCAACGCAAATACAAGCAACCAGGAAGAATTTCTGGCGCCATTGACGGGGAGACATCATCAACATCTATCAGGTTCCTACGCACAAACTCTCATCTCCTTGCAATTACTTAATTTGCCATTTGCCTCTCGTCTGCAGCTCCCCCACTTCTAAAACATTTTTTTAAATCCAAAAATATTTTTCGTTCGCCTTTTTCTTGTATGATCTTTTGTCTTCTTGCCCACTTTATCTTTATGGATAATTCCTCCCTTGCTACATGCACCCCTGAGTATGAATTTCTCAATTTCAAACAAAGGGGAGGAGAAAATTTAAAAGTTGCTTGGTATAGGATTTGCAATGCTCATAATAGATCTATCCGTAAGCAATCTACTACTATCCTTCTTCGCAATTTTTATGTGGGTATTAATACTTCTATAGATTTGTTGTTGACACTATCACCGGAGGCAATTTCTTGTTGTGTCCCTCTATGGATGCTTTTAATGCTATGGGAAATTTAGTGGGATCACCACCTATCATTATCAATGAAACAATTTTAAATCTTGAGCATGTTATGCAAAGGCTAGATGCTATTGAAAAGAAAATGCTCATCGTAGAAAACATTGAAAATTTGGATAAAAAGATCCATGATCATGCTAATAGAATTGGGTCAAAGATAGGAGATACTCTTAAATTACTAAGAGACAAAAAACTTGTGGCTGATGAAAGGGTGGAGGAGAGCC
Organism: Aegilops bicornis; assembly: GCA_021605145.1. Classification (NCBI taxonomy): domain Eukaryota; kingdom Viridiplantae; phylum Streptophyta; class Magnoliopsida; order Poales; family Poaceae; genus Aegilops; species Aegilops bicornis. Next base: position 334,247,638 of record CM038673.1, on the reverse strand, counting down.
CTGCTCGGATTGATAAATTGGAAGAAATTTTTAGTAACTTGAGCTCGGCATTTTATTCCATTAAAACTATTGAAAAAACTCCTACTAGTAAGAATTGCAAGTTTGCACATGTTCCTAAAAACAAGGTTGCCGCTTCTAGTAGCAACAATGAAGATCTTACAATGATTAGTATTCACCCCAACTTTGTTGAAGTGAGAAAAAACCTTACTTGCAAGAGTGAATTCTTCAATTTTATTCCTAGGAGCGTGATTATTGAAAATATGCATGCTAGATCTTTGAGGAATTATGGTTGTGTGATTGAGGAATTTGAAACCAAAGATGACAATATTTGAATCTATGCATTATGCCTAGCTAGGGGCGTGAAACAATAGCACTTGTTGGGAGGCAACCCAATATTTATCCTTTAAAATTTTGTTTATTTTATGTTTTTCAACAAATACACAATTATGCCTCTGTTATGATTGTGATTTTTATGTTTTAATTAGTGTTTGCGCCAAGTGATGCCTTTACGATGGCTTGGGTGATAGTTTATTTGATCCTGTTGAAAAGCATAAACTTGTACGTCCAGTAGATGAATTTTTAAAAAATCACAGAAGCGACGAAGAATTGTGAATTTTTTACACAAGATTGATATAAAAATTGCCTCTGTCGTCCTAATTTTTCAGAATTTTTGGAGTTACAAAAGTATGGTTAAGGTACAAATTACTACAGAATGTTCTGTTTTTGACAGATTCTGTTTTCGTTGGATTGTATCGGGGTATATAAGCCATGGTATAGTTAGAATACATTAGGTATAATGCAATAATAAAATATGAATGGGTTTGCAGCAGTACTTAAAGTGGTGACTTGCTTTATTATACTAACGGATCTCACGAAGGTTTTTGTTAAATTTTGTGTGATTGAAGTTTTCAAGTTTCTGGTGAGATCATGATAGATGAAGGAATAATGAGTGAGAAGAGCCTAAGCTTGGGGATTCCCATGGCACTCCAAGGTAATGTTCAAGAAGAACCAAGCAACTAAGCTTGGGGATGCCCCGGAAGGTATCCCCCCTTTCTACTAACGAACATAGGTAGTTTTACTTGGAGCTATATTTTTATTAAATGGGATATCATGATTTTTTCTTGGAGTGTATTGTATTATCTGAGTCTTTGCTTTTTTTGCTTTTTAGTTTGTCACAATCATCCTTGTTGGACACACCTATTTGAGAGATCCATAATGATGCTATGATTTGTTAGAATTGCTCTATGTGCTTCACTTAAATTTTTTGAGCTAGGAATTGCTCTAGTGCTTCACTTATATATTTTTGAGCATGGTGGTGCTTTAATTTTTAATAAATATGCTCTCATGCTTCACTTAGATTATTTTGAGATTTGAAACTTTTTTAAGAAATACTTATGCTCTCGTACCTCACTTAAATTTATTTGAGAGCTTGAAAAGTAGCAATGGTGATATATGAAATTAGTCCCAAAGTGATAGATATTCAAGGGGGGTATAATAAAAACTTTCATGAAGATCATTGGACAATATAAACTTGATTCCTTGTAATAGTTTTGAGATATGGAGATAATAATATGTGAGTCATGTTGGTGAGTAATTATGCTTAGTAAGAATATTGATGTTAAGATTTTTGATTCCCTATGCAAGCACGAAAGTCAGTAGTTATAATGAAGTAATATACTACTTGTGGTGCATTATTAGGTGTTAGTTATGCTTAATGCTTTTTTATGATCGTTTTCATTTTTTGGTTGGTTGCTTCTCAATCTATTTGCTAGCCTTGCCTTGTACTAACCAGGAATACTGCTTGTGCATCCAAAATCCTTAAACCCAAGTTGTGCTAAATGAGTCCACGATACCTACCTATATGTGGTATTTCCACGCCTTTCCAAGTAAATTTGTATGTGGAAATTCTGATTTTCAAAATGAAATTCCCTTTTGTGTGCTCGTACCGCTCATGAAGCGGCAGGGAGTGTTTATTCACTTGTCATTGCACGAGAGTGTGGCATGGTAATAGGGATGCCCAATCCCGAAATAATTTTTTTTATTTATGTTGCCAAATAATAAATTCCTTGGAAAGTGTTGCTATGGAAGGCACCAGTGGATACGGCTAGCCATGGATTGTGAAATAATGGTGGAAAAAGGAATAAACTTTATTTAATGTCTGGGAACCGCCTATGATTTATCTAGCATGGAAAGTATTGGGAATTCCCGATCGTTTTTGTTGATAGGAAAAGCATGCCACTTAAAATATATTTTTCTCTCAATTTAAGCTTTGAGCTCTGGCACCTCTACAAATCTCTGATCCCTCTGCGAAGGGCTTGTCTATTTAATTTATGCAAAAAAATTGAGTCTTCATCTTCTCTTATAAAGAACCAACTAGGGACCACTGTTGTCATACTTGTGCATTGGATATAGCTAATATTTTAGTGTGTTTCATGGATGGATCAATGATTGAGCATAATGGGCCAGGGATAGCTTTCTTCAGTGTTGATATTTTGAAAGACATGGTTGCTTGTTGACATGCTTGAGTATTGATGTCTTCATGTCAAATATAGACTATTGCTTTGAATCGTCTAAAAGTCCAAATGTCCATGCTACAAAAAAAGAATATATGATGAACATGTTAGGCAGCATTCCACATCAAGAATTCTGTTTTTATCATTTACCTACTCAAGGACGAGTAGGAATTAAGCTTCGGGATGCTGATACGTCTTCAACGTATCTATAATTTTTATTTGTTTCATGTTGTTATATTATCAATCATGGATGTTTATATTCATTTATTAGCAACTTTATATCATTATTTTGGGACTAATATATTGACATAGTGCCCTGTGCCAGTTGCTTGTTTTTCACTTCGCGGAAAACCAATACCACACGGAGTCAAAATGCCACGAAACTTTTTGGAGAATTTTTTCTGCCCAGAAGACACCTAGGAGGCCAAGGAAGTGCACCAGAGGAGGCCCATGGGGCCCACTAGGCACCAGGGGACACTAGAGGCCCCATGCGCTCCCTAGTCGGTAGTGGGGCCCACGGGAAGCTTCTCCATTGACCTTCATCTCTTTAAATACTATTAAATCCCCAAAACCCTAGGCGAGTCGAGAGAAAACAATTTTCTCCCCCGCAAGTTCCAGAACCGAGATCCAATCTAAAGGCCTTTTCCGGCACTCTGCCGGAGGGGTAAATGATCACGGAGGGGTTCTTCATCATCCTTTTTGCCCCTCTCATGCGTGAGTACTTTGCCCCTCCGTAGCTAGTATCTAGATGGATTCTTCTCTCTTTTTGATCTTCAATACAATGTTCTCCTCGATGTTCTTGGAGATCTATTTTATGTAGTGACTTTTTGTGGTGTGTTTGTTGGGATCCGATAATTGTGGGTTTATGATCAGTTCTATCCACGAATATTATTTGACTCTTTGATGAACTCTTTGTTGGGGAATGTTGGAGAAAATAAAATTTTCCTACGGTTTCACCAAGATCTATCTATGAGTTCATCTAGCAACGAGTGATAGGAGTGCATCTACATACCTTTGTAGATCGCGAGCGGAAGCGTTCAAGAGAACGGGGTTGAGGGAGTCGTACTCATCGTGATCCAAATCACCGATGACCGAGTGTCGAACGGACGGCACCTCCGCATTCAACACACGTACGGTTGGGGAAGACGTCTCCTCCTTCTTGATCCAGCAAGGAGGAAGGAGAGGCTGATGGAGATCCAGCAGGACGACGGCGTGGTGGTGGATGCAGCAGGGATCTCGGCAGGGCTTCGCCAAGCTCTACGGAGGAGGAGGAGGTGTTGGAGTGGGAGAGGAAGGCGCCAGGGGCATGGGTGCGGCTACCCTCCCTCCCCCCCTCTTTATATAGGCCCCCAAGGGGGGGCGCCGGCCCTGGAGATGGGATCTCCCAAGGGGCGGCGGCCAAGGGGTGGAGTGCCCCCAAGGCAAGTGGGCGCCCCTCCCTAGGGTTCCCAACCCTAGGCGCAGGGGCCAAGAGGCGCACCAGCCCACCGAGGCTGGTTCCTCCCACTTCAGCCCATGGGGCCCTCCAGGATAGGTGGCCCCACCGGTGGACCCCGGGACTCTTCCGTGGTCCCAGTACAATACCTGACCCCGAAACTTTCCCGATGGCTGAAACTTCGACTTCCCATATATAATTCTTCACCTCCGGACCATTCGGAACTCCTCGTGATGTCCGGATCTCATCCGAACTCCGAACAACTTTCGGGTTACTGCATACCCATATCTCTACAACCCTAAGCATCACCGAACCTTAAGTGTGTAGACCCTACGGGTTCGGGAGACACGTAGACATGACCGAGACGACTCTCCGGTCAATAACCAACAGCGGGATCTAGATACCCATGTTGGCTCCCACATGCTCCTCGATGATCTCATCGGATGAACCACGATGTTGAGGATTCAAGCAACCCCATATACAATTCCCTTTGTCAATCGGTATGTTACTTGCCCGAGATTCGATCGTCGGTATCCCAATACCTCGTTCAATCTCGTTACCGGCAAGTCACTTTACTCGTACCATAATGCATGACCCCGTGACCAAACACTTGGTCACTTTGATCTCATTATGATGATGCATTACCGAGTGGGCCCAGAGATGCCTCTCCATCATACGGAGTGAATAATCCCAGTCTCGATCCGTGTCAACCCAACAGACACTTTCGGAGATACCCGTAGTATACCTTTATAGTCACCCAGTTACGTTGTGACGTTTGGTACACCCAAAGCACTCCTACGGTATCCGGGAGTTACACGATCTCATGGTCTAAGGAAAGATACTTGACATTGGAAAAGCTCTAGCAAATGAACTACACGATCTTGTGCTATGCTCAGGATTGGGTCTTGTCCATCACATCATTCTCCTAATGATGTGATCTCGTTATCAATGACATCCAATGTCCATAGTCAGAAACCATGACTATCTGTTGATCAACGAGCTAGTCAACTAGAGGCTCACTAGGGACATATTGTGGTCTAAGTATTCACACGTGTATTACGATTTCCGGATAATACAATTATAGCATGAATAAAAGACAATTATCATGAAAAGGGAAATATAATAATAATCCTTTTATTATTGCCTCTAGGGCATATTTCCAACAGTCTCCCACTTGCACTAGAGTCAATAATCTAGTTACATTGTGATGAATCGAACACCCATAGAGTTCTGGTATTGATCATGTTTTGCTTTCGCGGAAGAGGTTTAGTCAGCGGATCTGCGACATTCGGATACGTATGCACTTTGCTAATTTCTATGTCTCCATCTTGAACATTTTCACGAATGGAGTTGAAGCGGCAACTTGATGTGCACTGGTCTTCTTGTGAAACCTGGGCTCCTTGGCAAGTGCAATAGCTCGGTGTTGTCACGAGAAGAGTTTGATCGGCCCGACGCATTAGGTATGACTCCTAGGTCGGTGATGAACTCCTTCACCCAAATTGCTTCATCTTGCTGCCTCCGAGGCTGCCATGTACTCCGCTTCACATGTAGATCCCGGCACGACGCTCGCTTGCAGCTGCACCAGCTTCGCTCCACCATTCAACATATACACGTATCCGGTTTGTGACTTAGAGTCATCGAGATGCGTATCGAAGCTAAGCGTCGGCGTAACCCTTCTGACGAGCTCTTCGTCACCTCCATAAACGAGAAACATGTCCTTAGTCCTTTTCGTGTACTTCAGGATATTCTTGACCCTTGCCGGTGTTCCTTGCGGGATTACTTTGGTACCTTCCTACCAAACTTACGGCAAGGTTTACATCAGTCCGGTACACAACATGGCATACATAATAGACCCTATGGCTGAGGCATAGGGGTGACACTCATCTCTTCTATATCTTCTGCCGTGGTGGGACATTGAGCTGAGCTCAATTTCACACCTTGCAACATAGGCAAGAACCCCTTCTTAGGCCAGATCCATATTGAACTTCTTCAATATCTTATCAAGGTATGTGCTTTGTGAAAGACCTATGAGGCGTCTCGATCTATCTCTATAGATCTTGATGCCTAATATATAAGCAACTTCTCCAAGGTCCTTCATTGAAAAACTCTTATTCAAGTAGGCCTTAATGTTGTCCAAAAGTTCTATATCATTTCCCATCAAAAGTATGTCATCTACATATAATATGAGAAGTGCTACAGAGCTCCCACTCACTTTCTTGTAAATGCAGGCTTCTCCATAAGTCTGCATAAATCCAAACTTTGATCATCTCATCAAAGCGAATGTTCTAACTCCGAGATGCTTGCACCAGCCCATAAATGGATCATTTGGAGCTTGCATACCTTGTTAGCATTCTTAGGGTCGACAAAACCTTCCGGCTGCATCATATACAGTTCTTCCTTAAGATAACCGTTAAGGAATGCCGTTTTGACGTCCATTTTCCATATCTCATAATCATAGTATGGGCAATTGCTAACATGATTCGGACGGACTTCAACTTAAGCTACGGGAGAGAAAGTCTCATCATAGTCAACCCCTTGAACTTGCCGATAATCCTTAGCGACAAGTCGAGCTTTATAGATGGTAACATTACCATCCGCGTCCGTCTTCTTCTTAAAGATCCATTTGTTTTCTATCGCTCGCCGATCATCGGGCAAGTCTGTCAAAGTCCATACTTTGTTCTCATACATGGATCCTATCTCGGATTGCATGGCTTCAAGCCATTTGTTGGAATCTGGGCCCGCCATCGCTTCTTCATAGTTCGAAGGTTCACCGTTGTCCAACAACATGATTTCCAGGACAGGGTTGCCATACCACTCTGGTGTGGAGCGTGTCCTTGTGGACCTACGAAGTTCTGTAGCAACTTGATCCGAAGTACCTTGATCATCATCATTAATTTCCTCTTCGCCGGTGTAGGCACCACAGAACATTTCCTGCGCTGCACTACTTTCCGGTTCAAGAGGTAGTACTTCATCGAGTTCTACTTTCCTCCCACTTACTCCTTTCGAGAGAAACTCTTTTTCCAGAAAGGATCCGTTCTTGGCAACAAAGATCTTGCCTTCGTATCTAAGGTAGAAGGTATACCCAATGGTTTCCTTAGGGTATCCTATGAAGACGCATTTTTCCGACTTGGGTTCGAGCTTTTCAGGTTGAAGTTTCTTGACATAAGCATCGCATCCCCAAACTTTTAGAAGCAGCGACTTAGGTTTCTTCCCAAACCATAATACATACGGTGTCGTCTCAACGGATTTAGACGGTGCCCTATTTAAAGTGAATGTAGCTGTCTCTAGAGCGTATCCCCAAAATGATAGCGGTAAATCGATAAGAGACGTCATAGATCGCACCATATCCAATAGAGTGCGATTACGATGTTCGGACACACCGTTCTGTTGAGGTGTTCGAGCGGCGTGAGTTGTGAAATGATTCCACATTTCCTTAAGTGTGTACCAAATTCATGACTTAAATATTCTCCTCCGTGATCTGATCGTAAGAACTTTATTTTTCGGTCACGTTGATTCTCTACCTCATTCTGAAATTCCTTGAACTTTTCAAAGGTCTCGGACTTGTGTTTCATCAAGTAGACATACCCATATCTACTTAAGTCATCGGTGAGAGTGAGAACATAACGATATCCTCCATGAGCCTCAACGCTCATTGGACCGCTTTTACATCGGTATGTATGATTTCCAATAAGTTGGTTGCTCGCTCCATTGTTCCGGAGAACGGAGTCTTGGTCATTTTGCCCATAAGGCATGGTTCGCATGTGTCAAATGATTCATAATCGAGACACTCTAAAAGTACATCAGCATGGAGCTTCTTCATGCGCTTGACACCAACGTGACCAAGGCGGCAGTGCCACAAGTATGTGGGACTATCGTTATCAACTTTACATCTTTTGGTATTCACACTATGAATATGTGTAACATCACGTTCGGGATTCATTAAGAATAAACATTGACCATCAGAGCATGACCATAAAACATATCTCTCATATAAATAGAACAACCATTATTCTCGGATTTAAATGAGTAGCCATCTCGTATTATCCTGATACAATGTTCATGCTCAAACTTGGCACTAAATAACAATTATTGAGGTTTAAAACTAATCCCGTAGGTAAATGTAGAGGTAGCGTGCCGACGAAGATCACATCGACCTTGGAACCATTCCCGACGCGCATCGTCACCTCGTCCTTCGCCAGTCTCCGCTTATTCCGCAGCTCCTGCTTTGAGTTACAAATATGAGCAACGGCACCGGTATCAAATACCCGGGAGCTACTACGAGCATCGTAAGGTACACATCAATTACATGTATATCACATATACCTTTAGTGTTGCCGGCCTTCTTGTCCGCTAAGTATTTGGGGTAGTTCCGCTTCCAGTGACCCTTCCCTTTGCAATAAAAGCACTCAGTCTCAGGCTTGGGTCCATTCTTTGACTTCTTCCCGACAACATGCTTACGGGGCGCGGCAACATCCTTGCCGTCCTTCTTGAAGTTCTTCTTACCCTTGCCTTTCTTGAACTTACTGGTTTTATTAACCATCAACACTTGATGTTCCTTCCTGATTTCTACCTCTACTGATTTCAGCATTGAAAATACTTCAGGAATAGTTTTCACCATCCCCTGCATATTGTAGTTCATCACAAAGCTCTTGTAGCTCGGTGGGAAGCGATGAAGGATTCTGTCGATGACCGCCTCGTCAGGAGGTTAATGTCCAGTTTGGGGACGGTTGTGCAACGCAGACATTTTGAGTATGTGCTCACCTTGTGAACTATTTTCCTCCATCTTACAACTATAGAACTTGTCGAGACTTCTTATCTCGACCGGCGTGAGCTTGGAAAACCATTTTAGCTCCTCGAACATCTCATATGCTCTGTGTTGCTCAAAACGCTTTTGGAGCCCCGATTCTAAGTTGTAAAGCATGCCGCGCTGAATGAGGGAGTAATCATCAGCACATGACTGCCAAGCATTCATAACGTCTTGGTTCTCTGGGATGGTTGCTTCACCTAGAGGTCCTTCTAGGACATGTGCTTTCTTGGCAGCTATGAGGATGATCCTCGTGTTAGGACCCGGTCCATTATAGTTGCTGCCATCATCTTTCAGCTTGGTTTTCTCTAGGAGCAGCGTTGAAGTTCATGTTGACATGAGCGTTGGCCATTTGATCTACAAGACATTTATGCAAAGGTTTTAGACTAAGTTCATGATAATTAAGTTCATCTAATCAAATTATTTAATGAACTCCCACTCAGATTAGACATCCTCTAGTCATCTAAGTGTTACATGATCCGACTTGACTAGGCCGTGTCCGATCATCACGTGAGACGAACTAGTCATCATCGGTGAACATATCCATGTTGATCGTATCTTTCATACGACTCATGTTCGACCTTTCGGTCTCTTGTGTTCCGAGGCCATGTCTGTACATGCTATGCTCGTCAAGTTAACCTAAGTGTTTTGCATGTGTAAATCTGTCTTACACCCGTTGTATGTGAACGTTAGAATCTATCACACCCGATCATCACGTGGTGCTTCGGAACAACAAACTGTCGCATAGCAGTTACGCAGTTAGAAACACTTTCTTGAAATTATTATGAGGGGTCATCTTATTTACTACCGTCGTTCTAAGTAAACAAGATGCAAAACATGATAAACATCACATGCAATCAAATAATAGTGACATGATATGGCCAATATCATATAGCTCCTTTGATCTCCATCTTGGGGCTCCATGATCATCTTGTCACGGCATGACACCATGATCTCCATCATCGTGTCTCCATGAAGTTGCTCGCCAACTATTACTTCTACTACTATAGCTAACGGTTTAGCAATAAAGTAAAGTAATTACATGGCGTTGAATCAATGACATGCAGGTCATACAATAATTAAGAAAACTCCTATGGATCCTGCCGGTTGTCATACTCATCAACATGCAAGTCGTGATTCCTATTACAAGAACATGATCTCATACATCACAATATATCATTCATCATTCATCACAACTTTTGGCCATATCACATCACAAGGCTATTTCTGCAAAGTCATGTTAGTCGTCCTCTAATTGTTGTTGCATATTTTACGTGGCTGCAATAGGGTTCTAGCAAGAACGTTTTCTTACCTCTGAAAAAAGCCACAACATGATTTGTCAACTTCTATTTACCCTTCATAAGGACCCTTTTCATCGAATCCGCTCCAACTAAAGTGGGAGAGATGACACCCGCTAGCCACCTTATGCAACTAGTGCATGTCGATTCGGTGGAACCTGTCTCACGTAAGCGTACATGTAAGGTCGGTCCGGGCCGCTTCATCCCACAATACCGCTAAAGCAAAATAAGACTAGTAGCTGCAAGAAAGTTGACAACATCTACGCCCACAACAAATTGTGTTCTACTCGTGCCAAGAGAACTACGCATAGACCTAGCTCATGATGCCACTGTTGGGGAACGTTGCAGAAAATAAAAAAATTCCTACGGTTTCACCAAGATCTATCTATGAGTTAATCTAGGAACAAGTGATAGGAGTGCATCTACATACCTTTGTAGATCGCAAGCGGAAGCATTCAAGAGAACGGGGTTGAGGGAGTTATACTCATCGTGATCCAAATCACTGATGACCGAGTGCCGAACGGACGGCACCTCCGTGTTCAACACACGTACGGTTGGGGAAGACGTCTCCTCCTTCTTGATCCAGCAAGGAGGAAGGAGAGGTTAATGGAGATCCAGCAGCACGACGGCGTGGTGGTGGATGCAGCAGGGATCTCGGTAAGGCTTCGCCAAGCTCTACGGAGGAGGAGGAGGTGTTGGAGTGGGAGAGGGAGGCGCCAGGGGCATGGGTGCGGCTGCCCTCCTTCCCCCCTCTTTATATAGGCCCCCAAGAAGTGCCGCCACAGAGATGGGATCTCCCAAGGGGGTGGCGACCAAGGGGTGGAGTGCCCCCAAGGCAAGTGGGCGCCTCCCTAGGGTTCCCAACCCTAGGCGCAGGGGGCCCAAGGGGCGCACCATCCCACCAGGCTGGTTCCTCCCACTTCAGCCCATGGGGCCCTCCAGGATAGGTGGCCCCACCCGGTGGACCCCCGGGACTCTTCCGGTGGTCCTGGTACAATACCGGTGACCCCCGAAACTTTCCCGATGGCCGAAACTCGACTTCCCATATATAATTCTTCACCTCCGGACCATTCTGGAACTCCTCGTGATGTCCGGGATCTCATCCGAGACTCCGAACAACTTTCGGGTTACTGCATACCCATATCTCTACAACCCTAGCGTCACCGAACCTTAAGTGTGTAGACCCTACGGGTTCGAGACACGTGAACATGACCGAGGCGACTCTCCGGTCAATAACCAACAGCGGGAACTCGATACCCATGTTGGCTCCCACATGCACCTCGATGATCTCATCGGAAGACCCACGATGTTGAGGATTCAAGCAACCCCGTATACAATTCCCTTTGTCAATCGGTACGTTACTTGCCCGAGATTCGTTCGTCGGTATCCCAATACCTCGTTCAATCTCGTTACCGGCAAGTCACTTTACTCGTACCGTAATGCATGATCCCGTGACCAAACACTTGGTCACTTTGAGCTCATTATGATGATGCATTACCTAGTGGGCCCAGAGATACCTCTCCGTCATACGGAGTGACAAATCCCAGTCTCGATCCGTGTCAACCCAATGCACACTTTCGGAGATACCCGTAGTATACCTTTATAGTCACCCGATTACGTTGTGACGTTTGGTACGCAAAGAACTCCCTACGGTATCCGGAGTTACACGATCTCATGGTCTAAGGAAAGATACTTGAGATTGGAAAAGCTCTAGCAAAGCGAACTAGACGATCTTGTGCTATGCTCGAGTTGGGTCTTGTCCATCACATCATTCTCCTAATGATGTGATCTCGTTATCAATGACATCCAATGTCCATAGTCAGAAACCATGACTATCTGTTGATCAACGAGCTAGTCAACTAGAGGCTCACTAGGGACATATTGTGGTCTAAGTATTCACACGTGTATTACGATTTCCGGATAATACAATTATAGCATGAATAAAAGACAATTATCATGAACAAGGAAATATAATAATAATCCTTTTATTATTGCCTCTAGGGCATATTTCCAACACTCTTTTACGCATGATTTTTATAGCCTCGTATTTCTTCTCCGAAATTTTGGTTTGGTTTGGCCAACTAGATTGATTTTTCTTGCCATGGGAAGAGGTGCTTTGTGATGCGTTCGATCTTGCGGCGCTCAATCTCAGTGACAAAAAGAGAAATGACACGCATGTATAGTTTCTATTAAGGATAAAAAGATGGGGTCTATTCCTACATGAATAGATCTTGTCTACATCATGTCATCGTCCTTATTGCATTACTCCGTATTTCTATGAGCTTAATACACTAGATGCATGCTGGATATCTGTAGATGTGTGGAGTAATAGTATTAGATGAAGAATCGTTTCGTCTACTAATGTTGGACGTGATGCCTATATACATTGTCGGGGAGGCTGATCGGACCCACGAACACCTATGGGGCCGGCGGACCAGGCCCCTTGTGGTTCGGAGGGGGGCGGAGATCGCACGAAGAGCGGATCGAGGCGAAGCACACGAGCAGTTTACCCAGCTTCGGAGCTCTCCGGAGAGATAAAAACTCCTACTGCTGCTTGTCTGATGTATTGTATTCTTTCTAGGGAGCGATGAGAGCTACAAAACCTAGCGTGAGTGTCTCTGGTCTCGAATGAGTCGAATGTGCCGAACCCTTTCTACGTTGCACATGGGCCTCCTTTTATATGCTCAAGGGGTCTCCGACAGGTGGCAACATAGGTGAGGGTACAAATGTAAAAACAGTAGTTCGTAAACCTACTTATGCGATTATACGATGAAAAATACCTAACTCGGCGGAAAGGGACAAAAGCAATAAATGCCCGTCTGTGTCACCTAAGCAAAGGCAACAGAGACCGTCAGTGCGCCACCGCTTCGCCACGATGGCAAGCTTGTCAGCGCCGCTTATCGCTGCTCCCCGCTGGCTGCACGGCCTCTTGACACGCGTGCATGGAATGGTCCCATGGCGACACATTGATAGATGAGCTGGAGTGGAGATGAAGAGAGGTTGCCTGCCGCGGCAAGCGCCTTGCCGCGGCTGAATCCTTGTCGCGCCCGGAGGCTTGTCGCTCTCCGAGCCTTCCCGGCAAGCTCCTCTTTCCGGGACCTTGTCTTCTGCGTGCCTTGAGTGGCCTTCCCGGCAAGCTCCTCTTGCCGGGGCCTTGTCTTCTTGGTCAAATACTTTGTTCTTGAATGGCTCCAAAGGAACCACGGAAGATCTTGGCGGTGACCAGGCAAGCCACTCGCTGGTGTCAGAATCGTCTGTCCGTGCACGAGTTCGGGATACTAGGGTACCCCTACTCTAGTACACTGACAACATGATCATAGCTTTGGATATCATCATGATTATTTGCTTTTCTATCAATTTCCCAACAATAATTTGTTTACCCACCGTATGCTATTTTCTCGAAAGAAGCCTCTAGTGAAAATACGGTCCGCGGGTCTATTTTCCTATCATATAAAACAAAAACACCTTGCTGTGTTTTTCCTTTATTTATTTAATTTTATGTTTTAGTTAGATCTATTTATCAAATCCCATACAATTTAATCAATCTCAATACCGAGGAGGGATTGCAAGCCCTCTTACACGTTGGGTTGCAAGTTGTTGTTGTTTGTGTGTAGGTGATGTTTACATAGTGTTGCTTGGTTCTCCTACTGGATTAATAACCTTGGTTTCATAACTGAGGGAAATACTTATCGTTGCTGTGCTGCTTCATCCTCTCCTCTTCGGGGAAATACCAATGTAGATACAAGCAATCAGTGCGGTGCAGCAATGTCAGATGCAATTGACATCCAGAACATGACAGAGGAGCAGAGTGCTGACTTGAGTGCAGGTTCAAGTCCCGAGGGCAGTTTTTATGAGGGTGAGAGAAGCTCTCGAGACTTTCCAAAGGTAGCCACTAGATCCAAGAAGAAGATAACTTATGATGAAGATGAGGATTTTTGTTGCAGGAGAGGCAACATCAAAGAAGAAGAAAGTGGTTCTTGCAAAAGAGTATGGCAACGATTGCCTCACCAACATTCCTATGTTCATGATGGGTTTTTACCTCATGAGGATGACATTCATGATAAGCTGAATAAGATCAGATCTCGTTTTTTTGGGCAAAGGAGAATGGCAAACAAAAATACCACATGGTCAATTGGGAAAACATTTGTCGACCGAAGGAAGTGGGTGGTTTGGGGGTGATCAACACCAAGACAATGAATTGGTGTTTGATGACAAAATGGGCGTTGAAGATTTTAATTGGTCAAGCACTACTGCAGGATGCTGCTAACGCGAACTACGATCAGAGACCCTTTAACGAAACTGTGTGCGATGCATTAATCACAAACGGGGATGTAAAAAAACCGTCAAAAAAGGTGCAAAACGTTCTCGATGGCGGAGCCATCAAACACAGTTCAGATTTTAGTTGCGTGTGCGATTCAGGCCACACGGTTAACCCATTGGAACTGTTTGCGATGAGGCAGAACAACAGAAACGGGCAGCCATATCAATGTGTGTGTGATATACGGCATACAGTTCGCTCCGATGAACCGTTTGCTATTAGGGAGTGCAACATAAATGGTTAGCCAGATCAAGGTGTGTGTGTGTGTGATATAGGGCATACGGTTCACTCGGACGAACTGTTTTCGATTAGCGAGCATAGCGAAGCAGTTCAACTTAACAAGATGTGTGTGATACGTGGCAAACAGCCGACTCGGATGAACTGTTTGTGATGAGAAATTACAACACGGATGGTTAATCTGATTAGTTCGTAAAGCGATTACGTGTGTACAAAAAACTTTGAAAAATGCAAACTAGTTACTAGCGGTGGCTAGGAGTATCGCACACGATGCGTCTGCGAGTACTCGTGTGCGATGATTAGTAAGTTACACATATGTTTCCTTATGTTAACACTTGTGTGATAAATAACACGTGGCACCGGATACGGTATTCGGGTTGTGTGTGTGCTCCACTTAGTCTTCCCGCGCTCCAGTGAATGCTTCCCGTGCTCCACATGGATGAATTGTAAAATCCACGCCTATTCCCTCACAGGGTTTCCCGCCACCAGCTAACGGCTTGCTGCATATAACCCATGCGGCAATGCACCGTCGCGACACTCTGCGAAGATCAAGTCCTCACCCATCTACCATTAGTTATTCCAAGCATGCCAGGCAACGACCAAAGCTTCGACATCGACGCCTACTTGCGTTACATCTTCAGCGAGGAGAACGAGCCGGAGCAGGTCGGGGAGCAAGAGCTTCATCGGCCGGTGCAGGCACCATGGCCCATCGGCAGCGATATTGGCGTCACAGTCCTTGGGAGCACAATCGACATATTGCAGAGGAGGTGTGATGAGCAGTTTTCCATCCACCGTGCAAAATATCCAGAGCTGCTCGGCGACATGATCGACGACCCACCCGAAGAGCCGCCGTCACCAGTGTTCATCAAGAGCTTGATGCCCCGCAAGGAATGGGCAGAGGACCTCTGTGATTCAGTCAAGACAAAGGCAGCCTACGGCTTCATCATTGCCCGCGGCCATGTCAACCTCGATCCCGATGATGTGGTGGCCAGGATCGAGCGCATCCTTGGCGGAGTTGACATCCCCGACGAAGTAGAACATTGCCAACGTGATATCTTGAGGATGCAGGTGATCGGCGGAATTTGCTACCAGGCCAGAGACATGGAAATGGAGCGGTTCCGCGGAGTTGTCATGCGCGCGATTGCACACTGTCAAGCTCTTCTGGAAGAGGCCCAGCAGCCCCAAGAGCCTCCAAGCGCCAGTAACTACGTAGGTGGAGGCGGGTCGGTACACTCGGAGTGAACGGCCGCGAGGGTGCTATGCTGATCATGGAGTCCGAGAAGACCATCGTCGGAAGGCCGCCAGCTTAGCCTTTTAGCTTATATTTTATTATAACTGTATGCATATGTAGGCCGTGAGTGTTCTGGGCCTTGCCGCATTTGGCATTTTAAATTATCCTGAATATGTAAGACAATTACTAAGAATTATTAACAATTGCCATTGTAACTTTGCCTCAACGGCAAGCAGAGCACGCGCAGGGACGCCAGAGCGGAGCGCGTCGCGGCCGCCTCAACGGCAAGCAACCATGTGGTCAACCTTCTGCCATCAATAAATTTTAACCTTAATTCTCGTCACATTGCTGATTACAACGCAATAAGTAATTGCAAATCTGTTCACACTTATCGAACTAATATGTGTTCACACTTAGCACCGGGCTATAAAAACTACCCACTCGAAAATTACTTCATAGTTCCTCTCCTCATCACCCACAAAACTAGTTTTTTCTGTCAAGTGGTTCCGCCATGACCGGTAGGAGGCGTTTAGGGTGGACATATAACCAGGCAGCAAAGACCAAGGCCGCGGAAGCACTAGAGAGGTCCCGTCGTGAAGCCGCAGCCGCAGCAGAGATGTCCCGACGCGTCGCGGAGCCCTCGAACAAGCTCTCACGGGCACGCGAGGGATCTCACAAGCGCATTCGCGGCATCGGCCATCGCGACGAGCCGGCGTTCCTGAAGTCCTGCGCCACCGACGACGACATTCTCGCTGGCATCACTACGCAGCTGGAGCTGGTCGACGGCTTGATGAAGCTGCTCAAGATCAGCGATGTCTCGCTTGACAAGGCGACCGGCCTCGTCGAGCAACTCATGGATGACAATGCGAAGCTCCTCAAGTTGGTCGCCGAGAAGGAGGAGGAGGCCATGATAACCCACAAGTATAGGTGATCGCAAAAGTTTCGAGGGTAGAGTATTCAACCCAAATTTATTAATTCGACACAAGGGGAGCAAAAGAATATTCTTGAGTATTAGCAGTTGAGTTGTCAATTCAACCACACCTGGATAACTTAGAATCTGCAGCAAAGTGTTTAGTAGCAAAAGTGATATGATAATAATAGTAACGGTAGCAAAAGTAAAGATAAATGTTTTTGGGTTTTTGTAGTAGTTGTAACAGTAGCAACGAAAAAGTAAATAAGTGAAGAGCAATATGTGAAAAGCTCGTAGGCAATGGATCAGTGATGGATAATTATGCAGGATGTGATTCCTCATGCAATAGCTATAACATAGGGTGATATAGAACTAGCTCCAATTCATCACTGTAATGTAAGCATGTATTCCGTAAATAGTCATACGTGCTTATGGAAAAGAACTTGTATGACGTCTTTTGTCCTACCCTCCCGTTGAAGCGGGGTCCTAGTGGAAACTAAGGGATATTAAGTCCTCCTTTTAATAGAGAACGGGAACAAAGCATTAGCACATAGTGAATACATGAACTCCTCAAACTACGGTCATCACCGAGAAGTATCCCGATTATTGTCACTTCGGGGTTGTCGGATCATAACACATAATAGGTGACTATAGACTTGCAAGATAGGATCAAGAACACACATATATTCATGAAAACATAATAGGTTCAGATCTGAAATCATGGCACTCGGGCCCTAGTGACAAGCATTAAGCACAGCAAAGTCATAGCAACATCAATCTCAGAACATAGTGGATACTAGGGATCAAACCCTAACAAAACTAACTTGACTACATGATAAATCTCATCCAACCCATCACCGTCCAGCAATCCTACGATGGAATTACTCACGCATGGCGGTGAGCATCATGAAATTGGTGATGGAGGATGGTTGATGATGACGACGGCGACGAATCCCCCTCTCTGGAGCCCCGAACGGACTCGGATCAGCCCTCCGGGAGAGATTAGGGCTTGGCGGCGGCTCCGTGTCGTAAAACGCGATGAAACTTTCTCTCTGATTTTTTCTCCTCGAGACGGAATATATGGAGTTGGAGTTGAGGTCAGAGGAGGTACAGGGGGCCCACGAGACAGGGGGGCGCGCCCCCTGTCTCGTGGACAGACTGTGGGCCCCCTAGCATTAATTCTTTCGCCAAAAATTCTTATAAATTCTAAAAAGTGCCTCCGTGGATTTCCAGGACATTCCGAGAACTTCTCTTTTCTACACATAAAACAACATCTGCTGAAAACAACGTCAGTCCGGGTTAGTTTCATTCAAATCATGCAAGTTAGAGTCCAAAACAAGGGCAAAAGTGTTTGGAAAAGTAGATACGTTGGAGACGTATCAACTCCCCAAGCTTAAACCTTTGCTTGTCCTCAAGCAATTCAGTTGATAAAGCTGAAAGTGATAAAGAAAAACTTTTACAAACTCTGTTTGCTCTTGTTGATGTAAACATGAAAAGCCAAAGATTCAAGTTTGACCAAATATTATGAACTAACCATACTCACAATAACACATAGGTCACACAATTACTCATATCGATAGCATAATCAGCTAGCGAGCCATAATAATAAAACTCGGATAACAACACTTTCTAAAAATAATCATAACATGATATAACAAAATGGTATCTCGCTAGCCCTTTTTGAGACCGCAAAACATAAATGCATTGCACCTTTAAAGATCAAGGACTGACTAAACATTGTAATTCATGGTAAAAGAGATCGAGTCAAGTCATACCCAATATAAACCAATAATAATGAATGCAAATGACAGTGTGCTCTCCAGCGGGTGCTTTTTAATAAGAAGGGCGATGACTCAACATAAAAGTAAATAGATAGGCCCTTCGCAGAGGGAAGCAGGGATTTGTAGAGGTGCCAGAGCTTGATTTTAAATTAGAGATTGAATAACATTTTGAGCGGCATACTTTTGCTGTCAACGCAACAACCATGAGATGGTTGTATTTTCCATACTACATGCATTATAGGCAGTTCCCAAACAGAATGGTAAAGGTTTATACTCCCCCAACCACCAACAAGCATCAATCCATGGCTTGCTCGAAACAACGAGTGCCTCCAACATACAACAGCCCTAGGGGAGTTTTGTTTAATTATTTTGATTTGCTTTGATCTTTTTGGATCATGGGACTGGGCATCCGGTTTACGGCCCTTTCTCGTGAATGAGGAGCGGAGGCCACTCCTCTCGAGAATAACCCACCTAGCATGGAAGATATAGGTAGCCCTAGTTGAAACATGAGCTGCTCGAGCATACAAAACAGAATTTCATTTGAAGGTTTGGAGTTTGGCACATACAAATTTACTTGGAACAGCAGGTAAATACCGCATATAGGAAGGTATAGTGGACTCATATGGAACAACTTTGGGGTTTAAGGAGTTTGAATGCACAAGCAGTATTCACCTTAGCAAATGCAGTGAAGGCTAGCAAAAGGCGGGAAGCGACCAACTGAGAGAGCGACAACAGTCGTAAACATGCATTAAAATTAATTCACACCAAGAACAAGCATGAGTAGGATATAATCCACCATGAACATAAATATCATGAAGGCTATGTTGATTTGTTTCAACTACATGTGTGAACATGTGCCAAGTCGAGCCACTCAATTTATTCAAAGGAGGATACCATCCCATCATACCACATCATAATCATTCTAATAGCATGTTGGCACGTAAGGTAAACCATTATACTCATAGCTAATCAAGCATGACACGAGCAACTATAATCTCTAAATGTCATTGCAAATATGTTTACTTCATAATAGCTGACTCAGGAACGATGAACTCATCATAATTACAAAAACAAAAGAGGTCGAGTTCATACCAACTTTTCTCATCCCAATAAGTCCATCATATATCGTCATTATTGCCTTTCACTCGCACGACCGAATGATTTGTATAATAATAAGAGTGCACGTGCATTGGACTAAGCTGGAATCTGCAAGCATTCAACTCAAGAGAGAAGACAAGTAATATGGGCTCTAAGTTAAATAAACCATCATGCATATAAGAGCCACTAAGCATTTTCAATATGGTCTTCTCGACCCCCAAAAGAAAGAAAAGAAAAGAAAACTATTTACACGGGAAAGCTCCCAACAAGTAAAAAGAAGAACGAGAAATATTTTTGGGTTTTCATTTTAATTTCTACTACAAGCATGGAAATTAAACTAACTAACTTTTTTTGGTTTTTCTTAAGGTTTATCAAACACACAAGAATAAAACTAGAAAAAGAAATTTAAACTAGCATGGATAATACAATGAAAGAGTATGAGCACCGACGAGTAGTGTGTGAACATGAATGTAAAGTCGCTGAGAAATACGTACTCCCCCAAGCTTCAGCTTTTGGCCTAAGTTGGTCTAGTACCAAGGACCGCCGCTACTCTCGCCGGTGTAATGGGAGGTGTAATCAGGATACCACTGGCTGGTCATCTCCGGATCCCAAAGGACATATGATGAACGAAAAGGGTCCAGTTCAGGTTACAGCTCGAGTTCGTGTTACGAGTAAAAGCTTGAGCTCGATGATTGTTCACCGCTTCCGGTGTGACAAGAAAATTTTTTGCAAGCAAATCAAACAGCAAAGGCGCAGGCAAAATAATAACCTCAAAGTGTTTCTTATTGAATCTAAGTTTATACAAGAGCATCTTCTCTTCGTTGTCAACAATAAACTTGTGTGCTACCATGCTCTTGTAATCTAAAATGTGAGGAGGTAATTTTGTCTCCTCCTCCTCGTGGTGCCTAATGGGTATCTGAAAATGTTCAAGCATGACGTGCAAGATAGATACCTCCAAATATGGGGCCTTTTATGCGATTCGGGGCTAGCTGTTTAGCAACGACGGCACCCATACTAAAAGTATTGTCTCCTAGCAAAGCATGTTGAAGAATAATAATATCCGAATGCTCAAATTTCCACTATTTCCACGACCAATCAAGCATCTACTAGCAAATATGGCAAAGTAGCGTAAAACAGGAAAGTGTATGCTAGAGACCTTCGCCTCATGACCATTCTTTGGCTCCTCTACAGCAATAGTATTAACAAAGCCACCTACATCTTCACGATGGGGTTCATCTAATTCTCCCTCATAAGGTATCCTACATACCGCGCAAAAATGACGTAAAGACATTTCTTTGAATTCATCATATAAATAAAACGATACTGCAGGTGGTGATTTCTTAGGATAATAGTAAAAGTTTTGCACGAAAGTATTGGTGAGTAAGAGATACTGATCGATCCGGTCGTTCATCAAACCGGTGAGGCCTGCAGTGTCGATTAAAGCATAAAAGTCTTCATGAATTCCGGCTTCTTTCAAGAAATCCTCACATGGCCATTCACACGACCGTACTTCCGCTAAGCGGGGAAGATTATACTTGGCTTTTTCCTTCTCTTTGGCTTGTTTTTCTTGAGAGCTTTGGCTAGAAGAGCCTTTAAAAAGCCTCCTTAACATTTTCTGAAAATTTCTGAAATTTTAGTAACTTCAAAATAAAAGTGAATAAAACTAAACAAGATTGGTAGCAACTACTCCTACAAGTGCCTAGAGCCTATATCATGCATTGGAATTGCTTGGGACCTCAAAAATTTAACATGCAAGCTCAAGAACATGGTCACCTATGCAGCAAAAAATTGCAATGAATAAAGCACTAGAACAAAAACTAATTGGACCAATGGAGGAGTCACATACCAAGCAACAATCTCCCAAAGCAGTTTTGCGGATGGAGCTTTGAGCTAAGAGATCGAAAATCGCAGCAAAACGAGCTAGAACTCGTGCTTGAGCTGGATGGGGATTTTTTGGGTAGAAGATGAAGTGTGTGGGTCTTTGGCATAAGTGGAGGGAGCCACGGGGCCCACGAGACAGGGTGCGCCCTCCTCTCTCGTGGCACAGTGCTTGGCCCTCCTGCAGTGTTTTCAGTGCCTAAAATCCTCAAATATTCCGGAAAAAATCATACTAGATTTGCGGGGCATTTGGAGCACTTTTATTTTCGGACTAATTTTAATGCATGGATAATTCAGAAAAGCAGACGTATAATACTATTTTTGCTTTATTTATTCTAAATAATGTAAAGTAAAAGAGGGTACAGAAGGTTGTGCCTTCTAGTTTCATCCATCTCGTGATCATCAAAATGAACCTACTAACAAGGTTGATCAAGTCTTGTTAACAAACTCATTCCGAATAACACGGAACCGGAGAAATTTCGAATAACACTAAGTTACCTCAACGGGGATATGAAAATCCCCAACAATAAGAATATCATACTTTTTCTTGACAGTAGGGAGAGGAAATTCAAAACCTCCAAAAATAATAGTTGGAGCTTTTTCAATAGAATTGATGCTATGAACTTGAGATTGTTTCCTCGGAAAGTGTACCGTATGCTCATTACCATTAACATGAAAAGTGACATTGTCTTTGTTGCAATCAATAACATCCCCTGCAGTATTAAGAAAAGGTCTACCAAGGATAATAGACATACTATCGTCCTCAGGAATATCAAGAATAACAAAGTCCGTTAAGATGGCGACATTTGCAACCACAACAGGCACATCCTCACAAATGCCAACAGGTATAGCAGTTAATTTATCAGCCATTTGCAAAGATATTTTAGTAGGTGTCAACTTATTCAATTCAAGTCTACGATATAAAGAGAGAGGCATAACACTAACACTGGCTCCAAGATCACATAAAGCAGTTCTAACATCATTTCTTTTAATAGAGCATGGTATAGTTGGTACACCCAGATCTCCAAGTTTCTTTGGTATTCCACCTTTAAAAGTGTAATTAGCAAGCATCGTGGAAATCTCAGCTCGTATCTTTCTTTTATTTGTGATGATATCCTTCATATACTTAGCATAAGGATTTACTTTAAGCATATCAGTTAAGCGCATACGTAAGAAAATAGTTCTAATCATTTCAGCAAAGCGCTCAAAATCCTCATCATCCTTTGACTTGGATGGTTTAGGAGGAAAGGGCATGGGTTTCTGAACCCATGGTTCTCTTTCTTTACCATGCTTCCTAGCGACAAAATATCTCGTATCATAACGTTGATTCTTTGATTGTGGGTTATCAAAATCAACAACAGGTTCAATATCTACATCATTGTCTTTGCTAGGTTGAGCATCAACATGAATATTATCATTAACATTATTACTAGGTTCATGTTCATCACCTGATTGAGTTTCAGCATCAGAGGTGGAAATATCATTGGGATTCTCAGGTGTGTCTACGACAGGTTCACTAGAAGCATGCAAAGTTCTATCTTTTTCTTCTTCTTCTTTTTAGAAGAACTAGGTGCCTCTAAATTATTTCTCTGAGAATCTTGCTCGATTCTCTTAGGGTGGCCTTCAGATACAAAGGTTCTGAGCCATTCTACCAGTTCTAGTAGCCACTCTAACGGCAAAGTCATTTTTATTATTCAATTCATCAAGCAAATCATTTTGAGCTTTGAGTACTTGCTCAGCTTGAGTAGCAACCATAGAAGCATATTTGCTAACGCGGTGAAGTTCATCTTTAACTCTAGCCAGATTAGCACCTATGCGTCATATCTTGAAAGCATTATTCTTTAACTCTCTACCAACATAAGCGTTAAAACTTTCTTGTCTAGCCATAAAGTCGTCAAATTCATCTAAGCATGGGCCATGAAATTTAGTAGAGGGTATTTCAACTTTATCATATCTATAGAGAGAATTTACCTTTACTACCTGTGTCGGGTTATCAAGACAATGTGGTTCTTCAAAGCGGTATATTAAGACCATGTATTTCTTCAATAGGTGGTAAATTCTTAACATCTTCAGCTTTAATACCTTTTTCTTTCATTGATTTATTTGCCTCTTGCATATCTTCGTGGATCGAGAAATAAATACCTCTCTTCTTCGGGTGGGTTTAGGAATAGGCTCAGAGTTGGCTCAATTGGTTCAGAATTACTTGAACCTGGCTCGGAAGAGTCCAATTATTTTCATTAGTCAACATATTATTCAATAGTATTTCAGCTTAAAATCATTGTTCTTTCCTCGAAAACACAACCAGCACAACTATCCAAGTAGTCCATGGAAGCATCGGTTAGTCCATTATAAAAGATATCAAGTATTTCATTTTTCTTAAGAGGATGATCAGCAAAGCATTATAATCGGAGAAGCCTCCCCAAGCTTGTGGGAGACTCTCTTCTTTGATTTGCACAAAATTATATATTTCCATAAGGCAGCTTGTTTCTTATGAGCAGGGAAATATTTAGCGAGAAGTAATAAATCATATCCTCGGGACTACGCACACAACCAGGAGCAAGAGAATTATACCAAGTCTTAGCATCACCCTTTAATGAGAACGGAAATATCTTAAGGATATATAAATAGCGAGACTTCTCATCATGAGTAAATAGGGTGGCTATATCATTGAACTTGGTAAGATGTGCCTACAAGTTCAGATTCAAGGCCATAAAAAGGATCAGATTCAACTAAATTAATAATATCGGGATCAACAGAGAATTCATAATCCTTATCGATGTCTGAGATAGGTGAAGTAGCAAAAGCAGGATCGGGTTTCATTCTAGCATTAAGAGACTGATGCTTCCATTTAGCTAACAATTTCTTAAGATCATTTCTATCATTGCAAGCAAGGATTTCCATAGCAGCTTTTTCATTCATAACATAACCCTTAGGAACAACAGGTAATACATAATCATTGGGGGAACCTTCATCATCACTATCATCAGTAATAGGATCTTCAGTATTTTCATTCCCCCTAACTCTAGCAAGTTGTTCATCTAGAAATTCACCTAACGGCAAAGTAGTATCACGCACAGAAGTAGTTTCATCATGCATAGTAGAAGTGGCATCATCAATAACATGCGACATATCAGAATTCATAGCAGTAGCAGGTTTAGGTGTCGCAAGCTTACTAATAACGGGAGGAGAATCTAGTGCAGAGATAGATGGCAGTTCCTTACCTCCCCTCGTAGTTGAGGGCAAAATCTTGGTTTTAGCGTCTTTCAAGTTCTTCATAGTGATCAACAGATATAAATCCCAAGTGACTTAGAGAATAGAGCTATCCTCCCATTAACGGCGCCTAAATTAGTCTTGATAACCCACAAGTATAGGGGATCGCATAGCGACTTTCGAGGGTAGAGTATTCAACCCAAATTTATTGATTCGACACAAGGGGAGCCAAAGAATATTCTTAAGTATTAGCAGTTGAGTTGTCAATTCAACCACACACCGGATAACTTAGTATCTGCAGCAAAGTGTTTAGTAGCAAAAGTGATATGATAATAATAGTAACGGTAGCAAAAGTAAAGATAAATGTTTTTGGGTTTTGTAGTAGTTGTAACAAGATGTAGCGGAAAAGTAAATAAGCGAAGAACAGTATATGAATAGCTCGTAGGCAATGGATCGGTGATGGATAATTATGCCGGATGCGATTCCTCATGCAATAGCTATAACATAGGGTGATATAGAACTAGCTCCAATTCATCAATGTAATGTAGGCATGTATTCCGTAAATAGTCATACGTGCTTACAAAAAAGAACTTGTATGACGTTTTTGTCCTACCCTCCCGTTGAAGCGGGGTCCTAGTGGAAACTAAGGGATATTAAAGCCTCCTTTTAATAGAGAACCGGAAGAAAGCATTAGCACATAGTGGATACATGAACTCCTCAAACTACGGTCATCACCGAGAAGTATCTCGATTATTGTCACTTCGGGGTTGTCGGATCATAACACATAATAGGTGACTATAGACTTGCAAGATAGGATCAAGAACACACATATATTCATGAAAACATAATAGGTTCAGATCTGAAATCATGGCACTCGGGCCCTAGTGACAAGCATTAAGCATAGCAAAGTCATAGCAACATCAATCTCGTAACATAGTGGATACTAGGGATCAAACCCTAACAAAACTAACTTGATTACATGATAAATCTCATCCAACCCATCACCGTCCGGCAAGCCTACGATGGAATTACTCACGCCTGGCGGTGAGCATCATGAAATTGGTGATGGAGGATGGTTGATGATGACGACAATGACGAATCCCCTCTCCGAGCCCCGAACGGACTCCAGATCAGCCCTCCCGAGAGAGATTAGGGCTTGGCGGCGGCTCCGTCGTAAAACGCGATGAAACTTTATCTCTGATTTTTCTCCCGAGACGGAATATATGGAGTTGGAGTTGAGGTCGGAGGAGGTCCAGGGGCCCACGAGATAGGAGGTCGCGCCCTAGGGCGCGCCCCTGTCTCGTGGACAGGTCAGGCCCCTGTCATTAATTCTTTCACCAAAAATTATTATAAATTCCAAAAAGTGCCTCCGTGGATTTCTAGGACATTCCGAGTACTTTTCTTTTCTACACATAAAACAACATCATGGCAGTTCTGCTGAAAACAGCGTCAGTCCGGGTTAGTTTCATTCAAATCATGAAAGTTAGAGTCCAAAACAAGGGCACAAGTGTTTGGAAAAGTAGATACGTTGGAGACGTATCAGGCCGCCGGCCTGCATGAGCAGAGCAGTGCCTCGGAGATGACACTGAAAGCGGTCGTCGAGGAACTGATGGGTGGCTTGAGGAAGCTCTGGATCGAGCGCGAGAAGGAGGTGGAGGAATCTGTGGCTGCTTTCAAGCAAAGTCGTGAGGAATTGAAGAAGGAGCTGGAGGATTTCACCACCCGGCAATCCATCGACGAGTAGAGACAGTAGCAACCCAGATCGTTGTCTGCAATTTCCTTCTCTTGCCGCCGTGTCTTCCGGGCTTTGCCGCATGTGGCATTTTAAATTATCCGGAATATGTAAGACATTTATTATCTGCGCCATTGTAAATTTGTCATCGTATTATCCGTTGCCATTTAATTTGTGGTCGTATTATCCGTTGCCCTATGTGGCAATTTAAATTAGGGCGGAATACGAGTTGAAAACACGAACAAGCAAATGTTGCCGTGGGATCACAAGCAAACACCCTCCGTCCAGGTGCTTTAATTAAACCATTAATGGAGAAGTTGTGAGCGAGGCGGGCGGCGGCTGGTGCATGGAGGTCAAAGAGGTCGCTTCCCGGTGAGCATGGGCGGCCTTGCTGCTCGCACATGTCCCGTCAAGCCTGCGAGGTGGACAGGATGCACGCGTCCCGTCGAGCCTGCACGGCGGATTGCTCGCACGCGTCCCGTCGAACTTGCACGTCGGACTTCTCGTGCTCGTCCCGTCTAATTAAACAGCTGCACGCACACCACCGAGTATGGTTAAATTTCGACACGGTAAATATAATACAACCGTTTGCGATATTAACGTGTCAGCTTTTTGTTTCAAAAGGACTTCGTTGGCTACTAATGTGCGCCTCTTCTCAAATCGACGATTTTTTTACCATGGCATATATGTGCCATGTCATGAAACCATGCCAAGTTTCATGTTTTTTGGGTGACTTTTCTATTTACCGATTTAAAAACCGAGATTCTCATTGTTTCGTGATTTACGACAAGTTTGTAATTCATTCTCATTCCTTAAACGAGACTTAGACATGCACCCAATGACATACGATTTCCCACCCATTTTGCTTCACTGGAGCATGTGGTTGTAGTTCAAATTTGAATTATGGACTACATTAAATGCATAGAAAACTTAGTAATTAGTAATATATATACAATGGCCAAACAAACCCTGAACAGTTTGAAATTTCAGCCCGACACTCCTGTTATTCTATGTTTCCTGTAGAAAACAAAGTTCAAGGCGAGAAGAGGAATCGATTATCATTTCGCCCACAAAAGGGGCATGTTTCCCTACCAGAACCACGAGGGTTGCGACATGCTCCGGTTTGTAAAAGGCTTGTAATATAGCTTCGCCCAGATTGGACAATTATATATACCATGTAGTGACACCATGCCAAGTTTCATGATTTCCTGGTCAGTTTTGGATTTACAGACATTTAAAAACCGAGATTCGTAATGTTTGTGGCTAGGCCAGGATGGCGAGACGGTTGAATTCGTTCCCATTCATTCCATGGGACCTAAACATGCACCCCAAGGAAACATGTACGTTTTTCTAGCCATTTTGGTGCACTGGAGCATGTATTTGTAGTTCGGATTTGAATGATGGACATTAAATTACTAGAAAACTCAATTAATGAATAAAAAAGGTCAAATGCACCCTGAATAATTTCAAAGTTCAGCGCGAATATCCAGTTGTTCTGTGCCGCGTGTAGAAGAAAATACTAGGCTAGAAGAGGGAGTGATTATCGTTTGGCCCACAAGGGGACACGTTTCCCTATCAAAACCACAAGGGTTCTTGCGATAGGCACCGGTTTGTAATACGTTTGTAATAAAGCTTGGCCCAAATTGGCAATGTTTTTACCACGACATATATGTGCCAGGACATGACACCATGCCATCTTTGATGAATTTTTGGTGAGTTTAGGATTTAGGGGGACTTAAAAACCGAGATTCGAAATGTTTGAGGACGAGCCAGGACACCGGTACGGATGTAATTCATTCCCATTTCTGGCATGAGACCTAAACATGCACCCAAGGACACATGTATAATTTTTCTAGCCATTTTAGAGAACTGGAGCATGTATTTGTACTTCAGATTTGAATTATGGACATTAAATGCCTAGGAAACTCAATTAGTGTATAAAAAGGCCAAACAAACCCTGAATAAGTTTAAATTTCAGCACGGATATCCTGTGGTTCCATGTTGCCCATGGAAGAAAATACAAGGCGAAAAGAGGCAGTGATTACATTTCGCCCACAAGGGGAACACGTATCCCTATCAGAACCACGAGGCTTCTTTGAGAGAAGCTCCAGTTTTTGTAAGAGATTTGTAATGAAGCTTCGCCCAAATTGGACAATGTTTTTACCACGACATATATGTGCCATGATGTGACATCATGCCACCTTTGATGACTTTCTGGTGAGTTTAAGATTTATGGGGACTTAAAAACCGAGATTCGAAATGTTTGAGTATGAGCCATGACACCAGTATGGTTGTAATTCGTTCCCATTCCTGGCATGGGACCTAAACATGCACCCAAGGACACATGTATAATTTTTCTAGCCATTTTGGTAAACTGGAGCATGTATATTTAGTTCAGATTTGAATTACGGACATTAAATGCCTAGGAAACTCAATTAGTGTATAAAAAGGCCAAACGAACCCTGAATAAGTTTAAATTTCAGTAGGATATCCTGTCGTTCCATGTTTCCCGTAGAAGAAAATACAAGGTGAAAAGAGGCAGTGATTACGTTTCGCCCACAAGGGGGACATGTTTCCCTATCGGAACCACGAGGCTTCTTTGAGAGAAGCTCCGGTTTGTAAGAGGCTTGTAATAAAACTTGCATACAATGGACAAAAAAATTTCCTCGACATATAAGTGCGATGTCGTGACACCATGGCAGGTTTCACGATTTTCAGCTTAGTTTTGGATTTACGGGGATTTAAAAACCGAGATCGAGATTCTTCTCACGAAATGTTTTCAAATAGCACATGGTTCACTCACGAAAGCTGATATTCAATGAAAACTTCATGGAAACCATATTTTAAAGTTTCATAAAAATCTGAAAAAAAATGTGGGATGTTAAGAAGGTGATGTTTTATTGCGACACAAAATTTCAAGTTGAAAAACATTACAAGATGTGAGCTACGAAAAGACAAATTCATACTGAATAGTGACATTACTATTCGGCACTATTCAACACAGATTTTATCTTTTTCATAGCTCACATCTCTTAATGTGTTTCAACTTGAAATTTTGTGTGCCAATAAAACATCATCTTCTTAGCACCCCGCATTTTTTTGAAATTTTTTTGAAACTTCAAAACATCTTTTTCTCGTGGTCTTCACCGGTTTCCACCGATTGTTGGTTTCCGTTTGCCCCCCCCCCCCCCCCGCTGCGCGCGCGATCTGAGTCCTGCGTTTTGGCTGGCCAGAACCCAAACCCCACGGATCGTGACGTGCACCGCTGGATGCTCCAGATTGAACGGCAACCCCGAGCCCTTTCGACAAAGACATGCAAGACATGGGTAAGCACTGTGCGCATGCATCGTGTAGCTCACGCTTCCTTCTCTACTAGGTTTTCATTCAAAACAGGCTACCATTTCTCGCCACTCCTCTCATATGTTTCCCGCCTCTTCTCCCAGATATGCATGATGTAGATGTTCTTTTAATTCTTATTGTTCATCTCATCCAAAATCAATTAGTTTTATAAAAAAACTTTTTTAAGATTCATGGAATTGTGCATTGTAAAGGTAAAAACAGAAAGTGACAATTCATTTAGAAAAAAAGGTTTGGGCAATTAAGATATGGAAGATTCTAGAGAACAAAGGAGAAGTGCTTGTGTTTTGAGGTTTGTGCATTATGCTTAAGTTTAACCACGGATACTTCTATATTGTACATGTGGCAGAATTTGATGGAATGTAGATGATATCCAATGGCCAGTAGTGCTCGGATTTGCCATCTCTGTACCGTCAGATTGGCTTCATCCAACGAGCAAATTTCATAGTTATTCGCACACTATATAGGTGTATAGATGTATAGATATATATAGATGTGTCCCATGCTAGACAAAATAAAGTTTGAGAGCATGCGTGGGTGCCCCCCCCCCCCCCCCCCCGCTGCCGCCTCGAAGTTGGGAAGCTGACATCATAGGTATTGAACCAGGCTTGGAGTCGGGTACGGTGTTTGGTTTGTAATGTACTTGGCGTGGCCCATCGAAGTTGTGCATTTGGGATTTAAACACATCATACACCATCGTACCCATACATATTTTCGGGCCGCATGCAGTGTATACGGGATCTTCTGATCGACCACGTCTCCCTTGTGCGGTTTTTTGTGACGACACAGATATCTGTGGGCTCCCCGAGTGTATATATATCATCCCTTTGACCGATAATGAGGGGTATGTGTTGGCCATGAATGGATTCCGCCGACCACAAATGTTTACCTTTTTATTTTGTGTGGCATGGGTTGGGAGTATCAAAAAATCAAGAGAAAACAACGGAGGAAGGGGTGCGTGAGGAGGGTGTGTGTGTGGAGGGAAGAAACAAGGAAGAGAGGCGACATGGCCATCTCCGTTTTAATAATAAAGACTAAGACGATGCATGTGCATTCAATCAAGATACAAATATTTTTATCACGTTAGCTTGTGATTTATCTCTCCGTACTAATATGATTTTGTAAATAAAGGAACCTGATAAGTGCCACACGTGTGGCACAAACACAGACAACTACGAATGTGTTTGATGATAAGTTTAGTGACGCGAGAATGGCAACTCTAGTCATGAAGCATGTCAGATATGTCAACTTTCAGTTTTTTTTTGTTTGACGATTGTAGTTGTAAAAAATGCCAGGAACGGATTGCTTCGTGACATGCGTGGCACTTATCATTGAAGTAATAAATGTTTATCAAATTTAGCTCATGATTTACCTTATATGTTGATGAGAAGTTTGGTAAGTAAATTAAAATAAAATTAATTCAGAAAATAAACAAATTAAGGTGATTCATTATCATACCAGGAAGATTGGAAGAAGGGGCCGTGAGAAAAAAGATACATAAAATCTTATATATCTATATCAATATAAAAAGACCCAAATAGGCAGATCCAAATCATCTCGACCATCAAATCTTGTTATTTAGCGGTTTAAATCGCTCCAATGTTAAACACCAAACACGTTTAACGCTCTAATTACCCACCATGTCATTGGTTATAAACACGTTTTGACTCAACGCTATCCCTTAAAAATTGTCATGTAATTAATATCCTATCATTCCCGTAAAAAAGTAATTGATATCTTATCAAATAGTGCAACAGATATATCTTACCTAATATAACATGTAACTAATATCCTACCTAATATAAACGTGCATTGCACGTGCATTATTACTAGTATATGTTTTAAGATTGAGATTGAGATATAGATTTTCAAGCGGCAGAGATAGAGATAGGTGTTTTTAAGCGGTGGAGATAGAAACAATGAATGGAGCGAGTACTCCCTCCGTTTCAGTTTACAAGTCAAGTATAAATTGGTATATTTTTTATCGTTTACAATAGTTTAGGTTGTCAATTTTATCACCTTAATATAAACTATAACACAAAAATTATACCTTTAAAAATAGAACATCTGAAGTTTATATTGATATATTTTTTGTAATATATAATTTGTATTAGGTTGGTTAAATTGACGATCTAGGGGTACGCACACGTCCTGTAAATTGAGAGGGAGGGAGTAGCGGAGATTCACAAGAAGGATTCGAACATTAAATAAAGATTTGAAAAATAAATAAATAGCATTTCATTTGTTTTTTCAACAAAATCTTTCTAGCACATCACTTGTCCCCAGCAACATGGCCACAGTGCACACACATTCCCCTTTTGGACCAGAGCACACAGTCTTTCTATCCATTAATTAAACACTCGACACCTTTTCTCAAGCTCTCATCTCCAACCTTTTTATTTAAACCCACCTAGAAAAGCGAAGCCCCCCAAACATCCCTCCTCTCCTCTGCCTCTCGCAGAGTCACCAATCTCACTCCCCCACCCAACCAAAAGCCAAAACGCACACCGCCACTGCCATTACCACGGCGAGTTATGGACGCCGGCGCGCTCCAGCTCGCCGCCGCCGCCGTTGCCATCGTCGTCGCCGCGTTGGCATGCAGATGGTTCCTTGTGGCGTGCGCGGTCGGGGTCCGGAAGCAGAGGCCGCGGCTCCCGCCGGGCAGCACGGGGCTGCCCCTGATCGGCGAGACGCTGCGGCTGATCTCCGCATACAAGACGCCCGACCCGGAGCCCTTCATTGACGAGCGCGTGGCGCGGCACGGGGGCGTCTTCACCACCCACATCTTCGGCGAGCGCACCGTCTTCTCCGCCGACCCGGCCTTCAACCGCCTCCTCCTCGCCGCCGAGGGCCGCGCCGTGAGCTGCAGCTACCCTTCCTCCATCACCACGCTCCTCGGCGCGCGCTCCCTGCTCCTCACACGGGGCACCGCCCACAAGCGCCTCCACTCGCTCACCCTCACCCGCCTCGGGCGCCCCGCCTCGCAGCCCTGCTCGCGCACATCGAGCGCCTCGTGCTCGCCACCATGCGCCAGTGGGAGCCCACCGCCACCGTGCGTCTCCTCGACGAGGCAAAGAAGATTACCTTCAACCTCACCGTCAAGCAGCTCGTCAGCATCGAGCCCGGGCCCTGGACGGAGAGCCTCCGCCGCGAATACGTCAAGCTCATCGATGGCTTCTTCTCCATCCCCTTCCCTTTCGCCTCATTTCTCCCCTTCACCACCTACGGCCAGGCCCTCAAGGTGTTTATCCTTTTGCCTCAGCCCTTCCCCTTCGTATGGACATTGCGTTTGCACAAATTCGTAACTGATCTATATTCTATTATCAAATTTGCTCTAGTCGAGGAAGAAGGTGGCCGGAGCGTTGAGGGAGGTGATAAGGAAGAGGATGGAGGAGAGAGGAGAGGAGAATGGGGATAAGGAAGAGATGGACGGAAAGAGGGAGAAGAAGGACATGGTGGAGGAGCTTCTTGAGGCGGAGGGCGGGAGCTTCTCGGAGGAGGAGATGGTGGACTTCTGCCTGTCCCTGCTTGTTGCTGGGTACGAGACCACCTCCGTCCTCATGACGGTGGCCGTCAAGTTCCTCACCGAGACGCCGGCGGCGCTGGCACAGCTCAAGGTATGGAATGAATCATCAGGATTTGTTTGGTAAATTGTCAATTCTTGCGCACGTGTGGTAGTGCGTACTGTCAAATAAGGTCGGACACTAGCTAGGATTCGTCAACCGATTTCATAATATCTTATTATAATTGGGAGTTAGGTTAGGTAAACCTTTTCGCTGTGTGCATCAACTGATGCAGAGGCTATTGTTTGCTCTTGTCCAAGAGAAAATTTGCTGTGCCGGCAAGTACAGTTTTGTTAATTCAGATAGTAGTTTGTTAACTAAAAGACTATTGTTTACGTTTGTAGCGATCTGTTAGCATCTTGGTTTCAGACAGGGGTGATGTTGACTGATTCTTTTATCTGATTGTAACCTAAGAATGGATCTGCTATGAACACAAATCCTACCGACTTCTTCCAAAAGCATGTTTGCTCTTTTTCTTCTTTTGTTTACTCATACTAGACTAAATTTATCAACATAAGCAAAAACTGAGAATCCTTACCCAAAGCCAGCAACCGTAGTTAGATTGAATATGTGAACCTCTTCAGCCGATGTTGTTTTCAGTAAACTTATACATATGCTTTTATTTTTATTTATTTTTCAAAAAGGGGGACTCCCCGGCCTCTGCATCAGAACGATGCATACGGCCACATTTATAAATAAAATAGGTTCAACAATGTCTTAGAGTCGTGAAACAAAATAAAGGCGAGCTCACATAGAGCCTCAACGCCAAAACAAGAAAAGGCCATAAAGCCACAACCGGCTGGCATATCGTTGCTTCTATTGATATGCTGTCTCGATATAGGTGCAACTAATACAGATGTCTTGCTGATTTGTTAATATGAAATGTCTTGCTGATTTTACAGGAAGAGCATGAAAATATGACAAAGATGAAAGGTGAAAATCAACCCCTAGAGTGGGTCGATTACAAGTCAATGACCTTCACCCAATGTGTAATGATTTCAATGCCCCCATATTTCTTAAAGTTGATCTGCATATCATACATACCGCCGCATTTGTTGACAATAACATCTAAGCTCACTGGGATTTTTCACATCATAATAAGGAATGCCACTTCCACAGGTGATAAATGAGACACTTCGTGTGGCTAACATAATCGGTGGGGTATTTAGGCGAGCAAACACTGATATTCATTTTAAAGGTACTTCAGTAAATCCACACTTAAGTATTCAGAACCTTTTGATCAGGAATACTCCCTAGTGTGTGTAACATTTGTTTTATTCATCATTCTATTAGGTTACACTATCCCGAAGGGCTGCAAAATATTTGCTTCGTTCCGAGCTGTGCACCTCAACAATGAACACTATGAGAATGCCCGGACGTTTGATCCATGGAGATGGCAGGTACCCTTTACGGTGCTGTTGGTCAATCGTATTCTGTTATATCTTGGCTTATGCTAGTAGAAAAGTAAAGTAAATGCCTGCATAAGGGTACTATTTTGTGGTACCATGTACTTACTTTGTTGCTGGTGCAGAGCAACAACAAACTTCAGAACGAGGTAGGGGCCAACTTATTTACTCCCTTTGGCGGTGGACCTCGGTTGTGCCCTGGCTACGAGCTCGCTCGGGTTGTTATCTCTGTTTTCCTCCATCATCTTGTAATGCGCTTTAGGTAATCCATCTTCGTCTTCATGTTCAGTTCGAGTTTCTACATTGTTTGTGGCTATACGATCTAGATGTTCTGCAATTGAAATTCCAAACTAAGATGCCGCTTTGATTTCTTCTTTGTGCATAAATTTGGCAGCTGGGAAGCGGCCGAAGAAGATAGGCTCGTCTTCTTTCCCACCACTCGAACCCTCAAAGGATATCCGATCAATCTCAGGCGGCGACCGGAGTCTGTTTGACGACCTCACATTGGTCTTCGGCTGCCCTTATCTTGAAAGCGAAACTAAACATAGATGAAGGAAGAGAAAGGAAATCGGGTAAAATAGCTAGTAGTCTACTTTTGTTCCTTTGTGTGTATTATTTGTAACCTGGTATTTACACAACAGCAAAGTTGTGCTGCTTGTAAAATGTGTGGCCTGAACAGTTGGTGTGTACCGGTTACAAGTGACATTTTGTCGCGTATTTGGATATATCCCAAACTTATGAGATGCGTCGTACTATTATCAGCAAGATGCGTCGCTAAGAAACGAGAGGATACGGCCGTCTCCTCGTAAAACACTCTTGAGATATCGATCCTTGTCAAACATGTCTCTGTCAGCTTATGCTTATCACTGACTGGCCATAGTGCTTGTTTCGGAATGAACTGTTCTTAGTACACAATTTATTCATTTATTACACACGTACGCACAGGCACATCCGAACAACATCATAGTGGTTGATTTTTTCTGTTTACTTGACAGTCGCTTGTAGAAACACCGATTACACACACACTTGCACCACACTCACTAAAATGATTCAAAATTGACAATCACCTTTCACTGAAAAAATAAACATCACCTTCTGCTGAAAGAATATTCTGTATTAATAAGACACTAAAGTGTCAAATCTAAGGTATGATCACCTGTGGGCTGAACATACGAGTACAACTAATAATGTATACGGCTATTGACTATATATATATTATGATGTTGCCATTTAATGGACCATCACTTATAATCACTAATAAGGTTTACTATAAAACTGGCATTTTTGTTCACCTTTTCTCTACATCCTTCTTCATATCTAGGCCGCGATGGAGGGGTCCACAGCGGGAGCCGCAACAGAGGGGCCAGCCGCAGGAGGGCGCGCCGAGGCCGCACCGAGAGGAGCCAGCGGGAGCCGCGCCGGGGCCAGGAGGGGCCGCGCCGGGGGCTGCACCGGGTCCGCATCCGAGACACCATCATGGGGCGCCGAGTCCGCTGCAAAAGGCGGTACCTGGTAAAAGGGAAAAACCCGCTTATCAAAGTACACGTGTCGGGAGGTATACACGGGGTGGGAGACGGGGTTGTAGCACCGGTAACCGTTGGTGTGAGGGGGTAGCCTAGGAAGATACAAGCTACGGAGGCGAGGCGAGTTTGTGTGGTGTAGTGGAGGCGGTGCTAGGATAACACAAACAACCGAAGATGCGGAGACCATCATAGGATGGAGGGGAACCGAAGAGAAGTTGGTGTGGGGTGTAGTTCCAGCAAGGACGACAAGGCCTAATGTTAATTAGGAGAGTGGCGGTGGCGAGTGCATCGGACCAGAACCGAGGGGGCACGTTGGAGTGGAACAACAATGTGCGGACGCAATCGTTAAGAGTGCGGAGGATCCGCTCGGCGCGCCGTTCTGCTGGGATGTGTACGGGCATGTGAGACGAAAGGTAGTGCCGTGAGATGCGAGAAGGTGACGGGTGGCAGCATTGTCAAACTCTTTTCCGTTGTTAGTCTGGAGGGCGAGAATAGGGCGCCCGAACTGGGTAGTGATGTGGGAGTAAAAGGCCGTGAGAGTGATGAGAACATCGGATTTGCGACGGAGCGGAAACGTCCACGCAAAATGAGAGAAATTATCAAGTAAAACAAGATAATATAAGAAGCTCGTGTTGCTCGCAACAGGAGATGTCCAAACATCACTTTGGATTAACTGAAACGGAAAATACGAAATAGTGTTTGACTCGCTAAACGATCGACGAACATGTTTACCGAGACGGCAAGCATGACAAGTGTGCTCGTCGAATTTATTACATGAAAATGAAAAGCTCTTAAGAATCTGGCGAAGAACGGTGGAGTTGGGGTGACCCAAGCGTGCATGCCAAAGGTCGACACCGGCGGAGAGGGCGACTGGAGAGGCGGTGGCGGTGGCGGTGGAGGCGGAGTGCACCAGGTACAAGTCGTCGGGGCTGTCACATCGGTGGAGCACCATCCGTGTACGGGCGTCCTTCACAGAGAAACCAAGACCATCAAATTCAACAGTGAGAGGATTGTCACGTGCAAGACAACGAACGGAGACAAGGTTTTTAACTAGGTTAGGTGAGATAAGAACATTAGTCATGTTAATAGGCATAGAATTAGACGGAAAGAAACTGTGACCGACATGAGTAATGGGTACGGAGGAACCATCACCGAAGGTGATGCGGTTCGAGGTGGTGACCGGGAAGGAAGAGGCAAGGTTACCGGGGTGCGACGTCATGTGGGCGGTAGCCCCCGTGTCCATGTACCAATCACCGCCACCTCCGTAGTTGGAGGGAGACGGTGCCGAGTGTAGCGCAGCGAGCAGGGCGGGATCCGAGGGAGCTGAGCCGGCGCGGGCGGCGGTGCGTAGCCGAAGGAGGCGGGCGCCGGAGGGGGCGCGTAGCCACCCGGGGCATAGCCGCCCAGGGCGTAGCCGCCCGGTGCGTAGCCTCCCCCACCCGCCTGGTGAGGTGCGGCGGCGAGGTGTGCCCGAGGCCCGACCGGGTGCGGCCCGAGGATGCCCGGAGCCCGCGGGACTGGCATGTGGTAAGCGTGGACCATGCCGGTCCACGGGTTAGGGCCGACGCCCTGCGGGAGGGCGATGGTGGCATGGAGCCCCGTGCCGCCGCTGCTTCTTTGTTGAGGCGACCTCGCCCCCGCCCGCACGACGCCGGTTGCGGCGACCGCCGCCCCCGCCCTGCTGCTGTTGCGGAGGAGCGGGAGGTGCGGGTGGAGCGGGCGGGAGGGGAAAGTATCCCGGTGGCGCCAGCGGACGTGGTTGGGGCGGGGCGGGCTGCGGCGGCCCGCGAGATGTCCCGGCGGCGAGGGCGGTGTGGTGAACACAGGCCTTGACCTTCTTCATCCGGCGTTCCTCCAAGCGTAAATACGCGGCGACGGATTGGAAGGTCGGGTTCGGCAGCAGGGAGAGCTTCAAGGCCACGTTGCCAAAATCCTCGTTGAGGCCGGCGGTGAGGGTGCTAAGCATGAGCTCGTCCGATGCCTTGGTGCCGATGTCGCGGAGCTCGTCGGCGAGGCGCTTCAGGCGCATGCAGTAGTCGTCGATGGAGGAATCATCTTGGTGGCACCCGAAAAATTCCTGCTGCAAAAACGCAAGACGTTGAAGCTTATTGTCGGTGAAGAGATTGTTGATCTTGGTCCACACGGCACACGCGTCGTCATCCTCCGAAACGACCATGTGGAAGATGTTCGGGGAGACCGTGAGGTAGAACCACCGGATGAGGGAGGCCTCAATGGCCGCCCAGTACGGATCATCCGCCATGGGGTCGCCATCTACGGTCCCGTCGACGTGCTCGAGGAGGTGGTACTCGCGGAAGACGAGGTTGAAGTAGGTCTTCCACGCGTAGTACGAGGAGGTGGATTGGTCGAGCTTGATGGGAACGCGGGTGTGGATGTCGAGATCGGGGACGGCGGTGGCGTCAGGCACAAGTCCGGCGAACGGGTTGGAGTTGCTGGAGTGGGGAGACGCCATGGGAGCAGCAGCAAGGGAGGGTTGCGGCGGCTCGGGTGGGTGGAGGCTAGTGGCGGCGGCGCGGGTTAGGGTTAGGGTTTTGTGGCGCGGCGGCGACTTAGGGAGGGAGGCGGCGGCAGAGAGGAAAGCGGCGGCTGCGAGGAAGAAGGCAGCGGCGGCGTATTGAGCGGCGGCGGCGCAAGAAAGGAGGCGGCGGCGGTCAGAGGGTGCCGCGGCGTCGGAAGGTGAGAATAGAATCGGCGTGCTAAACTGATACCATGTTAATTAGGAAGAATGAGATTGCACGAAGCGATAATCATTGATCGTGTGCATGCCGCACATATATAGGTACGTGGTGAACCGGCCTTTACTTATTTTTCAAGATGTACAAATATACAAGGGAAGAAAGAGATACAACGGTATAAATACAGACCCAAGTCCTATACATATGCAGTGTACAACGTACGCTCAACAAGAAGCATGTGTAGTGATAGACTCTTGTACTGACTTTTGCGTGAGAGCTCATTCCTTTTATTTTTCACATCCTTCTTATTGACATACGGAAAAATGCAATGTAAACGGACTATTAAGTTTGCTATTATACTTAATTTAATTCCACTCTTCAATCACCCAAACACTGGCTGGTTCCCCTCTACGGTCGCACTTTCAGTATCCACCTGCACACTTCCTTTAAAGGTATACCAAATGTTTATGGAAGCTCAATTGTATTGACCATTTATCTTATTTGTACCTTTTCTATACATATTTAATCTACAATTGCACTTTTTACCACACTACTTAAATATTTTGAAGTGTACATCAAACCCTGTAATGTGCAAGTATACCAGCATAATTTCTACTCCCTTCGTTCACTATTATAAAAGCATCTATATCTTAAGCCCCAAATTCCGTCCTAAACACCTGGGGCGGGTTGACCGGTTGCTGCCCGAACATGAAATCGCCTCCCAACCAGACATGACGAATTCGGCCCAAACGCCCAGACTGACCGGCAACCTGCATATCCGACCCATATATGGGGCAGATATAGGGATGCTCACGCGCGTCTGCCATGTAAGACTGGCCGCTAGGACCCATGCGGTCAACTGCGTAAACCGGTGTTTTGACGGGCGTCTCCTCCTTTTGTTGGTGAGGACGCATTCATAGTGCCACATGGCGCTGCTCCGGTGTGTCGCCCGTGGAACCAAGTCTGGCTATTTAAGCCGGACGGTGGCAACCCAACCCTAGCCCTCCCCATTTCTTTCCCTTTCTCCCCTTTACCGCTACCACTTCCAATCTGTCCGCCTCTAGTCATGCCGAGGCGCAGGATCACCACCTACGCCATGCTCACTCCAGAGGCCGACTACAGCTGCTGGAGGAGGAGGAGGAGCTGGAGCCGGGGCCGGAGCCGGAGAAGGAGGGAGCGGTCATGGAGGAAGACGCCGCCATGGAGGAGGCAAAGGAGGAGGAGGAGGAGGAGGAGGAGGAGGAGGCGAAGGAGGCAGAGTCGACGCCTGTGGGCTTCGGCATGCCTGAGGCGCTGTCGGAGTACGAGGTGGCGTAGGCGGAGAAGGCGACAGAGCAGCAAACCATCATCGAATCCATCCAA
This sequence comes from Aegilops bicornis, assembly GCA_021605145.1. Lineage (NCBI taxonomy): Eukaryota > Viridiplantae > Streptophyta > Magnoliopsida > Poales > Poaceae > Aegilops > Aegilops bicornis. The sequence goes on along the minus strand of CM038673.1, from coordinate 334,207,289 downwards.
TCGGAGGCGAAGGTGGAGGTCACTCGACGCTACCTCCGCCAGGAGGACGTGAAGATCTACGAGATCTTTGCTGACACGCAGTCCGACGAGGAGCTGGTGGTGCGCCCGGCCGTCAATGACCACGAAGCCGGCGGCTCTAGCAGGAACTTCATCAACATCTCTGATGACGAGGACGTGTAGTGTACTTGGTAGTCTGGTAGTCCGTAGATCTTGGCGTTCCACTATTTTGTAGGGAAGTGCTATTGGAGAAATAGCAACTATGGTTGTTGGAGGTGCAACTTGGGGGCCGGCAGGTCACTGTCCGTGAACGCTCTCAGCCGTGTCTATGGGTATTTGGCAACCCATATCAGTTATTTGTGGTTGTAGATGTTCAAAGATGTTTTGGATATTTTAGTATAAATTATGTACAAACTAAAGTGAGTGAATAAACATACTAAAATGTAACTATATACATCCGATTTAGAAAAATGTTTAGAACACTTTTTTCCTAACACAATGCAGACGCGAGAGCTCATATATACGCGCATACACTCACCCTTATGAACGCACACACGCACACCTTACGCCTGTGAAAACCTCTCAGAAACCGAGCCGACATATCATCTTGAGATTTTACAAAGTCGCGTAGGCGCCTCTTAATCCACATGAACATCTTCTCCCCCTAAACGCGTATCGCCGGAAATCCTAAAATAAATCTAAAATAAATGCGAGCCCCAGGACTTATAGTTCAGAATGGAGGGAGTATTTATGAAATCGCTTATGTTTTATTTTTATTTATCTTGGTGGTTTGGGAAGACCAATTAGAGAGGTGCCCTAGCCCAGTTGCTTTTATTTTGTTAGCGAGCCCTTTTGTCAGTCAGCTACTCATAGTCGGGCTAGTTCAACGAAATTTCACACTTTGCACTTAGAGCAAGTATAATAGAATGATGTAGGCGGACTGTAAGACTTTAAATATTACATTTTTAGTGAGTTGAAGGAGAGAGAAAAAAAGCGAGAAGAGATGCAAAGTACTGATTAACAGCCGGCTCTAGCACTGGCTTCTAGACAATTTGTGAGAGAGAAAGGTGGGTGATGTATCAACAAAGTAGTATATATTTATATGTAACTATTGTACTTGCCGGCTATAAGGTTGGCTATAAATAATGTGGCAAGATCATATAACAGCAGTCGGCTATACAATTAACCATGCTTAATATTACATAATTTCTACAAAACCAGCAGCCGGCTATATTATTAATCATGCTTAGTACTACATGATTCCTATGGAACAACGGTGACAATCATTAGAGCAGGTCTAATAAAACCTAGCCAGCAAGCTATAAGACGTGCTATGTCATTAAAATCTTATTTGAATGAGTGAGAAGAAAGGAGAGAGAGTGAAACGGACTTTTATTCTAGAGCCGGTAATAGCACATGGATGAAAAAAAATGCATGCAACTCTCTTAAAATCATATATACATTTTTTTTGGAATCAATCATTATAGCTACCCTGATTAGTTAATCTAGAAGCCAACCTATCATATAAGTATTTCTTATGAAGACTTTAAGTGAGGTGGGATTCTTTATAGCCCACAGCCGGCTAGCTCTTATGTGCATACTGATCGTAATCGATCGATGGCCCTGAATTGTGTCGCAGGGGTTTTCCTCGATCAAAGAAAAGAAACCGCTACCAGTGTTGAAGCTGCAGAAGATTATGAGTAAGGCTGGTCATAATAAGGAATAACTTAGACTAGTAACAACTAGGCTATATTAGTACCTTTATAATGGGTAGTAACATATATATAGTGCCATGCATCACTTCATTTATTACTTTATAGACTCGTTTAGCATTGGAAACCGCTAGGCGATGGTAACGTATTATGTTACTCTATTTGTCTCTCTCCTCATTAACTACTTGACACATCATCATTTTTGCTTATGTGGCATCTATGTTACTACTTATGTTACTCCCATTATGACCAGCCTAAACAGTAAGCTGCAGGTAGCCGACACTGCTCCGTGCGTCCTCCGGCGACCCGTCACATCGAGGTTGTCCGTAGCTGTTGTTGCAAGCGATGCCGCACGCTCGATCACTTGCCCGTTCCCCGCCCCATCCATGCATCACGCGGCGGTACCAGCTATATAAAAAAAGGGATGTCCGAGAAAAATATACTCCTCAAGCTCAGTGTAGGTAAGGGGAGAAAAAAAATGATGTACTAGTAGTACTATTAGAGAGGGACGCAGTTTCGGTAATTTCATGAAGCCAAGTTTCACCGTAACTTAGTTTCTTTATTAACCATATATTAAAGATCCGTGGTATCACATTGACCTTTTTTCTAAACTAAATTTTTTAAAGTGTTCAAAAATTTTGATTTTTTTCAAGCAATTATAAGTTTTTCGTTTTGTGATTCTGGAAAAGTTTCAACCCTTTGGATGTATGGTTTGTGATTAAATAGCTTTTTGAGCTCAAATAAATAAATAAATGTTTGTTAAAAAATGATACGCCCAAATGAATTAAAAACTTCACAAGAGATAAAACAAAACATTATGATTTATTCGAATTTTTCCTAGACACTTCACAAAAAAATTGTTCGAAATAAGCGTCAAACTGGTACGTCGGATCTTTAATATATGGCTGATAGAAGGGGCTAAATTACAGTGAGACTCGACTTCATGAAGTCATTGAAGTTGCGTTTGAGAGGGGATGGGAGAGTGGGGCATTATCGTCCAAAGTACACCCTCCAGCTCGCGCATTGGCATTTGAGCTGAGAACTACACACACTATATAGTATTGAAGGGAGTAGTAGGTATATCTTATAAATGCAAAAGTGTGCATACGCAGATACAATGCAAATCTAAGCACGCACACGCAAATACCTCCGCAGAGGGGAAGCGTGCCCGAGACACTTGCAAATCTTAAATGAAGTCCTTGAAAAAATCAGCTACGCTTCCCTGCAATGGCAAAAAGATACCCAAATGACACGTGCACATGTTAGGCACGTGGCACTCCGGCCTTAACCTTTTTTGATGGTAATTCCAGTCACGTAAGGATGGTAAATTTCAGTGTCACATGACAAATTTCAGTCAAAAGTAAAACTAAAGCACGAAGTTGCCGAACTAAAGTTGTCATTCTTGCATAACGAAACTTGCAATAAAAAACATCTAAAGTTGCCATATGCTCGTACCTGAGGTTCGGCACTTGTCACGTCCAATGGACATCTACAAACTATACTAATACTATTAGAGAAGAGTTGATACATGGTCCTTTAGCACATGGTCATTAATGTAAAAGATAATTTAGAAACCGAGCGCTGAATCAATTTAAAAATCAAGTCATTAATCCTCTTAACAAAAACGACCTCGGATCTAGAGTCCTTGGCTCGACAGACGAGCTCCCCTTCATAATTCTCAAATCACTCCTTTAAAGGAGCGATGCCAACCGAGGCTTAGCCGAGCTTGTACCCTGCCCGAAGATATCGGATAACTTAGCTCGAAGGCCAACCTCGTAGTTACACTTCCTATTATTTCTCCCTGTTGAAAACTTAACCAATTTGTCATCAGTCACCAAAAAGGTGGGGGGGGGGATTGTAAGTGCATCTAGTGCCCCCTTAGTGGTTTTGGAGTATTGGAGACAAATGAGTTAAGGGACTAATGTGTTTGTGATGAAAAACTTGGTGCTTCCTTTGAAGAATTCGAAGTGAAGAATTGGAAGCTTGAAGACTTTGTTTTCGTAGTTTCTTTCTTCTTTATTTGAGTCATTAGGAAACACCGTACTATCAAAGGGGGTCTAGCTAGGTGATACATAGGCGTATTTTCGACATGATGCTCAAAACCTACAACTACATATTTCTTTGAGTTGAAGACTTTGGAAATCTCTTGCAGTGCAGTCGAGTTCATCAGCGACAGAGACGAAGTTCTTCTGATCATTGACAAAATTGGTCTGGCGGAAGAGTTAGGATTCCGCCAGTGCGACTTTCCTACCGTGAGGAAATTCAGTGCCCCGACAAAATTGAGAGTTCAGATTTCCGACCGTTGCTGTACTAGCCAGCTGTTGAGTGGATCCTTATCCTGAAAACATTCATGTCTGATGGGGCATTTACGTCTTATCATGTCGGGTTGCCCCTGCTTATAAATAGCCCCCCTCCCCACAACCATTTGTTGGTTGGAGCAGGCTCCAAGAGAGAGATTGACACTTGTCATTTGAGAGCAATCATTAGTAACAATATCAAAGCGAATATCTCGTTTTAATGAAATATCTCGGTTTAAACTCAGGTTAGAGGAGTGTAAAGATATCACTTATCACCTACTTTCTTTACATGGGATTGTGTACTCATACTCTCCTTTACCCGATCTCTTTGTGTGCAGGTGGCTTTAGTTTTGGTGGTCATACCTATGGCAACACGAAGAAGCATTGTTGCAGAGGAAAGCAACATGTGGAGCATGAGGTAACTATGTCGTCCAAGCCTAGAAATTGTCAGAAGTCCATGGCATCCAAGCAGCGTATGTCCAAGCCATTGGAAACTTTTTCAGTGAAAGAGTTTGCCAAGCTTCGTCGCATCAACCCCTATGAGACTCCGCGTCCTCCTGGTTATACCAAATCGCAGTACTAGAATGAGATTCGGGAGAGTATTCACTTTGACATATATGCTACTCACAAGAACAAGTATGCCAAACAGTTCTCCATCGACATCCAGCACATGAGAAATAATGCAGACTATTTTGGTGATGCTTTGGCTCTTTGCACTGAATTTGACTTGTGGAAGCTCATGGAGTTCAACTGTGATTTTGATCCACATCTGGTAGCTTAGTTTTTGGCCACGGTGCACAATGGTATGGATGTTGCTCGCACTATTACCAGGATTACTAGGGATGAGTTCTTTCAGGCTCCATGGAGAGAGTTTTGCTTGGTCCTTGGTTACGATGACAAGGGAATGATTGATTCTATAGGCATTTGTCCACATGACAGGGCCCAAGCTAGTGAGAAGATTGTTTAGGGTGACTTGTACATTCACAAGAGTGGTGTGATGGGAGATTCTAAGGATCTCAAGCCACTCTATGACATCATGCATTGCATCTACCGCTCTACTCTTATCCCCAAGGTGGGAACCAGGATTAGATTCATGGATAACCCGTTGATCTTATGCTCACTACTCACACTGAGAAGGAGCAGGGTATTCCACTTGACGTCCCCAACTATCTGTGACAGGAGATGTTCTATGTTGTGATGAACAGGAAGGTAGCCACTCTTGCACCGTATAGCATGGCTTTTCTGAGTGAGAAGTGGGGCGAGCATACACCTAATGAACCTTTGACCTCCCCTAGCAACCTTGTGGTTCATGAGGTCAAAAAGCTGAAGAGGAAGAAACATACTGAGCCCCGTGTGACCTAGGATGAGGATGAGGTGCTTGTTGATTCCAATGACAATAACTTAGAGTTACCCCTAGGAGGAAGCCTGGCTAGGCTGTTAGACTGCAGAACAAGGTTAAAAGGCCTTGTGCCTTTAGACTGACATCTAACATAGGATGTATGAGGCGCACAGAGATGAGAAGCTTGCTCGTCACCGCCAGATTTCTACGATGAGGGATTTGAACATTTCTGTTGGGAGTGGTTCTGAGATGGTCATCACACCAGAAGACATATGGATCTCCACTCACAGCCAATGGACAGATGAGGATGATGATGATGATGATGATGCACTTGACAACTCCATAGCTGATGCCGAGCGTGAGCGAACTCCAGTTTTCCAAGGCCGTGACACCGATGAGGACGAGGAGGCATAGGAATCTGAGGAGGATTCTAAGGATGAGGATTGATCATCAGGGGGATTAGCATCACTCTTTCCCTTTTCGGCTTCTTGATGACAAAGGGGGAGAGAGTTCCATTCGGTTATCTCATTGAGATTTGCGTGGGTGGGAGTCACAAACTTGTTTTCAAGCTCGTTATTGTTGCTTGTGACCTTCTTGTTAAGTTAAAACTCATTTTCTTTGGTTTGTGAACTTATTGACTTGGAAATATTATTATTATTTTCATGGTGTGAGACATGCATTTTTGATGATATCTACCTAAAATTCATGTCTTTAAATTCATGCTTGTGGAGCTATGTTCATTTGTGCTCTTATATGTTGCTCCACCACATGTTGTTGTTGCTTATGCATGCTTAGCATATATCTATTATCATTTGCAATTTTTTGTTGGTATTTAAATCTAGGGGACATCGATCCTAGTTGTGTGCACTTTGAATTCCAAAAGAAAATTCAAGTAGTGCATACATCTAGGGGAGCCAGTCTATATTTGTAGACCGTTGTGCTTTATTATAATATCTTTATGCAAATCATTGTGTTGTTATCAATCACTAAAAAAGGGACATTGAAAGGACATCCCCCCTTAAGTTTTTTGGTGTTGATGACAATGCAATTTGTGGACTAACCGTGTACTTGAGCTACACATGCACATCTATATGGCACAAGACGGTTAGGTTCCCCTCTAGAAAGGAAAATATCGAAGACGGTATTTTTGGCAGTTTTATTTATTTGGTTGTACGAAATTTGTACTATTAAGAGGGGGTCCGTGTTGGAAGGTACGGGTGGAATCCAATCACGTACACAAAATCAATATTGCACCCATGTAGCCTTCCTATCTGTTTTCACTGAGAGAACTCAAATCCCCTTGCACTGAAATGTACTCACTCCATTGTACCGCCAAGGGCAGCGTTTGTACCACTCCCTTGTGGAGTTCGGCAACTTCTTCTCATCCAAGCGGTTGTACCGTATACTCAAGGGAGTTTCCACTCTATCCCCTGGAGCGGTACCACTACCCCAAGTACCGGGCCAATAATCTCTAGGGGCCCTTTCCTCTCGGGTTCCAGGTGGTACAAGGGAGTGGACGGGCGGTTGTACCACTCCGATGCCACAACCAGAGTTATGCAGCTTGAGCGGTTGTACCGCTCTGGTTGCTCTGGCCACACTTATGGGACTTGAGCAGTTGCACCACTCTCCAGTGCGGTTGTATGGCTCATTGTATATTTTCACTGTAACGGTTGTGTTTGTGAGTGAATATAAAAAGGAGGGGGTTCTTCCTCCTCCCACCTACTCTTGCCTCTCTTTATCCTCCATTGATGCCTGAAGCTTATTCTTGTCTGATCTCCTTTCCTAGCCAACCAAACTTGTTGATTTGCTTGGGATTGAGATACAAGACCTAGATCTACACTTCCACCCAAAGAAAAGTTGTTACCCCCTAGATTCTCTTATGGATCTTGTTAATCTTGGGTGTTTGGGCACCCTAGATGGAAGAGTCACCTAGGAGCCACATTCCATTGTGGTGTTGGCAGCCTCCAATTAAGTTGTTTAGATAGCCCCAAACCTGTCTGTTAAGGTTCTAATTGTCGTATTCAAGGGCACCGCTAGTGGTTTCATGACACCTTGCATCATCTGAGGGTGTGAGGAGAATAGGGTGAGCCATTGTGGTGCTTGAAGAGAATCGTGCGTCCACACTTCCAATAGAGATGCACCTCCCCCAAATGAAGGAACTTCGGCAACACATCCTCGTCCCCACTTGCGGTTACTTCTATCCTTTACTTTGTGCAAGCATGTTATATTGTGGTTACTCTTTAGATTGTGCTTATGGTTGTTGATCTTGTCATATAGGTTGTCTACCTAGTTGCATATCTAGATAACCTACTTTATTGTTGAGCCCAAAATTTGCAAAAGAAGTTGAAATTGTTAGTCGCCCACTCACTACCCTTTCAACGATGAAGTGGAGGATGTGTCCAAAGTACATCTTAACCAGTGCGCGACATGCATCAAGAGTCAGTTATCCAACCGATGGCCCATACCATCGCGCGGGGTTACCTCAGTTATTAAAAATGATTATATTCAAACAAAAGCATTGGGTGTTTAATGACTACACCTTATTTGCCTCCAAGGAATAGATATCCGCTACTGTACTAACCAATTCTCTCTCACTGCTATTTTGGATAGCGTTCTATGTCTTCCTCACTCCTTGCCTCCTTTTTGATCGATCTACGTATCCTAGGTACCTGCAGGGCCTTAGATCGAGAGAAAAGACAAGAGGAAATTCTATTGCAATTAGACACACACAAATAATGTCAAATACAAAGTCATTCAGTGACCCAGTGGACAAATATGTAGGGTTGCAAGTCCTTGCCACAACCCATTGCTTTACCATATTACTCACACATGGCGAGGATCGCAACATGTACTCATTAAAATGACATAAAGATGAATGATTGGTTGATAACATGTCTTGCAATAGTTACCGGATATGTAACACCCCTTTAATTAAGCTACAGTAATCTCAGACTAATGATGTCATGTCATCCCTTTTACTAAGCTTAATTCTCACTTCATTGAAGCTAAAGTCAAATTCAAATTCAAATGCATGTCAAATTACGAAGTCTTCAACCAAGTAAAATGAAAATGTATGTTGGCTTGCAAATAATAACTAAGTACTGTCATGAATTAACCAACATCTTTTGAAATAATTAAATGCCCTTAACCTCTTAAAAACTGAAACAACAACAACTAATTGGGCCATTTAAAAATAAACAAATGTTTAGGATTTTCACAATAAATTCCAAAGCTTGTGTGTGGTCTGCTAATATCACCTAGTAATTATGTGCAAGTTTATAGGTTCAACTAAAATCATTTGATACTGGTAATAAATACAAAACAGGGGAGAGATTATAAAATAGAAAAATAGAAATATCCACTGTGCTACTGAGCTTGAGTAGCACAGTGTGCGGCCTAGGTCGCGCCCTACCTCCCTTTTCCAGTTGTCCATGGCGCCCGAGCCTGGACGTCGTTCCCGTCGCGTCCTGCTTATGGTTCATGACGTGTAACATTATTGTTAGTCATGTTTTGCCATGTACAAGATAGCCTGTCTTGCTCGCTTCACCGTTGTAACTATATTTTTGCCCTAGTCATGTGTACTTACAGAAACATTTCAGGATGAAGTGACATCAACACAAAGATCTGAGAGCAGTGCGGCATGGCCGTTACCAAATGATTATGGATTGGAATTGGAATGTGCTGATGTTCTCGAGCATCAACTAGAGGTGGCAAGACAACGTGTATATGATTCTCAACATGTAATCAACACTTTGAGACTGGAGTTGCAGGTATTAGATGCAGGAGTCAAAAAAATGAAACAAGACACTGAGGTAACCAAAAAAGGAATTGGAGATTTTCCAGACTGAAATTTGTGCTATCTGAATCCGGCCAATCCTATTTTTCAAAGAGATTATAGTTCCAATGGTAAGTTCTGTTGATGCACGACCATGATGTATGAGCTTTAGTTTCCCAGTGTATGTGATTTGTTGTTTGTGTACGCTTTACTATCACCGGTGTCGAACTATAATGCCTAGTGGATATAATATGCTATAATTTCTTTATTGTATAGTGTAGGATTATTCTTCGTTTCTATGCCTTAGTCTCTTTATTGTATAGTGTAGGCTTTTTAGAGGCGATAATATAGAGTAGGATAATTCTTTGTATGTGTTATATCGTTGAAACGGGGGCCAACATGCCCAAACATTACCTAGACGTCATCCAAATGAACAAACATGTGTAGTCAAAGCAGGCCTTAATTGGGCTGGTCAACTAATATTAGTGGATCCCAATCGATTTGGCCCACCGTAACAACGGCTCTTAGTAGGCCGTTAACAGGGCAAAAGCTCGATAGGGCCGTATAAATGGAAACGGCCTGCGGGCCTCTAGCAGGCCAAAATAAATGTCCATTTTGTGCCGGCCCTTTTACTTGACGGGCCAGTAAGAGGCCGAAATTGCTTCGGGCCAAAAGAGGCCCAATTTACAAACTAGGCTTTTAGCAGGCCTAAAGTCGCGTCGGGCTGAAATTGTGCCTAGGGTAACGTGGGCTGCTAATGGACCCAAAATCAGGTGGCACCATCAAAGGCCCAACTATTGTGCGGGCCGTTAACGGGCCGAAAGACAAAACGGGATAGAAGTTGGCCCATGTACAAAATGGGCCGAGAAAAGGCCGAAAGTCACAACGGGATAGAAGTTGGCCCAACCACAAAATGGGCTGAGAAAAGGCCGAAAGACGTACCGGCGGCATATTGGTCCATATCTATAATGTGCTGCTAACAGGACAAAAGAAGGTCAAGCCGTAATTGAGCCCAAAGACGAAAGGTGCCCTTAACGAAATGGAATCGACTATGGATTGGAAATGTCAAATCTAAAATGGGCCTTTGATGGGCCGATTCTATGTAAGTTGCATGGGCCGTGGTTGTGAATGGGCCTGATGCAAGTAGGCCACTAATGGGCCGGCCCACTTATTTTGACAAGCCTGACCTTTTAACCTAAACGGGCCACTGTTGGGCCGTGCCACTTGTTGACGTATCATAGGCGCCCGCTGTTCATTGGACGGCTGACACCTTTCACGGTGTGGAGCTGACACATGGTTCCATTTTTCAATGAGAACTTTACACGTGGAAAATCGCCATTGGTCCGTGCTGCTAGCGGGTTATCGGATCAAAAACTGGACCTGATAGCTTAACGACGACCCGTTACTGTTGGGAAACGTTGCATGGAAAACAAAAAAAAATTCTACGCACACGCAGTGATCTATCCATGGAGATGCATAGAAACGAGGGGGAGAGTGTGTCTACGTACCCTTATAGACCATAAGTGGAAGCGTTTCTCAACATGGTTGATCTAGTCGAACTTCTTCGCGCTTCAACCGACCAAGTACCGAACGCACGACACCTCCGCGTTCTGCACAAGTTCAGCTCGGTGACGTCCCTTTAGCAAGACATCGAGGTAGTAGATGAGTTCCGTTAGCATGACGGCGTGGTGACAGTGATGGTGAAGTGATCCTCGCAGGGCTTCGCCTAAGCACTACGAAAATATGAATGGGGGCGTAAACGGTGGAGGGGGGCGCCGCAGATGGCTAAACAATTGTCTGGGGTGTGCTAGGCGCGCCCCCACATATATATAGGTGCGAGGGGGAGGGGAGAGGCCAGGAGGTGCACCAAGTAGGACTGAATCCTACTTGGGCTCCTCCCAAGCCGCGCGCCCGGGGAGAGGCCAGGAGGTGCACCAAGTAGGACTGAATCCTACTTGGGCTCCTCCCAAGCCGCGCGCCCCCTGCCATATATATCAGAGGGGGAAGGAAAGGGGGAAGGAAAGGGGGAAGGAAGGGGAAATCCTATTCCCTTTCTTTCCTTTCCTCCTTTCCCTTTGCTTATCCTCCTTGGCCGACCCATATGGGGGCGCACCAGCCCCTTGTGGCTGGTGTGTTTCCCCTCTTGGCCCATAAGGCCCATATCTTTTGCCGGGGGTGCCCGGAACCCCTTCCGGTGATCTGATATGTACCCGGTACCCTCCGAAACACTTCCGGTGTCCGAATACCATCGTACTATATATCAATCTTTACCTCTCGACCATTTCAAGACTCCTCGTCATGACTGTGATCTCATCTGGGACTCCGAACAACATTCAGTCACCAAATCACATTACTCATATAATACTATATCGTCATCGAACATTAAGCGTGCAGACTCTACGGGTTCGAGAACTATGTAGGCATGACCGAGACACCTCTCCGGTCAATTACCAATAGCAGAACCTAGATGCTCATATTGTCTCCTACATATTCTACGAAGATCCTTATCGGTCGAACCGTTATGACAACATACATATTTCCCTTTGTCCATCGGTATGTTACTTGCCCGAGATACGATCGTCGGTATCTTCATACCTTGTTCAATCTCGTTACGGGCAAGTCTCTTTACTCGTTCTGTAATACATTACCTCGTGACTAACTCCTTAGTCATTTGCTTGCAAGCTTATGATGTGCATTACCGAGAGGGCCCAGTGATACCTCTCCGATACTTTGAGTGACAAATCCTAATCTCGATCTATGCCAACTCAACAAACACCTTCGGAGATACCTATAGAGCATCTTTATAATCACCCAGTTACGTTGTGACGTTTGATAGCACATAAGGCATTCCTCTGGTATCCGGGAGTTGCATAATCTCATAGTCGAATGAATATGTATTTGACATGAAGAAAGGAATAGCAAAAAACTGAACGATCATTATGCTAAGCTAACGGATGGGTCTTGTCCATCACATCATTCTCCTAATGATGTGATGCCCTTATCAAATGACAAAACATGTCCATGGTTAGGAAACGTTAACCATCTTTGATCAACGAGCTAGTCTAGTAGAGGCATACTAGGGACACGGTTTTTGTTTATGTATTCACACATGTATTTAAGTTTCCGATCAATACAATTCTAGCATGAATAATAAAGCTTTATCATGAATAAGGAAATATAAAATAACAATTTTATTATTGCCTCTAGGGCATATTTCCTTCAGTCTCCCACTTGCACTAGAGTCAATAATCTAGTTCACGTCGCCATGTGATTAACACCAATAGTTCACATCGTCATGTGATTAACACCCATAGTTCACATCATCATGTGACCAACACCCAAAGGGTTTACTAGAGTTAATAATCTAGTTCACATCACCATGTGAATAAATCCAAAGAGTACTAAGGTGTGATCATGTTTTGTTTGTGAGAGAAGTTTTGTCAACGGGTCTGGCACATTCAAATCCTTACGTATTTTGCAAATTTCTATGTCTACAATGCTCTGCATGAAGCTACTCTAGCTAATTGCTCCCACTTCCAACATGTATCCAGATCGAGACTCAGAGTCATCCGGATCGGTGTAAAAGCTTGCATCGACGTAACTCTTTACGATGAAATCTTTATCACCTCCATAACCGAGAAACATTTCCTTAGTCCTCTTTAGGTACCTAAGGATAATTTTGACTGTTGTCTAGTGATCTACTCCTGGATCACTGTTGTACCCCCTTGCCAAACTCATGGAAAGGCACACAACATGTCTTCTACATAACATGGCATACTTTATAGAACCTATGACTGAGGCATAGAGAATGACTTTCATTCTCTCTATATATTTTGTCATGGTCGGGTTTTGAGTCTTACTCAACTTCACACCTTCTAACACTGGCAAGAACCCTTTCTTTGACTGATCCATTTTGAACTTCTTCAAAAATTTATCAAGGTATGTGCTTTGTGAATGTCCTATCAAGCGTCTTGATCTATCTCTATAGATCTTTATGCCCAATATATAAGCAGCTTCACCGAGGTTTTTCATTGAAAAACTCTTATTCAAGTATCCTTTTATGCTATCCAGAAATTCTATATCATTTCTGATCAACAATATGTCATCCACATATAATATCAGAAATGCTACAGAGCTCCCACTCACTTTCTTATAAATACATGCTTCACCATAAGTCTGTATAAAACCATATACTTTGATCACCTCATCAATGCGTATGTTGCAACTCCGAGATGCTTGCACCAATCCATAGATGGATCGCTGGAGCTTGCACAGTTTGTTAGCACCTTTAGCATCGACAAAACCTTCTAGTTGCATCATATACAACTCTTCTTTAAGAAATCCATTAAGGAATGCAGTTTTGACGTCCATTTGCCATATTTCATAATCATAAAATGCGGCAATTGCTAACATGATTGGGACGGACATAAGCATCTCTAAGGGTGAGAAAGTATAATCGTAGTCAACCCCTTGAACTTGTCGAAAACCTTTTGCGACAAGTCAATCTTTTTAGACAGTAACATTACCATCAGGGTCAGACTTCTTCTTGAAGATCCATTTATTCTCTATGGCTTGCCGATCATCGGGCAAGTCCACCAAAGTTCACACTTTGTTCTCATACATGGATCCTATCTCAGATTTCATGGCCTCAAGCCATCTGTCGAAATCTGGCTCATCATAGCTTCTTCATAGTTCGTAGGTTCGCCTTGGTCTAATAACATGACTTCCAAAACATGATTACCGTACCACTCTATTGCGGGCCGTGCTCTGGTTGACCTATGAGGTTTAGTAGCAACTTGATTCGAAATTTCATGATTATTATCATTTGCTTCCTCTCTAGTTGGTCTAGGCATCACGGGAACGGATTTCTCTGATGTGCTACCTTCCAATTCGAGAGAAGGTACGATTACCTCATCAAGTTCTACTTTCCTCCCACTCACTTCTTTAGAGAGAAACTCCTTCTCTAGAAAGGTTCCATTCTTGGCAACAAAGATCTTGCCTTCAGATCTGTGGTAGAAGGTGTACCCAATTGTTTACTTAGGGTATCTATGCAGACGCACTTCTCCTATTTGGGTTTGAGCTTATCAGACTGAAGCCTTTTGACATAAGTGTCGCAACCCCAAACTTTAAGAAACGATAGCTTAGGTTTCTTGCCAAACCATAGTTCATACGGTGTTGTCTCAGCGGATTTAGAAGGTTCCATATTTAACGTGAATGCAGCTGTCTCTAATGCATAACCCCAAAACGATAATCTTAAATCGGTAAGAGACATCATAGAACGCACCATATCCAATAAAGTACGGTTACGACATTCGGACACACCATTACACTGTGGTGTTCCAAGTGGCGTGAGTTGTGAAACAATTCCACATTGTTTTAAATGAAGGTCAAACTCGTAACTCAAATATTCGCCTCCGTGATCAGGTCGTAGAAACTTTATTTTCTTGTTACGATGATTCTCCACTTCACTCTGAAATTCTTTAAACTTTTCAAATGTTTTATACCTGTGTTTCATCAAGTAGGTATACCCATACCTACTCAAACCATCTGTGAAGGTCAGAAATAACGATACCCGTCGCGTGCTTCAACACTCATCGGATCGCATACATCGGTATCCATTATTTCCAATAAGTCGTTAGCTTGCTCCGTTGTTCCATAGAACGGAGTTTTAGTCATCTTGCCCATGAGGCATGGTTCGCAAGCATCATATGATTCATAATCAAGTGATTCCAAAAGTCCATCCGGATGGAGTTTCTTCATGCGCTTTACACCAATATGACCTAAAAGGCAGTGCCACAAATAGGTTGCACTATCATTATCAACTTTACATCTTTTGGCATCAATATTGTGAAAATATGTGTATCACTATGATCGAGATTCAATAAACCATTCACATTGGGTGCATCACCATAGAAGGTTTTATTTATGTAAACATAACAAAAATTATTCTCTAACTTAAATGAATAACCGTATTGCAATAAACATGATCTAATCATATTCATGCTCAACGCAAACACAAAATAACATTTATTTAGGTTCAACACTAATCCCGAAGGTAGAGGGAGTGTGCGATGGTGATCGTATCAACCTTGGAATCACTTCCAACACACATCGTCACTTCTCCCTTAACTAGTCTCTATTCATTCTTCAACACCTGTTTCGAGTTACTAATCTTAGCCACTGAACCGGTATCAAATACCTGTGGGTTACTACTTAACACTAGTAAGGTACATATCAATAACATGTATATCAAATATACCTTTGTTCACTTTGCCATCGTTCTTATCCGTCGAGTATTTGGGGCAGTTCCACTTCGAGTGACCATTTCCTTTGCAGTATAAGCACTCAGTTTCAGGCTTGGGTCCAGCTTTGGGCTTCTTCCCGGGAGTGGCAACTTACTTGCCATTCTTCTTGAAGTTCCCTTTCTTTCCCTTGCCCTTTTTCTTGAAACTAGTGGTCTTGTTTCACCATCAACACTTGATCCTCTTATTTGATTTCTACCTTCGCCGTTTACAACATCGCGAAGAGCTCGGGAATTGTTTTCGTCATCCCTTATAGTTCATCACGAAGTTCTAGTAGCTTGGTAATAGTGACTAGAGAACTCTGTCAATCACTATCTTGTCTGGAAGATTAACTCCCACTTGATTCAAGCGATTGTAGTACCTAGACATTCTGAGTACATGCTCACTGGCTGAGCTATTCTCCTCCATCTTGTAGGAAAAGTACTTGTCAGAGGTCTCATACCTCTCAACACCGGTATAAGTCTGAAATACTAATTTCAGCTCTTGGAACATCTCATATGCTCCATGGCGTTCAAAACGTTTTTGAAGTCCTGGTTCTAAGCCGTAAAGCATGGCGCACTAAACTATCAAGTATTCATCATATCGAGCTTGCAAAATGTTCATAACGCTCAGATCCGTCCTGCAATAAAGGTTTGTCACCTAGTGGTGCATCAAGGACATAATTCTTCTGTGCAGCAATGAGGATAATCCTCAGATCACGGACCCAGTCCGCATCATTGCTACTATCATCTTTCAAATTAGTTTTCTCTCGGAACATATCAAAAATATATAGGATCTATATCGCGAGCTATTGATCTACAACATAGATATTCAAATCTATCAAGACTAAGTTCATGATAAATTAAGTTCAATTAATCAAATTAGTAATGAACTCCCACTTAAATAAACATCCCTCAAGTGATACATGATCCGAATCAACTAACCCATGTCCGATCATCACATGAGATGGGATAGTCATCAATGGTAAACATCTCTATGTTGATCATATCTACTATATGACTCATGTTTGACCTTTCGGTCTCAAATGTTTCGAGACCATGTCTGTACATGCTAGGCTCGTCAAGTTTAACCCAAGTATTCTGCATGTACAAAACTGTCTTACACCCGTTGTATGAACGTAGAGTCTATCACACCCGATCATCACGTGGTGTCTCGAAACGGCGAACTATAGCAATGGTACATACTCAGCGAGAACACCTTTATCTTGAAATTAAGTGAAGGGATCATCTTATAATGCTACCGCCGTTGTAAGCAAAATAAGATGCATAAAAGATAATGTAACATCCCAAATTTTGGAATGTTAATATAATTAATTGAATTGTTTGTTTGTTTGCTTGAGTGAATTAAACTTGAGTGAAATTTGAACCTTTTCAAAAACTTTTGAATGAGAGGGAATAAAATGACTTTCCCTTCTCCGTAAATTCAAATTCATCCTATTAAAATCAATGAGAGAAGATGACATGACTTCTTCAACTATAAAGAATTTGAACGGAGTTTTGCAATTTAATTCTTTCAAATATTTGCATTTGCTTCTCTATATTTCTTCCCCGAGAAATACCCCGAAAAATAAATTCTTGCAAGCAAGAAAGAGCGGAGGAGAATGACCCTCCAAAATCAGGGGCATTTTTGCAAATATTTGAGCCAAGAAAAACCAAAGTTTTTATTTAAAAATTATTTGCAAAAAGAAATAAAGCCTTTAGGGATTTTCTGAAAAACATTTTTTAGTTTTTATTTTGGCCGTGGAATAATGCTCATCATCTACATTTTATTTTTCTGATAATTTTAGTATATAAAACTCTTTATTCCGAATTGATTTGATTTCCTTTTTATTGTTTTAGTTTCCTAATTTTAAAAATAGGAATGGAATCGCTTTTATTAGGAAAACCTGCTGGCCCATTAAGCACTTTCCTATTCTAGCCCAACAAGAGATCATCTCCTTCCTCTGTTTCCTCTCACGTTTGTAAGCTTTCCATATCCATGGAGACAGGAATCTCCACCTTCCCGATCTCCCTCGTCCTTCCATCCCAGCGCCTCCCGAGACCGCCTATAAAACCCCTGCCTCTCCTCGCTCCATTTTTCCCATCACCACGCCTCCCTGCCCGTAGCCTCCTCGCCACCGTCCTCCTTTTCCTGCCTAGAACGCTCACCAGAGCCCGACGCCAGGAGTGAGCAGCACCTGAGGCGCCCAGCGCCACCTCCCCAAGCGCCTCGAACCCTCCTCCGCCACCCCCACCCTCGGCGACCTCGCCCCCCTCGCCGAGCAGCCCTCCACATCGCTGCCTCCTTCCTGCCATCTCTGCCTCACGTACAGGTAACTCCGTTTTCGTTTTTCAGATTTATTTCCGTAACAGATTTAGTTCCGTTCTTGTTTAGCTTATAACTTTTGATCTAGAAGTCCAATGATGCTGATTCTTTTTGCGTTAGATCACAATTTTCTTGTAGTTTCCAAAAATATATAATTTGTCTATGTTTGGATTTATAAAAATTGAGTTAGATCAGATTTGAATTAAAGCTTGTTTTGCTTATTCCGGGAGTTTAAAAATAGGTTTTTAATTAATTCTTTTTGCTCCTGGTCTCTAGGACCTTTGTTTATCCAGTAGTATTTAGTATTTTATTTTCAGGTTAATTTAAATTAGGTTTTAGCAAAACAGTACTGTTTTAATATTAGTTCTGTTTTAGCTTTTTATTTATTGTTTTTATTAGTTTTAAATTATTTATTTTTGTCACTTTTGACAAAATTAGTTGTGTTTCTGTCAGACAACAGGAGAAAATTTATTTTTATTTTAAAAAAAACTTATTTTCCTTAGTTTTGTATGAAACCTTCTATAGGTCATAGTTAGAGTTTTATAAAAGCTTTTTATTTGTTTCTTTTTGCAAATAAAATTTTATGGGAAAAATACTTTCTGTTAAATTAGTTATTTTACATTTTATTTTCTGTTAATTTATTAGTTTAGTATTTTAATTGTTGTTAAGTTTTTACTTACGGCAAAACTATATTAGATGTTTGTAGCAAAGTCATAGATCTTCGTTAGTAGTTTTTCTTTGTAGTTTTATTTGAAGTTTCTTTTGATTTTGTTTGAGTTTTATTATCGATTTTCCTTGCTGTTTTGATTGTTATTTCGAGTGCTCAAATTGTTTGCTAGGATGTTTGCTTATGTGAATGCTATGTTTGACTATATAGATTTTCAACGGAGTGACGATTAGTTCTACCAAGTCATTTTCTGACAGCGTTGTTATCTTCATCAAGTATTACCAGGCAAGTTCACTTTGACCATGTTTTTCATACCTATGTGTTTTATTGCATCTAGTGTCATCTTCGCAACAATCTCTCCAGCAGTGACATTGAATACTTGTAGTTGAGTAGTATGCATGAGGTAGGAACCCATCACCCTGTTACCAAGCCCGGGACGTTATTTGTTTTAATGCTACGCTATAGTAGACGGGGTTGGTATGAGTGCACGGGAGTGGTGTGAGAATGGAGGATCTACGTCAATGACGACAACTCCATGATGGAATCTGCAAGGACTGCATCTTCAAGGCCTCAAGACTTCAAGACTCGAGACAAGAATTCAATACACACTTTGGGTGAAGGATGGTTGACGGGCACCTGGAGAATCCAAGGTTGGCCGGGATGCATGGAGAAGCGCCATGACATCTTGCGGAAAGCTTCACCCAGACTCAAAGAGACGGAAGAATACTTCATGCCCGGAAGCTTACCTGCAACCGCAAGTCACTATGGGCTCTGGCTTGGTTGACCTTAGTTGTGACTCTGGCTGGGACGGTACTAGCGGATGTAGAACTACGGTAGGATGGGATGAGTACGGACGGTGGTCGAGGAACTCTTCGAAGACCATGTTTGGTCATCTTGTTCTCAAACACCACGAAGTGCGAGAACGTAAAAAGAGGGATCGAATCTTGCGGGTAAAGTGTACAAACCTCTGCAGAGGGTTTATAACCTAATCGATTAGCCGTGTCCCCGATTACGGACAATTTGAGCCTGGACTTGGATCTATCTCGGAACTCTCAACACCGGATTGATAACTTAATTGTGGGCAACATATGATGAATTTTGGGCTATGAGACATCGGTTGGCGGAACCATGTCATGATAGAAAACTCCTTAGTACAGACTACATTCTATTCCTTTGATGTAGGTAAAATAAAATCAGCTTTTACGCAAACAAAACTCGAATCTGAGCCACAAAGCCAAATTGCATATAGTATAGTTTTACCATCTGCTTATTCATATTGTGATCTTGCCGGTACATTCAATGTAATCGACCTACACGGCTGCAACGTATCATGTTGCGTATATTTTCCTCGACGAGTAAAAGAGTACGGTCAGGGTTACGGTCTACACTCAACCTGCCGATGGCGTTGATGGGACTCCACACTCGTTTGATTGTTTCCACTGAGTATTATGAGGTATATATCAGTTTACGTTATTTATGCATGTGATTGCACTTTGATATATACATTGATGTACCTGTGTGCCAAAGATACTGATCCGAGGATGGCATAGAACACGAGAGGCTTGACCGTCGAGGTCGGGTCGCCTGAGAGATGGTATCGAGCACATGTTGGTATGGGACGTGACCCTAGAAATCGGAAAGCCCTTGGATAGGATATCTCAAAAACTTTATTTTCAAAAAGGCTCTTACTCCTCATCTTTTCTGATTTTATCAAATAGACACTCTCACCTCAAATAGTTAGAATATACACCTTTCCCTTTTGACCACACGGAAGATCAATCAAGTCGCTCCAAGAATTAAAGATATCGGACAACCGATGGCCATTTCGTGAGTAAAGAGGATTTCACCATGCGTTGGAAGAATTGCAGCTGCAACAATTAAAGACTCAAGACTTGAAGAATTTGAAGTTCCTGAAGAATTATTTGACCTTTAGAGACCAAACCCTGTTATACACCTACGTTAGATGCGACGATTTGTGAGCTGTCATTTGTTTGATGTTTTCCGACAGCCCACAAAGTAAAACTTGTTTCTTCAAAAACTATCGCTTGTATTGTGTGTATCCCTCCCCACCTCTCTCATATCTCATCCCAAAACTTTTGGACCCCATAGATGATGAATGAAGTTGGACCGATATTCTCTGGACCGAAACCCAAATGAGGCGTAGCTATGGATTCGTAACATGGAGAATAACTTGGGAGCAATTTGGTTTCAAGGAAGAATGAAGTATCGTGACGCTCTTCAAGATTTTGAAGGAAGTGCTGCAACATGGTGGCAGATGCATCAAGCTATACAGGGATGGAATGGAGCAAAGACTTGGGAAGAATTCAAGAAGACTCTCTTGAGGTCCCGTCTTACCCGGAAGCACCATGATACACCAAGAAATAAACCTTGTGCCTGCAAGATTTGCGGAGAAATAGGACACACCCAGGAGGAACACAAGGATGGATGCCCTCATTGTGAGGAGAAACACCCAGCTGAGGAATGCCCAACTAGTCAGGTGACTTGTTTCTTGTGTGAAGGAACCACCCACTACCCGACTCAGTGTCACATTTACCCCATGGTGCAACAAACTATTCAGGAGCAGGAAGAAGGAATGAAAGAAGCGCTCCGAGAAGTTATGAAAGAACCTGTGATGAAGGAATGTGTTGAAGACCCTGATGGAGAAGGCCTCAACAGATTTTACTCCAATGCCTGACCATACCAAATCATGTGGGTGGCAGCATTTGTAACAAAGTACCTTTTGGAATTTGGATTTACGAAAATGATTAAGGATGTAATGAAAGTGATGAGATTTTATGGATAAACTTGTGCACTTCTTTTGGTCATAGTACTCTATAAAGCCACAGGATCCATGAAGAAAGAAATGTGTTATTCATGATAGTCCATAGAAGGAAGCTGGACAAAATAAGTTGGAGTTTTGCTTTTGATATGATGTTATGAAGAAACAGTACTACTTTGGATTTAAAGGAGGTGTAACAAGAGAGTTACTCCAAGGATGAGTTAAAGCTGCAAGAGTGTTGAAGTGGGCCATAACCCACAGGCCCGTGGATTTGAAAATGGAACGGATGTAACCTTGATAAAGGAATAAATTTGGAAGAATCAGTGATCCAATCAGCATACGTTTACGTGGGAGGTTACGCAAAACACGAGAGTGGTGAAGTAACGATAGATGTTTTGTTTGGCATGCAGAAACCATGGATTTATACGAAATCAGTTCGAGAACAAGAGAAATTTTGCAATGCTTGTGAGTATGCCCAAGTGTTAGAATACGTGATTCACTGTTTACGTATGTGGTAATGATTCAAGTACGGGATGGACTGGCCCCCATACCGGAGACTTCTATCATGAACTATCATATGTTGATGGAAAATCGAGAGCCTTGAAAACCCTAGAAGAGTGTCGACACGATAAGCCATAAAACCATAGAATGGTAGTACGATGGAACCCTTTACAGCAACCGCTGCCAAACGTAGGTTATACGGTGAGGTTCAACCTGCACCCGTTTCTGCAGAAGAAAACCATAAATTGTAGACCACCATGAGTGTTTCGATAGTTGTTTAGAATGGACAGCACCCATCAGCTAAGAAGATCCGGTCTGATTTAACTTCAACTTTGACGAACCGACCCAAGCTTTTGAGGAAAACTCTATGCTTCCGACGGAAGAGCTTTAATGAAGGAGCTATTGTAAGATATGTGAAGAGACATACATTGTCAGCCCTCCAGGAAACATCTGAGTTTATTGGAACCATGACCTTGTTTTTAAGTGTGGTAGCACCCCGACCTTTCTCGACCAAGACATTTGCTAGAAGACCCAAACCCCTAACCTTTTCTTGCTAGTTTCTTGAATCTCGAGGACGAGATTCATTTTAAGTGTGGTAGGTTTGTAACATCCCAAATTTTGGAATGTTAATATAATTAATTGAATTGTTTGTTTGTTTGCTTGAGTGAATTAAACTTGAGTGAAATTTGAACCTTTTCAAAAACTTTTGAATGAGAGGGAATAAAATGACTTTCCCTTCTCCGTAAATTCAAATTCATCCTATTAAAATCAATGAGAGAAGATGACATGACTTCTTCAACTATAAAGAATTTGAACGGAGTTTTGCAATTTAATTCTTTCAAATATTTGCATTTGCTTCTCTATTTTTCTTCCCCAGAAATACCCGAAAATAAATTCTTGCAAGCAAGAAAGAGCGGAGGAGAATGACCCTCCAAAATCAGGGGCATTTTTGCAAATATTTGAGCCAAGAAAAACCAAAGTTTTTATTTAAAATTATTTGCAAAAAGAAATAAAGCCTTTAGGGATTTTCTGAAAAACATTTTTTAGTTTTTATTTTGGCCGTGGAATAATGCTCATCATCTACATTTTATTTTTCTGATAATTTTAGTATATAAAAACTCTTTATTCCGAATTGATTTGATTTCCTTTTTATTGTTTTAGTTTCCTAATTTTAAAAATAGTAATGGAATCGTTTTTATTAGGAAAACCTGCTGGCCCATTAAGCACTTTCCTATTCTAGCCCAACAAGAGATCATCTCCTTCCTCTGTTTCCTCTCACGTTACAGAAGCTTTCCATATCCATGGAGACAGGAATCTCCACCTTCCCGATCTCCCTCGTCCTTCCATCCCAGCGCCTCCCGAGACCGCCTATAAAACCCCCTGCCTCTCCTCGTTCCATTTTTCCCATCTTCACGGCCCCTCCCTGCCCGTAGCCTCCTCGCCACCGTCCTCCTTTTCATGCCTAGAACGCTCACCAGGAGCCCGACGCCAGGAGTGAGCAGCACTGAGGCGCCCAGCGCCACCTCCCAAGCGCCGACCCTCCTCCGCCACCCCACCTCGGCGACCTCGCCTCGCCGGAGCAGCCCTCCACATCGCCGTCTCCTTCCTGCCATCTCTGCCTCACGTACAGGTAACTCCGTTTTCGTTTTTCAGATTTATTTCCGTAACAGATTTAGTTCCGTTCTTGTTTAGCTTATAACTTTTGATCT
This sequence comes from Aegilops bicornis, assembly GCA_021605145.1. NCBI lineage: Eukaryota > Viridiplantae > Streptophyta > Magnoliopsida > Poales > Poaceae > Aegilops > Aegilops bicornis. Next base: position 334,183,907 of record CM038673.1, on the reverse strand, counting down.
AGAACTCCAATGATGCTGATTCTTTTTATGCGTTAGATCACAATTTTCTTGTAGTTTCCAAAAATATATAATTTGTCTATGTTTGGATTTATAAAAATTGAGTTAGATCAGATTTGAATTAAAGCTTGTTTTGCTTATTCGGGAGTTTAAAAATAGGTTTTAATTAATTCTTTTTGCTCCTGGTCTCTAGGACCTTTGTTTATCCAGTAGTATTTAGTATTTTATTTTCAGGTTAATTTAAATTAGGTTTTTAGCAAAACAGTACTGTTTTAATATTAGTTCTGTTTTAGCTTTTTATTTATTGTTTTTATTAGTTTTAAATTATTTATTTTTGTCACTTTTGACAAAATTAGTTGTGTTTCTGTCAGACAACAGGAGAAAATTTATTTTTATTTAAAAAAAATTTTATTTTCCTTAGTTTTGTATGAAACCTTCTATAGGTCATAGTTAGAGTTTTATAAAAGCTTTTTATTTGTTTCTTTTTGCAAATAAACTTTTATGGGAAAAAATACTTTCTGTTAAATTAGTTATTTTACATTTTATTTTCTGTTAATTTATTAGTTTAGTATTTTAATTGTTGTTAAGTTTTTACTTACGGCAAAACTATATTAGATGTTTGTAGCAAAGTCATAGATCTTCGTTAGTAGTTTTTCTTTGTAGTTTTATTTGAAGTTTCTTTTGATTTTGTTTGAGTTTTATTATCGATTTTCCTTGCTGTTTTGATTGTTATTTCGAGTGCTCAAATTGTTTGCTAGGATGTTTGCTTATGTGAATGCTATGTTTGACTATATAGATTTTCAACGGAGTGACGATTAGTTCTACCAAGTCATTTTCGACAGCGTTGTTATCTTCATCAAGTATTACCAGCAAGTTCACTTTGACCATGTTTTTCATACCTATGTGTTTTATTGCATCTAGTGTCATCTTCGCAACAATCTCTCCAAAGAGTGACATTGAATACTTGTAGTTGAGTAGTATGCATGAGGTAGGAACCCATCACCCCTGTTACCAAGCCCGGACGTTATTTGTTTTAATGCTACGCTATAGTAGACGGGGTTGGTATGAGTGCACGGAGTGGTGTGAGAATGGAGGATCTACGTCAATGACGACAACTCCATGATGGAATCTGCAAGGACTGCATCTTCAAGGCCTCAAGACTTCAAGACTCGAGACAAGAATTCAATACACACTCACTGGGTGAAGGATGATTGACGGGCACCTGGAGAATCCAAAGTGGTTGGCCGGGATGCATGGAGAAGCGCCATGACATCTTGCGGAAAGCTTCACCCAGACTCAAAGAGACGGAAGAATACTTCATGCCCGAAGCTTACTGTGCAACCGCAAGTCACTATGGGCTCGCTTGGTTGACCTTAGTTGTGACTGGCCTGGGACGGTACTAGCAGATGTAGAACTACGGTAGGATGGGATGAGTACCGGACAAAGTGGTCGAGGAACTCTTCGGAAGACCATGTTTCGGTCATCTTGTTCTCAAACACCCTGCAGTGCGAGAACGTAAAAAGAGGGATCGAATCTTGCGGGTAAAGTGTACAAACCTCTGCAGAGGGTTTATAACCTAATCGATTAGCCGTGTCCCCGGTTACGGACAATTTGAGCCTCCGGACTTGGATCTATCTCGAACTCTCAACACCGGATTGATAACTTAATTGTGGGCAACATATGATGAATTTTGGGCTATGAGACATCGGTTGGCGGAACCATGTCATGATAGAAAACTCCTTAGTACAGACTACATTCTATTCCTTTGATGTAGGTAAAATAAAATCAGCTTTTACGCAAACAAAACTCAGATACAGAGCCACAAAGCCAAATTGCATATAGTATAGTTTTACCATATGTTTATTCATATTGTGATCTTGCCGGTACATTCAATGTACTGACCTACACGGCTGCAACGTATCATGTTGCAGATATTTTCCTCGACGAGTAAGAGTACAGACAGGTTACGGTCTACACTCAACCTGCCGATGGCGTTGATGGGACTCCACACCCGCTTGATTGTTTCCGCTGAGTATTATGAGGTATATATCAGTTTTACGTTATTTATGCATGTGATTGCACTTTGATATATACATTGATGTACTGTGTGTGCCAGCATACTGATCCAGGGATGGCATAGAACACAGAGGCTTGACCGTCTGAGGTCGGGTCGCTACAGATAAACATCACATGCAATCAAAATATGTCACATGATATGGTCATCATCTTGTGCTTTTGATCTCCATCTCCAAAGCATCATCATGATCTCCATCGTCACCGGCTTGACACCTTGATCTCCATCGTAGCGTCGTTGCATCGAGGTCGTCACGCCAACTATTGCTTCTACAACTATCGGTAACGCATAGTGATAAAGTAAAGCAGTTACAGGTTGCTTGCACTTCATACAATAAAGAGACAACCCCAAGGCTCCTGCCGGTTGTCGATATTACAAAATATGATCATCTCATACCTCAACATATATCACATCATATCTTGACCATATCACATCACAAGATGCCCTACAAAAACAAGTTAGACGTCCTCTACTTTGTTATTGCAAGTTTTACGTGGCTGCTACGGGATTCTAGCAAGAACCATTCTTACCTACGCAAAAACCACAACGGTGTTTCATCAAGTTTACTGTTTCAACCTTCTTCAAGGACCGGCCGTAGTCAAATTCGATTCAACTAGAGTAGGAGAAAGAGACACCCGCCAGCCACCTTTATGCAAAACTAGTTGCATGTCTGTTGGTGGAACCGGTCTCATGTGTGTGGACATGTAAGGTTGGTCCGGGCCGCTTCATCCCACAATACCGCCGAATCAAAATAAGACGTTGGTGCTAAGTAGTATGACTATCACCGCCCACAACTCTTTGTGTTCTACTCGTGCATATCATCTACGCATAGACCTGGCTCGGATGCCACTATTGGGAAACGTTGCATGGAAAACAAAAAACATTCTACGCACATGAAATGATTTCTCCATGGAGATGCATAGCAACGCGGGAGAGAGTGTGTCTACGTACCCTCGTAGACCATAAATGGAAGCGTTTCTCAATGCGGTTGATGTTGTCAAACTTCTTCGCGCTTCAACAGACCAAGTACCGAACGCACGGCACCTCCGCGTTCTGCACACGTTCAGCTCGGTGGCGTCCCTCTCCTTGTTGATCTAGCAATACGTCGAGGTAGTAGATGAGTTCCGTTAGCACGACGGCATGGTGACAGTGATGGTGAAGTGATCCTTGCAGGGCTTCGCCTAAGCACTACAAAAATATGACAGGGGGTGTAAACGGTGGAGGGGGGCGCCGCACACGGCTAAACAATTTGTCTGGGGTGTGCTAGGCGGCCCCCACATATATATTGGTGGGAGGGGGAGGGGAGAGGCCAGGAGGCGCCCCAAGTAGGACCGAATCCTACTTGGGCTCCTCCCAAGCCGCGTTCCCCCCTGCCATATATATCGGAGGGGGAAGGAAAGAGGGGGAAGGGGGAATCCTATTCCCTTTCTTTCCTTTCCTCCTTCCCCTTTCCTTCTCCACCTTGGTCGGCCCATATGGGGGACGAACCAGCCCCTTGTGGGTGGTGTGTTTCCCCTCTTGGCCCATAAGGCCCATATCTTTTGCCCGGGGTGCCCGGAGCCCCTTCCGGTGATCCGATATGTACCCGGTACCCTCCGGAACACTTCCGGTGTCCGAATAGCATCGTCCTATATATCAATATTTACCTCTAGACCATTTCGAGACTCCTCTTCATGTCCTAGATCTCATCCGGGACTCCGAACAACATTCGTTCACCAAATCACATAACTCATATAATACTATATCGTCATCGAACGTTAAGCGTGCGGACCCTACGAGTTCGAGAACTATGTAGACATGACCGGGACACCTCTTCGGTCAATAACCAATAGCGGAACCTATCTGCCCATATTGGCTCCTACATATTGTACAAAGATCTTTATCGGTCGAACTGTTATGACAACATACTTAATTCCCTTTGTCCATCGGTATGTTACTTTCCCGAGATTCGATCGTCGATATCTTCATACCTAGTTCAATCTTGTTATTGGCTAGTCTCTTTACTCGTTCTGTAATACGTCACCTCATAACTAACTCCTTGGTCGTTTGCTTGCAAGCTTATGATGTGTATTACCTAGAGGGCCCAGATATACCTCTCCGATACTTGGAGTGACAAATCCTAATCTCGATCTATGCCAACTCAACAAACACTTTTGGAGATACATGTAGAGCATCTTTATAATCACCCAGTTACGTTGTGACATTTGATAGCACACAAGGCATTCCTCCGGTATCCGGGAGTTGCATAATCTCATAGTCGATGCTCTAATAATGATGATCATCACACTTTTATTTACTTACAACTCAAGAATTGCAACTCGATACTAGAACAAATACATGACTCTATATGAATGCCTCCGGCGGTGTACCGGGATGTGCAATGACTCAAGAGTGACATGTATAAAAAATATGAATGGTGGCTTTGCCACAAATACGATGTCGACTACATGATCATGCAAAGCAATATGACAATGATGAAACGTGTCATAATAAATGGAACGGTGGAAGTTGCATGGCAATATATCTCGGAAGCAATATGACAATGATGAAACGTGTCACAATAAACGGAATGGTGGAAGTTGCATGGCAATATATCTCTGAATGGCTATGGAAATGCCATAATAGGTAGGTATGGTGGCTGTTTTGAGGAAGGTATATGGTGGGTATAATGCACCGGCGAAAGTTGCACGGTTCTAGAGAGGCTAGCAATGGTGGAAGGGTGAGAGTGTGTATAATTCATGGACTCAACATTAGTCATAAAGAACCCACCTACTTATTGCAAAAAATTATTAGTCATCCAAACTAAGTACTACACGCATGCTCCTAGGGGGGTGGATTGGTAGGAAAAGACCATCGCTCGTCCCCGACCGCCACTCATAAGGAAGACAATCAATAAATAAATCATGCTCCGACTTCATCACATAACGGTTCACCATACATGCATGCTATGGGAATCACTAACTTTAACACAAGTATTTATACCAATCCACAATTACTCACTAGCATGACACTAATATCACCATCTTTATATCTCAAAACAATCATAAGGAATCAAACTTCTCATAGTATTCAATGCACTTAATATGAAAGTTTTTACTATATCCCTCTTGGATGCCCATCATATTACACTACCGGAATCAGCAGATTTGCCGTCTGCCGACTCCTTGCTGTCTGCCAGCGGACGGCAAAGAAAGGCTTTGCCATCAGCCACCAGAAAACGGACGACAAAGAGGCAGCAGACGGCAACGAAAGGCTTTGCTGTCAGCCTATCTTTGCCGTCAGCTAGCGGACGACAAAGCAGCTTTGCCGTCTGCTAGCTGACGGCAAAGAGGGTGGGTGGAGGCCTACGAGGACGACCTAACGGTCGTTTTCTTTGCCGTCTGCTGGCAGATGGCAACAATTCTTTGTCGTCCGCCAGGGGACGACAAAGCAAACGGCAGTTTTAACAGGCGTTTCCCCCCGGCCCCACCCCACTAGGTACGCTCTTTGCCGTCCGCTAGCGGACGGCAAAGAGCTGTGACCTGCTAGCAGAAAAGGGGCCGCGCTAGCGCCCCCACCCCTCTCTCTAGATCTCCTTCACCACCCGCGCCGCCGCCCTCGACCGCCGCTCCGCCCCGCCACCTCGCCTCGGCCGCCATCCCGCCTCCATCGCCCCGCCACGCTGTCCCCCATCGCCCCGCCACCACCCCGCCGCCCCATCCCATCACCCCGGCGCCCGACCCACCCCCGCCGCCTCCTCCACCACCATCGGAGCCAAGGATTTTTTTCTACTGTTATTTGTGTTTAGATTTAGGTTAGAGTGGTAGGGTTAGGTTACTGCCAGATTTAGGTTTAGATAATTAGAAAAAGAAAAAAATTGAAAAAAAGAAGAATAAGTAGAAGAAGAGGAAAAATGGAAAAAGGAAGAGGGTTGCCGAGGGGATAGATGGTGGAGCCAGTGGGTCCTGCCGATCCCGACGCCCATGCCGAGAACCTCCCGGTCCGAAAGTGCCGACCACGACTGCAAGGCCGCTATATTCGAGGGCGCCGAGGATCTAGCGGGTTAGGGGGTTCCTCAGTGTCGATGGAACCCTAAATAACAAGTATCCTCGGTGCGAGATACATGTGGCCGTCGGTGTCGAGCACTACATCTAGGGCTGGGCGTTCGGTTCCCCCGAACCGATCGGTTCGGTGCTTCGGTCTATTTGAAATTTCGGTTCTGTGGAAATGCTGACCGATCGGTCAACAGAAAATTAGCTAACCAAAGATTGCCAGCACGGAAATTTCGGTTCGGTCGTCGGTTTTACCGGACAGCACTGAGATATACTATTTAACAACAGTCTAAATCGTTGCATTTATTCTGACTGTACAGTACCCGTACTAGTAGCAGCACTTTATTCTGATGTACAGTGGTTGTAGCTCTTCGTACTAGCTAAAGGCTAGACTCCCTGGTAAAATGAGCGGTGGTGGGCTGGTGGCTGACACAAGTGGGGAAAGTACTTCTCTTTTACCCAAACTTTTACTCTGTAAAATTAGCAACGGCGGCTCGTTGGGTCAGCCACTCCACTTCCCGATGCCGCTGTGGGACTCGAGCACTGATAGAAAATAGATAAGTCCATGTTCACATGAAAGAGTAGCAACGATTCTTAAAAAAGAAAGAGTAGCAATGGGCATGCAGGTCGGACCTATGTGGTTACTCGGTTTTCGTTCTGTTCGGGTAGCGGAGGGACACACCCGAATTCACCGGACTAGGTTCGGTTTTCAATGAATGCAAACCGAATGTGCTACCGAAGTTTCCGGTTTCGGTGAATTTGGCTTTGGTGCCGGTTAATTCGGTTTGATACATCGGTTTTCGGGTTATATGCCCAGCCCTAACTACACCCACGTCCCACAAGTGACGCCGACGTCCGGCGTCCCAAAGCAACTGTTCTCGGCGTCGATGGCGGTCGAACACCCTAAATTCGCCAAGGTGTTCGACCGTCATCGGGCACCAGAACTATTGTTGCGGGACGCCGGGCGCCGGCTTCACTTGTGGGATGTGGATTTAGTGTTCAATGCCGACCGCCTCATGTAACTTGCACCAATGGTAGTTGCTATTTAGTTTACCCGGGGACGAGCGGGTTAGGGGGTTCCTCGGTGTCGATGGTACCCTAAATAGCATGTATCGTCAGTGCGAGGTACATGTGGCCGTCAGTGTCGAATACTACATCCACATCCCACAAGTGACACAGGGGTCCTGCGTCCAGCAGCAACAGTTCTCGGCGTCGATGGCGGTCGAACACCATTGCAAATTTGTTTGGCAGCCTCAGAGATGATGATTTAAACCTAAGTTTTGAAACTTTAAACACCCAAACTAACTCAAGTCGGTTTGGTTGTTTGAAATTTCAAAGCTTGGCTTTAATCCTCATCGCAGAGGCTACCAGACAAATTCGCCAAGGTGTTCGACCGTCATCGGCCACCAGAACTATTGTTGTGGGACGCCGGGCACCGGCTTCACTTGTGGGATGTGGATCTAGTGTTCAACGCCGACCGCTTCATGTAACTTGCACCGATGGTAGTTGCTATTTAGTTTACTCGGGGACGAGCGGGTTAGGGGGTCACTATGTTACTCATCTTTCGATTTAAATGTGCAGTTATTTCATCGTTGTGAGGGTCTAGTGTTCGACGAGCTCCGCCCCTACGTTTGTTAGTGAGCACAAATGACATCTCCTCCTCCCCCCTTCATTTGCTATGTTTCGGTCTTCGTTCCGATGAAACTTGTTAGCTATAGGTGTCAATCATCAGTATGCGTAACCACTATGCGTCTCCCGTTTGAAAGGGTTACATCTATAAATATGCATGCATTTGCATATTTATAATCGCGATTCTTTTGAATTGTCCAACATTATCCATGGATAGCCCGAGTATGTGTAGATTGGGTTCGTTTTCCCATATGCTCTGCTCCGGATCCGATGCAGAATTTCGTCAGTGCCTCCCTGTTGTTCTTCGGGTACACATCCTCTCTGCTTGTGCCAAGACGTGTATCAGGAGAACAGCGGGGAGGTGCTGCCGAAATTTTGCGTCAGATCCGGAGCAGAGCATGGGAAAACGAACCCAATCTATACATACTCGGGTGGGATTAGGACATATCTTTACCTATTAGCGTGTAGGCTGCATGGACGTAATAAAACTGACAAACTCCATTAACTGATGGATATGGTTTGCTTAATTATGTATATATTTCTTGTGTGTCCAGAGGGAAGTCAATATGAGTGATCGTATGCGTGGATGTACACCGTTTCACTAGTCGAAAGTTTGGACCGAGGAATGGTTAACAAAAACCAAGGGGTTTGTTAGAGCCGCATTTGCAAATGGCCATGAATTTAGCTGGTGCCCCTATGCCCGGTGCGACAACTATAAAAAGAGGGAGGAGCTTGAAATGAGTAAAGACCCGCAGAAGTTTGGTTTTACATTTGATTACACGGTCTGTACATTACATGGTGAGTCTGCCCAACGTGCTAGAGCCGAGGTGGTTCGTCGTCGCACCGACGAGCATGGTACCGGGACCGCAGACATGGTGCAAGACTTTGACGATGCTTGGGACTCCGACGAGGAGATGGAGGAATCTGCAAAGGCCTTCACTGAAATGTTGGAGTCCTCAAAACGTCCTCTCCACGAGCACATTGAGCTTTATCAGCTGGATGCCATCTCTGGCTTTGAAGGCTCAATTCAACTTGGGCAGAGAATGCTACGGCGCGATGATGACAGTATTCGGACGATTTGTACCCAAAGGCCATGTGCTACCTCCAAACCTGTACCAGTCAGACAAAATCCTCCGTGCTCTTAAGATGCCCTATGAGAAGATACATGCCTGTGAGAAAGGATGTGTCTTATTTAGGCTTCAGTATGAGGACTTGAACTATTGTCCCATTTGAAATTCTTCCGGTATGTTGTGGTAGACAACGGTATGGGTGAGAAGACGCAGACCAAAATACCCGTTAATGTTCTTCGGTATATGCCAATCGTACCAAGACTTCAACGTCTTTTCATGGTCAAAGAGACGGCCAGACAGATGACATGGCACAAAACGGGCAAAAAAACCGAACTAGATGCAGATGGGAATGTGATGATGGTGCACACATCGGATGGTGAAGCGTGGAAGCGCTTCGATGCATTACATAAGGAAAAAACGGCAGATCCAAGCCATCCTCGAGTCGCCGTCAGTACATATGGGTTTAGTGTGTTTGGTTAGGCGGCAGCCCCATACAGTTGTTCGCCCGTGTTTCTCATTCCACTCAATCTCCCCCCCGCCGGGAGATTATGCAAAGAAAGAACATTTTCCTTACGTTGATAATTCCAGGGCCCAACTATCCGGGGAAGAATATGAATGTGTACATGCAGCCGCTTAAGGACGAATTGCAACAAGCTTGGGATAATGGGTTCAAGACATACGACGCCTTTAGCAAAGAGAACTTCATAATGCGTGCCTGGTACATGTACTCGAAGCATGACTTGCCGGCGTATGCGCTATTCGTTGGCTGGTGTGTGCATGGAAGGTTCCCGTGCCCCACACGCAATGGAGCTCTTGAGTTTCGTTGGCTGACAGTAGGGCACAAGTATAGTTGCTTCGACTTGCATAGACCGTTTCTACTTCCAGGCCATAAGTTCAGGAAAGACAGGAAGAACTTCATCAAAGGTAGAGTTGTCAGACACTCCGCACCACCTGTGTTGACAGGCCAACATACCCTAGATCAGTTAAACGCTCTCGAGCCAGATCCAGAGCATCCAGGGTATTTCAAGGGGTATAGTAAGGAACACGCCTAGACTCACAAGACATGCTTCTAGGATCTGCCTTACTTCAAAGACCTCCTTTGCCCACACAACATCGACGTGATGCACACTAAAAAGAATATCACCGAAGCCATTTTTGGTAGATTGTTCGGCATAGAGGGGAAATCAAAGGATAATACTAAGGCTAGAGTCGATCAAGAGGAGCTATGTGATAGACCGTTATAAAACATGAAAGAACCGAAAGGAAAGGGGAACTGGACGAAGCGAAAGGCATGGTTCAATCTTGGAAGGACAGCTATGAAGGAAATTATTTTGTGGGTGAAAATGCAGTTGATGTTCCCCAATGGGTATGCAGCAAATCTAAAGAGGGGAGCGGGTCTTCAAAAATTGAAAATATTTGGTCTAAAAAGTCATGATTTGCACATATGGATTGAGCGGATAATGCCGGTGATGTTGCGTGGCTTCATCCCTGAGGATGAATGGCTAGTACTGGCAGAGCTGAGCTATTTCTTCCATGTTATTTGTGCGAAAGAACTTTTGCCTGGCCTCCTAGAAGAAAAGGAACAGTTGGCGCCGGAGTTGATCTGCAAGTTAGAGATGATCTTTCCGCCAAGCTTCTTTAATCCAATGCAACACTTGATTTTACATCTCCTGACCGAGGCACGATTGGGGGGGGGGGCATGCAAAATCGTTTGTGCTACTCAACAGAGAGGATGAAGAAGACGTTTCGAGCAAAATGTAAAAATAAACGTAGAATAGAAGCATCGATGGCGGAGGCATTCATCATTGAGGAGGCGGCAAACTTCGTGACAGCACACTACGAAGCCAAAAATCGTCATTTGCATAATCCGAAGCCTCGGTACAATGCTGACGAGCCAAAAAAGGGTGGATCCAACCTCAGCCTATTCAAATGGAATCTCGCACCAGCCAGCGGTTGGATACCAGTACCGTTGGATGTTGAAGAATGGCGGACCATTTCGCTGTATCTCTTCAACAACCTAACAGAAGTGCGGCCGTACATCGAGTAAGACCTCGGTACATTGTTTCGCAACTTCTAATTCCTTTGAACTTCTCTTATTCCTGGATATTTGATGCAGTCGATACATCACCATATTCTCGTATGGAGCGGTGATCCAAAAGGATTCCATCGAAGAGTATGAGCTTCTGGCAAAGCAAGGAGCCGAATATCCCGGTTTCATCTCTTGGTTAAAAAAAAGGGTAATTTCCATTATACCCTTTCATTTCTTTGGCTAATTTGTGACTAATGCAACAATCCTTTCGTATTAAACTTTTAGGCTAATTGAGAGATTATGGATGCCGAATTGAGACAAGTAGCTAATGGTTTTGACTATAAGGTTCGTTCATTTGACAAATACGACATCAACAGGTATCGCTTTCGTACCTATGGCAAAGAGCTATCTATGGCCGATCGAAAGTCTACAAATTGTTGTGTCTCTGCCATCGGCGAAGGAGGTATCGAGTATTATGGAAGAGTCGAAGCATTTTATGAACTTCAATTCTATGGTGAAAACCCACCAAACATCGTAGTCTTCAGATGTTATTGGTTCCAGCTGAGGGAGACTAGAAGGACTCATGAACATATAGGGCTAGTCAAAATCAAAGAAAGCACCCATTTGGATGTTCCCGATGTCTATATTATGGCTCAATAGGCAACCCAAGTTTTCTATCTACCGTGGGCCTGCAAAGTGATCCAAATCTCAGTGGTTGGGATGTCGTTTATGAAGTGCCGCCACGTGTTAGACCACCTCCCCCCAATGAAGAGGATTATGAACCTCACATTAACCAAGACACATATGAAGAAGGAGAATTCTTCCAAGAAACACATCTTTCCAAAAAACGTTTCAATAACCACTCTACTCCACCCCAGAACATTGAAGTAGACAATGATATAGTGAATCCGACTTCACCCCTGGGCCGGAACAAGAAGAGTCGGAAGAAGAAGAAGTTACTGCTGCAGATGACCTGTCAATGCTTGAACGATTACATAAAGGTGGCCTTCCACATGATGATGCATTTATTAATGATGATGATGAGCACGTCATTACCGAGAGTGAAGATGATGATGCATTTATTAATGATGATGATGAGCACATCATTACCGAGTGATTATTAGGTATTCAAATTTTTATGGTGTACTTGATTTATATAGTTATTTGTATGATCTATATAGTTGGTATGCATAATTTTCTTACTTTGTATGATTGTTTCTTATACATAGTGCCATGGTCTTGATGTACGTTCCCGTCGGCCCTCGCCCACTTTATGATTCGGATGTGGTAAATTCTCTTTCATAACTATTTGTTGCATTTCGCATTTATGACAATTATGGCCATCAAGTTGACATAGAGATATTTTAATCTAGGAGGTATGTGAACCGAAATTTGAAACTGACCCTCTTGTCGAGAAGTTAAATTTAGTTGAAAAAGAAAATGAATATTTGAAAGAAAAAATTAAAAGAATTGAAGAAGAGAAGATGACATTGGAGTTGTATGTTGCCGATGTCATCGATGATCACAAGATGAAGATGAATGCAATGCGCTTGAAGATGGATGCAATGCGCCTGAAGCTTAAGAAAATTAGAAAATATGCCATTGATAATGAGGCTTGGTATCATTATGCCGTTGGATCAATTGTTACCTTAGTTGCGATCTCAATCACATTTGTTGTGATGAGGGTAAGTTTTCTCTACTATTTTGCTTTACAAATGGATACTTAGCTTATTTTCCTCCTAAATGGCATAATTACATAAGTTAGATAAAAAATGAGCTATACTTAGCTTATTCAGTTCATTTATGACATACTTAGCATACTTAGGTCAAAATTAGCATGATAATCTTTGTTACCTCCAAAATGATATAGACTTAGCTTATTTTCCTCGAAAATGACATAATAACCTTACTAAGCTCCAAAATGACCTATTTACCTAGCTTAGCTCTAAAATGACCTACACTTAGCATTTTTACCTAGCTTAGCTATAAAATGGCATTTTTACCTACCTTAGTTAGAAGAACAAGAAGATAAAGAAGAGGATCGGAGAAAAAGAAAGAGAAGAAAAAAATCTTCTTCTTCTTCTTCTAACTAGTCTTCTTCTTCTTCTTCTTCTAACTTTCATCTTTCCCAATTTGCAGATTTTCTTTACATGAGGAAGCTTGGATTCATGGAGTGTACTATTCTTCTGGTGCTTCCTTGTTGTTTATGAAAACTTGTTTGGATATATATGTCTATATGGATATGTTGTTGGAAACTTGTTTCTGGTTATGTATATATGGATATGTTGGACTTTTTTGAACTATGTTGTTGGATTTGATGAAATATGTTGTTGGACATGTTGGATATGTATGCATGTATATCTGTGTTTGAAACCATGTCTAATTAATTGGATTTAAATAAAAACAGGGCATATATAGCCTCTTTGCCGTCTGCTAGTGGATGACAAAGAGCTTTGCCGTCCGCTAGCAGACGGCAAAGAGGATACGTGGCAGTCACCTATGCAAACTGGGAACACTGGCTGCCTATTTGGTCATTTTGCCGTTTGCTAGCGGACGACAAAGTGACCAAATAGGCCTGGCAAGCAGGGCCATCTATGCCATCTGCTGGTAGACGGTATAGCTGGCCACGTGGCAGCTTCCCAAAGGCTGGGTTTAGCTAAGCTCTTTTTGTCACCGTCAACGGACGGCAAAGAGCGTCGTTAACCCCCTAATGGCTCTCACCCCACACCACTGCCGTCCGTTCTCTTTGCCGCCTTCTGGCTTTGAATGGCGGACGGCACAATCCTTTGCCGTATGTTTCTGCAAAGCGGACGGCAAAGAAGGCCTTTGCTGGCACGTGTTCAGACGAACAGTTTGCCGTCCGCCGGCTGACGTCAAAGGAATTTGCCGTCCGTGATCTGTGCCTTTGCCGTCCACCATGGCGGACGGCAAAGAAGCTGATTCCAGTAGTGTTAGGACTAAATTCAAACCAAAGTAAATTACCATGTTGTTTAGAGACTCTCAAAATAATATAAGTGAAGCAAGAGAGTTCAACAATTTCTAGAAAATAAAACCATCACCGTGCTCTAAAAAGATATAAGTGAAGTACTAGAGCAAATTGCCTTGCTCAAAAGATATAAGTGAAGCACATAGAGTATTTAATAAATTCATGATTCAGGCGTGTCCCTCTCAAAAGGTGTGTACAGCAAGTATGATTGTGGAAAATTAAAAAGCAAAGACTCATATCATACAAGACGCTCCAAGCAAAACACATATCATGTGGTGAATGAAAATACAGCCTCAAGTAAATTTACCGATGGATTGAAGATGAAAGAGGGGATGCCTTCCGGGGCATGCCCAAGCTTAGGCTCTTGGTTGACCTTGAATATTACCTTGGGGTGCATTGGGCATCCCCAAGCTTAGGCTCTTGCCACTCCTTATTCCATAGTCCATCAAATGTTTACCCAAAATTTGAAAACTTCATAACACAAAACTCAACAGAAAACTCATGAGATCCGTTAGTATAAGAAAATATAATCACCACTTTTGGTACTGTTGTGAACTCATTCTTTATTTATATTGGTGTAATATCTACTGTATTCCAACTTCTCAATGGTTCATACCCCCGATACTACCCATAGATTCATCAAAATAAGCAAACAACACATAGAAAACTGAATCTGTCAAAAACAGAACAGTTTGTAGTAATCTATAAACTTCGAATACTTCCGTAACTCCAAAAATTCTAAAAAATTAGGAAAACAGAGGAAATTTGTATATCAATCCTGTGCAAAAAAATCAGTATTTTATTGTGCTTATGTGATTTTTAATAATTCTGGCATTGAGCGCAAAAGTTTCTGTTTTTCAGCAAGGTCAATTCAACTATCACCGTAAGCCATCCCAAAGGTCTTACTTGGCACAAACACTAATTAAAAAACCAAAACACAATTAATACAGAGGTAATAATGTGTATTTTATTCAAGAACAGTAGTAAAACAAGAAAAACATAAATAAAACTGGGTTGCCTCCCAACAAGCGCTATTGTTTAATGCCCCTAGTTAGGCATATTGCAATAGATCTAGGTATTGTCATCTTTGGCGTGCAATCCATAAGTAGCTCTCATAATAGATTCATATGGAAACTTAATTTTCTTTCTTGGAAAATGTTCCATGCCCCTCCTTAATGGAAATTGAAATCTAATGTTTCCTTCTTTCATATCAACAATTGCACCAATCGTTCTAAGGAAAGGTCTACCAAGAATAATAGGACATGTAAAATTGCAATCTATATCAAGAACAATGAAATCTATGGGCACATAATTCCTATTTGCGACAATAAGAACAACATTAATCCTTCCCATAGGTTTTTTTATAGTGGAATCCGCCAGATGCAAATTTAAAGAACAACCATCAAATTCATGAAAACCTAGCACATCACATAAAGTTTTTGGAATTGTGGAAACGCTAGCACCCAAATCACACAAAGCATGGCACTCATAATCTTTAATTTTAATCTTAATGGTAGGTTCCCACTCATCATAAAGTTTTCTATGGATAGAAACTTCCAACTCAAGTTTTTATTCAAAAGATTTCATCATAGCATCAACAATATGTTTAGTAAAAGCTTTATTTTGATTATAAGCATGAGGAGAATTCAACATGGATTGCAACAAGGAAATACAATCTATCAAAGAATAATTATCATAATTAAAGTCCTTGAAATCCAAAAGAGTGGGTTCATTGCTACTTAAAGTTTTGACCTCTCCAATGGCGTCGTATCCTGTGAATCCGCGTCTTCGTGAATCCTTGTATCTACTCATTATCAGTCGTTGGATCAAAATCTCATGCCTGCTATTTGTTGACCGTCTTTTTGCACAAACACGCCCGCATCCACCCAAGTTTGCCATGTAAACTTTTCAAAAGGGACCCCAGCAAGGCTAACTCTCCCAGTTAATCACTTAATCGTTTTCCTCCCAATCCCTAATGACGATGCAACCTCCATCTCATCGGCGGCCACGACCGCGACTGCGGCGGCCAAGACCACCAGAGTCCAGAGACTATTTGCTGCTACGAAGACCGGTGATTGATGGCACCTCCTTGGGTGTTGTAATGGAGACACGCTGGAGGCAGCCACCACACCCAGCGACGGTAGCCTCTCCGGTAGAGATCCAAGCGGGTGGCCGTCGCCTCTAGGCATGGAGTTCTCCCCTGCGGACGCGCCATGTCTTGCCCTACTAGGATGTATGGAGCCGTCCCACCATGCGTTGGAGTTCTCGTTTGGGATCCGAGCTGGACATGTGCCTTTGCAGTCTGCTATTTCTTTCGAGCTGCTGCATTGTCGAACACTTCCCCAATTTCTTCAGGCAACATCGTCCTGGAGCTCTTTCGACACAACCCAAGACTGCACAACCCGACCACTGTTGCGACTGATACATCTCCAACATATCTATAATTTTTTTGTCTACCATGTTGTTATATTATCAATCTTGGATGTTTTAGTCATTTTATATCATTTATTGGTACTAACCTATTGACATAGTGCCAAGTGCCAGTTGTTGTTTTCTACATGTTTTTTACATCGCAGGAAATCAATATCACGGAGTCCAAACGCAACGAAACTCCACGGAGATTTTTTTGGACTAGAAGGAACGTAATGGGCCCTGGCTGCGCCTGGGGGTGCCTCGAGGAGGGCACAACCCACGAGGGCGTGCCAGGAGGCCCAGGCGCGCCCTGGTGGGTTGTTCCCACCTCGGGTGCCCCCGGACCGCCTCTTTGCTCTATAAATACCCCAATATTCCCAAAACCCTAGGGGAGTCGACGAAATATTCATCCAGCCGCTGCAGAGTCCAGAACCACCAGATCCAATCTAGACACCACCTTGGATGGGGTTCACCACCTCCATTGGTGCCTCTCCGATGATGCTTGAGTAGTTCTTTGTAGACCTTCGGGTCCGTAGTTAGTAGCTAGATGGCTTCATATCTCTCTCTCTCTCTCTCTCTCTAGCTCTCTCTGAATTCTCAATACAATGGTCTCTTGGAGATCCATATGATGTAACTCTTTTGTGGTGTGTTTGTTGGGATCGATGAACTTTGAGTTTATGATCAGATCTATGTTTTTATATCCATGAAAGTATTTGAGTTTCTTTGATATCTTTTATGCATGATCTCTTATAACCTCGTATTCCTTCTCCGATATCTGGATTTTGTTTGGCCAACTTGATCTATTTATCTTGCAATGGGAAGAGGTGCTTTGTAGTGGGTTCGATCTTACGGTGCTTCATCCCAGTGACAGAAAGGGAACCGACACATATGTATCATTGCTACTAAGGATAAAACGATGGGGTCTATCTCTACATAGATAGATCTTGTCTACATCATGTCATCGTTCTTATTGCATTACTCCGCTTTCTCCATGAACTTAATACACTAGATGCATGCTGGATAGCGGTCGATGTGTGGAGTAATAGTAGTAGATGCAGGTGAGTCGGTCTACTAATCTTGGACGTGATGCCTATATAATGATCATTGCCTGGATATCGTCATGAGTATTTTAAGTTCTATCAATTGCCCAATAGTAATTTGTTCACCCATCGTTTGCTATTTTTCTTGAGAGAAGCCACTAGTGAAACCTACGGCCCCCGGCTCTCTTTCTCATATATTTGCCTTTGCGATCTACTTTTCCTTTGCATTCATTTTCAGATCTATTAAACCAAAAATACAAAAATAAGTTGCTCCATTTTATTTCTATTTATTTTATTTGGCATTCGATCTATCAATCTACTACAAATTTATCTCACATCCGTTTGCCTACTTTAGGCGCCGTACCCCGGAAGGGATTGACAACCCCTTTAACACGTCGGGTTGCGAGGATTTGTTATCTGTGTGCAGGGGCTGTTTACGTTGTGTTGCTTGGTTCTCCTACTGGTTCAATAACCTTGGTTTCTTATCTGAGGATTTGTTATCTGTGTGCAGGGGCTGTTTATGTTGTATTGCTTGGTTCTCCTACTGGTTCGATAATCTTGGTTTCATATCTGAGGGAAATACCTCCCGCCATTGCGCTGCATCATCCCTTCCTCTTTGGGGAAACACCGACGTAGCTTCAAGCGATATCAAAAGGAATTTTAGGCGCCGTTGCCGGGGAGGATCTTCAACATATACCAGGTTCCTAATCAAAAATCTTATGTCCTTGCAATTTACATTATTTGCCATTTGCCTCTTGTTTTCCTCTCCCCCACTTCACAAAACTTTGCCATTTTATTCGCCCCTCTTTTTACGTTCGCCGTTTTCTTGTTAGATCCATCCTTTGCTTGCAATCATGAGTGATTTCGGTATGGCACCAACAGATGATGGCCTAACTCCTAAGATTGGATGTACGGACAATCTGGATGCTTTTATCTTGGTGCAAGGGAATGTCATGGGAAAAGAATGTATTCAAGAATTTTTCAATTGTGTTGGTAATCTAAGTCTTGATGATGCTCCTATATTTAAAACTACTAGATCTTATGTGGATGCTATTTCAGCACTAGTTCTGAAACTTGAAAGTAAATTTATTCGTATCCATCCTACTTTGCAAAGATTGTTTTTTGAGCTTCCTGAGAATCCTAGGGCTAAAAAGTTGGCCACCCTTGTCCTTATGAATGAATTTGATTACATAATACTGGAAGCTCTGGAAATCTTTGATTTTTATGGTATGAATCGCGAAAAACCTGTGATAGATGAAATTGTTTACAATAGTGACTATGCTTTAAGACATTTGCTTCGGGATAATAAAATCTTTGATGAGAACCTTAAAAAGGAAGTCCCCGTTTTAGATATAATCCAACAGGTTTTCAATAATGTTAACCAACATTACTCTTGGATTGTTGCGGGGAATCAAAGAGGTTATGATGAACAACAACTTAGGAATGCTAAGGTTTCTATGGATAATATGTTTTATGTTGTGTTTACAAAACCCCATGATGAAAACACCTCTAAGAAAGTTAAGAAGAAGGATGACAAAACTTAGATCCTTGCTTTATGCCTAGCTATAGCGCTTGTTGGGAGGCAACCCAATGAATAAAATTTATTTCTGCTTTTTGCTTTCTGTTCTTGAGTGTTAGAACATTTATGCTACTGTTATGATTGTATTTTTTGTGTTTTAATTAGCGTTTGTGCCAAGTAGAACCAATAGGATCTTCTTGGGAGATAGTTGTTTGATCTTGCTGAAAAAAACAGAAACTTTTGCGCTCACGAAAATAATTGTTAAAAATCACCAGAACGTGATAAAATGCCAATTCTTTTTGCAGAAGATTAATATACAAATTACCCATGTATTCCTAGTTTTTCAGAATTGTTGGAGTTACAGAAGTATTCGAATTAGTCAGATTGCTGCAGACTGTTCTGTTTTGACAGATTCTGTTTTCTTTGGTTGTGTGCTTTTTTTGATGGCTCTATGGTTTTTTTGATGAGTTTTTGCCATAGAAAAATTGGAATACAGAAGATATAATGCAAAACCAAAATATGAATTGGTTTGGTACAGTACTTATAGTAGTGGTTTGCTTTCTTATACTAACGGATCTCACAAAGGTTTTGTTGAGTTTTGTGTGATTGAAGTTTTCAAGTTTTGGGTTATCTTACGATGGATGAAGGAATAAGGGATAGAAGAGCCTAAGCTTGGGGATGGCCCAGAATCCCAAGCTATTATCCAAAAATGAGAAACCAACTTATCTTGGGGATGCCCCCGAGTGGCATCCCCTCTTTCTTCTAACGACCATCGGTATTTTACTTGAAGCTATATATTTATTCGTCACATGATATGTGTTTTGCTTGGAGCGTCTTGTATGATATGAGTATTTGCTTGTTTTATTTTGTGTTTTAAGCCTTGATTCCTTGCTGGACATAGTTATTTGGGAGAGCCAAAATTATGTCATGACTTGTTACAATTGCTCTCTTTGCTTCACTTAAATTTTTTATGAGCTTTGACTTGCTCTAGTGCTTCACTTATATCTTTTTGAGCACGGTGTGCTTCGTATTTTTGAAGAAATGTTCTCTTGCTTCACTTAGATTTATTTGAGAGTTAGTAAAAATTTCAAGAAATTTTCTCTTGCTTCACTTAAATTATTTTCAGAGAAAGAAAGAAAATTTATGCTCATGATCTTCACTTATATTTGTTTGAGCTTCTGAAAAGAAACACATGAAAATTAGTCCCGAAGTGATAAATATCCAAGAAGGATATAATAAAAACTTTCATGAAGATCATTGGACAAAATAAACTTGATTCTTAGTAATAGCTTTGAGATATGATGATGTGATATGTGAGTTATGTTGATGATTATGCTTTAGTAAGAATATTGGTGTTAAGGTTTGTGATTCCCTATGCAAGCACGAAAGTCAATAGTCATGCAATGCAATTATATCCTACTTGTGGTGCATTATTCGGTGTTATTTATGCTTAATGCTTGCTTATGAGATTATCCGTTTCTTGGTTGGTCGCTTCTCAATCTTGCCTTCATTTTGCACTAAGTATGATCTCTACTTGTGCATCCAAAATCCTTTAAACCACTTTTGCCTCATGAGTCCACTATATCTACCTATATGCGGTATTCTTTTGCCATTATAAGCAAATTTTCATGTGCCATCTCTAATTTTCAAGATAAACTTCTCTTTTGTGTGTTTGTTTCGCTCGCGGAGCGGTGAGGGGTGGCTAATATTTTCCATGCTAGATGTGTTATTCTCATGATGAGTGTTTATTCACTTGTCATTGCACGAGAGTAAGGCAAAGGTACTAGGGATTCCTAGTCCCGAAATGAAAAATGAATTTACTTTACGTTGTCAAATAATAAATTACTTGGAAAGTGTTGGTATGGAGGGCAACCGTGGATATGGCTAGCCATGGAAAGTGAAAGTATGGTTGAAAAAGGAATAAACTTTATTTTCTGTTTGGGAACCGCCTATGATATATCTAGCATGGAAAGTATTGGGAACTCTAAGTTGTTTTCGTTGGTGGGATGGATACACCTCCCAAAATGTTTTTATCTCTAAGTTTTTCGCTTTGAGCTCTGGCACCTCTATAAATCCCTACTTCCCTCTGGGAAGGGCCTTTCTTTTACTTTATGCAATTTGTATTTTGAATTCGAGTCTCCATCTTCTCTTACAAAAGTACCAACTAGGAGGCAATATGATCGTACTTAAGTATTGGGTGTAACTAATATGCGAGTGTATTTCATGAATGGATCAATCGTTGAGCATGATGGGCTAGGGATAACTTATTTTAGCATTGATATTTTGAAAGACATGGTTGCTTGTTGATATGTTTGAGTATCTAAATTATCATGTCAAAACTAGACTATTGCTTTGAACAACATAAAAGTCCAAATGTCCATGCTATAAAGAAAAGAATATGATATGACATGTTAGGCAGCATTCCACATCAAAAATTCTGTTTTTATCACTTCCCTACTTGAGGACGAGTAGGAGTTAAGCTTGGGGATGCTGATACGGCTCCAACGTATCTATAATATTTGCTTGTTCCATGCTGTTATATTATCAATCTTGGATGTTTTATAATCATTTTATAGTCATTTTATATCATTTTTTGGTACTAACCTATTGACATACTGCCAAGTGCCAGTTGCTGTTTTCTGCATGTTTTTTACATCGTAGGAAATCAATATCAAACGGAGTCCAAATGCAACGAAACTCCACGGATATTTTTTTGGACCAGAAGGAACATAATGGGCCCTGGCTGCGCCTGGGGGGTGCCTTGAGGAGGGCACAACCCACCAGGACGCGCCAGGAGGCCTAGGCGTGCCTTGGTGGGTTGTGCCCACCTCGGGTGCCCCCCGGACCGCCTCTTTGCTCTATAAATACCCCAATATTCCCAAAACCCTAGGGGAGTCGTCAAAATATTCATCCATAACCACCAGATCCAATCTTGACACCATCTCGGATGGGGTTCACCACCTCCATTGGTGCCTCTCCGATGATGCGTGAGTAGTTCTTTGTAGACCTCCGGGTCCGTAGTTAGTATCTAGATGGCTTCATCTCTCTCTCTCTCTCTCTCTCTCCGAATTCTCAATACAATGGTCTCTTGGAGATCCATATGATGTAACTCTTTTGCGGTGTGTTTGTTGGGATCGATGAACTTTGAGTTTATGATCAGATCTATCTTTTTATATCCATGGAAGTATTTGAGTTCCTTTGATCTCTTTTATGATGATCTCTTATAGCCTCATATTTCTTCTCCGATATTTGGGTTTTGTTTGGCCAACTTGATCTATTTATCTTGCAATGGGAAAAGGTGCTTCGTAGTGGGTTCGATCTTACAGTGCTTGATCCAAGTGACAGAAAGGGAACCGACACGTATGTATCGTTGCTACTAAGGATAAAATGATGGGGTCTATCTCTACATAGATAGATCTTTTCTACATCATGTCATCATTCTTATTGCATTACTCCATTTCTCCATGAACTTAATACACTAGATGCATGCTGGATAGCGGTCGATGTGGAGTAATAGTAGTAGATGCGTGTGAGTCGGTCTACTAATCTTGTACGTGATGCCTATCTAATGATCATTGCCTAGATATCGCCATGAGTATTTGAAGTTCTATCAATTGCCCAACAGTAATTTGTTCACCCACCGTTTGCTATTTTTCTCGAGAGAAGCCACTAGTGAAACCTACGGCCCCTGGGTCTCTTTCTCATGTATTTGCCTTTGTGATATACTTTTCTTTTGCATTTATTTTCAGATCTATTAAACCAAAAATACAAAAATACCTCGCTGCATTTTATTTCTATTCATTTTATTTGGCGTTCGATCTATCAATCTACTACAAATTTATCTCACGTTTGTGTGCCTACTTGAGGCGCCGTACCCCGGAAGGGATTGATAACCCCTTTAACACGTCGGGTTGCGAGGATTTGTTATCTGTGTGCAGGGGCTGTTTACGTTGTGTTGCTTGGTTCTCCTACTGGTTCGATAACCTTGGTTTCTTATCTGAGGGAAATACCTACCACCCTTGTGCTGCATCATCCCTTACTCTTTGGAGAAATACCGACGTATCTTCAAGCGACATCAGCGACCATGTAGCTAGTTCTTATTAGATGACTTGCTATTAGTGATTTCATCAGTAAGAATATCATACGAGTTGATGTTGGTGCCAATCGAGCATCATACTTCAGAAAAAACTGAATGTAAAATACATTAAGAGTGTGATTACAGGGCAGGTTCTAGGTAGGAGTAGCAACAACATGCGTTGGTGGTTTGGACCAATTCCTCGAGGATCAGTTGGGAACAAGAGCATGTTCTTGTGACCTCAATAACTTGTAACTAAAATTTCTCTTGTACTTAATGAATATGACAGGGAGCATGTTGTTGCTTGTTCTTGCAAAGAAATTCAGAAACAAGTGAATGTTCAGTTATTGGTGACCCATTATTTTTAAAGAAATGGCTGCTTTACAATATTTTGAAGAATGCTATTGTTCATACTTACTGCCAGTTTGTAATCTGAGCTGTTCGTACATGATTCATGTTGCAGTTTGGTTTACTAGTGTCAATTAACACGGGAAAATATTACAGTATGACTAATGCTTTCGGTACTAAGTAGCTAACAACATAGATAGATCAGATAATCAGCTAGCTATGATTCTTCCACATCTAGTTCTCCTGGGTGACATCCATTGATGGATAAAGCTCATAAACAAGTGCTTCTAAGTTGTTTTGAATTAAAATTCATATAGAAACACCTGATACATGCTAGCTACAACTAGCAGCCCAAAGAATTGATGGATATAATAGTATACGGCTGCTCCGTCGAACATCTTATGCATTCAATATTTTCTTCAACTACTCATAAACAAGAACAAGCTTCCAAACCTTGATACATGAATCGAAACTCATGCATCTGCTCACCACTCACACTTAATTAAGCATGAATCAAATCTGATACAAATAAGATAAAACGTTGGACAAAGCACAAGTGGGAATCCATTACATAAATTCAAACATTCAATAAACTGAATAAATGGGATTGAACAACATCTATTTGTCGAAGACTTGTAGTTATCATGAAGCACCATCTCGAAGCATTTGTTGCACATTCATGGCCTCTTTTCCATGACCTTTTTTGCTAGGACAATTGCGACGGTCATGAAACCCTATTTGGTTGCACGTCTTGCACAAGCGTGCGACCTTGGCCTTGGCTTCTTTTTTCTTCTCCTTTTGTTTTTCCCCACTCATTTCCTTTCCTCTTTTTATTCTTTTAAATCTCCCTACCGAATGGCCACCATTTGGCGGGTGTATGCCAACTTGAGTAGGAATGTTGCAACCAATAAACGCCTCATATTCCTCTTGTCTAGTGTGCTAGACTGCATTGGAACCATTTGGTTTAGAGGCTCCTCAATGCTCAGAACACTTGATACTAAAAATTCCATGCCTTCATCTGATTGCTTGGCTCTTTGAATTAGATCTTCCAACTTGTTGCGTAATGTTGAAATCTTCTTCCTCGCGGCTGCATCCAAGAAATCAGTGGGATTTTCTTCTAGAAGGTTCCCTTGCTCATCGTAAACGCTCTCACTACAATTATTTTCTATGTCAATCATATGATTTAAAAAAAGAGCATTGATTTTTATAACTTTCATACCTTTTACACCGTTTCTTCCATCTTTCCATAATATAGAAGGTTGGAAGCTCCTTTTGATTTTCAATTCGCATTACTTGGATAATATGGCGGCATGGGATTCCATGTGACTCAAATAACCTGCATGAACAGCTAGCTATCATGGTTGTCGTGTCAAAACGGACCTCCCTTACCCTACTGGCACCCGTTTTGAAGGTCACTATTTTTATTCCCTCATCTTGTGCAATTCCTTGAAAACAACAATGATCTCTTGCTGCAATAACTTGTTCCTGAAATTTCCCAAACACTTCATATGTGAATACTTGACTACCTTGTTTCTCCATTGCCCATGGTGTCACTAGTTGGGGGGTCCTATGGATGCTTGAATTGTCGGCAATCAACTACTCTTGACGTTGACATTCTAAAGCCGTTTCAAACCTAAGCTAGAACTCAACAAAAGTGAGCTCATGACGAATGAGGTTAAAGAATGAATTTGCACTTTCAGACCTTGAGGTAGTTCGAAGAATGCCTGCCAGTGGCATGTCCATAAAATATGCTGGTATCCATGACTCTCTGAGGCTAAACCTTTTAGTCAACCACTCATTATCCTCCAACCCATACTCTGAAATTATAGAATTCCACTCTAACTCAAACTCGGTCACGGTTGCTGAACCCCATACACATGCATTCATCCTCTTCCAAAATTCAGATTCTTCTCTAATCACATGTCCAAGCTTCTCGGGAAGTTTTTCCATTATATGCCACATGCACAACCTGTGTACCGAGGTTGGAAAAACTTTATCAATTCCATTCTTGATGCTAGTAGCTTCATCGGTTATGATGAGTGTCGGCGCTACACCTCCCATTGCCCTCAGGAAGGTCTCAAACAACCAGACATATGACTCGGTCTTCTAATTCAGTAAGAACGCAACACCAAAGAACACACTTTGTAAATGACGATTAACTCCTGTAAATGGTTCAAAGATCATGTCATACTGATTAGTAGTATATGTAGAATCAAAGCACACCACACTACCGAAATGTTTGTAGTTCTTCCTGCTTTTGGCATCTGCCCAGAACACATACATCAACTTTCCTTCAGTACTGACAACAAAATCATAGAAAAATGCTGAATTAACTTCCTGCTTTCTAGCTAGCTGGGCCACAAACATTTGAGCATCTGCATTCCTAATTTTTAATCTGAGGTCGCGTTTGTAGTTTTGCAACTCCCTTTTCATGCATCGAGCATTCGCAAATCCACCCTCGCTGACGTGTACGAGCCTGTATGCCTGGCAGGTGCCTATGCTTGCTTTGCTACATGTGTACAATGTGTTCTTTGCCCTCTCGCTAACTCGGTGATTTGATCTGATCAAATGACGCTTATCAGGTGACACAAGACCATGACTATGGTCCTCGACCCATGATTCTAGCTTGTACGTATCATTAGCACATAACTTCACAAAGATGTGTGCATCACAACCACACCTTGTGTCCGTGTTCTTACGCCTCTTCTTTGATGGATCGTCAATTTTGTTACCATTTTCAGACTTGAATCCTTGTATAATACACATGTATCATTTAGTATGAACTACCTCATTTTCTAACTTCTTCTGTTGCCCAATACGAACTCCAAAACCAGATTGATGTGCATAAGATATGTAGAACTCCTCCACGGCCTTCAATCCTTCAAACATCATCCCCACTTTAGGCCTCAAATCATCTTAACATTCAGGTATAAAGGACGAGCACTGCAACATAAACAATGAATCAATAAGCACTTTCATGTACAAATAAGTAAAATGAATACACCTGTGTTCAGTGACAACAATTGACTTACACAGAGATGAACACTTGCTTTCTTTATGGGTGTGTTAAAGCCTTCCTTGTTCACGTGCATCTGCCGCATATTTGTAGATCCCATTACTGCACCTGCAGCAGCAGGTACATGATAAGCCTTTAGAACTAACCAGAAAACCGACACACAATTTGAGAGAAATACAACCCAATATGGATTTTGCCCCAACACTAACTGACAAACCTAGCCACTGGCATTCAAATGACAATCAGTGTACAATATTATAGACCCTCGAAAATGTAGATGTATGTGCAGGTAAAATCTAGACCAACGATTCCCAACTTTTCTATAAAATTTGGCAGCACTTGAACGAATGTCGATAAGAAGAGTTTCATTCAGGATACATTTTGTACAACTCTGTTTCACTACCAACCAAGCATAATCTTGAACAATAAATATGCGCTAAATCGACGTGCATCCCATTAAGTTCAATCACAACATATCCACCACAGAAACCTATGTTTGCATCATTTAACGAGAATTAAGTTTCAAAAAGTGATTTGGTTCATTGTTTTTCCCAATAATAAGTATTGGATCAATGTTTTCCCTCATATAGAGCATTTTTTCCCAATATAATGCTCCTGAAGACCTGAAGCAAAGTGAGCTGCTTTCAGTAGGAACAGGGCACCGTAAGGCAAGGGGCAGAAGAGATGGATTTGGGATGTTGTATTAACCTCTGCGTGTACGCGTGTAGCCAGGATCCAGTCTTCTGGAAGTTTAGGGCGTACGAGAGTTCTTCGTCTCTAGCCGCAGGCCACCGCCATGGTGATCGAGAACATGGGTTTCACACGTCTCGTCTCTGGAGGGGTGCCCTTGCAAATCTGCATGTTTAACTTACGGTCGTACACGACCGGAGGCGGCCGGCTTAGTGAAAAAATTCCTATGACTGAGCAAACACGCAGGATTTAAATCGGATGACTGGGAACGAGAGGATACAGTGGTGCATGAAGATGCCGGATTCATAAGATACGACGCCCTCTCCAATTCCACTTTTATCAATTTTTGCATCAATATCTATAAACTCTGAATCGTTGGGACACCTTCTAGCTAAAGTTGACTCATCTCGAGTCCCATCTTTATCAAGATTTATATTAGAAAACAAAGATTCAATAGGAGTTACATCAATCACTTTAAGATCTTCATCATTATTCAAAGACTCCGGTTTAGCGGCCATCTTATTCACTAAAGTAGCTTGATTATCAGAAATTTTGCCATCTAAATTTTGAAGATGAGCAAACTGGGATTTCAAACCATAAATTTCATTAGATATGTCATCAAGATCTTTATTAATATACTCCATCATAGTTTGTTCTTCTTTAATCTCGTTTCTAAAGAGATTATTATACTCATATTGTAAAGTCATAAAACTTTTAGCATTGCTTTCAATCTCTTCCAACTTCCTAAAATAAGGATCAAAGCTTTTGGGTTGAGCCTTACGGGACATCTAGCAAACAAAACGGCTAACGAAAAGACGAACGGAAGAAGGGCGAATAAAAAGGCAAATATTTTTGTATTTTCCAGAAAATTGTTTTAGAAGTGGGGGAGAGGAAAATGAGAGGCAAATGGCAAATAATGTAATGAAAGAGATGAGAGCTTATGATGGGTACTTGGTAGGCTTGATGTAGACCTCCCAGGCAATGGCGCCAGAAATTCTTCATGCTAATTCTTGAGCTTGCCTTCTTTTTTCCCTTGAAGAGGAAAGGGTTATGCGGCAAAGTAGAAATAAGTATTTCCCCCAGTTAGAGAACCAAGGTATCAATCAAGTAGGAGGTACAAGCAAGTCCCCAATCTATGCACTTGTACAAACAATCAAACACTTGCACCCACCGCGATAAAGGGGTTGTCAATCCCTACACGGTCAATTGCAATGGTGAGATCTGATGGAGATAGGTAAAAAAGATTACTAAAACGTAAAACTAAATAAAAGTAAATAAATTGCATCAAGGTATTTTTGGATTTTTTGGTTTATAGATCTATGATGGAAAATAGACCCGGGGGCCATAGGTTTCACTAGAGGCTTCTCTCTTGAAGGCAAATAATACGATGGGTGAACAAATTACTATCAAGCAATTGATAGAAAAGCGCAAAGTTATGACGATATCCAAGGCAATGATTATGCATATAGGCATCATGTCCGTGTAAAGAAGACCGACTCCTGCCTGCATCTACTACTATTACTCCACACATCAACCGCTATCAGCATGCATCTAGAGTATTAAGTTCATAAAGAACGGAGTAACGCGTTAAGTAAGATGACATGATGTAGAGGGATAAACTCAAGCTATATGATGAAAACCCCATCTTTTTATCCTTGATGGCAACAATACAATACACGCCTCGCTACCCCTACTATGTCACTGGCTGAGGACACCGCAAGATTGAACCCAAAACTAAGCACCTCTCCCATTGCAAGAAATACCAATCTAGTTGGCCAAACCAAACCGATAATTCGAAGAGAAATACAAAGATATCAAATCATGCATATAATAATTCAGAGGAGATTCAAATAATATGCATAGATAATCTGACCATAAATCCACAATTCATCGGATCTCGACAAACACACTGCAAAAGAATATTACATCAGATAGAACTCCAAGAACATCGAGGAGAACATGGTATTGAAGATCATAGAGAGAGAAGAAGCCATCTAGCTACTAACTATGGACCCGTAGGTCTGAGGTAAACTACTCACGCTTCATCGGAAGGGCAATAGGGTTGATGTAGATACCCTCCATGATCGAATCCCCCTCCGGCAAATCACCGGAAAATGCCCCAAGATGGGATCTCACGGGAACAGAAGGTTGCGGCGGTAGAAAAGTATTTTCGTGGATACCTCTGAGGGTTTGGGAATATTTGAGGATTTATAGAAATCAGAGGGAGGTCGGTGGACACCTGAGGGGCCCACAAGCCAGGGGTGCCCCCTAGGGCGTGCCCCTACGGCTTGTCGTTGCATCGTGGGTCTTCTGACTTCATCTCCAAGTCTCATAGGTGTCTTCTGGTCCAAGAAAAATCATCATAAAGTTTTATTTCGTTTGGACTCCATTTGATATTCCTTTTCTTCGAAACTCAAAAAACAAGGAAAAAACAGAAACTGGCACTGGGCTCTGGGTTAATAAGTTAGTCCCTAAAATAATGTAAAATAGCATATTAATGCATATAAAACATCTAAAACAGATAATATAATAGGATGGAACAATAAAAAAATTATAGATACGTTGGAGATGTATTAGCACCTCGGAACAACGCTTGCGGGCGGCTGATGCATTCGATAAGTCAGCCATAAGCTCCAGAGCCGCTTCGAGTCTGGCTCTTTGATGCGCAAACGTGCTGCAACTTCTTCAAAATAAATTTTGGATCCAAAGGAGCGTCCGGGTGAGAAAATTTTACTTTCCGAACAGATCATCTCATTTTCTTTGGGAACAAGGTTTCTGAGCCGGAAGAGATAGAAATTACCCCAGCATCACCAGCTTGACTCGCCTCAGTGTCATCTTGAGAACAAGAGGCGTCAGCAAGTTCAATAAAAAGACGGCCGAGGGAGTCAAGTTCTACCTCTGACTCATCATCAGTTGTTGGCAACTCGTCTCCAGCTACCGGCTCATCAGCAACAGCCAGCTTATTTCTTCTGGGATCTAGGGCAGCTTTAGACTTGCGCGCTTGTGTTTTCTTCTTCTTCCTATTTCAGAATGGAGAATTGGCCTGCAATATTATAATAGGTTCAACAAGTGAGTTCAAGTTAAGTAAAGGATTAATGAGCCGGACAATTGATTATAAGCATACTTACTGGAGGTGCTGGATTATGAATGCTAAAGGGGTTAAGCCCTGTCTTGTTGCAGGCTTCTTGAGTCTCCCCTAGCAGTTTCTTCACAGTCTTGTTTATCTCATCAGCTGAAAATTCAACATGACTGAAGCATTGCACTTCATTCAAGCCGCCAGTATAATTGCACATTAAGCCGCCCCAGCAACTTAATGGTAGGATCCTCCAGCTGACCCAACATCAGGTTAAATCGATCTCGGTTAGACCATTGGCTAGCAAAGACCTAAGCCTTGGATATATGTGGGTGACTTGGGTGTGTTCTTCTAGAGGAGCCCAGCCAGGGTACTGAATAGTGGCATCAAGGCGATCAGTGTCAGAATCTCAAAGGGTTCTCATCAACGAGAGCAAGTGTTCTCTGATGAGAACCAGGTTTTCTCCCATCCTTCGGGGTGACTTGGTAGGGTAGCTTGAGGGAAAGGAATGTTTTTCCGCCTCTGAATCAAAACACCACCGAGCTCTATGCTGGGACCATCCACACATTCAGTCTGGCGGTTGATATAGAAAAAAATCCTTGAAGATAGGGACGGTGGCTTCTATTTGCATATACACTTCACAGAGGACTTGAAAATGGCACACATGGGACACGGAATTGGGAGCGAGATCTTGAGGCTGAAGGTCATAAAAATGAAGGACGTCTCTAAAGAACTTTGACCCGGGCGGAGAGAAGCCCCTGTGAAGGTGATCAGTGAACACGACGACTTCTTCCGGGCCGGGTTGAGGGGAGTCCTCTGTACCAGGTACTCGCCAACCAATTACTTCTTGGGCTGGTAGTAGACCCTGACCAACAAGGTCATCTAACACAAGTTTGGAAACTGGGGACCTCATCCAATTGCAAGTTGTGGTTTTAGACATGATGAGTCGCCTAAGCAAGGACTAAAGACTGCAGAAAAATATGGATGGCGGGTCATTTACGAACTACAAATTGCTTAGTGATTTATATGATAAGGAGGCAGTACAATAAAGTAACTATGGTTAAATGAGTCGGCAAGCTTATTGATTGTGGATAAGTCACCCAATAAATGAGCCGGCCTAACAAAGGTCAACAATTTATAACAATAGGCAGCTCATGATTTACAATGATGTGCAGATAAAAATATAAGGCGAGTTATCCAAGATTGAGAACTGCGTTATTTCATTAAGTGTTGAACAAACAAGTTTCCATTAAGATGTCTGAGATCACACATCTACAAAATAGTCTAAAAAGATAATATTATCTAAACCTAAGGTGAGCACTGGGAGCGATGTTTGTTTTACTCGCAGATTTTAACAAACATTTCAAGTTCCTAGATGCAAAAAATGGTGTCATGACTAGCGCCGCATTCCTATGAGGAGTTCATTAAGGTCTAGATCTAAAAACAGCAATGGTGATGTGAAACCGATGAACTCGGATGAACCATCGACGAACTATGGAAGGGGATAATGTAGATCTAAAAGAAGATGCTTTTACATGCCTGGATGCGGCGGAAGGTGACGGAGAAGCTCGCGGAAGCACAGCGGCACCGCGGTCACGGACGAGGAGGTCGATGAGATCGAGGAAGCGCGGCGGCGGTGTGGTCGAGGATGAGCTTGAGCTCAAGGAAGGAGATGAAGCAGGGCGGGTGAGACGATAAAAAGTAAAAGGGACCCCTTTTGGGTATATTTATAAGGAAAAAAGGAGAAGGAGAAGTGGCACGCAGCGAAAATAGAGGGGCCGTGGTAACTTTTTAAGTAATGGACACCTCGATTTTCGAGATTAACAGGTGTACACAAAAGATCCGTTATGATGTCATGCTGAGCTCCTGGAAATCCAGAAGATGACATCATGATTCAAAGACATGGAAAGATGACAAGTACAGAAGTGTGATAAGCCGAATTTTGAGATCTGGAGACAGTGCATATATGATGGGAAGATAACTCGCCATGTTTATAAGATTGAGGATTGACATGAATGAACTCAAATCAATCCGGGGGCTAATGTTGGGGATATAACCCTAGGATATGACCCTCCCGTTTAGGGCCAGGTCATTCTACGAAGACTCTTAGAAGAACTCAACAGGTGGGCTGCGATTGTCTGGAAAACCAAGGCCTAGAGGATAAGCCACCAGGTAGGCCGACTTATGGCCCAAGGACCGAGATTCCTTCATAGTCAAGGCACCCAAGGAGTTTTCTTACTTAGCAAGATAAGTAGGAAGCATATTAGTACACGGGTTGCAATGCGACCCGAACTCCGTTGTGAGCCCAGGGCCTCCACCTATATATAAAGGGGAGCCCCTGAGGCAGAGAGGACTAGGTTACAAGCTCTTGAGTACTAGGTTAGCCAAGTCGCACCCTTGTAATCGAGATCATCATCAATAAACACAAAGCATGACGTAGGCTTTTACCTCCACCATGAGGGGCCGAACCTGGGTAAACCCTCATCTTTCAATTCCAATCAAACCCGTTCAAGCAATCACCTAGCAGCGAGGCCTCAAGACTAAGTCATTTCACGAGGAAATCTGTCGTGACAAAACCATGACACTATGTGTTAATGCTTTGTTCTGATTCTCTATTAAATGGAGGCCTTAATATCCCTTTGTTTCTTTATGGACCCCGCTGCCATGGGAGTGTAGGACAAAAGATGTCATACAAGTTCTTATCACAAGCATGTATGGCTATATACGGAATACATGCCAAGATTACATTGATGAATTGGAGCTAGTTTCTGTGTCGCCCTAGGTTATAACTGTTACATGATGAATGGTATCCAACTTAATTATCCATGACCGACCCAATGCCTGGGAGCTTTTCACATATCTTTGCTAAGTTACTACTATTGCTGTTGTTGTCACTATTGCTACAAACCTACTGCTACTTCTGTTACCGATATTATTGCTATTGTTACCACTACTACCAAACTATCATATTATTGTGCTACTGGTCACTCTACTATGGATATTTAGTTCTCCAGGTGTGGTTGAATTGACTACTCAACTGCCAATACTTGCAAATATTCTTTGGCTCCCCTGATACGCCTCCAACGTATCTATATTTTTTGCTTGTTCCATGCTGAATTATCATTCTTAGATGTTTTACAATCATTTTATAGATCCTTTGTACCATTTTTGGGACTAACCTATTGACATAGTGCCCAGTGCCAGTTGTCATTTTTGCTTTTTACTTATGAAAATCAATACCAAATGGAGTCCAAACGCAACGAAGCTTTTTGAAGATTTTTTCTGGGCCAGAACACCTGATAGGCCGAAGAAGTACCATAGGGAGGCTCCAAGGGGAGCACAACCCACCAAGGCGCGCCCAGGTTGGTTGTGCCCACCTCGGTGGCGTCCTGCACCGCCTCTTCGCCCTATGAATCCCCGAATATTCCAGAAACCCTAGGGGATTCGACGAAACACAATTCCAGCCGCCGCAAGTTCTGGAACCACGAGATCCAATCTAGACACCATCACGGAGGGGTTCATCACCCTCATTGGCGCCTCTCCGATGATGCGTGAGTAGTTCATCATGGACCTA
Source organism: Aegilops bicornis (assembly GCA_021605145.1). Classification (NCBI taxonomy): domain Eukaryota; kingdom Viridiplantae; phylum Streptophyta; class Magnoliopsida; order Poales; family Poaceae; genus Aegilops; species Aegilops bicornis. Next base: position 334,150,344 of record CM038673.1, on the reverse strand, counting down.
CGGGTCCGTAGTCAGTAGCTAGATGGCTTCCTCTCTCTCTTTTGATTCTCAATACAATGGTCTCTTGGAGATCTATTTGATGTTACTCTTTTTGCGGTGTGTTTGTCGGGATCCATGAACTTTGAGTTTATGATCACATCTATATCCATGAATATTATTTGAGTCTTCTTTTGATCTCTTATATGCATGATTATTTATAGACTCGCATTTCTTCTTCGAATCTTTGGTTTAGTTAGGCCAACTAGATTGATTTTTCTTGCCATGGGAAGAGGTGCTTTGTGATGGGTTCGATCGTGCGGTGTTCTTTCCTAGTGACAGAAGGGGCAGCAAGACATGCATGTATCATTGCTATTAAGGATAAGAAGATGGGGGCTATTCCTGCATGAATATATCTCATCTACATCATGTCATCATTCTTATTGCATCACTCCATTTCTCCATGAACTTAATACACTAGATGCATGCTGGATAGCGGTTGATGTGTGGAGTAATAGTAGTAGATGCAGGCAGGAGTCGGTCTACTAATCTTGGACATGATGCCTATATATTGATCGTTGCCTTGGATATCGTCATAATTATTCGATCTTCTATCAATTGCCCAACAGTAATTTGTTTACCCACCATATGCTATTTCTTGAGAGAAGCCACTAGTGAAATCTACGCCCCCCGGGTCTATTCTTTATCATATTTGCTTTGAGATATATTTTTATTTGCTTTTTCAGATCTATTATTCCAAAAACCCAAAATTAACTAGCTGCACTTTTTTTACTTATTTTATTTCGCGTTTTATCGGGATCTATTTATCCAATCTACCATAATTTTTATCGCGTCAACTTGACAATCTCTGGCGCCGTTACCCAAAAAAGGGATTGACAACCTCTTATAAGCGTCGGGTTGCAAGTATTTGTTCTTTGTACGCAGGTACCATTTACATAGTGTTGCTTGGTTCTCCTACTGGATTGATACCTCGGTTTCATAACTGAGGGAAATACCTACCGTAGTTGTGCTGCATCATCCCTTCCTCTTTGGGGGAATAGCGACGTAGTTCAAGCGACATTAAAAGGAACTTCTGGCACCGTTGCCGGGGAGACATCATCAACATCTATTAGGTTCCTAAGCACAAATCTCATCTCCTTGCAATTTACATTATTTGCCATTTGCCTCTTGTTTTCATCTCCCCTTCACAAAAATTTGCCATTTTATTCGCCCTCTTTTTCGTTCGCCGTTTTCTCATCGGATATGTTTTGTGTGCATTCTTGTTTGTGTAGTTGCGATGTCTCAGAGAAAGTATTATGAAGTTAATTACCCCAATATTTTTCTTGAAATTGAGAAAAGTACTAAGGAATATATCACTATGGAATTTGAGCACAACAAATACTTCACCGAAGAACTTAAGGAACACTCTGTCCTGTTAGATGCTATAACAAAACAACTTGACGATATTAGTATAGAAGTTTGTAATCTCCAATCTAAGTATGTTTTTGCTGAAAATTTGCTAGGCAAAATATCGGATGCACAAGCTACCCTAGTAAATCAAATGGCCGCTAAACCAATTTCTTTGGAGGATAAAAATGATGAAGATCTTAAAATGATTGGTGTTTCTTCTATTGATTCCTTGTTTAGTAAAATTAAAATTGATGATAACTTTAACTAGAAGGCGTCCCGATAGTTCGGAGGGTGAAAATCTTGTTTTTTTTTTGATAAAAGTGGGTTTGGAGAGGTCAAAACTTTAACTAGTGATGTGCCCACTCTTTTGGATTTTAAAGACGTTAATTATGATAATTGCTCTTTGATTGATTGTATTTCTTTGTTGAAATCCATGATAAATTCACCCCATGCTTATGAACAAAATAAAGCTTTTACTAAGCATATTGTTGATGCCATGATGAAGGCTCTGGAAGAAAAAAATGAACTAGAGATTTCAATTCCTAGAAAATTGCATGATGAATGAGAACCTACTATCAAAGTTAAGATTAAAAAATATGATGTTTTGCTTTATGTGATTTGGGTGCTAGTGTTTCCACAATTCCGAAATCTCTATGTGATGTGCTTGGTCTTAACGATATTGAAGAACGTTCTCTTAATTTGCACTTTGCGGATTCTACTACTAAAAAGCCTATGGGAAGAATTAATGATGTTCTTATTCTTGCAAATAGAAATTATGTGCCCCTAGATTTTTGTTGTTCTTGATATCGATTGCAATCCGACTTGTCCAATTATACTTGGTAGACTTTTTTTACGCACTATAGGTGTCGTGATTGATATGAAAGAAGGCACTATTAAATTTCAATTTCCACCAATAAAGGGCATGGAACACTTCCCTAGAACAAGAATTATCACACCATATGAATCAATCATGAGGGCATCCCATGGATCAAAAACTAAAGATGATAATACTTAAATATATGCATTATGCCTAGCTAGGGGTATAAAACGACAGCGCTTGTTGGGAGGAAACCCAATCAATAAAATTTATTTTTGTCTTTTACTTTATGTTCTTGAGTGCTTGCACAATTATGCTACTGTTATGATTTTGTTTTGTATGTTTTAATTAGTATCTGTGCAAAGTAAAGCCTTTGGGATCATGTTGGGTGATAGTTGATTTGATCTTGTTGAAAAATAGAAAATTTGTGATCCAGTAACATAATTGTAGCGACCCGACCTCAGATGGTCAAGTCTCTGTGTTTCCTGGATCAGTAATGCTGACACACACAGTACTCGAAGGATTTATAACAGAGTAGCAATCACACACTTATTACATCGAAGGTCTCAAAAGAGAACTTACTACAATAATATGGCTTAAGGCCATCTAATGCGATAACAGCGGAAGGCTTGGAAAATAAAGTGAGTCCATCAACTCCAACGACATAGCTGAGCTGCACGGCAACGACCTAACGAACCTTACTCCTCGTCTGAAAAGTCTGCAACATAATACGTTGCAGCCTGAAAAAGGGTCAGCACATGGAATATGTTGGCAATATAACACAGTAGAGAAAGAATAGAATAATGCTATGAATACATGCATATTTGGCTGGTGGAAAGCTCTATGGTTATAGTTTTGCGAAAAGCAAATTTTCCCTACTACAAAGGAATAGACTTTAGTTTAACTATCATGGTGGTTGAAACATTGAGAAGGTATAACCCCAACTCAATCCCAATTAAAGTAATTAACAACCCAACAATATTAAACAAGAGTGATGAGATACGTGTGATAACCCAAATACTAGATACTCAAGAATTGTCCATAACCGGGGACACGGCTAACCATGATTAGATTGTAAACTCTGCAGAGGTTTGCACACTTTTCCCCACAAGAGTCGATCGCCTCCGTTGATTTCTCGCACTGCACGTTGTTTGAGAAACGGATGACCGAGACACAGTCTTTCAGAAACATTAACTCTCTGCTCCGGGTAGACCATACCAAACCTACAAAACCCACTACCTGCTGATCTACCTCTTCAAGAGCTTCACGTAACCTACTCAACTATGCTAGAGCCCATAATAGCTTGTGGCTGCACACGGAAGTTTCTAGCATGAATCATCTCGATTCCCTTTAATCACAGGTGGCGGTCCATAGGAAGATCACACGGGTACCCTGGGATTTCCAAAAAAAGAAAAACAGACAACACTGGGTTCCCAAGGTGCCTCAATCCACCCAGATGTTAATTTAAGTTGCCACCTTAAGTTGAACCATTAATTAACAATCTCACATCTGTCATGGATTCTCTCAAACCCAAACCACGTCTACGAGCATAGCATAGCAATCAGCAACGCGTAGAAGTAACTACCAAGGGTTTGATAATAATAGGACAATAGGTTCTACCTCATCAACTACTTCCCAACCCACAAGTTAATGACATCCTAATCATGCAATGTTTGAGGATTGAACTAATGCATAAAAACTGGGTATGAAAAGAGTATGATCAATGTGTTACTTGCCATGCTGACGATCCGCGAATCCTATAGACTCGTAGTAACACGCTTCGCACTCCGGGAATTCTATCGCAAACAAACAATAACATACATAATCAACAAGCAAATATGCACAAGCAAAACTCAAATAAGAGGGGTTGACCGGAGAGTTCAACTTAAGAACTCCGGTTCGCAAAAAGAATCAAACCAAACGGAGCAACGAAACTCAAACAGCAAAAGAAACAAGATCCGTTTACTAATCTGAACTAGGGTCAAATTTTACAGTACAAAAATCTTGTTTAAGTTGATTAAACAGAAAGAGGGTTTCGAGATGAAACTCTAGGCGCTTGAATTTCCTGATTCCGACAAACGAGCGAAAAGATAAACATAAACTAAGATCGGATCAGAAATCACGATCCGAAAAATCGCGGAATAAATCTGAGAAAAAGAAAAACTGACGTATAGAATAACGAACGAACGTTCGTTATCTGGATCTAAACGAAGAACGCGTTCGTTAAAATGAACGAACGAGCAAACGCTGGCTAAATAAATAAGCCAGAGAAAAACCGATCTATTTAAAAAAACGGAAACTAGGGTTTCCTAAAAAAAACGAACGATTTTTCTTAGAAAACCGGCGACGGCGGGCGGCTACCTCGGCTGGGCTCACGGGCTCCGGTCTTGATGGCGGGGTGGCGGCGAGGCTCGGCGGCGGCGACGCTGGCTAAGTGGCGGCGGCGACGGCTTCTGGGCGGCGGCGACGGCTTATGCTGGGCGGCGGCGAGCTCGGCGGCGGCGGCGTAGGCGGCGGCGGTGGTGGCGGGTGGTGGTGGTGGTTTGACGGGTGGCGGGGTATTTAAAGAGGGGCTGCTTGGAGGAGGGGGCAAGGCGGCGAGGCGGAGTCCGCTCGGACACCGAGTCCGAAGCGGCAGCAGCCACATGGTGCTGCTGGCAGGCCGGCTTGGCTCGGATGGGCCTTAAGCCCAGTCGGGCGCGGGAACTTTGTTTTAAAATAATTCCACCGACAGAAAATAAATCCTATAAAATAAAAATAAAAAATCTAGAAATGCCAAAACAAAGTTTCATCGTCTAAATGAAATATTTAGAACGAGATGAACATTTTCTTGGCCCTAAAATGCAATTTTGGAAAACTTGCAATTTTTCTAATGCAAATAAAATCCAAATAAAAAAATAAAATCCAACAAATGATTTTAACATTTTTCCTCCAATATTTCAATTGTTTTGGAGAAGTCATATTATCTCCCCTCATTTATTTTTATTATGAAATATTTTTCGGAGAGAAAAATAATTAAAATCAAAGATCCTCGTTTCAATATTCGATAAAAATCAAATATGGAACCCGGAAAATCCCCAACTCTCTCCGAGGGTCCTTGAGTTGCTTAGGATTTTCGGGGATTGCGGAACGAAGATGCAATAAAATATGATATGCATGAATGACCTACGTATAACATTCCAAATTGAAAATTTGGGATGTTACAAACCTACCCCCCTTAAGATGAATCTCGTCCTCGAGATTCGGGTTGACTAGAAAATAGGTGCGGGTGGTCCTTGCGAATATCATCCTCTCGTTCCCAGGTGGCTTCCTCCTCGGTATGGTGGCTCCACTGAACTTTGCAAAACTTAATAACCTTGCTGCGGGTGACTCGGCTGGCAAAGTCAAGAATCTTTTCTGGCTTCTCTTCATAAGTCAGGTTACTGTCCAATTGAATTGCCTCGAGGGGTACTGTATCTCTTAATGGTATATCGTCCATCTCCACATGGCACTTCTTCAACTGTGAGACGTGGAACACATCGTGAACTCCTGACAGTTCTTCTGGTAATTCCAGCTTGTAGGCAACTTCTCCCATCCGTTCCAAGACGCGATACGGTCCTACAAATCTCGGAGCTAACTTTCCCTTAACTCCAAAACGTTTCACTCCTCGCAAGGGTGATACTCGCAGATATGCTCTGTCTCCAATTTCATAGGTTACTTCCTTGTGTTTCGAGTCTGCATAACTCTTCTGCCTGGACTGAGCAATCTTCAGTCTATCTCGAATCACTTTAACCTTCTCCTCAGACTCCTTGATCAAGTCTGGTCCAAACAGCTGTCGGTCTCCTACCTCATCCCACATCAGCGGTGTTCTACACCTGCGTCCATACAGAGCTTCGAACAGTGCCATCTTCAACCTGGCTTGGTAGCTATTGTTGTATGAGAACTCTGCGTAAGGCAAATTGTCATCCCAACTAGATCCATAATCTAGCGCACAGGCTCTCAACATATCTTCCAGAATCTGGTTGACTCTCTCAGTCTGTCCATCTGTTTGCGGGTGAAATGCGGTACTGAACTCCAATCTCGTAACCAAGGTCTGGTGTAACTGATGCCAAAACTTTGAAGTAAACTGTGTTCCTCTATCTGATACGATGGTCCTCGGAACTCCATGCACACATACGATCCTGTACATATATATTTTGGCCAACTTCGCACTTGTATAGGTGGTTTTCACTGGGATAAAGTGAGCCACTTTGGTCAAGCGATCCACTACTACCCATATTGAATCATATCCTGCTTTGGTCCTAGGTAGTCCGGTGATAGTCCATGCCAAGTTTATCCCACTTCCATTCGGGTATTGGCATAGGCTGTAACAGTCCTGCTGGCTTCTGATGCTCTGCCTTCACTCTCTGACATACATCACATACGGCTACATACTCGGCAATATCCTTCTTCATACCAGTCCACCAGAAACGTTCCTTCAAGTCTAAATACATCTTGGTGTTTCCGGGGTGTATCGAGGATGGTGAGTCATGAGCCTCCTGAAGTATTAACTTCCTGATCTCTGGGTTATCACTACTAGGAAAAGGGCTATAGATGGGATGGACACTAATGGCGCACTGTACATGAGCTTCCTGATCTCTGGGATGGATCGCCTTTTCAGTTTTTAAAAAAATAAAAGAAAATGATGGAAATGTCAAAAAAATAAAAGAAAATAAGTTTCCCATGTGATATGTGGTCTAGTTGTTGGGAAAATTTACAAATATGAATTTCGACTTTATTTGCAAAATCTCTCTGGAAATTTGTAAAATGGGGATAACTTTTGCATACAAACTCGGATGAAAAAGTTTTTTATATGAAAAATCATCTACTCGAAAAGTTACATCCAAATTTAACCGGGGGAACCCCGTTAAACAACTTCAAAATCCCCAAAAACCTAACAGAAAAAAAGTTACGGGCCTTTCCAGATCTAGAGGCAAAAAATTCAAAAAAATTCAAACTTACTAGTGGCGCACCGTGGATGTGGTGCGCTACTAGTAACAGAAAAAAAATTGGTTTTGAATTTTTTTTTGAATTTTTTTCAAAAAATGATACGTAATATGACCGGGAAGTTTGAAATATTTTTCAAAATTTCATCATAGTCATGAACATGAACAAAGTCCTAGACATCAACAAGGTATAATAGGATTGATATGCTAGATATATCAACAAGTGCACGTGAAGTGAGCTATTCTTTGGGGTTGGATAGAACTCTGAAGTTAAGCGTGCTTGGGCTGGAGTAGTGTGAGGATGGGTGACATTTTGGGAAGTTTGACCACGGAGTGCGATTTGACCTGAGATTAAGCATATTGACCCGAGATTAAGCCATAGTGACCTGAGATTAAGAAAAAAAATTCTGAAAAAAAATTTGAAAAAAAAGTTGAAAAAAAAATTGAAAAAAAATTGAAAAAATATTGTTACTAATGGCGCACTTCTATGTGGTGCGCCATTAGAATACCAGATACTAATGGCGCACCGTGGGCTATTCTAATGGCGCACCAGCGGGTGCGCCATTAGTATACCAGATACTAATGGCGCACCACAGGTGCGCCATTAGAAAAAAAATCTAATGGCGTGGTACTAATGGCGCACCAGTAGTGCGCCATTAGTAGGCAAAACCAGTGCGCCATTAGTAGGCCTTTTCCTAGTAGTGTATTGGGTACATAAACTCGGTCCTCAAACCATAAGGTATCGTGCTCATCCTCACGAAAACCTTTGGCCTTTCCTTTGCTCATCTTCTCCTTTATCTCGGCAATCTCTTTGTCATCCTTCTGAGCTTCTCGAATCTTGTCCAACAATGTCGATTGAACCTCCATTGTCGCAATGAAACCTCTTGGAACAATCTCCAACCGAAGTTCCATGATATCTTCAGCTAACTCCTTCAGCAATCCCTTACTTTCAAGGATATTGGCATAACTCTTCCGGCTCAAGGCGTCTGCTACGACATTGGCCTTTCCTGGGTGATAGTGCAGCTTCATGTCATAATCCCTAATAAGCTCCAACCATCCCCTTTGCCTAAGCTTCAGCTCCTTTTGCGTGAAAATGTACTTTAAACTCTTATAATCCGTGTACACATCACAACGGTTCCCAATAAGGTAATGTCTCCAGGTTTTCAACGCATGCACTACGGCTGCTAACTCCAAATAATGGGTGGCATAGTTCAAGTCATGGGGTTTTAGTTGTCGTGAGGCATACGAAACAACTCTTCTGTCCTGCATAAGCACACATCCAAGTCCTAAGCGAGAGGCGTCGCAATAAACTTGGAACTCCTTATGTATATCTGGCAGTGTTAGCACTGGGGCTGTAGTTAAACGTTTCTTCAATTCTTGAAAACTTGCCTCACAATCTTCTGTCCATTTAAACTTGGTGTCCTTCTTCAATAACTCGGTCATTGGCTTAGCAATCTTGGAAAAATTCTCAATGAATCTCCGATAGTATCCTGCGAGTCCTAGGAAACTGCGGATCTCGCTAACTGAGGTGGGTGCCAACCATTCGATGGTTGGCCCGGACCTTCTTTGGGATCTACTGCTATACCTTCTCCTGATATAACATGCCCAAGAAATCCAACTTCCTTCAACCAAAACTCGCATTTGCTGAACTTGGCGTATAACTTGTGTTCCCTGAGTTTCTCGAGAACTAAACGCAAATGCTCCTTGTGCTCCTCTTATTCTTCGGGTATACCATTATATCATCAATAAACACCACAACAAACTTGTCCAAATACTCCATGAACACCTTGTTCATCATGCTCATGAAATAGGCAGGGGCGTTAGTCAGTCCAAACGACATGACCGTATACTCGTATAATCCATATCGCGTGGTAAATGCTGTCTTCGGTATATCCTTCTCACGGATCTTCAACTGATGGTATCCTGATCGTAGATCAATCTTCGAAAACACCTTAGCTCCTTGTAGTTGATCAAACAGATCGTTGATCATCGGCAGTGGGTACTTATTCTTGATAGTTACCTCATTTAAAGCGCGGTAATCAACAACCATCCTCAGGGATTTGAAGGAAATATGCCCTAGAGGCAATAATAAAGTTATTATTTATTTCCTTATATCATGATAAATGTTTATTATTCATGCTAGAATTGTATTAACCGGAAACATAATACATGTGTGAATACATAGACAAACAGATAGTCACTAGTAAGCCTCTACTAGACTAGCTCATTAATCAAAGATGGTTATGTTTCCTAATCATAGACATGTGTTGTCATTTGATTAATGGGATCACCTCATTAGAAGAATGATGTGATTGACATGACCCATTCCGTTAGCTTAGCACTTGATCGTTTAGTATATTGCTATTGCTTTCTTCATGACTTATACATGTTCCTATAACTATGAGATTATGCAACTCCGTTTACTCGGAGGAACACTTTGGGTACTACCAAACGTCACAACGTGAATCGGGTGATTATAAAGGAGTACTACAGGTGTCTCCAAAGGTACTTGTTGGGTTGGCGTATTTCGAGATTAGGTTTTGTCACTCCGATTGTCGGAGAGGTATCTCTGGGCCTTCTCGGTAATACACATCACATAAGCCTTGCAAGCATTACAACTAATGAGTTAGTTGTGAGATGATGTATTACGGAACGAGTAAAGAGACTTACCAAGAACGAGATTGAACTAGGTATTGGATACCGACGATCAAATCTCGGGTAAAGTAACATACCGATGACAAAGGGAACAACGTATGTTGTTATGCGGTCTGACCGATAAAGATCTTCAGAGAAAATGTAGGAACCAATATGGGCATCCGTGTCCCGCTTATTGGTTATTGACCAGAGATGTGTCTCTGTCATGTCTACATTGTTCTCGAACCGTAGGGTCCGCACGCTTAAGGTTTCGATGACGGTTATATTATGAGTTTATGTATTTTGATGTACCGAAGGTTGTTCGAAGTCCCGGATATGATCACGGACATGACGAGGAGTCTCGAAATGGTCGAGACATAAAGATTAATATATTGGACGGATATATTTGGACACCGGAAAGGTTCCGGAGAAGTTTGGAGCTCCGGAGGTTACGGAACCCCCGGAGGTATATGGGCCTTATTGGGCCCATGTAGGAGGAAGGGAGAAGGAACAAGGGAGGGCGCCCCCAAGCCCAATCCGAATTGGGGAGGGGGCCGCCCCTTTCCTTTCTCCTTCCCCTCTTCCTATTCCTACTACTAGTACTACTTCCTAATACTAGTACTCCTTCCTTCCCTCCAAATAAGATAAGGAAAGAGAGGGAAACCTACTTGGAGTAGGTTTCCTCCCCATGGCGCGCCCCCTTGAGGCCGGCCACCTCCTCCCTCCCTCCTTTATATACGGGGGTAGGGGGCACCCTAGAACACACAAGTTGATCTTGAGATCGTTCCTTAGCCGTGTGCGGTGCCCCCCTCCACCATATTCCACCTCGGTCATATCATAGCAGTGCTTAGGCGAAGCCCTGCGTTGGTAGAACATCAAGATCGTCACCACGCCGTCGTGCTGACGGAACTCCCTCTCCCCGGAGCTTTCTTTGGATCGGAGCCCGAGGAGCGTCATCGAGCTGAACGTGTGCCAAGAACTCGGGCGCCGAGTAACGGGCGCTGGATCGGCTGGATCGCGAGGAGAACGTCTGACTACTTCCTCTACGCCAGATCGACTCGGAGGCGCCGGAGTAACGGGCGCCGATCGGCTGGATCGCGAGGAGAACGTACGACTACTTCCTCTACGTTGTGATCGCTTCCGCTTTGGTCTACAAGGGTACGTAGACAATACTCTCCCATCTCGTTGCTATGCCATCACCATGGTCCTGTGTGTGCGTAGGAAATTTTCTGAAATTACCTCGTTCCCCAACAGGATTTATCCTTCTTCTCAACCAAAAGCACCAAAGCTCCCCAAGGTGATGAACTCCTTCGAATGTAACCTTTCTCCAATAACTCCTTGATCTGTTTCTTAATTTCCTCCAGATCATTTGCGGGCATTCGATAAGGTCTCTTGGATATTGGCCCTGTACCTGGCGATAGCTCTATCAAAAACTCGATGTCTCGATCCGGTGGCATGCCTGGTTACTCTTCTGGAAAAACATCCGGAAAATCCTTTGCTACATGCACTTCCTCCCGCACAACTCCTGTGAGGGTATTCACTTGGCTCCTCCTAGGCACATGCCTAGATACATACTTAATCCTTTTCCCCTTCGGGGTGGTGACATAAATCGACTTGCTAGCACAGTCAATACTTCCTCCATACTTTGACATCCAGTCCATACCTAATATCACATCCAATCCTTGTGACTCCAGGATAATTAGGTCGGACGGAAAAACATGTGTGCCAATGGTTAGGGGTATCTGGTTGCACCATCGGCTAGCCATATACTCTGCTCCAGGCGAGCTCACTAAAAGAGGGGTTCTAAGGGTTTGGGTTGGTAGTTTAAACTTATCCACAAATCCCCTTGATATGTATGAATGCGATGCACCAATATCGAAAAGAACAAGAGCGGTAAATGACTTAATCAAACACTTACCTATTACCGCGTCCGTCTGCTCTTCAACCTCCTCCATGTTAACGTGGTTCACTTGTCCTTTTTTGAATGGATTAGGCTTCTTCCCAGCGCTCCCATTTCCGTTTCCATTCCTTCCTTCACGGCAATCATTAGCATTGTGCCCTGTCTTCCCGCACTTAAAGCAAGTAACTTGACTTAGGTCTCTTTTGGCGGGTGTTGCTGGGTTGGAGCGGTTCTGATTGGTATTAACTTCGTCCCCATTTCCATTCTTAGCACCATTGTGGTTATGCGATCCTCCCCCTGTGTGGTTGTGACCTCCATGGTTATGAACAAGTCCTCCCGAGTTCGGGGTTAAACGAGGCTTCTGCGGAGCTCCCGAGTTATACTTCCCTTGTCCATATTTCCTTTTATGGCTCTCAATCTGCTGTTGCTTCCCTTCAATCATAAGAGCCTTATCTACCAACTCCTGGTAGTTGTTGAAGGTTGCCACCATCAACTGCATGCTCATCTCATCATTCAGCCCTTCCATAAGCTTCTCACCTTCATGCATCTGTGGCCACATCATCAGGGGCATAGCGTGATAACTTGATAAACTCATCCACATACTGGGCCACAGTACGGTTCCCCTGGCGTTAGTTGTGGAACTCCCACTTCTTCATCTGCATAGCTCCAGTTGAGACATGGGCGGTGCGGAAAGCTTGCTGAAACTGGTCCCAAGTAACATTGGCTATAGGAAAAGTAGCTGTGTAATTCTCCCACCATGAGGCTACTGGTCCATCCAATTGGTGTCTTGACAAAGCGCACCTTCTCCTTATCTGTGCAACTCCGCGGTGGTTAATTCCTTCAATACGGGCGTAGCCAATCATCAAGAACTATTGGCTCGGTGCTCTTTGGAAAACACCGGTAATTTGTAACCTTAGGAAGCGGGCTAAGTTGTCCACTGGCGGTGGGTTATTGTTGTTGTTGTTGCCCTGGTTCTGAACTAGCAATTGCATCAAAGCATTCTGCTGCTGGATCAACTGGGTGAGCTTCGGTGGGAAAGCAAAACCGGTGTCACGTCTCGGAGGCATCTGATGGGTTTAGATGGAAGAGATTAAAATAGAAAAAGGTCTAATGAGAAAGCACTACCCATATGCAACATGAGACAAACACAAACATTATCACTCCAATCAATCAAGCAAGGGCATACAAACGGTCTAGAACTATCATAAAAGTGCTCAACTACTACTAAATACATGGGGGAATACTATTAATATATGGTGGTCATCTAGAAATTTTGATCGGTGGAAGACTCCATGATGTCTGCTCCAGCTTCATCTTCGTAGTCATCCTCACTAGGATTGGAATCGGTGTCATCGATGATGATGTAGTTGTCCGGGCAAGTGGGGTCGTCGTCTTCTTCTCCCGGTGCTGGTCCTCCCATGAATACTTCGATCTTCATAACCAGGTCGTCATTCTTCTCCAGTAGTGTCTTGATTTCCTCCTCATATCCATCGCGCGTAAACTTGAGTTATTCCTCCAGCTCGATGATCCTGGTCTTCGCCTTCTTCAACTCCATCATGTCCACAAGACATCCGGTTCTCCCCGACGCCGAATGTGTGGTTTAGCTCCTGGATGAAAGCTGCAATGGATCTATCCTTCTTGGTGCTGATTACTTCCCATTGCTTGTCTCGGCCCACATATTTGATAAATGGTGTCCTTAAGTTCCTGTTGTAGACTTCTCCGGTCGTCCCATGGTAATGTGGGCTGCCATGCTCTTGCCTAGACTCGGTGGGTGCTTCAAAGAAAATTCTATGGGTTTAGAAGTTGGCGAACGTCCTTCCTGGAACTTGTACTTGAATCATCCAGCGCTCCTCTTCTGGTAAGGTGGCGTTGTACGTCTCAATGAAGCTTGGTATTCCAATGTTCAAGTATCTAGTGACTTCCTTTAAGTGGCGTCCAAAAGGTGTGTCTTCATCCGGTTGTGCAAACTTGTTCTTCACCTCCGTCATCCTAAACAGTGGAAAAATGGAGAGGGGTAACAAATGAGTAGAGAAGAGTGACCTATGGTTTATCTTAGTGGTCGTGTCCTACACTCAACGTGTGCTCTGATACCATCTTGTAGCGACCCGACCTCAGATGGTCAAGTCTCTGTGTTTCAGTGTCATCCTGGATCGATGTCTTGACACACACAGTACTCGAAGGATTTATAACAGAGTAGCAATCACACACTTATTACATCGAAGGTCTCAAAAGAGAACTTATTACAATAATATGGCTTAAGGGCCATCTAATGCGATAACAGCGGAAGGCTTGGAAAATAAAGTGAGTCCATCAACTCCAACGGCATAGCTGAGCTGCACGGCAACGACCTAACGAACCTTACTCCTCGTCTGAAAAGTCTGCAACATAATACGTTGCAACCCGAAAACGGTTCAGCACATGGAATATGCTGGCAATATAACACAGTAGAGCAAGAATAGAATAATGCTATCAATACATGCATATTTGGCTGGTGGAAAGCTCTATGGTTATAGTTTTGCGAAAAGCAAATTTTGCCCTAGTACAAAGGAATAGATTTTAATTTAACTATCATGGTGGTTGAAACATTGAGAAGGTATAACCCCAACTCAATCCCAATTAAAGTAATTAACAACCCAACAATATTAATTAAGAGTGATGAGATACGTGTGATAACCCAAATACTAGATACTCAAGAATTGTCCATAACCGGGGACACGGCTAACCATGATTAGATTGGACACTCTGCAGAGGTTTGCGCACTTTTCCCCACAAGAATCGATCGCCTCCGTTGTTTTCTTGCACTGCACGTTGTTTGAGAAACGGATGACCGAGACACAGTCTTTCAGAAACATTAACTCTCTACTCTGGGTAGACCATACATAACCTACAAAACCCACTACCTGCTGATCTACCTCTTCAAGAGCTTCACGTAACCTACTCAACTATGCTAGAGCCCATAATAGCTTGTGGCTGCACACGGAAGTTTCTAGCATGAATCATCTCATTTCCCTTTAAGCACAGGTGGCGGTCCATAGGAAGATCACACGGGTACCACAGGATTTCAAAAAGAAAAGCAGACAACCTTTGGGTTCCCCAGGTGCCTCAATCCACCCAGATGTTAATTTAAGTTGCCACCTTAAGTTGAACCATTAATTAACAATCTCACATCTGTCATGGATTCTCTCAAACCCAAACCACGTCTACGAGCATAGCACAGCAATAAGCAACGCGTAGAAGTAACTACCAAGGGTTTGATAATAACAGGACAATAGGTTCTACCTCATCAACTACTTCCCAACCCACAAGTTAATGACATCCTAATCATGCAATGTTTGAGGATTGAACTAATGCATAAAAACTGGGTATGAAAAGAGTATGATCAATGTGTTACTTGCCTTGCTGACGATCCGAGAATCCTATAGACTCGTAGTAACACGCTTCACACTCCGGGAATTCAATCGCAAACAAACAATAACATACATAAGCAACAAGCAAAGATGCACAAGCAAAACTCAAATAAGAGGGGTTGACCGGAGAGTTCAACTTAAGAACTCCGGTTCGCAAAAAGAATCAAACCAAACGGAGCAACGAAACTTAAACGGCGAAAGAAACAAGATCCGTTTACTAATCTGAACTAGGGTCAAATTTTACAGTACAAAAATCTTGTTTAAGTTGATCAAACGGAAAGAGGGTTTCGAGAAGAAACTCTAGGCGCTTGAATTGCCTGATTCCAACAAACGAGTGAAAAGATAAACAGAAACTAAGATCGGATCAGAAATCGCGATCAGAAAAATCGCGGAATAAATCCGAGAAAAAGAAAAACTGACGAACAGACTAACGAACGAACGTTTGTTATCTGGATCTAAACGAAGAACGCGTTCGTTAAAACGAACGAACGCTGGCTAAATAAATAAACAGGATAAAAACTGACCTATTTAAAAAAAATGGAAACTAGGGTTTTCTAAAAAAATCGAACGGTTTTCCTCAGAAAACCGGTGATGGCCAATGACTACCTCGGCTCGGCTCGGTGAGACTCGGTCTTGGCGGGTCGGCGTGGGGTGGCGGGCGGCGACGAGGCTCGCTGCGGCGCGAAAGTGGCCCGGCTTCTGTGTGATGGCGAGGCTCGGCGGCTCGAGGCGGTGGTGGCGGGTGGTGGTGGTGGTTTGGCGGGGTGGCGGGTATTTAAAGAGGGGGGCTGCTTGGAGGAGGGGGCAAGGCGCGAGAGTGAGTCCGCTCAGACTCGGGTCTGGCGGGCGGCGGGCCTTGTGAGGCGGCGGCGGTCAAGCCTAGCACTACTGGGCCTTAGGCTCAGTAAGGAACTTTTTTTAAAAAATAATTCCGCCGACAGAAAATAAGTCCTATAAAATAAATATAAAAAATCTAGAAATGCCAAAACAAAGTTTCATCGTCTAAATGAAATATTTAGAACGAGATGCACATTTTCTTGGCCCTAAAATGCAATTTTGGAAAACGTGCAATTTTTCTAATGCAAATAAAATCCAAATACACTCAAATAAAATCCAACAAATGATTTTAACATTTTTCCTCCAATATCTCAATTGTTTTGGAGAAGTCATATTATCTCCCCTCATTTATTTTTATTATGAAATATTTTTCGAAGAGAAAAATAATTAAAATCAAAGATCCTCATTTTAATATTCGATAAAAATCAAATATGAAACCCGGAAAATCCCCAACTCTCTCCGAGGGTCCTTGAGTTGCTTAGGATTTTCGAGGATTGCGGAACGAAGATGCAATAAAATATGATATGCATGAATGACCTACGTATAACATTCCAAGTTGAAAATTTGGGATGTTACAATAATTGTTTAAAATCACAGAAGCGTGATAAAATTCTGGATTTTTACAAAAGATTGATATAGAAATTGGCTACGTTTTTGTTAATTTTTCAGAATTATTGGAGTTACAGAAGTATTCGAAGTTTTTAGATTACTACAGATTGTTCTATTTTTTTCATAGATTCTGTATTGTGTGCTAATTTTGATGAATATATGGATTGTATTGGAGGGTATAAGCCATGGAAAAGTTAGAATACAGTAGATATAATGAAAAAATAAAATATGAATGGGTTTGCAATAGTACTTAGAGTAGTGATTTGCTTTCTTATACTAGCGGATCAAACAAAGGTTTTGTTCAGTTTTGTGTGATTGAAGTTTTCAAGTTTTGGGTGAGATCACGATGGATGAAGGAATAAGGAGTGAAAATAGCCTAAGCTTGGTGATGCCCCATGGCACCCCAAGTTATTATTCAAAGAGGAACAAGCAACTAAGCTTGGGGATGCCCCGAGAAGGCATCCCCTCTTTCTTCTAACGACCATCTGTATTTTACTTGGAGCTTTATTTTTATTCATCACATATCGTGAGTTTTTCTTGGAGCGTCTTGTATTATATGAGTATTTGCTTGTTTTGATTTTTAGTTTGTGTCATCTATCCTTGCTAGACACACCTATTTGAGAGAGCCAAAATTATGCTATGATTTGTTAGAATTGCTCTTTATGCTTCACTTAAAAAAATATTTTGAGCTATGTAATTGCTCTAGTGCTTCACTTATATATTTTTTAGCATGGTGTGCTTTAATATTTTTGAAGAAGTGCTCTCATGCTTCACTTAGATTTATTTGAGAGTTAGTAATTTTTTTGATAAATTATCTCATGCTTCACTTATATTACTTTGAGAGACAAAAATTTTTATGCTTATGTTCTTCACTTAAATTTGATTTGGCTTATCGAAAGCAACATATGAAATTAGTCCCGAAGTGAAAGATATTCAAGAGGGATACAAGAAAAACTTTCATGAAGATCATTGGACAAAACAAACTTGATTATTTGTAATAGTTTTGAGATATGATGATAGTGATATGTGAGTCATGTTGGTGAGTAAATATGCTTTAGTAAGAATATTGGTGCTAAGGTTTGTGATTCCCTATGCAAGCACGAAAGTCAATAGTTATGCAATGAAATTACATCCTACTTGTGGTGCATTATTCGGTGTTAGTTATGCTTATTGCTCGCTTATGTGATTTTACATTTCTTGGTTGGTTGATTCTCAATCTATTTGCTAGCCTCCACTTGTACTAAGTAGAAATATTACTTGTGCATCCAAAATCTTTTAACCCAGTTTGGCCATATGAGTCCACCATACCTACCTATATGCGGTATTCCGGTACCGTTCTAAGCAAATTTGTATGTGCCATCTCTAATTTTCAAAATAATTTTTCCTTTTTGTGTGCTCGTACTGCTCATGAAGCGGCAGGGGTGGCCAATATTTTCCATGCTAGATGTGTTATTCTCAAGATGAGTGTTTATTCACTTGTCATTGCACGAGAGTACGGGGATGCCCAGTCCCGAAATGAAAAAGAAATTTATTTTATGTTGTCAAATAATAAATTCCTTGGAAAGTGTTGGTATGGAAGGCACCCGTGGATACGGCTAGCCATGGATTGTGAAAGAATGGTGGAAAAGGGAATAAACTTTATTTTCTGCGTGGAAACCGCCTATGGTATATCTAGCATGGAAAGTGTTGGGAATTACTTGGTCATTTTCATTGACGGGAAAAGTATGCCTCTCAAAAAAACTAGCTCTCAATTTTTGCTTTGAGCTCTGGCACCTATACAAATCCCTACTTCCCTCTGCGAAGGGCCTCTCTATTTACTTTATGCAATTTTTATTTGAGTCTCCATCTTCTTTTATAAAGCACCAACTAAGGGGCACTATGATCGTACATGAGCATTGGATGTAGCTAATATGTGAGTGCGTTTCACTATGATCAGGGGCACTAAGGGGCACCATTTACTTGCAACATGATTTCTCCCGTGACCTCAAGAACAAAAGTAACTACTCACAAACAATGAACATGCTCATGATCAGAGGGGTATTCATATGCATAATGGATCTAAACATATAATCTTCCACCAAATAAACCATATAGTAATCAACTACAAGATGTAATCAACACTACTAGTTACCCCCTAGCAACAATCTATAGTTCCAGTAACAAGATTGAATACAAGAGATGAACTAGGGTTTGAGATGAGATGGTGCTGGTGACGATGTTGATGGAGATATCCCTCTCCAAGATGGGAGAGTTGTTGGTGATGGTGATGAGGATGATTTCCCCCTCTGGGAGGGAAGTTCCCCCGGCAGAATCGCTCTGCCGGAGGGCAAAAGTGCTCCTGCCCAAGTTCCGCATCGAGAAGACGGTGCTTTGTACCGAAAGCCTCTCTCTTATTTTTTCTAGGTCAAAATGACTTATATACCAGAAGATGGGCACCGAAGGTGGGCCGAGGAGGCCACAACCCACCAGGGCACGCCATGGGGGACCTGGCGCGCCTAGGTGGGTTGTGCCCACCTGGTGGCCCCCCTCTGGTAGTAATTGGCTCCAATATTTCTTAAATATTCCATAAAAAATCCCCGTCAAGTTTCAGCTCATTTGGAGTTGTGCAGAATAGGTAGCTTGACGTAGCTTTTTCAGGTCCTGATTTCCAACTGCCGGAATTCTCCCTCTTTGTGTGTTCCTTGCAAATTATGAGAGAAAAGGCATTAGAATTACTCCAAAAAGCATTATTATGGATAAAAACATTATAAATAATAGTATGAAAACATGATGCAAAATGGACGTATCAACTCCCCCAAGCTTAGACCTCGCTTGTCCTCAAGCGAAAACCAAAATCGGAAAACATGTCCACATGCTTTGAGAGAGAGGTGTCGATAAAAACAAAATACGGACATAGAAGCATCATGTTGATTATTATAACAACAACAAAATTTAACATAGGACTTTATAAAAGAACTTTTGTCATAGAACTTGCATCATATACTTCCTACGAATAAGTAACAGTTCATCACATAATCGAAGTATAAAGCAAAAAATCTATTAGAAGCCAACGAACTATGTTCTCAGTCAACTTTGCAACTACAATTCATCATCTTTTCAGGAAGGGTCACGTATCGGAGCCTTTAGGCAAGTTCACATACTCAACCATCATACAGTCTTCTATGATTGCTAACACTCACCTTGTACTCATGAACAAAATGGTTCAACCGGACACATAGAAAGATAGGGGCTTATAATTTCGCCTCCCAACATACTCACCTCAAGAGTGATGTCAACAATAATAACTCATGCTATCTATATTCAACTGGACATATGTGCCTAGATCTTTCCTCACCACATGACGCTTGCCAAAAGAGAAAATAAAAAGGAATGGAGGGATAACTTTGACTCTTTGCATGAAAGTAAAAGATAGGTCCTTCGCAGAGGGAAGCAGAGGCTGCCATGCGCTTATTTGTTTGCATGCTCAATCCCTTAGTGCAAGAGAACGTCACGTTGTATTGCCCCTTAAGATGACAACCTTTATTATGCAGTCTGTCGCTTTTATTCTTTGCCATCCAAGTTCGTACAACGCTCAATCTTCTCTTACACTAAATGATCTCGCATATTTAGAAGCAATTTTTATTGCCTTTTATCACCGATGAAAACTTACTTGAAGGATCTTTTTCAATCATAGGTAGGTATAGTGGACACTAGAAAAAGATTTGGGTTTAAG
Organism: Aegilops bicornis; assembly: GCA_021605145.1. NCBI lineage: Eukaryota > Viridiplantae > Streptophyta > Magnoliopsida > Poales > Poaceae > Aegilops > Aegilops bicornis. Next base: position 334,130,078 of record CM038673.1, on the reverse strand, counting down.
GGTTTTTGGATGCACAAGTAGTATCTCTACTTAGTGCGCAATTTTTGGCTAGCAAAGATAGGGGGAAAGCATCACATGTTAAAGGATCTATGACAATATGACTTCTATGTGAATATAAACAAACATAAACCATTAAGTTGTCTTCCTTGTCCAACATCAACAATTTTGGCATATAATATTTTGATGAGGGCTCACAATCACAAAAGATTTCTAGGATAGTATATCTATATGTGAATCTTCCCTTCCCTTATTAATTCTTTCATGAGTTGCATCATTGACTAATGCTATGTTTGTCAATCTCTAATACAATTTTCTTACTTATACTTCTCCTTATGTGGTGCTATCACCTACCATAGGATTAGTATATGATCTTATTGATTTATTTTCCTTTCCCTTATTCTTTCTTTCTTATTTATTTTCTTTATTTGCAACATGAAAGTAAACAAAGCAAAACTCAAGCTAAACTTTATTATATAACTTGGATCCGATAACAATGAAAGATCACTAAGCAAACTCTCAAAGAAGAAAAGATTGAACTAAACTTTATTCATCTAAGCAAAAGATAGAAATAAAATAAGTAAAAAGATACTGGGATGATACGATAGAGGGGCACCTCCCCCAAGCTTGGCGGAAGCCAAGGGCTGGATCTACGGTGATTTCCTTGCCCATGTCTCCCTTGATAGCATCTGTGGGCTCCTCCCTCTTCGTCTCGATCTTCATCAGCCAAGCATCTTCTTCCATGGGGTCGGATGAGCAGGAAGACATGATGCCTAGCTTGACAAATCTGACCAGAAACAGCAAGAAAAGAGAACAGAGGATTTTCTCTGCGATACGATGGTTAACAGGTTCAGGAAGTATATATAGATTTTTTTCTCTTGGAGGACAAGCATATGGAACAAAAATGGAGTAGGGGAGGTGTCCCAGGTGGGCACAACGCTTCTTGGAAGTTTCTTTATTTCCAAAATTTTAAAATATTTCAAAACTGACAAAAAATATGTTTGCAAATTTCTCGGAGTCCGTTTACTTACCGTATCACGTACCTCCTTATTTTGACGATTCTGGAGTGTTCTGGAAGGAATCTTTTATGTGTTCCTCGGTGTCAAAGTTTGGATAATATTACTTTCAACATTAATAGGCGTACCTGAAATATAATGCTTTATTCGTTACCCGTTGACAACCTTCGGGTTAGTGCCTTTGAAATTATTTATTTTGATGGCTCCAGACCGGTAAACCTCCTCGATGACATAGGGGCCTTCCCATTTGGAGACAAGTTTGCCTGCAAAGAATCCAAAATGAGAGTTGTACAAAAGAACATATTCTCCGACTTTAAACTGACGTTTTTGAATTCTAATGTCATGCCATATTTTAACTTTTTCTTTGAATAACTTTGCATTTTCATAAGCTTGGGTTCTCCATTCATCCAATGATCTTATATCAAACAACCTCTTTTCACCAGCAAGTTTGAAATCATAATTGAGTTCTTTAACTGCCCAATATGCTTTATGTTCTAACTCAAGAGGTAAATGACAAGCCTTACCATAAACCATTTTGTAAGGAGATAAACCCATAGGATTTTTATATGTTGTTCTATAAGCCCAAAGTGCATCATCTAATTTCTTAGACCAATTCTTCCTGGACCTATTAACAGTCTTCTGCAAAATTAATTTTATTTCTCTATTGCTTAGCTCAACTTGACCACTAGACTGAGGATGATAAGGTGATGCAATTATATGTTTAACATCATACTTAGCAAGCATCTTACCGAAAGCACCATGAATAAAGTGTGAACCACCATCAGTCATTAAATATCTAGGGACTCCAAACCTTGGTAAAATAACTTCCTTAAGCATTTTAATTGAGGTGTTGTGATCAGCACTACTGGTTGGAATAGCTTCTACCCATTTAGTAACATAATCGACAGCAACCAAAATATGTGTATACCCATTAGAGGAAGGAAAATGTCCCATGTAATCAAATCCAAAAACATCAAATGGTTCAATAGCAAGAGAATAGTTCATAGGCATTTCCTGACGCTTACCAATATTACCTATTCTTTGGCATTCATCACAAGAAGAGACAAACTTACATGCATCCTTGAAGAGAGTAGGCCAATAAAATCTAGATTGCAATACCTTGTGAGCAGTTCTATCTCCAACATGATGCCCTCCATAAGCCTCGGAGTGACATTTCCGTAGGATTTGTTCCTGTTCATTCTCAGGTACACAACGTCTAATAATACCATCTACTCCTTCTTTCTAAAGATGTGGGTCATCCCAGAAGTAATGTCTTAAATCATAAAATAACTTTTTCTTTTGTTGGTAAGTAAAGCTAGGTGGCAAATATTTAGCAACAATGTAATTAGTATAGTCAGCATACCAAGGAGTACTATTAGAAACATTTATTGTGGCTAATTGCTCATCAGGAAAACTATCATCAATAGGAAGTGGGTCATCAAGCACATTTTCAAGTCTAGACAAGTTATCAGCTACGGGGTTCTCAGCTCCTTTTCTATCAATGATATGCAAATCAAATTCTTGTAACAAGAGAACCCAACGAATAATTCTCGGTTTAGCATCTTTCTTTTCCATAAGATATTTAATAGCAGCATGGTCTGTGTGAACAGTTACTTTGGAATCAACAATATAAGGTATAAACTTAGCACAAGCAATCACCACTGCTAAGAATTCTTTTTCAATAGTAGCATAATTTCTTTGAGCACTGTCTAGAGTTTTACTAGCATAATGAATAACATTGAATTTCTTATCAACTCTTTGTCCTAGAACATCACCCACAGCATAATCGCTAGCATCACACATAATTTCAAAAGGCAAGTTCCAATCAGGTGGTTGGACAATAGGTGCTGTAATTAAAGCTTTCTTGAGTGTTTCAAAGGCTTATAAACAATCATCATAAAAAAAAGGAATATCCTTTTGCAAAAGATTAGTGAGAGGCCTTGAAATTTTAGAGAAGTCTTTAATAAACCTCCTATGGAAACCAGCATGGCCTAGGAAACTACGAATACCTTTGATGTCCTTGGGATATGGCATTTTCTCAATAGCATCAACCTTAGCTTGGTCCACTTCAATACCTTTTTCAGAAATTTATGACCCAAGACAATGCCTTCATTAACCATAAAGTGGCACTTCTCCCAATTCAAGACAAGATTTGTTTGCTCACATCTGTGCAAAACTCGATCAAGAGTGCTTAAACAATCATCAAAAGACTTCCCATAAACAGAGAAGTCATCCGCCTCAACAATCTTTTCACAAAAGTCAGAGAATATAGCCATCATGCATCTTTGAAAAGTAGCAGGTGCATTACATAAACCAGAAGGCATACCTCTATAAGCATAGGTTCCAAAAGGACAAGTAAAAGTAGTCTTTTCTTGATCAGGTTGAGAAATAGGTATTTGTGAAAAGCCAGAATATCCATCAATGAAGCAAAAGTGTGTGTGCTTATATAATCTTTCAAGCATTTGATCAATAAAAGGCAAAGGGTAATGATCTTTTCTAGTAGCTTTATTTAATTTTCTAAAATCAATTACCATTCTATACCCTGTAACGATTCTTTGTGGGATAAGTTCATTCTTATCATTAGGAACAATAGTAATACCTCCTTTCTTAGGGACACCATGAACATGACTTACCCATCTACTATCAGCTATGGGATAGATTATACCTACTTCCAGAAGTTTTAACATTTCCGTTCTTACCACCACTTTCATCTTCGGATTTAACCGACGTTGGTGATCAACAACTGGTTTAGCATCAGGTTCCATATTAATTTTGTGCTGACATAGAGTGGGACTAATGCCCTTTAAATCATCAAGAGTATATCCAATAGCAGCTCGGTGCTTCCTTAGAACTTTCAATAATCTTTCTTCTTCATGTTCTGAAAGGTTAGCACTGATAATAACAGGATATATTTTCTTTTCATCAAGATAAGCATATTTCAAAGTGTCAAGCAATTGTTTTAATTCAAACACAGGATCACCTTTAGGTGGAGGAGGACCTCCTAGAGTTTCAATAGGCAAATTGTGTTTAAGTAGAGGACGTTGTTCAAAGAAAATATCATCTATTTCATTTCTTTCATGCATATATAAATCATTTTCATGGTCTAGCAAGTATTGCTCTAAAGGATCAGTAGGTGGCATAGCGATAGAAACAAGACCAATTAATTCATCCTTACTAGGCAATTGTTTTTCATGATGATTTCTACTAAACTTGGAAAAATTAAACTCATGAGATTCGTCACCAAATCTAACACCCACAATTTGTTTTTGGCAGTCTATTTTAGCATTAACACTGTTCAAGAAAGGTCTACCAAAAATAATGGGACGGAAGTCATCTTGTGGGGAACCAAGAACAAAAAAATTAGTAGGGTATTTTACTTTCCCACACAAGACTTCAACATCTCTAATAATCCCACAAGGTGATATGGTGTCTCTATTTGCAAGTCTAATATTAACATATATGTCTTCTAACTCTGTAGGTGCTATGTCTTCCCTAATTTCTTGATATAACTTGTAAGGAATAGCACTCACACTAGCACCCATGTCACATAAACCATGATAACAATGATCTCCTATTTTAACTAAAATGACAGGCAGCCCAACAACTGGTCTATTTTTATCCCTTTTATCGGGTTAGCAATTCTAGCAGCTTATGCACAGAAGTAGATAACATGCCCATCCACATCTTCTGCTAAGAGATCTTTAACCGTAGCAAAATTAGGTTCAACTCTAATTTGTTCATCAGGTTTAGGTGTTCTAACAGAGATTTTTTACCACATTTGAAACTTTAGCATGTTCCTTTATCCTAATAGGAAAAGGAGGTTTCTCAATATAAGCAGTAGGAACAACTGGATCAACATTATAAAGAGTTTATTCTTTAACCGATACTGGTTCTTTAATTTCTTCTTTAATAGGTGAGTGATATTTAAACCAGTTCTCTCTAGGGAGTTCAACATGAGTAGCAAATGAATCACAAAAGGAAGATATTATCTCAGAGTCAAGTCCATATTTAGAGCTAAACTTTTGAAAAGCATCGGTATCAATAAAAGATTTAACACAATCATACTTAAGCTTTATGCCTGACTCTTTACCTTCGTCGAGTTCCCAATCTTCAGAGTTGCGTTTAATTCTTTCCAAAAGATCCCACCGGAATTCAATAGTTTTCTTCATAAAGGAACCAGCACAAGAAGTATCCAACATGGTTTGATCATTACGAGAAAGCCGAGCATAAAAGTTCTGAATAATAATTTCTTTTGAGACCTCATGATTGGGGCATGAATATAACATTGACTTAAGCCTCCCCCAAGTTAGAGTGATACTTTCTCCTTCGCGGGGCCAAAAATTATATATAATTCCGATCACAATGAACTAGATGCATAGAATAATTTTTTGGTGAAACTCCAATTTTAAATGATTCCAATTCCATGATCCAATATCATCGCATAGCCTATACCATGCCAATGCTTTTCCCTTCAAAGATAAAGGGAAAACCTTTTTCATAACTTCATCCCTGGTTAAACCTGCAAGCTTTAACAATCCACAAATTTGTTCTACATGTATCAAGTGCATATCAGGATGTTATGTTCCATCTCCTGCATAAGGATTAGCTAGCAGTTGTTCTATCATACCCGAAGGAATTTCATATTCAATATTTTCAGTAGGTGCAGTAGATTGAGGGGCAATTAATTGTGGTTCCGGACGAGGTGAAGATACCCCGAATAAACCCCTCAAAGGATTGTTTTCCATAGTAGCAAGTGGCAATAAATTTCAGCACACTATATAAATGTTTGCTTACTGAATTCCACTTACCAAAGGCGCTTCACTCCCCAACAACGGTGCCAGAAAATAGCCTTGATGACCCACAAGTATAGGGGATCAATTGTAGCTCTTTCAATAAGTAAGAGTGTCGAACCCAACAAGGATCAGAAGGAAATGACAAGTGGTTTTCAGTAAGGTAATGTTTGCAAGTGCTGAAACTGTAAGTAGCGAGTAGTTTGACAGCAAGATAATTTGTAACAAGCAAGTAACAATAGTAGAAATAAATATGCAGCAAGGTAGCCCAATCCATTTGAGGCAAAGGATAGGCCAAAACATGATAAGCAAAGCGTTCTTGAGGGTGCACGGGAATTTCATCTAGTCACTTTCATCATGTTGGTTTGATTTGTGTTCGCTACTTTGATAATTTGATATGTGGGTGGACCGATGCTTAGGTGATGTTCTTACTTGAACAAGCCTCCTACTTATGATTAACCATCCCGCAAGCATCCGCAACTACGAGAAAAGTATTAAGAATAAATTCTAACCATAGCATTAAACTCTAGGATCCAATCGGTCCCTTACGGAGTAGTGCATAAATTGGGGTTTAAGTTTCTGTCACTCTCACAACCCACCATCTAATTACTACTCCACAATGCATTCCCTAGGCCCAAATATGGTGAAGTGTCATGTAGTCGACGTTCACATGACACCACTAAGGGAATCACAACATACATACTATCAAAATATCGAACACATATCAAGTTCACATGATTACTTGCAACATGATTTCTCCCGTGACCTCAAGAACAAAAGTAACTACTCACAAACAATGAACATGCTCATGATCAGAGGGGTATTCATATGCATAATGGATCTAAACATATAATCTTCCACCAAATAAACCATATAGTAATCAACTACAAGATGTAATCAACACTACTATTTACCCCCTAGCAACAATCTATAGTTCCGGTAACAAGATTGAATAGAAGAGATGAACTAGGGTTTGAGATGAGATGGTGCTGGGGAAGATGTTAATGAAGATTGCCCTCCCCAAGATGGGAGAGTTGTTGGTGATGATGATGAGGATGATTTCCCCCTCCGGGAGGGAAGTTCCCCCGGTAGAATCGCTCCTCCGGAGGGCAAAAGTGCTCCTGCGCAAGTTCCACATTGAGACGGCGGTGCTTCGTTCTAAAATCCTCTCCTTATTTTTTTTCTAGGTCAAAATGACTTATATACCAGAAGATGGGCACCAAAGGTGGGCCGAGGAGGCCACAACCCACCGAACACGCCCGAGGCTGGCGCGCCAGTGGGTTGTGCGTGCACTGTGCCCCCCCTCTGGTAGTAATTGGCTCCAATATTTCTTAAATATTACATAAAAAATCCCCATCAAGTTTCAGCTCATTTGGAGTTGTACAGAATAGGTAGCCTGATGTAGCTTTTTCAGGTGTAGAATTCTAGCTGCCGGAATTCTCCCTCTTTGTGTGTTCCTTGCAAAGTATGAAAGAATAGGCATTAGAATTACTCCAAAAAGCACTATTATGCATAAAAACATTATAAATAACAGAAAGAAAACATGATGCAAAATGGATGTGTCAGTTGCTAATGGATATACTTGAGTATTGAAATCTTCATGTCAAAACTAGACTATTGCTTTGAACCATATAAAAGTTCAAATGTACATGCTACAAAAGAAAAGAAAATGTGATGAACATGTTAGGTAGCATTCCACAACAATTTTTTTTTATCATTTACCTACTCGAGGACGAGTAGGAATTAAGGTTGGGGGTGCTGATATGTCTCCAACGTATCTATAATTTTTGCTTGTTCCATGTTGTTATATTATCATTCTTGTATGTTTTACAATCATTTTATAGCAAAATTATATCATTTTTTGGGACTAACCTATTGACATAGTGCCCAGTGCCAGTTGTTATTTTTTTCTTTTTTTTTACTTCGCAGAATATCAGTACCAAACAGAGCCCAAACGCAGTGAAACTTTTTGGAGATTTTTTCTGGGCCAGAAGACACCTGATGGGCCAAATAAGTACCGGGGGGGGGGGGGGGGGCTACGAGGGGAGCACAACCCACCAGGGTGCCCAGGTGGGTTGTGCCCACCTCGGTGGCCTCCCGCACCGTCTATTTGCCCTATAAATCCCCAGATATTCCAGAAACCCTAGGGAGTCGACGACACACAATTCCAGCCGCCGCAAGTTCCAGAACCACGAGATCCAATCTATACACCATCACGGAGGGGTTCATCATCCTCATTGGTGCCTCTCCGAGGATGCGTGAGTAGTTCATCATAGACCTACGGGTCCGTAGTCAGTAGCTAGATGGCTTCCTCTCTCTCTCTTTTGATTCCCAATACAATGGTCTCTAGGAGATCTATTTGATGTAACTCTTTCTACGGTGTGTTTGTTTGGGATCCGATGAACTTTCAGCTTATGATCAGATCTATATCCATGAATATTATTTGAGTCTTCTTTTGATCTCTTATATGCATGATTATTTATAGCCTCATATTCCTTCTTCGAATCTTTGGTTTGGTTAGGCCAACTAGATCAATTTTTCTTGCCATGGGAAGAGGTGCTTTGTGATGGGTTCGATCATGCGGTGTTATTTCTAGTGACAGAAGGGGCAGCAAGACACACATGTATCGTTGCTATTAAGGATAACAAGATGGGCGCTGTTCCTACATGAATAGATCTCGTCTACATCATGTTATCGTTCTTATTGCATTACTCTATTTCTCCATGTACTTAATACACTAGATGCATGCTGGATAGCGGTCGATGTGTAGAGTAATAATAGTAAATGCAGGCAGGAGTCAGTCTACTAATCTTGGACGTGATGCCTATATTGATCATTGCCTTGGATATCATCATAATTATTCGATCTTCTAACAATTGCCCGACAGTAATTTGTTTACGCACCGTATGCTATTTCTTGAGAGAAGCCATTAGTGAAATCTACAGCCCCGGGGTCTATACTTTATCGTATTTGTTTTGAGATCTATTTTTATTTGCTTTTGATTTCAGATCTATTATTCCAAAAAATATACCTTGCTGCACTTTTTGTTACTTATTTTATTTCCATTTTATCGAGATCTATTTATCCAATCTACCACATATTTTATTGCGTCAACTTGACAATCTCTAGCGTCGTTACCCAAAAAAGGGATTGACAACCCCTTATAAGCGTCGGGTTGCAAGTATTTGTTCTTTGTGTGCAGGTACCGTTTACATAGTGTTGCTTGGTTCTCCTACTATATTGATACTTTGGTTACATAACTGACGGAAATACCTACCGTAGCTGTGCTGCATCATCCCTTCCTCTTTGGGGAAATACCGACGTAGTTGAAGCGACATCATCCCCTTATGTCTAATCAATAAATTTAGATTGAATACTCTACCCTCGTAAACGGTTGCGATCCCCTATACTTGTGGGTTATAAATACGCATTAACCACCGCGCGGGATAATGGTATATGGAACCCTTGGCGTCATACGATTTCTCCCGAAAGCTCGACAGACGTTATAGTTGAGCGGCACGCGCCCCGGTGATCCGTAACTGCCTGCTTTGTATAATGAGGTATGCTAGGATTGGGCCCGGCTGTCCTCACAACACGTAGGAGTGCTTAGGACAATAGGCCCATGACCCCTTCGCACTTAGGATGTAGACCGGCGTCCTGGCCTATCTGGAGAGCCTAGGTAGGAGTACGACATGTTGATTTTCCGAGGCCGGTCATTACCCGGAAAAGTGTGTCCGCCCAGAGGTAATCGAGCATATCGGGTAATGTGGTGCACCCTTGTAGGGAAGCAATCTATTCAAATAGTCGTGTCCACGGTAACAGGATGCTTGGAGTTGTACCCTGATCTACTACAACTAGAACCGGATACTATTGTATTACTTCACTATTTTACTACGCCGGGATGACTTTCTTGCTGGGTAGTCGAGGAAGGATCTCTCTGTGTTGCTAATATATACATGTTACTAAATATTATATATAAGCTCCTCTCTTCTACTGCTGCAAGATGATGGCTGCAAGAAGCTGTAGTCTTAGATAGGATGAGCTTCTCCCCCTTATTCAGGCATTTCTGTAGTTTAGTCCATGGATACTAGCCCATTCCTTTGATACCGATGCATTTCTAGTGTCGATCTGATGTAAGTCTTGTGAGTACTTCGAATGAGTACTCACAGTTGCTTTGCTACCCTTTTCATTCGACCCGGTTGCTACAACAGTTGGTAGCAACGTGGATGCAGGTTACCCCGGCGGAGCGTACTACATGGAGACCGATGACCAAGAGTAGCCTGGAGGTCCCAAGCAGAAGGCCTCGCCTTTCGATCTAGTGTCATTGTTTTGCTTAGCCTTCTTAAGGCAAACTTGTCTAACTATGTCTATATTCAGATGATATTTCATTTCATGACCGATGTATTATGGGTCCTAGTGACCCGGGCTTGTAATATAAAGATTTATGTTTATTTTTGTGTCGTAGAGTTGTGTTGTGATATTGACGTGAGTCACCATTCGTGATCGTGCATGATGCGTGTATGGCTAGTGCACGATTACAAACGGGGGCGTCACATGATGTGATACACCGATTACAAGTATGTAGCGACCAGACCTCAAACAGTCTGATCTCCGTGCTCAAGTGTCATCCCTGGATCAGTAATGCTGACACCACACAGTACTCGAAGGATTTATAACAGAGTAGCAATCACACACTTATTACATCGAATGTCTCAAGAGAGAACTAGACAAAATAGATATGGCTTAAGGCCATCTAATAACGATAACAGCGGAAGGCTTGGAAGAATAAGCGAGTCCATCAACTCCAACGGCATCATCGAGTATAGAACCACGACCTAAGCACCTTACTGCGAAAAGTCCGCAACATGAAAGCGTTGCAGCCCGAAACGGCCACATGGAATATGCTGGCAAAGTATCACATAGATAATAATGAAAGAGTAAGCATATACTACATGAATATATGGCTGGTGGAAAGCTCTATTGTTACAGTTTTGCGTAAAGCCAATTTTTCCCTCTTGCAAAGGAATAAATTTTATTTAACTATCATGGTGGTTGTTGAACATTGAGAATGGTTGATGACATCCTCAATCCCAATTAAAAGTACTCATTAACAACCCAACAATATTAATTAGAGTAACATGATGAGATTCACATGATATCCAAGTACTAGATACTCAAGATGTCCATAACCGGGGACACGGCTAACCATGATTAGTTTATACACTCTGCAGAGGTTTGTGCACTTTTCCCCACAAGACTCGATCTCCCCCGTTTGGTTTCTCGCACTACATGGTGTTTGAGAAACGGATGACCGAGACATAGTCTTTCAGAAGCGCTAGCACCTTACGTTTGGGTAGACCGTACCAACCTACAACCCCTACATCAGCTAGTCTACCCGTAAGAGTTTGCACAACTTAGTCAACTATGCTAGAGACCATAGTAGCATGTGGGTGCACACGGAAGTTTCTAGCATGAATAATCTCATGATCCCTTTGAGTCTGGGTGGCGGTCCGAAGAAAAACAGGCAAGTCCTGATGGAAACCAGGTGCCTCAATCCACCCAGATGTGTGTTTAAGTAGCCAGCTTAAGTAAACCATTAATTTAACAATCTCACATCTGTCATGGATACACTCACCCAATCCACGTCTACTAGCATAACATGGCATAATAAGCAAATGTAGAAGTAACTCCCAAGGGTTCAAAAATAAATCAGGTAATAGGTACTACCTCAAACTACTTCCCATCCCACAATTTAATTAGATCCTAATCCTGCAAATGTTGAGGATAGATCTAATGCATAAAAACTGGGTAGTAGAAAAGGTATGATCAAAGTGTTACTTGCCTTGCTGATGATCCGCGTGGCATAGTTTAATTCGTGAGGTTTCAGCTGTCGTGAAGCATACGAAACAACTCTTCCCTCCTGCATAAGCACTGCTCCAAGTCCTCGACGTGAAGCGTCGCAATAAACTTCGTAATCCTTGCTTTGGTGTGGCAGGATTAATACTGGTGAGGTAACCAAACGCTTCTTCAACTCTTGGAAGCTAGCCTCACACTCCTCAGTCCATATAAACTTGGTATCCTTCTTCAATAACTCTGTCATGGGCTTCGCAATCCTCGAGAAATTCTCAATGAATCTCCGGTAGTATCCTGCGAGTCCAAGGAAACTCCGGATCTCTCCAACTGTTGTTGGCGCTTCCCAGTTTGTCACCGTGGCAACTTTAGTGGGGTCTACTGCTATACCTTCTCCGGATATAACATGTCCGAGAAATCCCACTTCCTTCAACCAAAACTCACACTTGCTAAACTTGGCATACAACTGATGTTCTCTGAGCTTCTCGAGTACCAAACGCAAGTGCTCCTTATGTTCTTCTTCATTCTTTGAGTAGACCAAAATATCGTCAACGAATACCACGAACTTATCCAAAAACTCCATAAACACCTTGTTCATCATGTTCATAAAATAAATTTGGGCGTTAGTCGGACCAAATGACATAACGGTGTACTCATACAGCCCGTGCACAGTGGTAAAAAGCCGTCTTGGGTATATCCTGCTCCGAATCTTCAATCGATGGTATCCACGATCGCAAATCGATCTTGGAAAATACCTTAGCTCCTTGCAATTGGTCAAACAAGTCGTTGATCATCGGCAACGGGTATTTGTTCTTAATGGTCACTTCATTCAATCCTCGATAATCAACAACCATTCTTAATAATCCATCCTTCTTCTCTACTAAAAATCTTTGGTGATCCCCAAAGGCGAAGAACTTGGGCGAATAAAACCTTTATCCAAAGAACTCCTTAATCGCTTCTTAATTTCAATCTTGGGCTGGCATCCTATACGGTCTCTTAGATATCGGCCCGGTGCACAGCGATAGTTCAATCGAAACTCGATGTCTGTCCGGTGGCATGCCTGGCAACTCTTCCGGAAACACGTCCGGATAATCCCTTACCACTAGTACTTCCTCCTGCACAACTCCTGATAAGGAATTTACATGTGCTCTCCTCGGCTCATGTCGCGATACATACCTGATTCTCCTTCCTTCTAGGGTGGTAAGCAAAATTGACTTACTGGCGCAATCAATATTCCCTCCGTACTTTGATAACCAATCCATACCTAATATCACATCCAATCCTTGGGATTCCAAAACTATTAGGTCCGAGGGAAATACATAGCTTCCAATCCTTAATGGCAGTCGATCGCACCATGTACTTGCCATATATTATGCTCCGGGTGAGGTTACTAGCATGGGTGACCGAAGGGCTTGGGTTGGTAATTTATACTTATCCACAAATCCCCTTGATATGTATGAATGCGATGCACCAGTATCAAAAAGAACAACTGCAGTTAATGTCTTAACCAAAAACTTACCTATTACTGCGTCTGGCTGAGCTTCAACCTCCTCCATGGTAACGTGGTTCACTTGTCCCCTTGTTGAAAGGGTTCGGCTTCTTTCCTGAGCTTCCATTGCCGTTACCATTTTGGGCTTCTGGACATTCATTTGCATAATGCCCAATCTTACGGCACTTAAAACAAGTGATATGGCTCAGGTCTACCTTGGATGGTGTTGACGGGTTGGTGCGGTTTTGTCCATTGCTTCCTCCATTCCCGTTTCCATTCTTTGTGCCATTATGGTTGTGTGAGCTACCTCCTCCGTGAGTATGCTGAAATTGTCCTCCTGGCTTCGGGTAAAGCGTAGTTTCTGCCGAGCTCCGAGTTATACTTCCCTGTCCATACTTTCTCTTGCGATTGTCAATCTGCTGCTTCCCTTCAATCATAAGAGCACGGTCTACTAACTCCTGGTAGTTATTGAAGGTGGCTACCATCAATCGCATGCTCGACTCATCGTTCATCCTTCTAGAAACTTCTCACCTTAGCTGCGTCCCGTATAGCAACGTCATCCGGGGCATAACGTGCTAGTTTATTAAAGTCATCCACATATCGCCAACCGTCTGGTCCTCCTTGGCGCAAGTTGCGAAACTCACGCTTCTTCATGGCCATAGCTCCTGCTGAAACATGGGCGACGGAAAGCTTCTTGGCCAGATCCCATGTGGCGGTGTCTCTGAGGTAAGTGGCTGTAAAATTCTCCCACCATGCTGATGCGGGTCCTTCAAGCTGATGTGCGGCAAATTTCACCTTTTCCCCATTTGTACATCCTGCAGTGGTAAACTCCCTCCCTACTTTGCGGAGCCAATCATCTCCAACAATCGGCTCGGTGCTCTTTGGAAAACACCGCGGATTCAGCCTTAAGAAACGGGTCAAATGGTCAGCGGTGGTGGTGGCGGTGGGTTGTTGTTGTTGTTTTTGTTGTTTTTTTTTGTTGTTGTTGTTGTTGTTGTTGTTGTTGTTGTTGTTGTTGTTGTTGTATTTGTTGTTGTTGTTGTTGTTGTTGTTGTTGTTGTTGTTGTTGTTGTTGTTGTTGTTGTTGTTGTTGTTGTTGTTGTTGTTGTTGTTGCCTTGGTTCTGTACCAATGTTTGTATCAAGGCATTATCTTTCTTAGAATCAACTGAGTGATCTCCGTGGAAAACAAATCCGGGGTCGCGTCTCGGAGGCATCTGAGGGTTTATAGAAAAGACAAGAGTTAAGAATAGAATGAGGTCTAGGGAGAAAACACTACCCATATGCACATGAGACAAAACACACAATATCACTCCAATAAAATCACTCAAGAGCATACAACGGTCTAACTATCGTTACAAAGTGCTTGGACTAAAACTAATTTTTAATGGGGGAAATTCTACTACTGTTATGGTGGTCAACTAGAAAAACTGCTCTGATGAAGACTCCATGATATCTGCTCCAGCTTCGTCTTTGAAATCATCATCACTAGGATCGGAATCGGTGTCGTCGATGATGATGTAGTTTTCTGGACAGGTGCAATCTTCATCTTCTCCTCCGGGTGCTGAATTTCCCATGAGTTCTTCAATCTTCTCTTTAAGATCGCCGTTTTGTCTCATTAGAGCTACAATCTCCTCCATGTAGTCCTTGCAAGTGGCCTTCAGTTCTCCTTCTAGTTCGATAATCTTGGCTTTTGCTTTCTTCAACTCCATCATGTCTGCGCACATCTGGTTCTCCTGGCGTCGAATGTGCTGATTTAACTCTTGGATGAAAGCTGCAATGGATCGATCCTTCTTAGTGCCAACTATCTCCCATTGTTCATCTCGGCGTCCGCAAATCTGGTAGATAGTATCTTTGAGGTCATCTTGGTAAACTTCTCCAATGCATCCCATGGTTATGTGAGCTGCCATGCTCTTTCCCAGACTCCAAGTTGGTGCATTAAAACACACTCTATGGGCTCCGTGACTGGCGCGAACGTCCTTCCGGGAACTTGAGCTTGAATCTTCCAGCGCTCGTCTTCGGGTAAAGTAGAATTGTAGGTCCCGGTGAAGCTTGGTATTCCGATGTTCAAGTATTTAGTGACTTCCTTCAGGTGTCGTCCAAAGGGTGTATCTTCATCCGGCTAGGTGAACTTGATCCTCGCTTCTGTCATCCTAAAAGAGTAGAAAAGATGAGGAGTTAGAAATGAGAAGAGAGTAGTGATCTAGGGCTTTAGCTTAATGGTCGTGTCTCTACGGTGGTGTGCTCTGATACCATCTTTGTAGCAACCAGACCTCAAACAGTCTGATCTCCGTGCTCAAGTGTCATCCCTGGATCAGTAATGTTGACACCACACAGTACTCGAAGGATTTATAACAGAGTAGCAATCACACACTTATTACATCAAATGTCTCAAGAGAGAACTAGATAAATAGATATGGCTTAAGGCCATCTAATAACGATAACAGCGGAAGGCTTGGAAGAATAAGCGAGTCCATCAACTCCAACGGCATCACTGAGTATAGAACCACGACCTAAGCACCTTACTGTAAATGCGAAAAGTCTGCAACATGAAACGTTGCAGCCCGAAACGGGTCAAGACATGGAATATCTTTGGCAAAGTAACACATAGAGAATAATGAAAGAGTAAGCCTATACTACATGCATATATGGCTGGTGGAAAGCTCTATGGTTACAGCTTTTGCGTAAAGCCAATTTTTCCCTACGCAAAGGAATAAATTTTATTTAACTATCATGGTGGTTGTTGAACATTGAGAATGGTTGATGATCCTCAATCCCAATTAAAAGTACTCATTAACAACCCAACAATATTAATTAGAGTAACATGATGAGATTCACATGATATCCAAGTACTAGATACTCAAGATGTCCATAACCGGGGACACGGCTAACCATGATTAGTTTATACACTCTGCAGAGGTTTGTGCACTTTTCCCCACAAGACTCGATCTCCTCCGTTTGGTTTCTCGCACTACATGGTGTTTGAGAAACGGATGACCGAGACATAGTCTTTCAGAAGCGCTAGCACCTTACGTTTGGGTAGACCGTAGCAACCTACAACCCCTACATCAGCTAGTCTACCCGTAAGAGTTTGCACAACTTAGTCAACTATGCTAGAGACCATAGTAGCATGTGGCTGCACACGGAAGTTTCTAGCATGAATAATCTCATGATCCCTTTGAGTCTGGGTGGCGGTCCGAAGAAAAACAGGCAAGTCCTGATGGAAACCAGGTGCCTCAATCCACCCAGATGTGTGTTTAAGTAGCCAGCTTAAGTAAACCATTAATTTAACAATCTCACGTCTGTCATGGATACACTCACCCAATCCACGTCTACTAGCATAGCATGGCATAATAAGCAAACGTAGAAGTAACTCCCAAGGGTTCGAAAATAAATCGGGTAATAGGTACTACCTCAAACTACTTCCAATCCCACAATTTAATCAGATCCTAATCATGCAAATGTTGAGGATAGATCTAATGCATAAAAACTGGGTAGTAGAAAAGGTATGATCAAAGTGTTACTTGCCTTGCTGATGATCCGCGAAACCTAGAGACTCGAAGTAACAAAGTAGCGCACTCCGGTTATTCTATCACAGACAAACAAACAAGCATACAATAAGTACTCATCTAATGCACAGGTAAAACCCAAACAAAAGATCTAACCAGAAAGTTCAACTTAAGAACTCCGGTTTGCAAAAAGAATCAAATCAAACGAAGCAACGAAAGTCAAATGGCGAAAGAAAACAACTCTGTTTTACTAATCTGGATCTAAGTCAAATTTTACAGAAGCAAAAACTTGTTTAAGTTAATTATTCGGAAAGAGGGTTTCGAGACGAAACTCCAGGCGCTTGAATCGCCTGATTCCGATAAACGAGCGAAACGTTATACTAAAACGAAAATCGGATCAGAAATTGCGATCAGACAAATCGCGGATTAAATCCGAGAAAAGAAAAAGCGACGAACAGGTTAACGAGCAGACGTTCGTTAACTAGAACTAATCTGACGAACACGTTCGTTAAAACGAACGAACGAGCGAATGCTCGCTATTTAACCGAACCGAAAATAATAAAACCGATCTAATAAAAAAACGGAAACTAAAAAAACCGACGAAAACTAAAAAAACTGATCGGTTTTTATAAAAAAAAACGGCGCGGAAAACGAGGCTGCAGCGAACCTCGGCGGGGTCGTGACTCCGTGGCTCCAATCGTAAGTCGGCGCAAGTGCTCCAAGAAGTTTCGGTGTGCAAGGATCGAGGCTAGGGTTTTGGCGCGGCGGGTCAGGCGGGGTTGGTGGTCAGCGGTCGAGTAGGGTGTATTTAAAGGCTGCCCCGGGCGGAGTCCTGCTCGGGTATGGCCCGGTAAGGCGGTTCATTTTTTTTTATAATTTCACGCAGAAAATCAAACGAAAGAAATACTAAATGGACTCCAAAAATCCCAAAATAAATTTTCCCCGGCTTCTAAAATCAAGCCGGACTAGATGAACATTTATTTGGGGCCTAAATGCAATTTTGAAAAACGCACATTTTTCCTAAATTCAAATAAAATGGCGAAAAACTCCAAAATAAAATATTATTTGATATTATTATTAAATCCTCATTATTTCTTTATTTTGTGAAAGTCATTTTATTCCCTCTCTCATATTTTTGTAATAGAAATAATTGAAGATAAAATAATTAAAATCAAATGATCCTATTCTCAAAATTTGAGAAAACTCAAATATGAAAATAACGAAATCCCCAACTCTCTCCGTGGGTCCTTGAGTTGTGTAGAATTTCTAGGATCGAGCCAAAAATGCAACAAAAATATGATATGCAATGATGATCTAAGTATAACATTCCAAATTGAAAATTTGGGATGTTACAAAGTATGACTAACTTGGAGAGAATGGGTACGATGATGATGGTGGCTATGGAGGTGAGATGAGAAATTGTGATGGCTAGGGATGGAAGATGGGCTTTGTATTTTGATTTCGCGAAGTGCTCTCCGTGTTGAGATTCTGGTGTCGAGCCCTTTACATAAGTTGGCCACCGACAACTTTGGTCTTGTTGTGCATTTGGTATATGACCGGCGATACAAATGGGTGTGCTTGTAACTTGCGCCATCTTGTGCTCTGGATTACATCATGTGCCTCCAATTGATTTGTCTCTTCCAATAAACTTCGTATTTCCTTCCATAAGATGACATTCTTCAATGTTTAAGCCATTTTCCCATGAGAACACATAAAACAAAGGATTTCGTGATCTCTCATATTTATTAGTCATTAGTAGCAACATCAGAGTGATTTGGTTGGGAATTTCGAGATTATCCGGTTTAAACAATGGTGTGATGAGCGCAAAAATATCACTCATCGTCGCCTTGGCCGCTCCACCCGACCGTGACACCACTGACACAAACACAACGAGCCCGACTGGCACCTTGGCCGCAACATTAGCCATTACTAAACCTCCATCACCACTTCGCCCCAACATGACATAGGAAGGAACAACCATTGTTCCCTGAACAATCTATCAACCCCCTCAAATCACTAGGCCCCAAGCAATCGGCGGAGAGGTCATCCAACAAGTTATCTTGGAGCTTTAGAAATGGCACGCCGGGAAATGAAGACTCCAATACCGAGAGTCGATGGCATGAGAAATCACCGACGAAAATGGTGAACCATCGCCAAAATCGCCCGCAAAGAAGGAGAGAGGAGGATCAAGCGAGAGGGGCTGGAGAAGGATGATGTGGTGACGCTCCCCTATGGCTAGATTCGTGTTCTTCATCGAATGGTGAACACATTGTTCCCGTGGAGACGTAAGCTACTGGTACTAGTTCTATAACATTTAGGTTCAAATTTCAATTTAAAATTTTGCTCCGACTCACGCCATTTCAACTTGTGATGATTTTAACATTTAGTCATGATTTCTATTTGTTGATTGAGTATTTTTTTTATCATGGGAAAATCAATTTACAGAGCATGAACTCATCTTACATAACCCTTCTGTCCAAAAAAACAAAATCATGTTGGCCCATTTCTCTGTTGAACTGCTCAATTATAATCATCACAAATTTGTTGGCTAACAGGTTACAGCCTGCGATTCTTCAACTTGTGCACAAGAATCAATATGGTTTTTGAAAAAATAGATCTATCCAAAGTCTTATGAATTCATTCATTAGTGTCAGCAATCTGATCAAGATCTTACTATCCTCAAACTTGATTTTGAGAAAGCTTTTGATATGATTGATCTCAATGCAAGCAGAGATCTATTTGCTTCAAGGGGTTTTGGACATAAGTGGTTGATGTGGATACATTTGATACTTGCTTCTGTTTATTCTTCATTTATGCTCAATGGAGTTCCTGGTAAACAGTTCAAATGCAAAAGAGGTGTTAGGCAGGGGGTCCTATTTCTCCATTGCTTTTTGTCATTGTTGTTGACTTACCGCAATCAATCATTAATGAAGCAATGGCACATAATTTAATTCATGTCTCCATCAGATCTGGTTCTTGCGAAGATTTTGCTTTCATTCAGTATGCAGATGATAGTTTATTAGTTATGCATGCATGCTCTGCTCAGCTAAGCCAAGTCAAAAATCTTTTGATGTACTTCATTGCTTACACTGGGCTCATGGTTAACTATGAAAAATCAGTGATGATACCTATCAACACCCCTCAAGATAAAATGCAAGAACTATCTCTTTCTCTGGGGTGCAAGATTGAATATTTCCCATTTACTAACTTGGGTCTGCCTTTGTGTTTGGCCAAACCTAAGTTGCAGGATTTCATGCCCATCATGCAGAGAATTGAGAGGAGGTTGTGTGGATTCTCATCATTCTTATCCTATGGGGACAAGCTAGTGCTAGTCAAATATGTTTTCTATAGTCTGCCAATTTTTTTCTTGCTCGCTTTTGCACTGCCAATTGGTATTATGGAGCAGATCAACACATATCTTAGACACTTTTTTTGGAGTAAATATGGTATCGAAGATAGAGGAACAACACTCATTGCTTGGGAAAATGTTTGCCAACCCAAAGATAAAGGAGGCCTTAGAGTTCTTGATATTGCAGCTCACAACAAATGTTTACTTATGAAACATCTGCATAAGTTCCTTAATCAACAGGAAGTGCCATGGGTCCAATTTTTTGGAGAATCTTAGGGCCCATTCGGAAGCTCTCCAGCTTCCCAACAGGGCTAGCTTCTCGATGGAGCAGCGCAAGCCAGCTTCCGTGGGGAGACAGGAGCGTTCGACATCAGCATGGTGGAGTTGCGCCAGCCGCTGTGTTCGGACCCACCAGGCTGGGCTTTGAACAGATAAGAAAACAGTTCGTCCATCACTTCGGGATGGCAGCGGGATGTAATATGAAGGAACTCCTACTTCTGAAAAACGAGAAGCTCGACTTCTAGCGCTCCACCGATTTGCTCTACGCTCCACCGACGCTTCTGAAGCTGGCTCCACGGAGGAAAACGGTTCGGCCAGCTCCTCGCCCGCTTCCGGAGAAGCGCGGAAGCGGAGCACTTCCGAACGGGCCCTTACTATCCTGGTAAAGTGGTTATAGATGCTCCACAGGGGTCCTTCTTGTAGGAATCAATCCTCAAGCTCCTTCCAAAATTCAAAACTGTTGCTAGGCCAAAACTAGGCAAGGAGATATTGTCTTGCTATGGCAAGATAATTGGTCTAATGGTCATCTTAAAAAGAAATATCCTGAACTATTTTCATTAAGTTTAAATGAGCACATATCTGTTAAACAATTCAGGGATCTTGTCATTGCTTCTGATCACTTTCACACGCCCCTTTTAGTGGATGCATCTCAACAATTTCAGTTACTAATAAACACCATGCAGCAAAATTATCTGACAAATAACATGGACAAATGATTATACCTTGGCTATCTCCGGATTATTCTTCTATTAAGATGTATCATCATCATCAGAATAAAGATTCGGGCCCAGGAATTTATAAGAAAATCTGGAAGAGTGCAACAATGCTTAGATACAAGATCTTTGTGTGGCTCATGACTTACGATAGAGTAAACGCTAGGAATCTTCTTTGAAGGAAAAGCTTTTTCCTATCTATGACTATGTGCCCTGTGTGATACTCACTAGCAGGAAACTCCTCCTCACCTTTTTAGGATTGCCCATTTGCGTTGGGATTCAATCATGTTTGATAGGAAAAGAGGTATCAATGTTATGAATGAATTGATGATCATGACAGATTACCTCCCTGGTGAGTTCTTAATGGACATCATGGGTTGCTGGCACATATGGATGCAGAGAAGCTCAAGGATTTTCAAAGCGATCACGTCCTCTGTTGAGTCTTTTTTCTTATCGTAAAACCGTAGAACAATAGTTCTACGGTATTTTCATTAATAAATTAAAATATTTACAAGCCAGCAAAACAACAGAAAGGAAATTCAACCTATGCCAAAAATGATCTTCAGTTGATACTTTTAAGGACAAAAAGCAAGTATAGAGATGCTTTCAAGCAATGGATTGAAATAAATTTACTTTAATTTCTTTATGGGGTTTCCTAGAACTGGTGTTGGTTAATTGTTTAGAAGTGCATGCTCTAGTCAATGCAACCAAAAGACCAATCTGATGAAAGAGACTATGCAACATATTATACGTCAACACTCCCCCCACGAGTGGCTACCTCAGGCCTAAACGTGGACCGAAAGTGGGCTGCAATTTAATTGCGCCAGCCAGGTCTTGAACTCAAGACCTTTTGGCTCTAATACCATGTAGAAGTGCATGCTCTAACTAATGCAACCAAAAGACCGATATGATGGAAGAGACTATGCATCATATTATACGTCAACAAATTGTTTTGTAGTTACTTTGTAAATATATTTTTTTGAAAACTCTTTGTAAATATTTTTATAAATAAAGCCATTTCAACGACTTGGTCACTTCATTTTCGCTGTACAGACCAAAAGCATGAGGATAAATATAATGCGTCGAGGATTCAGAGTGGTCCAGCAGCCCCCAGACGTAGCCCGGGCATCGACTAGCTGCTAGCTTCTGCTTCCCCAGGATATAGGAGTACTCCGTATATGATAACGTGTCCTCATATGTGCCGGATCCTGAAGCGAGACGAGACGCATGGACGGAAGGAAGCGAGCGTGGCAGGACGCACGAACGCACGGATCGGTGGCCCTTTCTCTATCTGCACTGTACGCGGCGCGGTCTGTTAGGCTGTCGCGGTCGCGAAAGGGAGAGCGCATGCAAAAGTTGGCGTCGCTGCGTGTCCTGTCGGAGACGGATGGATGGATGGGTCGATCGAGAGCAATCATCTACTCCCTCTCACATGTGTTTGATCTACTTTCGGGGGAGGAAGGAGGAGGAGGAGATCGTCCACGATGCTTCCCCGAAGCAACCCGTTCATCATTCTCCCATGATCCGTGCATGCTGCATGCGTGTTTGCATATGCATAGGATCCCTTTTGCAATCCCGTGGAGCCGGCTGGTCCCTGTTGATTTTGCTGCTGCGGTTAGAGCACCTACAGTCGAGATTCGGGGCACGCACACGCACCCAACAGCACTGAGTGCTGGCACTTGTATGAGTTGATGAGATCCTTGTGCCCATGTTGCAAAAGCCGGCCGAAACTGTTCCCCTAATCATGGGATCATATGTGTGCTGCTTACCCAAAGTAGCTAACAAATTGCAGCTTGCTTGCGAAGCCCCATGAATTGTACAAGAGGCTAACGTACGCTTCGCCGCAACATTTAGGATTAACTCTTTTTTTCTCTAGCTGGTTATTGCAGTTGGTTGTCTTGTTTTGGTTTTATCTACTTTGGTTTGGGTTGTAATTGTGTTTTGACAGTGTTTTCTTTTCATTCGTATATCATGTTGGGATGCTGTTGGAGGCGGTGTATTTTTCTGAGGGTAAAGTGGAGCTTTTCAATGCATAATTGCGGTGTTTGTATACATTTCGGCCTCTGTGTCAGTCCGTGGTGATTGTGTTTGTCCCTTGATGACTTTTATTCCACACTAAAATCATGGAATCGCTACTATAACGCTCACATTGACCGTCAAATAAAGCTCTCGCTCGCTCAGCTCCCTGCTCCACACGCTCGCTTAGTTTTTTTTATGTCCACTCCACTGCTTGCTCAGAAAATAAAACAATTATCGTTGTTTTTATTTGGAGTTTTTTGTTAAATAAAAAGATGTTCACTAATTTTAAAAAATCTTGGATTTTCAAAAATGTGGTGAATTAAAAATCATGGATTTTAGAAACAAAAATATTTGTGAATTGTAAAAGAATATCCTTGGATTTCAAACAATGTTTGAATTTGAAAAAAGGATTACAAATTTGAAAAAAAAGTTACAGACTTTGAAAATTCTTGTGAACTTTAACAATATTCATGAACTTGAAAAATATTCCTGGAATTTAAAAATCACAAGTTTTAATAAATGTTCATGAACTAAATGTGAAAAAATAAATATAAAGAAAAAATAAACAATAAAAGAAAAAAACAAAGGAAAAACTATTAAAATGAGTAAAAAACACATAAAAAGAAAGAAAAACTAAAAATCGGGCAATACCTTCTCCAAACCGCCTGGCCCATTACGACTAGGTATACTTTACTCTCAGTCGAAGGACGATACCATTATAGGCGGGGCACATAGCAACCCCATAATCCCCGACGCACTAGGAGACACCAAATCTAGAGGAACCACAACGCAACCTGGGAGACGAACGCCCAAGTTGGGCTAGCCTATGGGGGTGTTTAGTTGGGCTTTTACTTGGCTTTTTCACTTTGGCTTATAAGCCAAAAAAGCACATAAATAGTAGAAATTGCTTTTTTTAGAACTGATGACAGTGAGGTTCTCTCACTGCCTTTTGTATTAATAAGTTAAGAGTTAGTGGGGGGGGGGGGGTTAGAGTATCCAGATAGTTACAATTTACATTGGAAGAAGGGGGGGCAGAGTGATTAAGAAGCTATTACAAAATTACGTAAAATGCTTTTACGTGCCGAGCTCCATGGAGGCCTCCAAATGCAAAACTCAAAATTCATGAAAATCATATTTTTATATTTAAAAGATCTGAAAAAAAGTTACAGAGATAGATGAAGGCATAATGCACAAGTGTGTAAATTTTCAAGACGAAATACGTTGAAATGGTAGCTATGAAAAAAATCTAGGGCTATTTAACACATTATACTATTCATGCTCCCAGACCATGAATTTGTCTTTTTTGCACAGGTCGCATTTCAACGTATTTTATCCTGAAATTTTACACACGTACGCTTCACATCCTTGTTTACTTGTACAAATTTTTCAGGATATTTTGAAACCAAAATTTTGAATTTATCAAAAAATCGATCCAAAACACCATACTCCCTAAATAGGTGTTTTTTTTGGTTTTTTGGCTTATATTGTCTTAAAGCACCTTATAAGCAAAAAAGCCAAAAAGCACATATATTTAGGTGCTTTTTTGGCTTATAAGCCAAAGTGAAAAAGGCAAGTAAAAGCCCAACCAAACACCCTCTATGGCTGACTACATACTGGTCACGATGAATAGCTATAATTTTATGATCCCTGCCTTTGTTTGACATCGTGTGGCCGCCGGCGACTGGTTCATCGTCCATTCCATGATGCTGCCCGCAGCCAGACATGTATCAATCTCTAGGATAAGTAGGGTTGAACACCTCTCTAGGGTTAGGGTGACCCTTTCATACATGCAAATACTTTAGCTTCAAGGGCACTTGAACAAGACAACAAACATATATGGGAGGAGAAGATGATGTGCCCTTCTCATCTCTAAGGATCATGTCATTGCCTCCATTGTCATTGGCCTCACAGAATGCATCCTCGACATTAAGCTTCATTCAACCATCCCAAGGAAATTCTTAACAGTTGGATTTCAGATGAATAGAGCATTAAAAAGTCCGGAAGTCGCTCTCTAGGGGGTGTTGGAAATATGCCCTAGAGGCAATAATAAAATGGTTATTATTGTATTTCCTTGTTCATGATAATTGTCTATTATTCATGCTATAATTGTATTGACCGGAAACCGCAATGCATGTGTGAATACATAGACCACAACATGTTCCTAGTGAGCCTCTAGTTGACTAGCTCGTCGATCAACAGATGGTCATGGTTTCCTGACCATGGACATTGGATGTCATTGATAACGGGATCACGTCATTAGGATAATGATGTGATGGACAAGACCCAATCCTAAGCATAGCACAAGATCGTATAGTTCGTTTGCTAAAGCTTTTCTAATGTCAAGTATCATTTCCTTAGACCATGAGATTGTGTAACTCCCTGATACCGTAGGAGTGCTTTGGGTGTACCAAACGTCACAACGTAACTCGGTGACTATAAAGGTGCACTACAGGTATCTCCGAAAGTGTTTGTTGGGTTGGCACGAATCGAGGCTGGGATTTGTCACTCCGTATGACGGAGAGGCATCTCTGGGCCCACTCGGTAACGCATCATCATAATGAGCTCAATGTGACTAAGTAGTTAGTCACGGGATCATGCATTACAGAACGAGTAAAGTGACTTGCCGTAGCGAGATTGAACGAGGTATTGGGATACCGACGATCGAATCTCGGGCAAGTAACATACCGATTGACAAAGGGAATTGCATACGGGATTGCTTGAATCCTTGACATCGTGGTTCATCCGATGAGATCATCATGGAACATGTGGGAGCCAATATGGGTATCCAGATCCCGCTATTGGTTAATGGCCGGAGAGGTGTCTCGGTCATGTCTGCATGGTTCCCGAACCCGTAGGGCCTACACATAAGGTTCGGTGGCGCTAGAGTTGTTATGGGAAATAGTATGTGGTTACCGAAGGTTGTTCGAGTCCGGATGAGATCCCGGACATGACAAGGAGCTCCGAATGATTCGGAGGTGAAGATCGGTATATTGGACGAAGGGTATTGGAGTCCGAATTGTTCCGGGTACCAGTGATGACCAACAGTGTCCGAAAGGGGGTTTTGGAGGCCCGACAGCGTTGGGGTGCCTTATGGGCCAAGGGGAGGGGGCACATCAGCCCACTAAGGGGCTGTTCGCCCCTCCCACCCCATCTCACGTAACGAGGAGAGGTGGGGGCGCCACCCCTAGGGCAGCCGCCCCTCCCGGCTTGGGGGGCAAGTTTCCTAGGGGGTGGGGGCGCCCAAACCCATCTAGGGTTTCCCCTGTGGCCGCCGCCCCTCCCCTAGGGACCCTAGGGTGCCTCCCCCTCCTCCCTTCCCCCTATATATAGTGAGGGAGAGAGAGGGCAGCCGCACCCTTCCCCTGGCGCAGACCTCTCCCTCCTCCAACACCTCCTCCTCCTCCGTAGTGCTTGGCGAAGCCTGCTTGGGAGAACCACGAGCTCCATCACCACCACGTCGTCGTCTGCCGGAGTTCTCCTCAACTTATCCTCTCCCCTTGCTGGATCAAGAAGGAGTTGACGTCCCCGGGCTGTACGTGTGTTGAACGCGGAGGCGCCGTTGTTCGGCGCTTAGATCAGAATCAACCGCGATTTGAATCGCTGCGAGTACGACTCCTTCATCCGCGTTCTTGTAACGCTTCCACGTCGCGATCTTAAAGGGTATGAAGATGCACTCCCCTCTCTCTCGTTGCTAGTCTCTCCATAGATTGATCTTGGTGATGCGTAGAAAATTTTGAATTTCTGCTACGTTCCCAACAGGGGGAGGCATGGGAAAACCCTAGCCGTCGCCCCGTCCCTCCCCACCTCACTCTCTAGCCATGGCTGTTGCCAGATGATGCCGACGGGCAAATCCCTTCTTGGCGGATGGCAGCAGCAGGGCAAGCTCCTCTCCTAGCATGCTTCTTGGTCCCTTGCCAGGGTGGCGTGCTCGCGGGGCGACAGTGGAAGCTAGGGCGGCGGCCCTAGGCGGTGATGCTGATGGCTGACCTACTCGTTGGCACGGTGGGAAGGTCATGTGCGGCGAACCATAGGGTCGGGCCGGTGCATGAGGAATTTGGTGTGGTTGGCCACGACAGTAGCCTCCCGTGCTCGCATGGACGGTAGCCAGCTGCTATTTGTGATTTGTGTTGGGATTTCCTCGAAGAGAAGATGATGATACAATATAGTAGAGATAAATATCTTTCTCAGCTAAGAACCAAGGTTATCAATCTAGTAGGAGAACCACACAGAACCTCGCGTGAACAACATCTGTAGACACAAAAGCAAATACTTGCATCCAACGCAAACAAGAGGGTTGTCAATAAAATAAAAGTGCAGCAAAATATTTTTGTGTTTTATATATGATAAAAGTAGACCCGGGGGCCATATTTTTCACTAGAGGCTTCTCTCTCGAACACATAGCATACGATGGGTAACAAATTACTGTTTGGTAATTGATAGAAAAGCGCATAGTTATGACGATATTCAAGGTAGTGATCATGTATATAGGCATCGCGTCCGAGACAAGTAGACCGACTCCTGCCTGCATCTACTACTATTACTCCACCCATCGACCGCTATCCAGCATGCATCTAGGGTATTAAGTTAATAAAAACAGAGTAACGCCTTAAGCAAGATGGCATGATAAGACAAAGTAAACTCAACTAATATGAATAAACCCCGTCATTTTATCCTTAATCTCAACAATCAAATACGTGTTTTATCCCCTACTTTGTCACTTAGATAGAGCATCACAAGATTGAATCCATCTCGAAGCACCTCTCCCACAGAAGATAAATCAATCTAGTTGCCCAAACCAAACGGATAGTCAGAGAGAAATACAAAGCTATAACAAGCATGTAATAAAGTTCAAAAAAGACTCCATTAATATTCATAAATATTCATATCATAAACCCACAATTCATCGGATCCCAACAAACACACCACAAAAGAAGATTACATCGGATAGAACTCCAAGAAGATCGATGAGAACACGGTATTGAAAATCAAAGAGAGAGAAGAAGTCATCTAGTTAGTAGCTATGGACCTCTAGGTCTATGGTGAACTACTCACGCATCATCGGTAGGGCAGCAAGGATGATGTAGAAGCCCTCAGTGATAGATTCCCCTCCGGCAGAGTACCAGAAAAGGCCTCCAGATGGGTTCGCGGAAGAACAGAAGCTTGCAGCGGTGGAAAAAGTGTTTCGGATGGCTCTCTGGTATATTGGGAATATTTGGAAATTTATAGAGGCGGGATTATGTCAAGAGGTGCCATGAGGGGCCCACAAGCCTGCCCCCCCCCCCCCCCGAGGCGCGCCTAGCGAGCTTGTCGCTCCCGCATGGCTCTTCTGATCTTCTCCTGAACCTTCATGGGTCCCTTCTGGTCCAGAAAATATTAATTCAAATATTTTTCTTCGTTTGGACTCTGTTTGATATTGATTCTCTGAGAAGCCAAAAACAAGCAGAAATAGCAACTAGCACTGGACTCTAGGTTAATAGGTTAGTCCCAGAAAATGATATAAAATTGCATATAAAACATCCAAGATTGATACTATAATATCATGGAACAATAAAAAATATAGATACGTTGGAGACATATCAAGCCAGTGCAGCGGTGGGCGCAGCTCAGCATTTGGAGCGGTGGCTTCAGTGGTCCGGTTGGCGGCGTGTCGAGCTATGGCGCAGCTCAGCATTTGGGGACCTGAGTCTAGGCATTCAGCTCGGTTGGTGGTGGCGTTACACGTTGGACACATGGGGTTGGGAGGTGTGCGGCGGTGATATCTCTGGTGGTACGTGGTATTCTTGTGGACGGCGACATCGGTAATGCTTACGGAAGTTTGAGTGCATTTGGCAGTTATGTATGGCAGTCCGAGCAAAAGCCATGTTCCAGCTCTGAGCTAGAACTGACAATAGCAACACCTTTGGGTGGCGGTCAGCTCCATCGAGGCATCGCTCAATGGAGCTACGACATTTCCACTTGGTCTGCAAGTTTCCGGTGGGAACCTGCTACCTCTTGACCACTATGTTGGTTTTCCCTTGAAGAGGAAAGGGTGATGCAGTAAAGTCGCGTAAGTATTTCCCTCAGTTTTTGAGAACCAAGGTATCAATCCAGTAGGAGACCACTCTCAAGTCCCACGCACCTACACAAACAAATAAGAACCTTGCAACCAACGCGATAAAGGGGTTGTCAATCCCTTCACGGCCACTTGCAAAAGTGAGATTTGATAGAGATGATAAGATAATATTTTTGGTATTTTTATGATAAAGACTAAAAGTAAAGAAAGCAAAATAAACGGTAATAGAAATAATGGTAGATTAATATGATAGAGAATAGACCCGGGGGCCATAGGTTTCACTAGTGGCTTCTCTCAAGATAGCATAAGTATTACAGTGGGTGAACAAATTACTGTCAAGCAATTGATAGAATTGAGCATAGTTATGAGAATATCTAGGTATGATCATGTATATAGGCATCACGTCTGTGACAAGTAGACTGACTCATGCCTGCATCTACTACTATTACTCACAGATCGACCGCTATCCAGCATGCATCTAGAGTATTAAGTTCATAAGAACGGAGTAACGCTTTAAGCAAGATGACATGATGTAGAGGGATAAACTCATGCAATATGATATAAACCCCATCTTTTTATCCTCGATGGAACAATACAATACGTGTCGTTTCCCCTACTGCCACTGGTATCGAGCGCCGCAAGATTGAACCCAAAGCTAAGCACTTCTCCCATTGGAAGAAAGATCAATCTAGTAGGCCAAACCAAACTGATAATTCGAAGAGACTTGCAAAGATAACCAATCATACATAAAAGAATTCAGAGGAGATTCAAATATTTTTCATAGATAATCTTGATCATAAACCCACAATTCATCGAATCTCGACAAACACACCGCAAAAGAAGATTACATCGAATAGATCTCCAAGAGAATCAAGGAGAACTTTGTATTGAGATCCAAAGAGAGAGAAGGAGCCATCTAGCTAATAACTATGGAACCGAAGGTCTGAGGTAAACTACTCACACATCATCGGAGAGGCTATGGTGTTGATGTAGAAGCCCTCCGTGATCGATGCCCCCTCCAGCGGAGCGCCGAAAAAGGCCCCAAGATGGGATCTCTTGGGTACAAAAGGTTGCGGCGGTGGAAATAGGGTTTTGGCTCCTCTCCTGATGTTTTCGGGGTACGTAGGTATATATAGGAGGAAGAAGTAGGTCAGTGGAGCTACGAGGGGGCCACGAGGGTGGAGGGCGCGCCCCCCTGCCTCGTGGCCTCCTCGTTGATTGCTTGACGTCCACTCCAAGTCCTTTGGAAAACGTTTGTTCAGAAAATCACGTTCCCGAAGGTTTCGTTCCGTTTGATATTCCTTTCCTTCGAAACACTGAAATAGGCAAAAAAACAGCAATTTGGGCTGGGCCTCCGGTTAATAGGTTAGTCCCAAAAATAATATAAAAGTGTATAATAAAGCCCACTGAACATCCAAAACATATAATATAATAGCATGGAACAATAAAAAATTATAGATATGTTGGAGACGTATCAAGCATCCCCAAACTTAATTCCTGCTCGTCCCCGAGTAGGTAAATGATAAAAACAGAATTTTTGATGTAGAATGCTTCTTAGCATAATCTTAAATGTAATTCTTTTTATTGTGGCTTGAATATTTAGATCTGAAAGATTCAAGATAAAAGTTTAATGTTGACATAAAAACAATAATACTTCAAACATGCTAACCAAGCAATTATGTCTTATCAAAATAACATAGCCAAAGAAAGCTCATCCCTACAAAATCATATAGTTAGGCCATGCTTCAATTTCGTCACACAAAACGTTCTCATCATGCATAACCCCGATGACAAGCCGAGCAATTTGTTCATACTTTTTAACGCGCTTCAGCCTTTTCAACCCTTACGCAATACATGAGCGCAAGCCATGGATATATCACAATGGGTGGAATAAATTATAATGATGGGGGTTATGTGATAAGACAAAAAGGTAGAAAGTCTCATACTGACGCGGCTAATCAATAGGCTATGGAAATGCCCATCACTTGATGTCAATGAGAGGAGTAGGGATTGCCATGCAACGGATGCACTAGAGCTATAAATATATGAAAGCTCAACAAAAGAAACTAAGTGGATGTGCATCCAACTTGCTTGCTCACGAAGACCTAGGGCATTTTGAGGAAGCCCATCATTGGAATATACAAGCCAAGTTCTATAATGAAAAATTCCCACTAGTATATGAAAGTGACAACATAGGAGACTCTCTATCATGAAGATCACGGTGCTACTTTGAAGCACAAGTGTGGAAAAAGGATAGTAACATTGTCCCTCCTCTCTTTTTCTCTCTTTTTTTTTCTTTTTTTTCTCCTTTTTTTGTTGGGCCTTCTCTTTTTTTCTTTGGCCTTTTTTTATTTAGTCCGGAATCTCATCCCGACTTGTGGGAGAATCATAGTCTCCATCATCCTTTCCTCGCATTGGACAATGCTCTAATAATGATGATCATCACACTCTTATTACTTACGACTCAAGAATTACAACTCAATACTTAGAACAAAATATGACTCTATGCGAATGCCTCCGGCGGTGTACTAGGATATGCAATGAATCAAGAGTGACATGTATAAAAAATTATGAAAGGTGGCTTTGCCACAAATACGATGTCAACTACATGATTATGCAAAGAAATATGACAATGATGGAGCGTGTCATAATAAACGGAACGGTGGTAAGTTGCATGGCAATATATCTCGGAATGGCTATGGAAATGCCATGATAGGTAGGTATGGTGGCTGTTTTGAGGAAGATATAAGGAGGTTTATGTGTGATAGAGCGTATCATATCACGGGGTTTGGATGCACCGGCGAAGTTTGCACCAACTCTCAAGGTGAGAAAGGGCAATGCACGGTACCGTAGAGGCTAGAAAATTGTGGAACGTTGAGAGTGCGTATAATCCATGGACTCACATTAGTCATAAAGAACTCATATACTTATTGCAAAAGTTTATTATCCCTCGAAGCAAAGTACTACTACGCATGCCCCTAGAGGGATAGATTGGTAGGAGAAGACCATCGCTCATCCCCGACCGCCACTCATAAGGAAAGCAATAAAAGAACACCTTATGTGTCAAAATTGTCACACAACTTTCACCATACGTGCATGCTACGGGACTTGCCAACCTTAACACAAGTATTTCTCAATTTCTCAATTACTCAACTAGCACACTCCAATATTACCACCTTTATATCTCAAAACACTTATCAAGTATCAAACTTCTCATGATATTCAATGAACTCAATATGGAAGTTTTTATTATGCTCATCTTGGATGCCTATCACATTCGGATTAATTTCACAATTAAAGCAAATTACCATGCTGTTTAAGACTCTCAAAATAAAGTGAAGCATGAGATATCAATAATTTCTATAAAATAAAACCACCGCCGCGCTCTAAAAGATATAAGTGAAGCACTAGAGCAAAAACTATATAGCTCAAAAGATATAAGTGAAGCACATATAGTATTCTAACAAATTCCGAATCATGTGTGTCTCTCTCAAAAGGTGTGTACAGCAAGGATGATTGTGGTAAACTAAAAAGCAAAGACTCAAATCATACAAGACACTCCAAGCAAAACATGTATCATGTGGTGAATAAAAATATAGCCCCAAGTAAAGTTACCGATAGACGAAGACGTAAGAGGGGATGCCTTCTAGGGAATCCCCAAGCTTAGGCTTTTGGTTGTCCTTGAATTTCACCTTGGGGTGCCTTGGGAATCCCCAAGCTTAGGCTCTTTCCAATCCTTGTTCCATAATCCATCAAATCTTTACCCAAAACTTGAAAACTTTACAACACAAAACTTAACAGAAAATCTCGTGAGCTCCGTTAGCGAAAGAAAACAAAACACCACTTCAAGGTACTGTAATGAACTCATTATTTATTTATATTGGTGTTAAGCCCACTATATTCCAACTTCTCTATGGTTTATAAACTCTTTTACGAGCCATAGATTCATCAAAATAAGCAAACAACACACGAAAAACAGAATCTGTCAAAAACAGAACAGTCTATAGTAATCTGTATCTAACGCAAACTTCTGGAACTCAGAAAAATCTACCAAAATAGGAAGACCTAGATAATTTGTTTACTGATCTACTGCAATTGGAATCAGTATTTTATCACGTTCTTATGATTTTAAACAATTGTTTTCGTTAACAGAAAGTTTCTGGAATTTTCAGCAAGATCAAATAACTATCATCCAAGAAGATCCTATAGGTTTCACTTGGCACAAACACTAATTAAAACATAAAAACACATCTAACTAGAGGCTAGATCAAAGATTTATTACTAAATAGAACCAAAAAGCAAGAAAATAAAATAAAATTGGGTTGCCTCCCAACAAGCGCTATCGTTTAACGCCCCTAGCTAGGCATAAAAGCGAGGATAGATCTAGGTATTGCCATCTTTGGCGGGCAGTTCTTCAGTAAGACACCTATAAACCCTAGGAGTTTATTTATTTTTATTAATTATCAAACTCCTAGGCACAAAATCAAGAAAATCATTTGTAGCAAAAGGTTCCTTAATGATAGCGAGAAAGTTGGGGTGAACACTTATGGATTTGAGGTCCGCATTTCCCTTACTAGAAGTTTCACCCTTATTTTTAGGAACATACATTAATTTGGCAATCTTAGCATTAGAAGGAGTGTTTTTCAGAGAAGAAAAGGCAGACCCTAGGTTGGTAATAATATTCTCAATTTTATCAATTCTAGTGGAATCTTGATCTATCTTTTCATTACCATAGGTTCCTTTTCTTTAAGAATTTTAAGAGCAACTCCTACCTTAGATCCGTATTGGGTAACTTGGTTGTGGATCTTTCTATCCAAATTTTTAATCAACTCTACGGTGGCAACTTTATTTTCAATAATTTCAAGCCGTTACATCACATGTTCCAAGGTTAAAGTAGTTCCATTAACCAAAAGAGGTGGTGGGCCAAACAAATCTATCATAGCATTATAAGAATCAAAAGTATGGCTACCCAAGAAATTTCCTCCGGTAATGGTATCAAGAATATATCCATTCCAAGGAGTGATGCCTACATAAAATTATGTAAGAAGAACGGAAGTAGATTGCTTCCTAGTAGATCTATTTTGCGCATTGCAAATTCCGTACCAATCATCTTTTAGATTTTCTCTCTCCCTTTGTTTAAAATTAAGAACTTCATTCTCGGGAGACAAATGAGTAGATAAAGGACTAGCCATAACGACGAAGCAAGAGAAAAAGAGGCGAACGGAAAAGAGGGCGAATAAACCGGCAAGGGTGAAATGGGAGAGAGGAAAACGGGAGGCAAATGGCAAATAATGTAATGCGAGGGATAAGAGTTTGTGATGGGTACTTGGTATGTCTTGACTTGTGCGTAGACTCCTCGGCAACGGCGCCAGAAATCCTTCTTGCTACCTCTTGA
This sequence comes from Aegilops bicornis, assembly GCA_021605145.1. Taxonomy (NCBI): domain Eukaryota; kingdom Viridiplantae; phylum Streptophyta; class Magnoliopsida; order Poales; family Poaceae; genus Aegilops; species Aegilops bicornis. Next base: position 334,095,622 of record CM038673.1, on the reverse strand, counting down.
GCACTGCGTTGGTTTTCCCTTGAAGAGGAAAGGGTGATGCAGTAAAGTAGCGTAAGTATTTCCCTCAGTTTTTGAGAACCAAGGTATCAATCCAGTAGGAGACCACGCTCAAGTCCCACGCACCTACACAAAAAATAAGAACCTTGCAACCAACGCGATAAAGGGGTTGTCAATCCCTTCACGGACACTTGCAAAAGTGAGATCTGATAGAGATGATAAGACAATATTTTTGGTACTTTTATGATAAAGACTAAAAGTAAAGAAAGCAAAATAAATGGTAATAGAAATAACGGTAGATTAATATGATAGAGAATAGACCCGGGGGCCATAGGTTTCACTAGTGGCTTCTCTCAAGATAGCATAAGTATTACGGTGGTGAACAAATTACTGTCGAGCAATTGATAGAATTGAGCATAGTTATGAGAATATCTAGGTATGATCATGTATATAGGCATCACGTCCGTGGCAAGTAGACCGACTCCTGCCTGCATCTACTACTATTACTCCGCACATCGACCGCTATCTAGCATGCATCTAGAGTGTTAAGTTCATAAGAACGGAGTAACGCTTTAAGCAAGATGACATGATGTAGAGGGATAAACTCATGCAATATGATATAAATCCCATCTTTTTATCCTCGATGGCAACAATACAATACGTGTCGTTTCCCCTCACATCGGGATCGAGCACCGCAAGATTGAACCCAAAGCTAAGCACTTCTCCCATTGCAAGAAAGATCAATCTAGTAGGCCAAACCAAACTGATAATTCGAAGAGACTTGCAAAGAAAACCAATCATACATAAAAGAATTCAGAGGAGATTCAAATATTGTTCATAGATAATCGTGATCATAAACCCACAATTCATCGGACCTCGACAAACACACCGCAAAAGAAGATTACATCGAATAGATCTGCAAGAGAATCGAGGAGAACTTTGTATTGAGATCCAAAAACAGAGAAGAAGCCATCTAGCTAATAACTATGGACCCGAAGGTCTGAGGTAAACTACTCACACATCATCGGAGAGGCTATGGTGTTGATGTAGAAGCCCTCCGTGATCGATGCCCCCTCTGGCGGAGCGCCGGAAAAGGCCCCAAGATGGGATCTCACGGGTACAGAAGGTTGCGGCGGTGGAAATAGGGTTTTGGCTCCTCTCTTGATGTTTTCGGGGCACGTAGGTATATATAGGAGGAAGAAGTAGGTCGGTGGAGCTATGAGGGGGCCACGAGGGTGGAGGGCGCGCCCAAGGGGGTAGGTGCGCCCCCCTGCCCCATGGCCTCCTCGTTGATTGCTTGACGTCCACTCCAAGTCCTCTGGATCACGTTTGTTCAGAAAATCACGTTCCCGAAGGTTTCATTCCGTTTGATATTCCTTTCCTTCGAAACACTGAAATAGGCAAATAAAAACAGCAATTTGGGTTGGGCCTCGGTTAATAGGTTAGTCCCAAAAATAATATAAAAGTGTATAATAAAGCCCATTGAACATCCAAAACAGATAATATAATAGCATGGAACAATCAAAAATTATAGATACGTTGGAGACGTATTAGAACCTCACATCCATTTGGATCCGTCGATGGCAGCGCTTCAAGCATCACTCCCTCCTTGGAGGCATCGATCTAGAGCCCCTTTGCCTGTTGGCTGGCTGACATCGTCCAGGGGCTAGTGGTTTGTTCGTGGTGGTGTGATTGTTATTCTTCTTTATTGGTGTCTTCTTCTGGTGTGGATCAATAGTGCGAGAGTTTTTCCTTCTGCGGTCACGATGGTCAGTATACACGGTGAAGCCGGGTGTGGACTCAGCTCCTTGATGCCTTTCGCTTCACAGGCGGTGCCGCTATTGTAATGTAGCCTCGGCTGCATGTGGCTCTTCGTTCATGTGTGGACGCAATCATTCGTTGCTCTTGGGCTATGCCAATAGCCTTGAGGCATTATAGATGGTCTCGGTTGATTGGAGCTCTTCGTTTATGATGATGGTGTTCTCATGCAGCCTCCCGTTCGTGGGGACGATGGAAGATGGCGGCACTCCAGTTCTTCTTTTCTTTTCGGTGGTTATCTTGTTGTTGCCTTGACCTAGCTTATCTTTTGTATTTGTCGTGTTAACTGAGGTTATCTACTTATTCACATCCTTGTATTCCCATATAATTTCTCGGCTCCACCGGCTCCCCTACTTAATGAATTAATGAATGAAAGTAGGGCTGCTACATTTTGTTAAAAAGAGACTGAATAGAGCAGATGCGTTTCTACATTAGGCTTGCTACTGCGTTCGTCACGGTACTTTCTTTTAGGACATTTATTATTCGTCACAGTACCTTTGTACAGTACTATGGCACCGCTTTGACCTTGTCTTTGACGCGTTTCTGCTGGCTGACGGCCGGGTGCCATGTCCTGTGGGCTTCACACACTGCTCATCCACAAGGTCCATCTTACACACCACGTGATTATGATTATGATACCGTTTTTGCCTAAAGAAAAATATATGATGGCGTTTGCACCTACAGTAACATGCAGCTAGACATGCTTCCTCAAAAATAAAAAAAAATGCAGCTAGACATGCAGCTAGCTGCCTAGCTCTCACCGACACACGCTGATTTGTACTCCTACTTATAATGCAGTACCACATTGCATACATGCTCAACTACATGTACACATGAGGAGTCCCTTTTTATAAGAACCTACACACTAGGAGTCTTAGGCCCGGTTTTTTTGCCAGAATCTGGGGATTCTCTCAGAATCCGATCCCTACCCAGCTTCTCCCAGAATCTTTGAGGGCCATTTGTTTTACAATCCTATCTAATTAGACCCTAACTAGATAGGATTGTAAAACAAATGGGGCTCAAAGATTATGGGAGAAGCTGGGTAGGGGTCGGATTCTGGAAGAATCCCCAAATTCTAGCAAAAGAACTGGGCCTTAGGATAGAAGCAAGGAGGCAATCGGATTCGAGCTCCTAACATGGGCCTTGCGCCGGTGTCTCGCTGGGTGCATCTCCCAAACCCGGGCAATTGTAAGGACTGTACTGTAAGAACATGTTTTGCCATTCAACGCAATTTGGTATTGGTCCGCTCGGTGGTTCGGACGCATTTTTTTCTCGCAGACCGGAACAAAGTGAGGGCTTTGCGAGCGTCTGGACTGCTGCCACGTCCGCATCTAACCACACTGGCCCACCAAAATCCCCTCCTCCCTCCCCCGCGTACATTCCCGTCCAGTGCTAGCTGCCCGCATTCATGCCACCGTAGAGCGGTCGCTTAGTATTGACACCGGCCCAGAGTGGCGCGACCTCTCACTGGCACCGAAATTGAAACGACATATGCCGGTCAAGAGCACCGCCCGCGCCGCGTTCCCGGTGTTCACGCCTCTTCAATACCGGGGAGACGTTTACTGTACGGGGCGGGACGAATATCTATCATGCCCGTTCAATGCCAGGTCGTCCATATGCCGCCGTTAAGCAGACTCACAGGACGAGGAACCAACTCCGGCGCCGCTCATTGACGCACTCGGACACTTGGCCTCACCGGAATCCGCTATATAAAGGCGGTCACACCCGGCTAAACTCCACAGCACAACAGATTCTCCTGCCTTACACCACATCCACCATGACCGCAAGCTCTAGAGCTATGTGGGAGAGCCTGTCGTCGGAGCATAAGCACGATGTGGCCGCCCTTGCAGCCGTCTGGCAAACCCGCAGCACTAGGTGGATCAATCAGGAAATGCCGGCTAGCTCGCCCGAGGTATCCAACACGACCCCACGACGGAGACGATCTTCGAAGACGACACCGCGCTGGACCCCCGCGCATGTGCATACCAGTTTGATCATGGAGCAGGCACACTACGACACCGCCATGGCGAATGAGGAGCAGCATGCATCGTCTCCTATGTTAGCGTTCTGGCAGGTGTAGGAGGACCAAAGATACAATTTGCTCCTCCTCGAGGAGCACCGGCTAGCGAAGGGCCAAATCTACGATGAGCACCCAAGTGAGGAGGCTCTGGCCGCCATGGCTGAGGTGAACCCAAACTTCGTTACAGGGCAGCAGGCGTTCTACGAGGCCACGCGTGCTCAACGCCCTGCTTGAAACGCAGAGTCGGTGTAGCCGAACGCGAACGCGGCCGCACGCGTGCTAGAGGCGCAGCCAGTCAAGGATAAGAACACTGTCAGCAGCGTGTCCTACACGCCACCGTTCAACTTTTGGGGGTGCATGTGGCAGGTGGACCATGACAGACCATCCATCATCGACCTCACGTCCACTGGCCCCAGCGATGGATGGGCCGCATACTCCTCCGAGGATGGGTAGGCATGCGATGCGCAGGGCATTCTGTTCCAAGTGCGTCAGTTCGTATCTCATGTTCTACTCTTCCTCGTGGGAGGCCGCACCTTCACTTCACGGGTCTTAAACCCCGTCGCCGCTAATGAAGACGACAAATTGAGGACGTGGTCGCCAATGCAAAATACAAAGGAAGTGGAGACAGGCACCGCCGTAGGATAGGTTTAGGGTTCAACAGGTTTTTTTGAGGCGGCTGCTAGGCGCCATCCGGATGTTAAAAAAGCAAACAACATCCACCTCCTGGACCCTACGATGTGGGCGTACTTAGCCGTCAATGAAAGTCAATGCAACATTCTCTCCTTCCTCTATCTTCTCTACACCATCACGACCATAGCATAGAGTAGCTCTGACGGACTTGCAGCATGGCGGCACCGTCACAGCACCGGCAGGTTCGCAGCACAGCTTTGATGCCGGAGCACTGGCTCGAAGCATTGACGGAGCAGCCTGAGCCGCCGTTGCAGCAAAACATCGCAGCAGTTGAGCCGATGTTGCAGCCGAGATGCCACCGCAGCAACGCCTCTCAGTATGGTGGCACCATCGCAGCATCGCCTCGCCGGCGTTGCTCCAGCGGATCATCGCCGACCACCACTGCAACTCCCCTCATTGCAGCACCGTCGCTTCCCTCACCGTACCTACCACTGAGCTTGCAACATCTCGTCGTCGTGCTTCTTCGTACGTCATTGCAGCATCACTGGCTCGCCGGAGTGCTGCTCGCAGCTCGTAGCACGGTGGCATCCTCACAGCAGCTCATCCTCGCGCACGCACTGCAGGACGACGGTGTGCCAGCATCCCGACATCTCCACCTTGCAGCATGTGTTGGAGCATGTCCCTATCTCCCGCAGCGCGGCGGCGTAGCTTGCAGCGCCGGTGAAGTCTCACTGTTCTCCGTGGGATTGTGTCACTGGCCATGAGAGGAGTGTGGAGCGCATCTGGTGTGCGAGCAGGAAAAGGGGATGAGGGAAAGATGAGGATGCCTTCACGCGTGGGGAGAAGATAAAGGGGGAAGAGAGGGCATGTGGGTGGGGCCGACGTGACGCGTGTTGCATGGACGAGCGGGCTGTCAAACGAGCATCGTGCATCCGGCTGTAATCAAGTTGTTTCCTTTTTTAATGAAAAATGTCCCAATTGTAATGGATGTGCCCCGGTTTATATGAAAATCCGTCATGTTTGCATGAATTTTGACCAGTTAGTTGAAACCCGGCTTGAAATGTATGCGGGAAGCATTGGAGGGCTACCTCTCGCATCCATGTCCACGGACTGGCCCCCCATCCGAATACAGATGCGGGAGCAAATTGGCGGGTTAGCGTTGGAGATGCCCTAAGCAAATATGATCTCCTATACACCAGGGATCACTACAAGAAATATGCTATCTTGTGACCTCCACTATTGGTCACTGAAAGGTCATAGTTTTTCATTTGCGACCTTTTTGTGACCAAAAACAGAAGGTCAAAAGCTGAGGGTCGTTAACTGACTATAGCGACCTTCTGTGTGATATGTAAAAGGTCGTTGGTTCTTTGACCAAATTTTTGGTCACTAGCAACCTCCCCAGGCCACGTAGGTAGCCAGCGTGGCAAGCTGACGTGGATAGGAATCAGCCCAGTCCATTTCGGTGCTTTAGTTGGGCCGAGCCCATTAATTCAGCCCATTTGTTGTTGTTTTTTTCTTTCAATTTGGGTAAGCTACACGGGCCAGGCCCTATAATTCAGCTTTTTATTTTTGGGTTGTGGCCCTTTTTTTCTTTTTTCAAATGGGTCCCAATTGTCAGGTCTGATAGGTGGGTCCCAAATGTCTGATTCTGGTTTGTGGGTCCTTGTTGTCATGGTCATGTTCCTCATATTTCAATAGCCAATAATTAAACAGCGAATATTTAAATCAAAATAGACAGAAAACAAGTGTAATACTTCAAATAACAAGAAGCAACAATCTGTTACATCAACACACATACAAATGTGATCACAGTATAACAAGCTCTACAGTGTACAATATGTCACATGAGCCAAGTTTGTGCTTCAATTTGTTCCAATACGATCGGCACCAAGGGCTTCATTACTCCTTGAACTAGCATCAAGGGCTTCCGACTTCTTCGTCTTGATGCTCGCGATGAAACAAGAAACGCCAACATCCGCACGTTATAGAACAAAATGGTTAGGTACAAAATAAAAGCAAATCTAACAGCATATATCTAACAGCATATACAAAATAATGAAGGCCAACCTGCAGCGTATATACTAGCGTGCATATATACTAGCGTAACACATAAACCCATCCATCAAAATCTTGTTTCGAACATTGGCATCAAATCAACACAACACCGAATTAACATGCACAAAAGGAAAGAGCTAATACTGAGGGCAGGTATATGGGTATCAAAACAAACAAGAAAGAAACTAAAATCTATTCTAAGTACTTCAGGTTTGAGCCATTTTTGATACTACAATAAATACATAACAGCCAACATTTCTATCAAGGCCAACAAGGTACTAAGGTACTTGCTACTTAAAACCACAACAAGGTATAGAGCACATGCATGCCAACAACAAATCAAGGAACCCAGAACAAGACACTTGGATCAAGCAACTGATGTAGTAACAAGCTTTGATGGTGCTAAATGCAACAGGTTTGCATAACCTGATTCACAAGGCTAGGAACAGAAGGGGGGAGTTGGTCGTATCTCACAACAAGGTTGGAAGGTTGTCCTTTAAGAGGTGAACGGTGGCGAGCTCATCGACCTACAGCTTCTGTGGCATGGCGACGACATAGACGTGCCACCGTGGGTTGGTGCCCATGAGGAAGCCCACGACGAACGCCACAACGAGGGATCCACCGGCGGACGCCATAGGCCACAGTGTGGACTGTGGAGAGAGGGTCTAGGGCGGCTGCTAGTCTGCACGCATAGCTGAGGAGGAGCATAATCAATAAGAAACATGGCAAAATTGATGAAGAATAGAAAGCTTGTGCTAAAGACAACATTTACAAAGGCACCGAATATGAAATCTTCTTCAATAGGACATAGCATGTATAGCTTAGTGTACGAGGATATAAAAAATGACTGATATATTTTAGGACAAACAAGCACAACCTGAAATAAGCCTGCAAAAGATAGCACTTACACTTGGATTTACGTGTACACATGTATGTACAAATGCGTAACCGCTTAAAAGCAGTGTAGAAGAGTTGATGATCCTAAGATCCTACCTACCCAAAGCACTAAAATGCAAATAAAAATTAACTGAAAGAAACAATAGCACCATGAAAGAAGTTGCAGTTGCACATTAGAGGAAAGCACAGGCCTTTGAAGGTATTTTGAAGAAAAAAATTAACACAAGACAAGATTTCTATAAGCATCTCCTTGGACAAATTACAAAAGGCGTAAAAATTTACAAAAGGCATCATATCTTCTGGGCTGGCTAATTATAAGCTAGGACAGAGGAGAGGCTTCCATATTAACACCATAAGATCATTCATTCATTCTGCCATGGAAGTCGAAAAATTCAGGTAGGTAACACAAATAAACATATGCGGAAGGCGCTATAACTGCTGGGTTGGATTAGTTATGAGCCGAGAGAGGCCTCAGAGATCAAGACCGATCACCGTGAGAATCCATCCATCCACACTATATCAACTGCATAAGAAATTTCGCGGATCACATGGCATTCTAGATCGGAGAAATAGAAGGGGGGTTGCTTACAGCGTCCCCTCGCCGCCTCTGGCCGCGTGGGAGTGAGATCCGTCCATGGATTCGGGAGGGGGGATTCGATCTGGGTTGGCTTCGCTCGCCTCGTCGGAGGAAGGCGCGGGCTCGGTCTAGCGGTCTGGCTTTGGGGTCCATCTCTTCCGTGTTGCCAATACAAGCATGACATGGCGGAGCTCCATGTGCCATGTGCATGGCGATGGATGAAGGGAGGTGTTGTCCATGGCGTCGCCCTGGTGCTGGTCCTGGTCCTGGTCATGGAGAAGAGGAAGACGGGGGTGGGTCAGAGAGGGAGGGACGGGTTCTTTTTAGAGAGAGAAGAAAGAAGAAGAGGGAGGGTTGCGCGCACCTGCGGGTCCTGATGACAAGGACGGCGTCGTGGATCTGGCCGGCGAGGAACCCGCAACCCAACCCTAGCCACGGACGGACGGGGGTTGGGAGCGCGTGAATCTGGCCGCGGAGGGGCGAGGCGGTGCGGGCAGCGGTCGTCGAGCGCGACCCACTCGCCGGAGTTGGGGTCATTCCAGATGACGAGGTCGCAGTTGAGGAGCTAGAATGGGGTGGGCACGCACGGGTCCAGGTCCTCCACGAGCGAGACCGGGTACCATCGTCCTGCTCTGCGCCTTGGTGTGAGGCGTCTGCCCCTCCGCTGCCGGCGCCGGAGCTCTGAGGCGCTCCGCCTCCATGTTGTACCGCAGCACCGCGAAGCACTCGAGCCGCTCCTCGAGGAAGAGCGCGTAAGTGTGCACCGACGCGGAGCAGTCCTAGGCGGAGGCGGGCGAGGAGGTGGACGACGGCGGATCGAGATCTGAGGGAGGGAGAGCGTGGCAGCAGAGAGGAGATGGGGGAGGAGGAGTGCGATGTGGGTAGGTGGCTGCGGGTGGGGTTTGGGGGTTTGGGAAAGAAAGGAGGCGGGGGGTGGATGAAAAATCACCAGCTAGGGTTTGGGGTTGGTGTGGGAGGGTTGAGGAGAGTCGTTGGATCCACGAGCATCTGACGGCATATGATGCATGATCCGCGTGAAACGTTTACGGACCAATCAGAATGTAGTATGATGCTATGACCATCTAAATTGGTCATAGTTGCCTAAAAACAATGTGTTAAAACCATGTCAGCTATTTTATGACCTGAGAAATTCAAAAAGAAAATAAAAAACCTTCTCATTTTGTCACCAAAATGTGAACGAGTTTTCAGAAAAAATAACAAACATGAAAAAAGACAAATATCTTCAAAAAGGAGTAGTGAGAAATGAGTTTTTTGGCAAAAAAAAAACATTTTTCATTTTTCGAGGGCCCAAAATAAGTTTTTTTTTTGTGAAGGACCTCCCAAATAATTGTTGCAAAATTGGACCAAATCATTTTTCTAAAATATTAGGCCATATTTAATGCACAATTGACCAAATGGTTTGGTGTAAAAGTTTTATCCACCTGGTGAAAAGACAAATTCTCGCCGATTCAGCTGGCAGCGGGTCAAATTTGAACTGTAGCTGCCTCATAGTTTGCTCTTTATTTTTTCCAAAAATCATTTCTAGGTACATAAGTATCTATTTAATCAGAGAAACACCAAAAAAATTCCAAGATTCAACCACTAGCTAGGAATGGTCATTCCCGCCGTTTTGACCGCATTTTGAAACGGGCATAAAAAAATTCAAAAAAAAAAAAAATTGGAAAACCTTCGCATTGTGTCATTATATGTGGCCAAGTTCCCAGGAAAAATAATAAACTTGTAATACGGCAATTATTTTAAAAAAGTGTTCTCAGAAACGATCTATCACGTGTGGAGATCAATTGCTTTCAAGCCAAATGATCAATCTCATGGCCACATTCATGGAATAGTTTGTTCAAATGATCTCATATCATGCACAAGGGTGCATCTTGGAATGAAAAACAATGTTGCCTAAGGAAGTTTTCGTTTTCTTTGGACGAAATAACCATTTTCCATTTTTTTTGAGTGCCCAAAAGGAGGTTTTTTGTGAAGGACCTCCCAAATATTTGTTGCAAAATTGGACCAAATAATTTTTCTAATATACTAGGCCATATTTAATGCACAATTGACCAAATGGTTTGGTGTAAAAAGTTTTTATCCACCTCTGGTGAAAAAGACAAATTCCCGCCGATTCAGCTGGAAGCGGGTCAAATTTGAATTGTAGCTGCCTCATAGTTTGCTCTTTATTTTTTCCAAAAATCATTTCTAGGTACATAAGTATCTATTTAATCATAGAAACACCAAAAAATTCCAAGATTCAACCACTAGTTACGAACGGTCAAGCCCGTCGTTTTGACCGCATTTTGAAACGGGCATAAAAAAATTCAAAAAAATCAAAAAATTGGAAAACCTCCGCATTGTGTCATTATATATGACCAAGTTTCCAGGAAAAATAATAAACTTGTAATACGGCAATTATTTTAAAAAGAGTTCTCGTAAATGAGATATCATGCGTGAAGATTCATGGCTTTCAAGCCAAATGATCAATCTTATGGCCACATTCATGGCATAGTTTGTTCAAATGATCTCATATTGTGCACAAGGGTACATATTGGAATTCCAAACAATGTTGCCTAAGGAAGTTTTCATTTTCGTTGCACGGAAATTTCATTTTTCATTTTCCGAGTGCCCAAAAGGAGGTTTTTTTATGAAGGAACTACCAAATAATTGTTGCAAAAATGGACCAAATCAATTTTATAAAATACTAGGCCATATATAATGCACAATTGACAAAATGGTTGGGTGAATTTTTTTTTGATCCACCTCTGGTGAAAAAGGTAAATTACCGTCGATTCAGCTGGAAACCGGTCAAATTTGAACTGCAGCTGCCTCATAGTTTGCTCTTTATTTTTTCCAAAAATCATTTCTAGGTAAATAAGTATCTATTTAATCATAGAAACACCAAAAAATTCCAAGATTCAACCACTAGCTAGGAACGGTCAAGCCCGCCGTTTTGACCGCATTTTGAAACGGGCATAAAAAATTCAAAAAAAAATAAAAAAAATGGAAAACCTTCGCATTGTGTCATTATATGTGACCAAGTTTCCAGGAAAAATAATAAACTTGTAATACGGTAATTATTTTAAAAAAGTGTTCTCAGAAATGAGCTATCATTTGTGAAGATTCAAGGCTTTCAAGCCAAATGATCAATCTTATGGCCACATTCATGGCATGGTTTGTTCAAATGATCTCATATTGTGCACAAGGGTGCATATTGGAATTCCAAACAATGTTGCCTAAGGAAGTTTTCATTTTCTTTGCACGGAAAATTCATTTTTCATTTTTCGAGTGCCCAAAAGGAGGTTTTTTTGTGAAGGAACTACCAAATAATTGTTGCAAAATTGGACCAAATCATTTTTATAAAATACTAGGCCATATATAATGCATAATTGACAAAATGGTTGGGTGAAAAAAGTTTTGATCTACCTCGTGAAAAGACAAATTGCCGTCGATTTAGTTGGAAGCGGGTCAAATTTGAACTGCAAATGCCTCATAGTTTGCTCTTTATTTTTCCAAAATCATTTCTAGGTAAATAAGTATCTATTTAATCATAGAAACACCAAAAAATCCAAGATTCATCAACTAGCTAGGAATGGTCAAGCCCGCCGTTTTGACCGCATTTTGAAACGGGCATATAAAATTCAACAAAAATCAAAAAATTGGAAAACCTTCGCATTGTGTCATCAGATGTGACCAAGTTTCCAGGAAAAATAATACACTTGTAATACGGAAATTATTTTAAAAAGTGTTCTTAGAAACGAGCTATCATGCGTGAAGATTTAAAGGTTTCAAGCCAAATGATCAATCTTATGGCCACATTCATGGCATAGTTTGTTAACATGATCTCATATTGTGCACAAGGGTGCATATTGGAATTCCAAACAATGTTTCCTAAGGAAGTTTTCATTTTCTTTGCACGGAAATTTCATATTTCATTTTCCGAGTGCCCAAAAGGAGGTTTTTTTGTGAAGGAAATACCAAATAATTGTTGCAGAAATGGACCAAATCAATTTTATAAAATACTAGGCCATATATAATGCACAATTGACAAAATGGTTGGGTGAAAAAAGTTTTGATCTACCTCTGGTGAAAAAGACAAATTGTCGTCGATTCAGTTGGAAACGGGTCAAATTTGAACTGCAGTTGCCTCATAGTTTGCTCTTTATTTTTTCCAAAAATCATTTCTAGGTAAATAAGTATCTATTTAATCAGAAATACATGGTTTGATTGTGAGACATCGAGGTTTGGACGGTGGCCGAGGGCCCCAACTCTAGAGCTGCCAGAGCTTGCATGTTGCCAAGCGTGGTCACCAGCGTGGACTGGGCGTTGCCATGTGTTCTCGGGCGGCCTAGGAATGTCTAGTGGGTTGGGCACTCCCCAGGTAGGTGTTAGGAAGAAAATCACAACATAAGATTCTCACGAGGAGACCGATCGATGCTCAAAGATGAATTAGCGGCCAAGTGTTTGATTTGCGGTACGGGAAATGCACATGGCTAATGGGCGTGAGTTTTGGCTGATGATGATCAGTTAATAAGAAGACCGTCTTCACAAATTTTCACCTCAAAAGGAGGAGCCTAGGTGGTACTTGCTTTACAAACTACCACACTTTGGACATAAATACGAATGTTGAAGCCGGGCTCAAAATAATGAATGGATTGAGCTGGCATTTGGTGGAGGATGGTTATTTGGGCATAGGAAAGCATCAGAGAAAATGGATACCATTTGGACATGCCAAAGTGGCATTTCCTTCACAAAGTGCTGCTCTGATCGTAATAGGAAAATGAATATTTTTGAATTATTTTTGAACTAGGCAAGGAAGGTTTTTACATATTTGACGAAGATATGACCCAAAGAATTTATGAGATTTTTTGGGAATTTTGGGAATAATAAATATATGTTGCTTCACAACCTAGGGCAAAACCGCCACATGGACATGACACATAGGCAAAACTGATGAGATGGCGCCTAGTCATCACAACCCACCACAATCTACAAGGCTATGACCATCTATATTGGTCATTAACAACTAGAAATAAGGCAATGGGACTAGCAATCGCTTGCTTTGTGACCTTTTCGTAAGGAAATTACGACCTTTCCGACCAAAATGGTCGCAATGGTTTAGGGTTTGGAGCCCCTCGAACAGCTTTTGACCAATTGGTCTGAAATGGTCATAGATCTATGACCAATTCTTCCAGGGTCACTGACAAAAGGTCACTAGTTGACATATTTCTTGTAGTGGATGCGTCCGAACACTATTTGGGCGTGTCCGTTTTAAACCATCATTTGTTTCTGTGCGCAATCATGACACCTTAATTTTCCAGTCGCATGTAGATGATTGGTGGGGATAGAGTGAGAAAACAAAGACTAATGAAAAAAATAAAAGGTGGTCTGAGGTGGGCTGGATCTGACGTGGCGAACACCCGGAATGCCCTCATATCCTCCTGACATATGGACTGGATTTATGGGGAGCCAAACATGTCGGACGTATAGGGATGATTAGGGGATCTGATAGGGTAGCCTTTTCACTCTCTCCCTCTCATGTCCAGGTTGTCCGCCCGGGCATATAGAGAGGAAGTGAGGAGGGAGGGGTCCAGATGCTCTAAGTCCTAACCCAAGCTAAGGGTTTTGCTCCTTCCTGAATTTCAAAATACTGGGCATGGTCAATTTAGTACATTTTTTAGTTATATGTTCAATGGGAATAAACCCAAGCAATCTAAACCTACAAGGGAAATTTGGCATGGATATGCGGTCTCTCCCTCTACCTTTTTTGCTAGCAACCAAGGGGACCTTATGTCTCTTAAAATTTAACTATCGGTTATCGCACCTCAATGTAATTGAGGTGGCACCATCAACCTCGAGGATGAACTAAATGTTATTCAGGGATGATAGCTTACTATTTATAATTCAAGTGCAACAGGAGAAGTTGAAATTTCAAAGCTAAATGCTTTGTCAAGCATAGGGTCAACGAGTGAACCACAAGAAATCATCTATTTTTTCTAGTAAGAGCTACCCACAAAGTGTCCGAGAAGTGGTAAAGAATACTATGCACATTCCAAATGAATTTATCAATGAGAGATACTTAGGGATGCCTACTGATGTTGGACACTAGAACAATGTTACTTTAAAATACTTTAGTGGGGTATTTGGTACAAAATTAAATGGTGGTTGGATAAATTATTGTTAATTGGCAGTAAGGATGTATTGATTAAGCTTATAGCACAAGCGATCCATGTTTATTCAATGACGTGTCTTAGACTACCTCGAGGGCTTTGTGAACACATCAATTCTCTTATATGCGAGTTCTAATGGGGCAGCAAGCAGGGAAAGAGGAAAGCAAGTTGGGTGTCATGGGAGGTTATGATTAGGCCAAAGTACCTTAGAGGCTTGGGTTTCCAAGATCTGGAGATTTTTAACCTATTTCTCCTAGCCATGCAATCATGGAGAATTATGTGGTTACATTTGTCTCTTAGTGCTAGAAAAATCTTACAAGCATCACAATTCCCGGACACTACAACTTTTGAGTGAATGCTTGGATCTCATCCTTTATAGATATGGCAATCAATTCTTGATGGTAGAGTTATTATGGCTCAGGGTGTTATTCATATTATTGGTGATGGAAAATTAACCAACATCTGGAACCCGAATTTGATTCCTAGGGGTAGCTGCCCAGAGAGTACCTATTTTTGCCGGTCATTTTATTTTTTGCATCATCATGACATCATTGTCATGCTTTAAACTTGAAATGAGGTTTCTTAAACCCTCAAAACATTAAATCAAACAAAATCCTAATTTATTTTGGCCATTTTATATATTAATAATTAAATAAACCCCCTCTATTCTCTTTGTGGTGAATTTAATCTTGCTCTTGCTTCTTTATGTTGTACTGGATATTTTGGGAATCAATGAGATTATGACGCATGTATAGTATATTCAAGAGATACACGTAGTGACATTGTAACGCCCGGATAATCATGCTACAGTAATCCCACGCTAATCGTGCCATGACACCTCGGTTACTGTTGCTATCCTCGCAATAATTCGGAACCGTTCGAAATTCAAATTCAAATTTTTGATAACAATAAAAGTTTTCAAAAATTAAAACTAAAATGTTCGGTGGTTGCCAAATATTACAAAGGTAATTGTGGTGCAAGAAACACATTTTTAGAAAATGTCTAAATAACTTAAACTGATTTAAAACAGAAAAGAAAATAAATAAAAACCAAAACAGAAAAACTAAAACCTAAAACTATCAAAAAAAGATGGAAGAAGTGAAACCCCCAATTCGATGGGCCAATAACTGCCCACCACCACTAGGTCGGCCAGCCGCCCACCCCCGCCCCCACTCCTCTCCTTATCCCCCGCAACCCTAGCCGCCACTCCACTCTCCCCACTCGCCCCGCCCCACTCGTGCCTCCTCCCCGATCCAGATCGGATCGGGAAACGAACCCTATCGCTTCGCCCCCCTTGCGCCGCTGACCGCTGCCGCCTCAACCGCCAGCGCCTGGACCCATTGCAGCGCCCGTGGGCGATTTACCTCACGACGCCGCCGACGCCCGCCCCCACGCCAAGACGCCACCTCACGGAGCTGCCTCCCCATCGCCGGGACCGGCACCACTCGACCTCTTCCTCGTCGGACCTCCCGACCGCTGCCACGACGCTCCGTTGCCCGTTCCTACTCCCCTTGTGAGCCCTCCTCCTCTCTGTCCCTCTCCGTCCCGCCCTTGTCAACGCCCTGCCACGCCGATGCGTGCTTTCGCCCGCACCGGGCGCCGCTTCCTCCTGCCGCCGCGCTGTGGGCGCACTTCTGCCGCGGCCTTTGCACGCACGATCCACTGCCGTGAAGATTCGGACGACCGCGGCCGTTGTGCCCGCCGCCGCGTGGCGCTTCCCCATTCAATGCTACCCGTGGCCGCGGCCTCCCAGCGTCGCGATCGGACTGACGTCGCTGCGCCCCTCCGTGGCCACGCCGAGCATGCGCCCCTCCCGTCTTGGCGCGCTCGTGGCCGCCTCCCCCATCTACCACCGGGCGCCCACCGCCCGTCTGCTTTCGCCCCTTCCCGCTATGTTCCGCGATGGCGGCGCCTCTGCCGAGACCAACCTCCGTCCATCGCCGGAGTTGGCCGCGCCGGCTTGCTCCGCTCGGGTGCCCAGCCGGGACCCGGCGCCCACCGTTGCGCCCGAGGCCCGTTCGGGCTATGCCCGCAACCAGCGCCCAAAACCGCCCGATCGGACGCACCCGATCCGTTAGGCCCCTATGGCCCTATGACCCGAAGTAACCTATCTTGGGCATGTCATCTCTAAGGATGGTATTGCCGTCAACCCTGAACGAGTTCAGGCTATTCTCGATTGGACTCCTCCGAAGAATGTCAAGCAAGTCAGAAGTTTTCTCGGTCTCGCCAGCTATTGCCGTCGATTCGTCGAGAACTTCTCCAAGATCGCCAGGCCCCTGACTAACCTATTGCATAAGGGCGTCAAGTTCCAATGGACAGATAAATGTCAGGAAAGCTTCCAGGCGCTCAAAGACAAGTTGACTTCTGCCCCAGTGCTAGCTCCACCTGATACTAAGAAGGACTTCGTCATTTACTGCGACGCTTCCCGTCAAAGGATTAGGCTGTGTCCTAATGCAAGAGCGCCAGTGATTGCTTATGCCTCTCGGCAATTACGCCTCACGAAGAGAACTACCCAGTTCACGACCTCGAACTTGCTGCTATCATTCATGCGCTAAAACAGTGGCGACATTACCTTCTCGGTAATCGCTATGTAGATCTTCACTGATCACCAAAGTCTGAAGTATCTGTTCACCTAGCCAGACCTGAACCTCCGTCAGCAGAGATGGATGCAGATTGTTGCAGACTTTGACTTGGGTATTTCCTATACACCTGGCAAGGCTAATGTAATGGCTGATGCCTTGAGCCGCAAGTCTTATCAAGCAACCACCTCCAGTTCACAAAGTTCAGCCCTCACTCGTTGAAGAATTCAAAGCTGAACCTCCATATTGTTCCTCCGGTGCATTCGCTCCCCCTCCTAAGGAGTTTCGCAAGATGAACCTCCATGTTGTTCCTGTGGGTTCTCTCAATACCTCGGTTGCGAAACCAGATCTTGTGGACACCATCAAATGGATACGTAAATGTGACGATGAAGTCGAGAGGATTAAACGTTATCTCGCAGAAGGAAAGCCCTCATTCTTCATCAGGATGACGCAGGCACCTTATTCTTCAAAGGTCGCCTAGTGGTACCGAGTAAGAGGGAAAACCTGAATCTGATTCCAAAGGTTATGAAAGAAGCTCATGATACGCCTTTGTATATTCATCCCGGTAGCACCAAGATGTACCAAGACATTCGTCAGAGATTCTGGTGGTCTAATATGAAGCAAGACATCGCTCGTTATGTTGCTGAATGTGACGCTTTGTCGTCAGATCAAAGCGTAACATCAAAGGCCTGCCGGAACTCTGCAACCTATCTCTATTCCTAAATGGAAATGGGACCATGTTGAAATGGACTTAAATCCGATTTCCCAAGTCGCAGTAAAGGTAATGATGCTATTGTTGTCGCTATTGACCGCTTTCTAAAGTTGCACATTTTCCGGCGGTCAAAGAAACGATCACCGCTAGTCAACTTGCAACTCTCTATATGTCTAGAATTGTTTCACTTCACGGTATTCAACTGGTTATCGCTCGGACCGTGGCAGCTTATTCACTTCAAGATTCTCGCAAGTTTCCAAGAAGCTATGGGGACTCACTTATCTTTCAAGATCTGCGTTTCATCCGCAAATACAAGGGCAAGTTGAACGTGTCAACCAAGTTCTCGAAGACATGCTTCGAGCTTGTGTTATTTCCTTCGCAAGAAATGGGAGGAATCTCTCCGTATGCCGAGTTCTCTTATAATAATAGCTATCAAGCTAGTCTCAAGATGGCCCCTTTGAAGTGTTATATGGACGAAAGTGCGAACCCCTCCGAACTGGTCGAAATCGGGAACGCCCACTCTTCGTCCGGATATTATCCAACATGCCGAAGAACAAGTCCGCATTATT
Source organism: Aegilops bicornis (assembly GCA_021605145.1). Classification (NCBI taxonomy): domain Eukaryota; kingdom Viridiplantae; phylum Streptophyta; class Magnoliopsida; order Poales; family Poaceae; genus Aegilops; species Aegilops bicornis. The sequence goes on along the minus strand of CM038673.1, from coordinate 334,077,598 downwards.
CGCGAAATCTCAAGACTGCTCAGTCGCGTCAGAAGAGTCAGTATGACCGTAAGCATAAGGACATGGTCTATCAACCTGGCGAAAAGGCCTATCTTCGAGTTACACCAATGAAGGGTGCTCACCGCTTCGGATTAAGGGCAAGCTAGCTCCTCTCTATATTGGCCCATTCACTATTCGGAAAGGCGTGGAAAAGTGGCATATCAATCGAGCTTCCGCCAACCTTTCTCAGGTTCACGATGTGTTCCACGTGTCACAGCTCCGCCGATGCTTCAAGGACCCAATCCGAGCAGTAGATCATGAAGTGCTCGAATTGCAACAGGACCTCTCATATAAAGAGCATCTGGTTCGCATTCTCGACCAAGCTGAACGCCGCAAACGCCAGAAGGCGATCAAGTTCCTCAAAGTCCAGTGGTCGCACCATTCTGAAGATGAAGCCACCTGGGAACGCGAGGATCGCCTGCGTGATGAATACCCCGCACTGTTTCCTTCTACCTCCTAAATCTCGGGACGAGATTTCTTGAAGTGGAGGAGATTTGTAACGCCTCGATAATCATGCTACAGAATCCCACGCTAATCGTGCCATGACACCTCGATTCTTTGTTGCTATCCTCGCAATAATTCAAACCGCTCGAATTCAAATTCAAATTTTTGATAACAATAAAAGTTTTCAAAAATTAAAACTAAAATGTTCGTGGTTGCCAAATATTACAAAGGTAATTGTGGTGCAGTAAACACATTTTTAGAAAATGTCTAAATAATTTAAACTGACTTAAAACAGAAAAGAAAATAAATAAAAACAAAACAGAAAAACTAAAACCTAAAACTATCAAAAAAAGAGAGGGAAGAAGAGAAACCCCCACCCGATGGGCCAACCGGCCCAGCTGGCCACCAGGCCGGCCAGGCCGGCCCACCCCGCGCCCCACTCCTCTCCTTATCCCCCCGCAACCCTAGCCGCCACTCCACTCTCCCCACTCGCCCCCGCCCCACTCGGTCACCCCCCCTCCTCCCCGATCCAGATCGGATCGGGGGAACGAACCCCATCGCCCCCCTGCGCCCCACGCCGCCGGGACCGCGCCGGCCGCCTCAACCGCACGCCGCGCCTCGGACCCGCCATCCCCTGCGCCCGTGGACGACCCCGCCGACGCCGCTCGACCTTCTACGCCAAGACGCCACCCGCCGGAGCTGCCTCCCCATCGTCGCCGGATCGCCACCTCGACCTCTTCCTCGTCGGACCTCCCGATCGCCGCCACACGCACGTTCTGCCCGTTCCCTACTCGCCCTTGTGAGCCCTCCTCCTCTTCGTCTTCTCCGTCTCCGCCATGGCTAACGCCCGCCACGCCCGATGCGTGCTCGCCGCGCACCGGCGCCGCTTCCTCGCCAGACGCGTGGGCGCACTTCGCCGCGGCCTTTGCACGCACGATCCACCGTGCGTCGCTGATCCGACGATCGCAGCGGCCGTCGTGCCCGCCCGCCGTGACGCGCTTCTATTCCGATGCTACCGCAGGCCGCGCCTCCCCGCCGCGACTGACCGACGTCCCGCGACGCGTCCTCCTTGGCAGCCGAGCACGCGCTTCCCCTGCGCGCGCCCGCCGTGGCCGCCTCCCCATCAAGTACCACCGCGCCTCCACCGCCCGTCGTTTTCTCGCCTCGCTTATGTTCCGCAGATGGCGGCGCCTCGCCGAGCCCAACCTCCGCCCATCGCCGGAGTTGGCCAAGGCTGCTTTCGCCGGTGCTCAGCCGGGACCCCGGCGCCCACCGTGCGCCCGAGGTCTGCTCGGGCTATGCCGCAACAGCCTAAAACCGCCTCGATCGGGCGCACTGATCCGTTAGGCCCCTATGGCCCTATGACGCGCGAGGCCCCCGCCTGCAACGAAAATTAAAAAAAAGGAAAAGGAATTAACAAAAAATAATAATAATAATAAATAAAGATAAAAATGATTTAATAAAATTAATTATTAATTAATTAATTATCTAATGAATTAATTAAGTTACTTAATCCGGTTTAATTAATTTAATTAACTAGCTAGGTTAATTAAATAGTAATTAAATTAACTAATCTCTAATTAACCTAAATGTTGTATGATGTAGGTCCCATCGACCCATCGGGTCAGTTGACCGAGTCAACTCGCTGATCGGCCGATGTCAAGATGACATCATGCTAATCTCATTAATCTGTTTTTCAAATTAATTAAATAATTAATTAAATTCCAGAAATTAATAAAATCTTTAGAAAATCATATCTTTTAATCCGTAACTCGGATTAAAATATTTTCAACATGAAAGTTGCTTAGAGCGACGAGACGATTCCGGATACGCAATTCGCTCAGGCGCCACACACCCCTAACCTATCGAACTCGCAACTTTCCCTCCTCCCTTCCTCGCTCGAAAACACGAAACACCGGGATATTTTCCTGATGTTTCTTAACCGTATCACCTCATACCACGTTAGGGCACGCCTAGCATCGTTATTTGTCATGTCATGTATCGATATGCATCTGCTTACATGGTATTCATTGTTTCTTCCCCTCTTCTCTCCTAGACTACGAGACCGACGCCGCCTGCTTCAGCTCGACTACGGAGTCGACGACCCTCTCTCTTGCCAGAGCAACCAGAAAGCCCCCTTGATCATCGGATATCGCCTACTCTCCTCTATCTGCTTGCATTAGAGTAGTGTAGCATGTTATCGCTTTTCGTTATTCCTATCTTGATGCATAGCCTGCTTTTTGCTACTTCATGATACCTTACCTGCATTCCTACTTGCCTAGTATAGGATGCTAGTATTTCCATCTTTGGCCCTACATTCTTGTCCGTATGCTGTGCTATACTATCGGGCCGTGATCACTCGGGAGGTGATCACGGGTATATACTATATACTTATACATGATACATGTGGAGACTAAAGTCGGGTCGGCTGGTGGAGCACCCGCGAGTGGATCTTTGTTGCGGAGCGACAGGGCAGGTTGAGACCGCCTAGGAGAGAGGTGGGCTGGCCTGCTCGGGCGTTCGCGGATACTTAACACGCTTAACGAGATCTTGGTATTTGATCCGAGTCTGCTACGGGCCTATACGCACTAACCAACTACGTGGGAAAGATATGGGCACTCGGCGTCGTGGTATCACCGGCACTTCGTGACGCCGGGCCGTCGAGCGGCGCGCCACGGATTGGACTGAACGCCACTAGGCTAGGTCTGCTTTGTCACAGACGTTAACGCAGGTGTGCTTTCAGGCGATGGGGCCCGTAACCTGTGCGCTTAGGTTTAGACCGGCGTCGACCTCTCCGTTGAGCCTAGGTGGGGCTGCGACGTGTTGATCTTCCGCGGCGGGCATGACCCAGAAAGTGTGTCCGCCAAATGGGATCAAGCGTGTTGGGTTATGTGGTGCACCCTCGCAGGAAGTTAATCTATTCGAATAGCCGTGATCTTCGGTAACAGGACAACTTGGAGTTGTACCTTGACCTTATGACAACTAGAATCGGATACTTAATAAAACACACCCTTCCAAGTGCCAGATACAACCGGTGGTCGCTCTTTCTCAGGGCAATGAGGAGGGGATCGCCGGGTAGGATTATTGCTATGTGATGCTACTTGGAGGACTTCAGTCTACTCTTTGCTACATGCTGCAAGGCGGAGGCTGCCAGAAGCGTAGTCTTCGACAGGATTAGCTATCCCCCTCTTATTCTGGCATTCTGCAGTTCAGTCCACTGATATGGCCCTTTACACATATATCCATGCATATGTAGTGTACCTCCTTGCTTGCGAGTACTTTGGATGAGTACTCACGGTTGCCTTGTTCCCCCTTTTCCCCCTATCTCTACTCGATTGTTGCGGCCAGACAATGGAGCCCAGGAGCCAGATGCCACCATCGATGACGACTACTACACTGGAGGTGCCTACTACTACGTGCAGCCCGCTGACGACGACCAGGAGTAGTTAGGAGGATCCCAGGCAGGAGGCCCGCGCCTCTTTCGATCTGTATCCCAGTTTGTGCTAGCCTTCTTAAGGCAAACTTGTTTAACTTATGTCCGTACTCAGATATTGTTGCTTCCAACGACTCGTCTATGATCGAAAGCACTTGTATTCGAGCCCTCCGCTTGTATTATGATGCTTGTATGACTTATTTATGTTTTAGAGTTGTGTTGTGATATCTTCCCGTGAGTCCCTGATCTTGATCGTACACATTTGCGTGCATGATTAGTGTACGATTGAATCGGGGGCGTCACAGACATTCTGGTGACTTTATGGATAATAGATTGGAACGACAGAGATCATGAGGTGATTGTTTAGTACAATTTTCGAGGTTATCTGAGGTGAAGGGTTGACCAATGGATCAAGATTAGGAAGACAAACGTAGAGGTGTGCCTAGATATACCTACGTTATCTATTCAAGTTGATGTTGAAAGTATGAACCCTAGGACTTATTTCGAAGCATTGGGACACCATTTTACACACATTTACTTAGCGCTACCTTGCTATCCTTACTTATTTAGATTATAAAAAGACACATTTACCATCCATATTACCCATTTATCATCATCTCTTTCCCATACTAGTGCACCTATACAATTGACAATTTCATTAGGTGTGTGATGTCTACTATGCAACTTTATTCTTGTAGACACGTGTTGGGCCTCCAAGCGCAGAGTTTTGTCGGACAGTAGCAATTTTCCCTCAAGTGGATGACCTAAGGTTTATGAATCCGTGAGAGGTGTAGGATGAAGATGGTCTCCCTCAAACGACCCTGCAACCAAATACAAGAAATCTCTTGTGTCCCCAACACACCCAATACAATGGCGAATATAGGTGCACTAGTTCGGCGAAGATATGGTGATAAAAGTGTAATATGGATGGTAGAAATATAATTTTATAATCTAAATAAATAAAAACAGGAAGGTAGCAATTAGTAAACGGGCACAAAAACAGTATTGCAATGCTTAAAAATGAGGCCTAGGGTCCGTACTTTCGCTGGTGCAATCTCCCAACAGTGCTAACATAGTTGGATCATATGATTATCCCTCAAAGTGTAATAAAGAATCACTCCCGAGTTCCTATTAGCGGAGAACAAAAGATAGAAATTGTTTGTAGGGTACGAAACCATCTCAAAGCTATTCTTTCCGTTCAATTTATCCTAGAGTTCGTACTAGAATAATGATAACCCACAAGTATAGGGGATCAACTGTAGCCTCTTTCGATAAGTAAGAGTGTCAAACCCAACGAGGAGCTAAAGGTAGAACAAATATTCCCTCAAATTCTATTGACCACCGATACAACTCTACGCACGCTCAACGTTCGCTTTACCTAAAACAAGTATGAAACTAGAAGTACTTTGTAGGTGTTGTTGGATAGGTTTGCAAGATAATAAAGAGAGCGTAAATAAAAACTATGGGCTGTTTAGATAAAGACACAATAAAGTAAATATAGCGAGTGTGGAAAAGTGGTGTTAGGAGTTGCAATATTGTACCTAAGCAATTGACTACTTTACCAGACCGATAGCAAGTTTTATGTGGGAGAGGCCACTGCTAGCATGTCATCCCTGACTTGGAATTCTATGCACTTATGATTGGAACTATTAGCAAGCATCCACAACTACTAACGTTCATTAAGGTAAAACCCAACCATAGCATTAAGTTATATTGTCCCTTCCAACTCAGATGCATCAATTTCTATGCTAGGTTGAAGCTTCTGTCACTCTTGCCCTCCAATACATAGTCCTATCAACATACAACTAACCCTATAGTGTCATCCACGCGCGTGCTCATATGATGGGCGCCAAAGGACAGCAACATAAGCACAAGCAAATTAAATCAATCATAGCAATTCATCAACCACCGATAGGACAACGAAAATCTACTCAGACATCATAGGATGGCAACACATCATTGGATATTAATATGAAGCATAAAGCACCATGTTCAAGTAGAGGGTACATCGGGTTGCGGGAGAGTGGACCGCTGTAGATAGAGGGGAAGGTGATGGAGATGTTGGTGAAGATGGCGGAGGTGTTGGTGAAGATCGCGGTGATGATGATGGTGGCCACGCAGCTGCTCCGGCGCCACCAGGAGAGAAGGGAGAGGGACCCTTCTTCTTCTTCTTCTTCTTCCTTGACCTCCTCCCTAGATGGGAGAAGGGTTTCCCTCCGTCCTTGGCCTCCATGGCATGGGAGGGGCGAGAGCCCCTCCGAGATTGTATCTGCCTCTCTCTCTGCTTCGCTTCTCGTTATTCTCGCCTTTCACCGCTTTCAGATATATATGGAGATCCGTAACTCCGATTGGATTGAAACCTTCGCTGAGATTTTTTCTAAAAATTAGCCAGACGCTCAAAAGAGCAAGAATCGCTTACGGGTGGCCCACGAGGGTCAGGGGCGCGCCCCCTGCCTCGTGGCCACCTCGGGCACCATCTCAAGTTGATTCTTCTTCCCATATTCTCCAAATATTCCAAAAATATTCTCCGTCCATTTTATCCCGTTTGGATTCCGTTTGATATGGGGTTTCTGCGAAACATAAAACATGCAACAAACATGAACTGGCACTGGGCACTGGGTCAATATGTTAGTCCCAAAAATAGTATAAAAAGTTGCCAAAAGCATATGAAAGTTGAATAATATTGGCATGGAACAATCAAAAATTATAGATACGACGGAGACGTATCAGCATCCCCAAGCTTAATTCCTGCTCGTCCTCGAGTAGGTAAATGATAAAAAAAGTTAATTTTTGATGTGGAATGCTACCTAGCATAATCTTGATCATGTATCTAATCATGGCATGAATATTAAGTCACGAGTGATTCAAAGCAATAGTCTATCATTTGACATAAAAACAATATTACTTCAAGCATACCAATAAAGCAATCATGTCTTTTCAAAATAACATGGCCAAAGAAAGTTATCCCTACAAAATCATATAGTCTGGCTATGCTCCATCTTCACCACACGAAATATTCACATCATGCACAACCCCGATGACAAGCCGAGCAATAACGCGCTTCAGCTTTTTCAACCCTCACGCAATACATGAGCGCAAGCCATGGATATAGCACTATAGGTGGAATAGAATATGATGATGGGGGTTATGTGGAGAAGACAAAAAAGGAGAAAGTCTCACATCGATGCGGCTAATCAACGGGCTATGGAGATGCCCATCAATTGATGTGAATGCAAGGAGTAGGGATTGCCATGCAACGGATGCACTAGAGCTATAAGTATATGAAAGCTCAAACTGAAAAATAAGTGGGTGTGCATCCAACTTGCTTGCCCATGAAGACCTCGGGCATTTGAGCAAGCCCATCATCAGAATATACAAGCCAAGTTCTATAATGAAAATTTCCACTAGTATATGAAAGTGATAACTCAAGAGACTCTCTATATGAAGAAGATGGTACTACTTTGAAGCACAAGTGTGGTAAAAGGATAGTAACATTGCCCCTTTTTCTTTTTTCTTTTTCTTTTTCTTTGCGGGCTTCTTTGGCCCCCCCTTTTTTTTATTTAGGCTTCTTTGGCCTCTCTTTTGGGGGGGGGGGGGCAATGTTCTAATAATGATGATCATCACACTTTTATTTACTTACAACTCAATATTACAACTCGATACTAGAACAAAGATATGACTCTATATGAATGCCTCCGGCGGTGTACCGGGATGTGCAATGATCTAGCGTAGCAATGACATAAAAAACGGACAAGCCATGAAAGCATCATGCTAGCTATCTTACGATCATGCAAAGCAATATGACAATAAATGCTCAAGTCATGTATATGATGATGATGGAAGTTGCATGGCAATATATCTCGGAATGGCTATGGAAATGCCATGATAGGTAGGTATGGTGGCTGTTTTGAGGAAGATATAATGAGGCTTATGTGTGATAGAGCGTATCGTATAACGGGATTTGGATGCACCGGCGAAGTTTGCACCAACTCTCAAGGTGAGAAAGGGCAATGCACGGTACCGAAGAGGCTAGCAATGATGGAAGGGTGTGAGTGCGTATAATCCATGGGCTCACATTAGTCATAAAGAACTCATATACTTATTGCAAAGTTTATTAGCCCTCAAGCAACGTACTACTACGCATGCCCCTAGGGGGATAGATTGGTAGGAAAAGACCATCGCTCGTCCCCGACCGCCACTCATAAGGAAGACAATCAATAAATACCTCATGCTCCAACTTCGTTACATAACGGTTCCACTAAAAAAAAAGACACATCCGTGGCATTTTGGGCCAAACTAATTTTTTTCTGTCATACATATGACACTTCTATGACGATAATTGTGACAAAACCCGGTATCATCATAGATGTGGTGGGATCCTACTTCTATGACAAAAAATCATGACAGAAAATGGGCTTTTCGTCCTGGGCGGGCCGGAGACGCAGCTGCATGTCATTCTTTGGGCCGTCCATGATGGAAAAACCGTGGTAGAAGCGAGGGCGAGGAAAATTTCAGGGAGTTGCCGGTTACGGTGGGAGGGCGGGGGCCGAGCGATGCGCGTTTCTCTTGTACACGTACGCACGTGTGTGCAAGGCGTTGGCTCTAATTGAACCCGAGCGAGGCGTTGGGCTCTAACTGAACCCGAGCGATTGCACTACAAAGCTACGCAAGCATCGAACCCGAAGCGATCGATCGATGGTCGTTAATCGAACCCGATCGAGCGATTCCTTCACATCGCTGCTAACTCAAGCCGATCGATTGGATGAACAAAGGAGTGTTGCGGGGGGTTGGATGAACAAGGAGCGGTGGTGTTGCCTCTGGATGAACAGCCCCGTGATGTGGAGGGTCGGATGAACAGTAGACGGGGGAGGGGTGCCCGTGGAGGGGTGGTTGAACAGGACCCCGTGGTGTGGAGGGCTGGATGAACAGTAGACGGTGGAGGGGTGGTTGAACAGGACCCCGTGGTGTGGAGGGCTGGATGAACAGTAGAGGGTGGAGGGGTGGTTGAACAGTAGCCGGTGGAGTAGCGCGCGGTGGAGGCTGGATGAACAGGAGCCCGTGGAGGCTGGAGGAGGTCGACGGTAGCCCGTGGAGGCTGGAGGAGGTCGACGGTGGAGATGAACAGTATCCCGTGGAGTCCCGTTTTGTGGTACGCCACACCCCTTCCGATGAACAGGACCCCCGTTTCGATCGTAGGAGGTCCGTTTCATCGTTTTGCGGTACGCCACACCCCTCCCGATCAACAGGACCCCTGTTTCGACCGTAGGAGGTCCGCTTTAAATGCTTTTGCGGTACGCCACACCCCTCCTGATCAACAGGACCCCCCGTTTCGACCGTAGGAGGTCTGTTTCCTCCGTTTTGTGGTACGCCACACCCCTCCCGATCAACATGACCCCATTCTGAACGTGGCCGGTCGAACACAAGGTCGTTTCCTCCGTTGTGTGGTACGCCAGGCCTCGTTTCCATCGCCTGTTCTGTCCAAGCCCTCCTGATGAACACGACCACGCATTTCGTTCCAACCCAGCCGGTTGGCTCCCACGCGTTCCGTTGCCTCCCGATGAACACAACGCATTCTGTTGCCTCCCCATGAACACGACGCATTCCGTTGCCTCCCCATGAACATGATGACGACGTTGTTTCTCCGTTCCGACCCAGCCATGTACACGAGCCCTGGTCGTACGTATGCGCGAGTAGGCGTTCGAGACCCCGCCCGTATGTACACATATGTGGCCGTATTTTCTTTCTTGCACCCTGGCCGTTGTACGTACGTGTACATGCTACGCGCCGCTTCTACATCCACCAAGATATATGTACGTACATCGTTCGCGACCGTAATGACAATGCTACGACGCTCGACCGTGTGGGTCCCGACTATCGTGCACTTCCTTGCGTGCGAAGATGTAGCCGGTGGGTCCCAGCAATGATCGGGGCGAATCGCTTTTTTGCCCTGACGCACTTCCTTGCTTGCGAAGATGTAGTTGGTGGGTCCCAGCAATGTGGGGCGAATCGTTTTTGCCCGACGCACTTCCTTGCGTGCGAAGGTGTAGTCGGTGGGTCCTAGCGCCGTGGGGGCGAATCGCTTTTGTTTTTCTGCCCGGACGCACTTCCTTGCGTATAAGATGTAGCCGGTGGGTCCCAGCAATGTGGGGAAACGTTTTTTCACGAATATAGTGGCCCGTCCGGTGGGTCCCAAATTGCCGGTGGAGGAATCATTATTTTCCGCGTAATAAGGTGGCACCTCCTTGCTGCGGCCATGGACCCAGCTGTCAGCCTCTCCACGTATAGTCCACGTCCGATGGAAGTCGTTCCTTGACCACTTTGACCACGCCGCGCCGAGAGCACCAGGGCGGTGGACAATGGCGAGGCCTAGGAAGGGGACGATGGGGAGCCGGGGAAGACGCGACAGTGGAAGCCCGCGCGGAGAGGAGTACGAGGGTTCACCGGTTCGGCTGCTGTGTGAGGCTGCCGCCGCCGCAGTGGCCCGCCAGCGGTGGGAATAGTAGGGGCGATGAGGCCTCCGCGGCAAAGACAGCCCGGCCATGGAGGTAGGGAGCATGCGGCACGACCGTGCTGCTTTGGGCGGCCGGAGCAAGAAGACCAGAGGTTGAAGAAGCACTACGGCCATTGGATGGACATCGACGATTCATCGGAGCTAGAATCGTTCATCTTGACTAAAGTTGACAAAGGCCTCCGTCCTACCAACTTAGTAGGCCCATTAAGTCAGCCTCCCACCATGGTGGGTACCAGCTAGTGGGGAGTATTTATTTTTGTGCGTAATAAGGAGGCACTTCCGGTGGGTCCGAAATGACAATGGGGAACATTTTTTTTCACAATACGCTGGCCCGTCCGGTGGGTCCCAGCAATGGGGGAAACGTTTTTTCGAAATAAGGTGGCCCGTCCGATGGGTCCCCGCTGTCAGTGGAGGAATAATTATTTCAAGGCGTAATAAGGAGGCACTTCCTTGCGACCGCTGGACCAAATTGTCGGCCTCTCCACGTCTGACAAAGACTCTTTCGATGGAAGTCGGTCATTGACCACGTTGACCACGCCGCGCCGAGAGCACCAGGGCGGTGGTCTGGACGACGGCGAGGCCTAGGAAGGGGACGACGCGGAGCCGCTGAAGATGCAGCAGTGGAAGCCCGCACGGAGAGGAGTACGAGGGTTCACTGGTTCGGCTACGGTGTGAGGCTGCCGTCGCCGCAGAATAACAGCGGGTGTGGGTGAGTAGAGGGATGGGCCAGCGGTGGGAGTAGTACGGGGCGGTGAGGCCTCCGCGGCATCACAGCCGGCCACGGGAGGCAGGAGCACGCGACACGACCGGCGCTGCTTTGGGCGGCTGGAGCAAGAAGACCAGAGGTTGAAGAAGCACTACGGCCGTTGGATGGACATCGTACGATCACTGCAGCTAGAATCGTTTATATTGACTAAGTTGACAAAGCCCTTGGTACGCGTCAACTTAGTAGGCCCATAGCTCGGATTTGGCAGAGAACATATAGCCCATTTGTGATTTGTAAGAATATACATCCCATTTTTTAATTCTAATGGAATTTACTACAGCCATTTACAGTTTGTTAAAAGTACAGCCCAACTTCTAGCTAGGACAACGATTAATAATTTCAAACAACCACTCAAAACAGAATTCAAAAAAAAATTCCCACATTTTGATGGGATCCGAAATATTTTTATCGGAAATTTCTAGTCAGGTTAAATATAATTTCAAAATAAAGTTGTATTACATTAAAATCCAACGAAATATTGCGCGCGCAACAAGTAATGAAATTAAAATTTCCAAATTCCAAAAATAATATATTTTTTAAACTAATTACGTGTTTGGTGCATAGTAATTGCCCAGTTATTATAATTACATCCTATTTATTATTTCTTAAAGTCCATTTTCTTGTTAAGCATAATGCATACCTCCTAGGAAACTTTGCAGCCCAGCGGGGCGGATAACAAGTTGACCCGGATATTGTGTACAACTGTCGGCCCAGCTTGCATTGTCGATGTTGAAAAAAGGCCTGTAGTACAAAGACAACCTAACATGGTTACTCAGCCCACATTCAGCGATGCCGGAAAGGCCCAAACAAGGCTTCTGTACAACTTTTTAAAGTCACTGAGCTCAATTAATAACTTAAGAAAAAAGTTAGATTACAGTGGAACCTAATTAAAAGCTGTCACGAACAAATAAATAATTCAACGGGTCCCACTTATGCGTGTGCGTGTGTGTGTGTGTGTGTGTGTGTGTGTGTGTGTGTGTGAGAGAGAGAGAGAGAGAGAGAGAGAGAGAGAGAGAGAGAGAGAGACCCATAGGTCGTAGCTCGTAAATAAATCTATCAGCCATATGAATTGCCGATGCTCAAGAAAACTTAAATAGTTGACACAATCATATAGAACATCATAGCACATACGTAACTTGCATACAAAAAATTTCAAGAAGCGGCACAATCAGGATGGAAGCAGTAGATCGCTACGGAAGGGCTATGTTGAAACCAACGAAGTCGTATATAACGGTTCATCGCCTTTATAAATGACGGGAAATATCTTGAATGTTGTGCAAAGAAAATGCAGACAGACAACACAATAAGTTCTGCTAGCACATTAAGTTGACGTACAACCCTTTCTAAGAAAAGTTCAGGTACAAAATTAGAACAGGTCACAATCAAATGTACTGGCATATCAGTGCTTCAGACCCATAGCTCGGACTATCTGACAAGATTCAGTTGTTAGCTCAAATTAGAGCACATCCAGGCAGCCAGACCTGCCTCTTCTCCCAAAGAAGCAGTGGCCTCCGCCGCACGATGGAGTAGGCCCTGTGCCATCCATCGGTCCGAGCATCACGGGAAACTCGACGCTGACTCTGTAATGGACGCCGCCGACGGACCTCGCACCAGCAGCGGCGGCAGGACTTCGATTGATGGATTGACCACTTCTTCGACATGCATGAACACTCGACATGTACATCCCTAACGTGGTTCGCGGCAGCCTTGGTGGCGCACGAATAGTACAACCCGGTTCCTCGCACCGTATCTCAACACCAATCACCTTTTGGTATGGTGGACGGCTTCTTCATCCATGCCATAACCGTCGAGCCCAGCGTCTGGGGAACAAACATACTTACGAGCTCACCTCCAAGGTCGTTGATAAGCTCGCTCATGGACTCGCTGTTCCAAGCACGCCGAGGCATGCCGTGGAAGGTAAGCTTTGTTAAAACTCAAGCTCAGAGGGCATCGAGCCCCATCCTGGTGCCACCGATCAAAGCTCACCAAAGGCGCCATCGCAGAACAAACGCCGGAAGATTCGAACACACGATCGCAATGAAAGTTGTTCGGAACCTGACGAAGAAATCAGCCAGTGGCGGACAGACTTCGACGAGCAAGTCACTTATTTGGATGCCATGCGCAATGCCAAGAGCTTTGACAAGGTCGTCCGGCGAGACGGGAGGCCGGTCGCCGTTGATGGTTACCATCAGCACTTTGCCGGCAAACTGGTCGTCAAGCGCCGCCATGCCACTGTTGAGCGACAAAGACGAAGCGATCAAGGCGGGGCGGACCTCGGGATCTCCGCTCGGAGATCCGTGTTGACCGGCGACATGATAGTGCGCTGAGTACAGGGAGTACAAGAGGGGATTTGGGAATCGGAGTAGGAATCGAGATTCCAGAGGTGGGGAGGCGGGAGACCGGGATGAAAAGGTAGCATGAGTTTCGAGCACGCCGCCAATATGTCTCTCGGCGCTACAGCGCACGAAAAACACCGGTGGCGCCCACATGTCGGCCTAAGAGTCCTTATTCTTTCTTTTTGGAGAGCCCAACCTTTTTTTCAGATCTTTTGAGAGCCCGGCCCGAGAGTCATAATCGACTGTTTGGCATTGCGTTACTACTCGGCCCATATTCAACGACACCTCACCGCCCAAACAAGTGTACATCATCGAAAAGACAAGTGAGCTCAAATTATATAACTTGAAAAAAGGAGATATACTCGAACACTAGAGAATGGTGATGCCCTCATTTAGCCCACCAAAGAGTTCGAGACAATAAACAGTTCAAAACAACGATATATACAACATTCAAACACCGACTAGTGACTACTATCGACATAAACAAAGAAGACATGATAGTTCATAAGAAGTCTTGCTACACCACCAAAACGCACCCATCTGCAGCACTCAGACTCTCTGATCCAGACGAGAATGACATTCTAAACAGAAGCAACAATTACATAGAAAGAGTGACATAGACGAGGATGACCAAATGACAAGGAATATGCATAACAAAAGAAAGAACTACCCATCCAGAACCAGCAGCAAAGACAACTAAGTCATTCAAGAGATGATCCAACACCATCATAATTTGCAGCCCCGCTTCAAATACTCAAAGGATCCGGAGACACCAAGATTCCACCCTTTCGATGCAACAACCCAATTACCTATCAACCTCAAGGCTTGAACCACATCATCGTCATTATAATTGAGACATCCAAGGATCAAAGTTAATACGGATGCCTTTGTCGTTCTCACCTTATTTTGGCTGCAGGTTGTATCGTTGACAATCAGGGGAGTTTGCTCCCGAACTCCTAGGCTCGTCGTGTAGACACAGTTTTCCATAGCAAACAGAGCCTCTCTACCATCAAGGTCCTTGCCAACGGTGATCTCCTGGTTAATCGGATAATTGAGTCCGAGAAACAGAGAGTGTGAACCAAGGCTGTTTACACTCCTCCAACTAAAAAATCCTGAAGGCCTCAACAAGCTGGTATCCTGCGCATAGACGTAATAGCCACTGTCCGGATACTCACGTGACATACGGTGCTTGTATACAAAGGGGTTTTTGCAATATAACTTTTCCGGCTCATGTGTCCGAATGATCATCGGTCTTTTGCCGTCTTCCGATCGAGCAAGGAACCAGTTGTGCTTCCTGTTTTTGGCAAAGGTGGTGTGATTACAAAGGCGATGCTTGTAGGGACACTGCATCATATCAAAAATGATAGGCATTGTTAATGTAAGATCAGCATTGTTCAGAGTATGAGTAGGATAATGCAAGAAACAACATTGATATGTCTGTGTTGGAACTGGGAGGAAAATACAGGGAAATGTATACTTGGTTCGAAAATATAGAAGTGCCATGCATGGTTATACTCATGTTATCTCGCAATCGATTCTTCACAGGAAACTACCATGTCATGCATGTTATGTAATCATGTTCTGTCCTCACAAACAAATTCTTCAAGGTAACTAACAGACCATGCATTGTTATATACTCGTGTTCTGTGGCAAAAATTTTGTGAGGATATTATTCTAGCCATTGATTGCTGTCAAGGGCGAATATAGGTATGTACACATGGTAAGCATTGCAGGATTTCACTACTTCCAAATATAGAGTTCTACATATGCACATTTACTTCCCTAATGTATGGTTAGATGAAACCAACGATGTGGTGCATGTTTCTACATCATGAAAATGAGGAAACTAACATGGCCATTGATACACACTCATATTTAGTAGTAGTATATAGATTATCAGTAAAATAAGGATAATATCCATATATTCCTAACCGTTTGATTATTCAGGGTACACATTGGCTGTAATGACATGGTCACAATCGCATGAATTAACTCATTCCAAATATAGCTGATTTACGGCGTCTCTAATATATTGCCATAGTTCTACTCAAATTCTGCTCAAACAGGGATACGCCAATCATCACAAAAAGTTCAAACAGTGTCATGGCGTCATCATTAACATGAGACGGACAACTTACACGCGTCGTCCCAGCAATACGTGGTGCCATCTGCTTTGTCGATCGCGTAGATGATGCCATTGTGTTCAATAGCATCACAGAAGTGTGTATCAGCTTTGACGATGATCCTGCGAGCCGAGTTGTCTCCAGCTAAAGAAGGCACCGACGTAAAGATAGGCGAGTCCGTGGTCGAACAAGGCAATTAGCTTGAAGTCTGGGTAATTCGCATGTCGTGTGGGCACTTGGCAGATTACAATCTTCTGCAAAACAAGGTCCGTCCAACTGACGTAGTAATCTAGATGACTTGGACCGCGATGGTAATACTCTATATAATCCAACGGAGGAAGGATAATCTCATGGGAGGTCTGGAAGTTCACGAGCACCAACATTTTACCGTCTTCTCTGAAGGCATCCATCTAGTGGGAGTTCATGCCGACCCAGTACATACCTACCAAGAAGTTTCGGGCGATGGTGATCGGATCGATGTCGAGGGAAATGATGTACGGCGACACACTACATACCTGCAAAGAAGTTTGACTAATGGAGATCGGATTGAAGTCGAGGGCATCATGCACGCCTCCGTATCATGGTGAGCCAATCTCGCAAGACCGGATAGCAACAAGCGTGGTGTCTTGAAAAGCTTAGGCCTCGCTCGACGATGGCCGTGTGCATGTCCCTCGAGCATGCAGCCGACTGCGAGGCGATCAACATATCCATACACGAACAACAATGAGGTCGAGGATGTCATTGGGGAGATTGCTCCAATCGCGGCTCATATGGATGTCTTGGCGGTTCGCGTTCGGCCATGTTGGAGTTTGGAAGGGGGCTTGATTTACGGGGGAGAAGGATGTCGGTGCTGGAGCGGCTAGCGAGGGAATAGTGGTACTGGGGGAGTTGAGTGAGGCGACGGTACACGGGGGCATAGTGAGATGGAGACAGAGACGGAGACGGAGAAGGAGATGGAGATGGAGTGGTGCTATGGGAGTGGAGAGGGAGACGAGGTGAGGCGCCAATGTGCTGTACATCGGCGGTGACAGACTGCACAATGCACAGGGTGAGGCTGACTTTGGTAACCCGAACACGCCGCCTCGCCTGGACTAGTGTCAGGCGCAGGGTGTTGTCACTTCACTGTGGGGACCGGATGAATAGTATTTTGACCATCAAGTGTACCATAGTTGTACTACTACTACTACTACTACTACTACTACTACTACTACTACTACTACTACTACTACTACTACTACTACTACTACTACTACTACTACTACTACTACTACTACTACTACTACTACTACTACTACTACTACTACTACTACTACTACTACTACTATTACTACTATTACTACTACTACTAGTAGTACTAGTAGGAACATGAGTAATACAAAGATTGTATAGCGTAAATAGGTCTCCCGTGCTAGCATGCCCTGTTCACTTCATCGTTCAGTATCATCCATATTGTGAGCGTAACCAAATTCTCGTGCATGCCCAATCAACGCCTGCCGCGATGCATGCAAAGTGGTCGCTCGGTGCATCAAGGACGGCATGCAGATCGTTCCACACTTGAGAAGAGGAAAAATGGAAAGGTAGAACACGGCAGAAGAGGAAGAGAACGCTGGCTAACGAGGCTGGGAGGGGATCGAGCAGGAAGTTAATGCTCCACGCCTAAAGGTTTTGGGAAAACTTGATTTTCATAAGGTGACTTATACCAACCTAAACGGAGGGAGTATTCCTTAACCAGAGAATGTTGTGTATCCCACTCATGCGCTAAAAAAAGCTACGACACATTTTTTTATCTGTTTGCATAGGTCCCACCTATCAGGAAGGATGGCCACGTACGCGAACATGTACGACTCCTCGGTGTACCCGCATAGCCTTTTCGCAGGAAATCCATATGAAACGAAGTCCAAATGCAATAAAATTTTATGGAGAATTATTTTGGAATATATGTGATTTTTAGAAGTTGGAATCATCACAAACGGAGGCCCACACAGCCCACAAGACACCAGGGCGTGCCAGAGGCCCCTAGCGCGTGGTGGTGGGTTGTGCCCTCCTTGAACGTCGGTTGGGGCTATAGTTCGGGCGCATGGAAGCTTATATCCGAAAAAACGTGTTAAAATCTTAGTGCACTCGGAGTTACGGATCTCCCGGAATATAAGAAACGGTTTTCGGCCAGATCAGGGGAACACGAAACAGAAGAGAACAAAGAGGGAGATCCAATCTCGGAGGGGCTCCCGCCCCTCCGCCGCCATGGAGGCCATGGACCAGAGGGGGAACTCTCCTCCCATCTAGGGGGGAGGCCAAGGAGGAAGAAGAAGAAGAAGAAGAAGAAGAAGAAGAAGAAGAAGAAGAAGAAGAAGAAGAAGAAGAAGAAGAAGAAGAAGAAGAAGAAGAAGAAGAAGAAGAAGAAGAAGAAGAAGAAGAAGAAGAAGAAGAATAAGAAGAAGAAGAAGAAGAAGAAGAAGAAGAAGAAGAAGAAGAAGAAGAAGAAGAAGAAGAAGAAGAAGAAGAAGAAGAAGAAGAAGAAGAAGAAGAAGAAGAAGAAGAAGAAGAAGAAGAAGAAGAAGAAGAAGAAGAAGAAGAAGAAGAAGAAGAAGAAGAAGAAGAAGAAGAAGAAGAAGAAGAAGAAGAAGCAGAAGAAGAAGAAGAAGAAGAAGAAGAAGAAGAAGAAGAAGAAGAAGAAGAAGAAGAAGAAGAAGAAGAAGAAGAAGAAGAAGAAGAAGAAGAAGAAGAAGAAGAAGAATTCCTCTCTTCTAAAAAAAGTATTCCCTCTCGGTGTATATTGATATAGATGGACTATTTCGATTGTGTGCATGTCTTTGGAACAGAGTAGTAGCGTGGGTCCGCTTGACTATAAGGAACTATTTATCCGCATATATAGCTTTCTCACTACTCCTTCCAAATGATCGGTATGCAGTGCATGTGTCCGTAGACATGACAGCTTGTCCATGGAAGTTCAACTACGGCGACCATCACGTTTCATCTCGTGATTCCCACGACGCCTCTCCAACCCACGGCACCACGCCCCCCGACGTGCGCCTCACCCCTCTCGGCCGCACCGCCCCTCTGCCTTTGTGTGCATGACATGTGGGCCACCTAAAATGCGGCGAGCATCAAGTTTCTACCACAGCCACCCGCGATTCCCATGACGCCGCTCGAACCCATGAAACCACACGTCCCCCGACCTGCGGCTCACCCCTCTTGGCCCCCTTGCCCCTCGCCTTGGGAGCATTACATGTGGACAAGTCACCTATGGGGTGCACATGTTATTGACTCAAAGGTAGGTGTAGTAAAGCTGAAACTCAGTCCCGACGGCCACGAGAGGAAATGTAACTCTGCGCCCAGGCTTGTGGTGCTCCCGCAGCATGAACTCGTGCCAAACTCGAGATTTATTTCTTTACTATACATGCACGCAACGATTTAATGGACATTTTAATCTCAACATGTGATGGGGAGCTCTAAATTTGAATTTGAAACTTATAAAACGAAAATATTCAAAACAAATAAACTGGGAGAGAGGGAGTATATCGTAGGATGTGTCCCATACAAAATAAGTCCCCTGGTTTGTCACCGCGAAGATGCGGTTAGAAAGGAGCACAGCGTCTTCCTACTCGTACGGCAACAAATAGGCCGCAGACATCATGGTCCACCTTTGACCGCCATGTGCAAGGTTCATGCTATCTTATTCAATCCCACCGTCGTTCCATCGTACCAATTCATGCGGTGGCCCGTTGCATGGCTGATCATAATGTTGGACAAAGGTTCTACGGGAACGGTGTCACCGTTGTAAATGTTGTGCAAATTGATGTTGGTACCCTCCTGTACATATGCAAGCCAATCTTCACTCGCACCGAGCCTAGCCTGTGAAATAGTGAGCAGGGGAGAATTAGGAAATGGACACGGAAGTAGTCTTTAGGATGCATTTACTACGTGATCAAACTCATCTTACCTGCTCATCGGAGGAAATCCGAGTGCCCCTCAACGTCGGCATCTCAAGGGGCGTCAACTTGCAACTACGGCCACGCCCGCTAGAGAGACCCCCAAGGAAACATCCTCGTGCGTTCCACGGAACATCAAGATGCATTTGTATGAGTAGTTTATCTTGTGAGAGAAAAGGATGAACGAGGGAAGGCCTCTAGAGATAGAGATGGACACTACTACTACCAATGTGTTGGCCCGTGCGTTGCAATGGATCCGAACTAGTAGAACAATACTTGTTCACGTGCTTGAAATATAAACACTAGTTTTGATATACATGTGTCAGCAGACACGACAGCTTGTCCATGGAAGTTGAACCACGACGACCATCACGTTTCTTGTTTCTACCATCGCCACACCCACCACGCCGATTCCCACGACGCCGCTCCAACCCACGGCACGACGTCCCCGACGTGGACATGGATCCTCCGGCGTGGCTATCACCGCCTTGCCCTGCCTTTCCTTCATCGGCGGGTGGGACCCACGCTTATGGGTCCCACATGTCGATGATAGAATGGTAGGATTGTTCGTGCCCTCATCCCTCTCGGCCCCACCGCTCCTCTGCCTTTGTGTGCATGACATGCGGGCGGTGAATCATGCGGCGACCATCAACTTTCTACCACAGACACACCCGATTGGACGCGGTTTGCCTGCTCCGCTGTTGTGCTCCGACCCGTACTCCCGCACCATCAAATTTTCATCCAGCGGTTGTGATACATTTCGTCCTGGGCATCAATCCTCAGCTGGAGTACTTATGTACTACAGGTAGTACCCGCCGGTGTGGCCATCTACGCCTCGTAACGCCCCGACGCCCAGCTGTGGCACCCTCGCCATGACCATGCCACCACCGGCCGGTTCATCTCGAACGACTGAGCCGCGAACCACGCCACTACCATGAGAATGACATGTGGGCCAGCCGCATTTAAGGTCCGCATGTCATTGACTCATAGGCCGGGCACTAAGCCACTGAAGTTTGGTCCCGTGGGCCCCGAGAGGGAAATGTAACTCCTGCGGCAGGCCTTGTGGTGCTCCCGCAGTACGAGCTCGTGCCAAAACTGGAATTTGTTTCTTACTACTACCAACTAGTACTAGTAAGGTACACGTGCATTGCACGCATGAGATTCTGGTGGTTTGTGCATTATGCTTCTACATGTGGAGTATTCTGGATTCTAACATGTGGCAAAATCTGGTGGAATGTAAGGTTAGGCAAGTTAGATGAACTTAGTTGAGTGTTTGGTTCAAGCCACACCTTAGGCAAGCCACACTAAGGCCCCACATGACATACACACAAAAAATGTGGCAAGATTCCCTTAGGTTTGCCAACTTGTGGCTCTCATTTTGAAGAACTAATAACTTTGCCTAAGCTTAGTTGTGGCAAAGTTAGTCATGAATTAAGTTCAACCATGGAGTCTTCTAGATTATACATGTGGCGTAATCTGTGGATGATATCCAATGGCCGATGGTGCTCGGATTTGCCATCTTTGTACCGTCGGATTGGCTTCATCCAACGACCAACTTTCAAAGTTTTTCACACACTATATAGGGGTATAGATATAGATGTGCCGGTCCGCTGCAATGGATCCAAAGTATACCTATTTAGTGGAGTGCACTCTAAACACATTATCTATTTATTTTTCTCTAACCTTCCGTAGCCATGCAACCAAGCCACATAAGCTTCATGGGTGCCCCCACATCATATTATTCATACTACGTTGATTGAAAAAAAGATAAATCACCCAAAACAAGATCTTCCCATTTTTTGTTCCTACGATGTTGTGCCGTGCACGTATCTACTAGTTGTATAGTGGCAGTACCAGTAATATAGTATTAGGAGTACAAACTTGGTACTAGTAGGAGTAGTACTAGTACGGAGTGCTCCTACTCTATCAACGAGCCCCGTCTGACACAAAATTTCTTGGCTTCCGTGCTACAGATAGATTGTGACGCCCTCGATTCAATCGTACACTAATCATGCACGCAAACGTGTACGATCAAGATCAGGGAGTCACGGGAAGATATCACAACACAACTCAAAAAACATAAATAAGTCATACAAGCATCATAATACAAGCCAGGGGCCTCGAGGGCTCGAATACAAGTTCTCGATCATAGACGAGTCAGCAGAAGCAACAATATCTGAGTACAGACAGAAGTTAAACAAGTTTGCCTTAAGATGGCTAGCACAAACTGGGATACAGATCGAAAGAGGCGCAGGCCTCCTGCCTGGGATCCTCCTAAACTACTCACCCGGTCGTCGTGACCTGCACGTAGTAGTAGGCACCTCCGATGTAGTAGGAGTCGCCATCGACGGTGGCGTCGCTCACAGGCTCCGGCATCTGGTTGCGACAACCAGGTAGAAGGGAAAGGGGAAAAGAGGAGAAAAGCAACCGTGAGTACTCATCAAAAGTACTGCAAGCAAGGAGCTACACTACATATGCATGGGTATATATGTAAAGGGCCATATTGGTGGACTGAGCTGCAGAATGCCGTAATAAGAGGGGATAACTAATCCTGTCAAGACTACGCTTCGACCTCCGCCTTGCATCATGTAGAAGAGAGTAGACCAAGTCCTCCAAGTAGCATCGCATAGCATAATCCTACCCGGCGATCCTCCTCGTCAGCCTGTTAGAGAGCGATCACCGGTAGTATCTCGCACTTGGAAGGGTGTGTTTTATTAAGTATCCGGTTCTAGTTGTCATAAGGTCAAGGTACAACTCCAAGTCGTCCCATTACGTAAGATCACGGCTATTCGAATAGATTAACTTCCCTGAGGGTGCACCACATAACCCAACACGCTTGATCCCATTTGGCCGACACACTTTCACGGGTCATGCCCGGCCTCGGAAGATCAACACGTCGCAGCCCCACCTAGGCCAGCAGAGAGGTCAAGACGCCGGTCTAAACCTAAGCGCAGGGGTGCAGGCCCATCGCCCTTAGCACACACGCATGTTGCGTCTGTGGCGAAGTAGAACTAGCCCCTTAATACAAGAGCAGGCTTACGTTCCAATCCGGCGCGCCGCCGGCCGCTGACGTCACGAAGGCTTCGGCTGATACCACGACGTCGAGTGCCCATAACTTTCCCATGTAGTTGGTTAGTGCGTATAGACCAAATGGCCAGACTCAGATCAAATACCAAGATCTCGTTAAGCGTGTTAAGTATCCGCGAACACCGACCAGGGCCAAGCCCACCTCTCTCCTAGGTGGTCTCATCCTGCCCTCTCACTCCGCCACAAAGTAACAGTCGGGGGCCGTCGGGAACCCAGGCCCACCTCTACCGGGATGGAGCCACCTGCCCCTTGAGCCCCCATCTCCGAAAAGTATCATAAGTAATGTAAAAGTATAAAGTATATAGTGTATGCCCGTGATCACCTCCCGAGTGATCACAGCCCAGTAGTATAGCATGGCAGACGGACAAGAATGTAGGGCCACTGATGGAACACTAGCATCCTATACTAAGCAGTAGGATAGCAGGTAAGGGTAACAAGCCAGAACTACAATGACAAAGCTATGCATCGTAATAGGATTAACCGAAAGCAAGAACATGCTACACTACTCTAATGCAAGCGGTATAGAGAAGAATAGGCGATATATGGTGATCAAGGGGGGGGGGCTTGCCTGGTTGCTCAGACAAGAAGGAGGGGTCGTCGGTGACGTAGTCGACCACAGGGGCATCAGCATCGTCACGGGGTCTACCGGGGAGAAGAGGGGGAGAACAGTAAATACATAGCAAGAAAGTGCATAACAGGACAACAAGCAGAGCTAGACGTGTTCTAACGCGGTATGAGGTGATACCGGTGAAGGGGGAAACATCCGGGAAAGTATCCCCGGTGTTCCGTGTTTTCGGACAGATGAACCGGAGGGGGAAAGTTGTGTATTTGCTATGCTAGGGATGTGTGGTGGACGAACGGGCTGCATATCCGGATTTGTCTCGCCGTTCTGAGCAACTTTCATGTACAAAGTTTTTCCATCCGAGCTACGGTTTATTTTATATTAATTCTAAAAGATTTAATTCATTTTTAGGATTTATTTAATTATTTAAATTCAACATTATCAAGAACAAAGCACATCGACGCCAAAGATGACATCAAGATGACGCCGTCGGCCAACAGAGGTGTTGATCGGTCAACCGACGTGGGTCCCATTCGTCATTGACTGATTAGTCTAATTAGGGTTTAATTAAACTATCTACTTAATTAGATTAATTAAACAGGATTAGTTAACTTAATTAATTCATTAACTATTTTAATTATTAATTAATTAATTAATTATATATTTATTTTTGTTTCTTAAAAAAACGTTTCGGAGTGGGCCCTCATTGTCATAGGGCCACTGGGTCTATCGGCCCGGGCGTGGCACACGGCGCTGCACGAAGCGCCGATGGGGCGAAAGCCCGTTGGCCTCGAGCGTGACGGAATACAGCAGCGCCGCGACCACGAAACCGACCTGTGGAGGCGGCGGATGGGTGGCCGGCTCGCCTAGGCGGAAGCGGGCGGAGCCGCGGCGGGCGAAGCCGGGCGCGGCCAGAGGCGCTGGCGACGGCGAGTGAGCGCCGAGGCTCGGAACGGAGCAACGTGGGGCGGCTGCGAGCGTGCGGCCCAGCGAGTCCGCAGCAGCGGGCGCCGGTCGGAGCATAGCCGCGGACGCGATGACCGTGGGCGCGAGCGATGCAAGTGCGCGGTGAGCAGGGGAAAGAGAGGTGGGGCTCACTGGGGCCGTAGGGCAATGGCAGCGGGCGCGAGGAAGAGTCGGGGAGGTCCGACGAGGCGGCATCGGCGAGGGGGACGGGGAGCGCCGGCGACGGAGAGGACCGCGGTGGCGTCCGGCGATGGTTCGCAGGGGGCTTGAGCGGCGCGGTCGATCCCGTGAGGGAGAGGCGCAGGAGTCCGGCGACGACAGCGGGCACCGAGGCGCCGGCGAGGTGCGGCGGGGCGGCACCGGGCATGGGCGTCGGCGGGGTCGGGGGTTGCGGTTGCCTCGGGCGAGGATCGATGGGGATCGATCCTGATCTAAAACTGGATCGGGGGAAACGGGGGTAGTGGGAGCGAGTGGGGAGTGGGGGAGGACTATGTAGGCCAGAGGCGTGGGCCGGCCTGGCTGGGCCATGGCCAAGTTGGGCCAAGGGGATCCAGGGGAGTCCTTGTCTCCTTTTTATTTTATTTTTGTCTTTTCTTTTATTTCTTTTCTTTTCTGCTTTAACTTTATGTTTTAAATACCTTAGTTTTATAAAATACCTTAGTTGTACCTAAATTAGTATTAACAAATATAGGCCACTAGCCAACCTGGTTTTGACTCAAAATATGTTAACTTAATATTTTTATAATTTAAAGAGCAATTAAAATGTTATTTAGCCACTGTTGTTATTATTTTAGTGTCTTTAATTATTCTATAAAAATGTGGGTTCTCCACCATTATTACTAAGGATTTATTGGTCACATTTAGCACATTTTAGTTTTTATGTTCGAAAACTTTTATCGTTTGACTTTAATTCAAATTTGAATTTGAATCGGTTTTGAACTAACGCGAGACTAAAAACATTAACCGAGGTGACGTGGCATCATTAGCGGAGGTTCACTGTAGCTTAAATACCGGGCGTCACAATTCTCCTCCACTACAAGGAATCTCGTCCCGAGATTTAAGAGGGGTGTAAGGGGGGAGTTCTGGTTACGAAAGTCTAACGGATCTTCTCGTCTCTGGTTGCTCTTTCGAAGAGGTTGTTCCCTTTCGTTGATGCCTTCATTTCTCTGCTTCAAGTCACCATGATGATGTCAGCATCCTTTCTTCAGGAACTCCATCGTACTTACGAAAGAATAAGGGGGGTATTCCAGGGGAACAGACCTCTGTAAGGCTGACTATCTAGTCGATAACATCGGGGAAGGTGGCGGAAAGTAACTCTCGAATTGACACTTAGAAAATATCAAGAGCAAAGTAAGGCGGTATCATGGAAAGTTTCAAGCAGGCAGGAATGTTCGATGCCTGTTACAGGGCATGAAAGGGGTTCAAAGCAACGGGAATAAGTATTGTGTCTGATATCAGACTTGAAGGTGGCTCGTGAATTACCTAAGAGGCCACGGACGAGGAATAACTTTGACAATAGGGTGTACAGGAGAGTCAGGTTTCGATCCTGTGGAACTGTGAGTTATGGGCCCACCATGTGGGTTGAAAGTAGAAAGGGGGATGACATCTTGCATGGTCACGATAGCAAGGCATGTCAGAGGGTAGCCTGCCAGTTATGTCGGCAACAACATCTATACCAAGTGCGAGGGACGAAGAGAACCCTTTTCCTGCTCGTTGAACGAGGCGGACCAATAGGCAAAGTTCTCGTGCATCGGTGGTTACCGGAATGTTATCGACAAATGCAAAAGGGTCTTACTGACACGGTTGTACACCAAGGTGTTTACATAAGCAGAAGAATATTACTGCTTAGATCATATGGATCGCCAGGAAGGTTAAACAATTCAATGGAAAGAAAAATGTGATCATCGAATCAAATAGAACAATGGGAAGGAAAATGTGTTTGACACATATACCAGGGGTATACCTTCCCAAGGACAAGTAGAGCATGATATTCATGGCAGGATACAAAGTAGAAATCCCTTTAGGAAAGGGGAGATGGATTTCATGACATTACCCATACAACGGTGTTTGGATAATTGAGCAGGAAACATTTAGCATTGGGCTTCAAATGTTCTTGTTGAAAATCGTAGTAGAACCGACATGCTTCGAGATAGCATTGACATGGTCATCAGGTGAAGATCAGACTTTGGAAACACAAAGGATCCATCAGGAACAACTTATAGAATAAGTCTTACAATTTCCTCACGTAAGAATGACTAACATTGCTAAAAGGAAGAACTATAACAATAGGCCCTCCGGGCAGGTGTGTTAGGATGACATCACCTTATCGGGTTAAAGACCAATGTTATAACCCTTGGAAATATGTTCAAACCATCACATCTGACCGAGGTTCAGATCCGATGGGTGTCAGATACCTCGGACTCGTGGATGCCCGAGAAGAAAGGTGCAACACAAATTGTCGAGGTGACGTTATAAGATTCTCGAATGAACTATGGAAGCGAGTTCAAACAAGAGTGCATCAATAAACCAAGGAGTGAGGACTTAGCTGATAGACTCAATGACAATTCATCAAGAATTCCAACAAGATGGATTTCCACAACTATGTGAACAAGGGGATAACATTAGCTGTGTCAAATGACTTAATGTTGTATGCTGGAGGAAAACATACACAATTAAACATTGACTGAAAGGTGCACCCGAAATATGGGTTGGGTTGCATGATCAATCTTAGAATGATGATCCAATAACCAATACAAAAAGAATGAAGCTATCATTCATTAACTTACAATCAATAGGGTTGCTAGAAGTTCTGATTTTACACATCATAGCCCATTTTTCGGTATTCTGGTTAGAAACAACATGGAGTCCAAGAAATGAACGCAAATGGCGAGAGGTATTACTATATCAAGAATTGTTAAGAGGTGGAGCAATTCTCACAACATTCTTGACATAAAAGATGATAATACTCCAAGGTAATTAAGAACAAAGGCTGGATATCAAGGAACTCAAGGTATAACACAGAACACGGACAAGTTTGTGTTGGAGGGGAGGCGTTAAAGTGGTCGATGACAACACAAATCATCGAAGGCAAGGATGGTATTTCTCACCATGAATTCAATTGATATCTAGGAAGGAGTCAAGATGTTGATGATGATCACGACAAATTTTGTCGAGAGGCTCCACGAAGATGTAATCTATCGGCGATGACATCAAGTTAAAGGAATTGTGAAGCAAAAGGTTATTGGAACCATGGGTATGACAAAAACTTGAAATCAAGCTTGTTGTTCAAGGTGAAATGATATGACGAGGAAAATCGACGTAAGCTTAGCTCATCGTCGAAAATTGTGCTCCGGGAAGAAAGGACCAGGTAGCATAGTTAAAATTTAGCACAAAATGATATAGCCGATCAGGCTAGGAATGACGTGACGGAGTATTAAACTTCTCATCCACAATGTACTAGGAGTACTGAATCACAGGGGTGATTTGATTCACTAATCGGTGTTCTCGGTTGATGACAACCCAGAACCTGTGGAGTGACTATGACGGGGAAAGGCACTACTTCATCAGAATTGCAATAGATGTAGTGCAATCGGTTGATATCCTCGAGATACTAGGGGGTTAGTACTCGGAGGTAGATCAAAAATAGAGGTTGGATGGGTGCATTGATCTGCAGAGGAAAAGTGGTTTAACTTGTCCGAGAAATGGAATCAAGTAGAAAATATGGTCGGATCCATGATTGCAAGGGATCAATTCATAGATACCAAATGATATTATAACAAGGAAATAGTTATTATTACAAGAAGCTTCCATGATAGGATCTACATCGTGTCCATGGGCATGAACACAAAGTTCAAGGTTGACTCCCACTTCTCCAATGCATAACCTTTCATTCACTTCTCGTTTCTTTTTGAAATGGCATTAATGGTTGAAAGTTTTACCTGGTGCAATACCAGATAAGTATGAGTTGTGAAATCTTTCGGGTTTGCACAGATTAGGGAAGGCATTGGTTCAACCCATCGGGCTTCTTAGGAACATATACCACGAGCTTCAAGAGTAAATATCACCAGCTCGAAAGCAGAGCATGGTTGGCAAAAGGAGAGGATACAGTTTACCAAAGGCATTATATATCGGAGAAAGAACTCGCAAGGTGATTAGTTATGAAGGACACTGTCGGATAGTAATCCAACAGTGGATATGGCGATCCATAATGGAGCTGATGTGAGTATCGATACCCAATCAGAGGAAGAAAGAATGCAAGGAGATCAGATTATAGAACATCTGAATAATTCGATGCTTAGATAACAAAGGAATTACGATTTCCAAAACAAAGGATCGAGCGATCGCTTTGATCAAGGATGTATAAGTTGGATAGACCCGGAGGCACAATTGACGCACCAATAGTTTGAGTCGAGAACCAGCTCATGTTCAAAAATGATGTCTGAGCCGGAAAGATAATTTAGAAGGGTTGA
This sequence comes from Aegilops bicornis, assembly GCA_021605145.1. Taxonomy (NCBI): domain Eukaryota; kingdom Viridiplantae; phylum Streptophyta; class Magnoliopsida; order Poales; family Poaceae; genus Aegilops; species Aegilops bicornis. The sequence continues at coordinate 334,048,933 of CM038673.1, read as the reverse complement.
TAGATGATTGTGTGCATTCGCACACATATTGAGTCATCAGACTCAGAATGATAATGACAAGGGATGCCAATAAGACTATGAGACTTATGGGATTAACCATAATGCAAGCAAGCAAGAATTTCAAGAGGAATAGGCTGCTCGGGATTTTTGGAAGATCGAATGGCATTTCAAGACTTTTGTGAAATACATGAATCAAGCTGGGATGAGCGGATACTCGATAAGTGTGAGGAATTATCCATAGGGGGTATTCATGTGGCAAAGATCTGCAATGCAATGGCTCAAGAGATTTTTAAAAGTCGAAGAACAATTCGATGCATCTTGTAATAACAAGAGCAGCTAGGGATGAATGTAAGAATGGCAAGGGTAAGAAGTTATCCATAAGGATTTATCGGTGGTAGGGAATTGCAAAAGAAGTGGGCACAAAGTCTCGAGAGAACTTCAGAGAGTATCTTCAGAATCTTCTAGTGCAGCAAGCGATCATCGGGAGTGAGGGGCTCTCCAGGAGAAAGTATTTTCGAGAACCTAAAGTTAGTTTTGTTTTTAGCAAAATCATTTAACCCGAATAGAAGAGAGATCAGAGTCCCAGAGTATAGGTCGAGGAATAAAAGATCCTAATACCACCCAATGGCGACGTGGGTCCGTAAGGCACACAGCCATGTTAGTAAAAGTTTTTATAATGCCTAGACTCGACTTCCGCCAAGGAGTTGGAAGGGGGATTCCTACAGGCAGTCGGCTCTGATACCAACATGTGATGCCCCCGATTCAATCGTACACTAATCATGCACGCAAACGTGTACGATCAAGATCAGGGACTCATGGGAAGATATCACAACGCAACTCCAAAAACATAAATAAGTCATACAAGCATCATAATACAAGCCAGGGGCCTCGAGGGCTCGAATACAAGTGCTCGATCATAGACGAGTCAGCGGAAGCAACAATATCTGAGTACAGACATAAGTTAAACAAGTTTGCCTTAAGAAGGCTAGCACAAACTGGGATACAGATCGAAGAGGCGCAGGCCTCCCGCACAGGATCCTCCTAAACTACTCCTGGTCGCCGCCGCCTGCACGTAGTAGTAGGCACCTCCAGTAGTAGGAGTCGCCGCCGACGGTGGCGCTCGCCCTGGCTCCAGCATCTGGTTGCGACAACCAGGTAGAAGGGAAAGGGGGGAAAAGAGGGAGAAAAGCAACCGTGAGTACTCATCCAAAGTACTCGCAAGCAAGGAGCTACACTACATATGCATGGGTATATGTGTAAAAGGGCCATATCGGTGGACTGAACTGCAGAATGCCAGAATAAGAGGGGGATAGCTAATCATGTCGAAGACTACGCTTCTGGCAGCCTCCGTCTTGCAGCATGTAGAAGAGAGTAGACTGAAGTCCTCCAAGTAGCATCGCATAGCATAATCCTACCCGGCGATCCCCTCCTCGTCGCCCTGTTAGAGAGCGATCACCGGGTTGTATCTGGCACTTGGAAGGGTGTGTTTTATTAAGTATCCGGTTCTAGTTGTCATAAGGTCAAGGTACAACTCCAAGTCGCCCCTGCTATCAAGATCACGCCTATTCAATAGATTAACTTCCCTGCAGGGTGCACCACATAACCCAACACGCTTGATCCCATTTGGCGGACACACTTTCTGGGTCATGCCCGGCCTCGGAAGATCAACACGTCGCAGCCCCACCTAGGCCAACAGAGAGGTCGCAAGCGGTCTAAACCTAAGAGCACAGGGTCCAGGCCCATCACCCTTAGCACACCTGCCGTTCGTCTGTGGCCGGAAGCGTAACTAGCCCCTTAATACAAGAGCGGGCTTACGTTCCAATCCGGGCGCCGCTCGATCCCGGCCGACGTCCACGAAGGCTTGGTGATACCACGACGTCGAGTGCCCATAACTTTCCCACGTGAGTTGGTTAGTGCGTATAGACCAAATGGCGGACTCAGATCAAATACCAAGATCTCGTTAAGCATGTTAAGTATCCGCATGACGCCGACCAGGCCAGCCCACCTCTCTCCTAGGTGGTCTCATCCTGCCTGCCGCCTCCGCCACAAAGTAACGATGGGGGCCGTCGGGAACCCAGGCCCACCTCTACCGGGATGGAGCCACCTGCCCCTTGAGCCCCCATCTCTGAACAGTATCATAAGTAATGTAACAGTATAAAGTATATAGTGTATGCCCGTGATCACCTCCCGAGTGATCACGGCCCAGTAGTATAGCATGGCAGACGGACAAGAATGTAGGGCCACTGATGGAACACTAGCATCCTATATTAAGCAGTAGGATAGCAGGTAAGGGTAACAACTGTAACAACAATGACAGGCTATGCATCAGAAAAGGATTAACTGAAAGCAGTAACATGCTACACTACTCTAATGCAAGCAGTATAGAGAAGAATAGGCGATATCTGGTGATCAAGGGGGGGCTTGCCTGGTTGCTCAGACAAGAAGGAGGGGTCGTCGGTGACGTAGTTGACCACAGGGGCATCAGCATCGTCACGGGGTCTACCGAAGAGAAGAGGGAGGAGAAACAGTAAATACATAGTAAGCAAGTGCATAACAGGACAACAAGCAGAGCTAGACGTGTTCTAACGCGGTATGAGGTGATACCGGTGAAGGGGGGAAACATCTGGGAAAGTATCCCCGGTGTTCTGTGTTTTCGGACAGATGAACCGGAGGGGGAAATTTGTGTGTTTGCTATGCTAGAAATGTGTGGTGGACGAACGGGCTGCATATCCGGGTTCGTCTCGCCGTTCTGAGCAACTTTCATGTACAAAGTTTTTCCATCCGAGCTACGGTTTATTTTATATTAGTTTTAAAAGATTTAATTCATTTTTAGGATTTATTTAATTATTTAAATTCGACATTATCAAGAACAGTGCACGCTGACGTCAGTAGTCAACAAAGGTGTTGACTGGTCAACTGATGTGTGGGTCCCATTCGTCATTAACTGATTAGTCTAATTAGGGTTTAATTAAACTATCTACTTAATTAGATTAATTAAACATGATTAGTTAACTTAATTAATTCATTAACTATTTTAATTATTAATTAATTAATTAATTAATTATATATTTATTTTTATTTCTTTTTTAAAAAACGTTTTGGAGTGGGGCCTCATTGTCATAGGGCCACTGCGGTCTATCGGGTCGGGCGTGCGGGCACACGGGCGCGAGCACGAGCGTCCGATGGGGGCGAGCCGGCGCTGCCTCAGCGTGACCAAGAAGCCAGCGCCGGCGACCACGGTTTACCGTGGAGGCGGCGGATGGGTGGCCGCGCTCTAGGGCGGAGCGGGCGGAGCCGCGCGGCGAAGCGGCGCTGCCAGAGGCGCTGGCGACGGCGAGTGAGCACCGAGGCTCAAAGCCGAGTCCGCAATAGCGGGCGCCGGCCGAGCAGCCGACGCGGTGACATGGGCGCGAAAGCGATGCGTGCGCGGTGAGCAGGGGAAAGAGAGGCGGGGCTCATCGGGCCGAGGGCAATGGCGTGGCGCGAGGAAGAGTCGGGAGGTCCGACGAGGCGGCATCGGCGAGGGGACGGGAGCGCCAGCGGCGGAGAGGACCGCGGTGGCGTCCGGTGATGGTTCGCAGGGGCTCGGCGGCGCTCGATCCGTGAGGGAGAGGCGCGGAGGTCCGGCGACGACAATGGCACCGAGGCGCCGGCGAGGTGCGGCGGGGCAGCCCCCAGCATGGGCGTCGGCGGGGTCGGGGGTTGCGGTTGCCTCGGGCGAGGACCGATGGGGATCGATCCCGATCTAGAACTAGATTGGGGGAAACGGGGTAGTGGGAGCGAGTGGGGAGGGGGTTAGGGTTTCGGGGGAGTGGGGAGGCCTATGTAGGCCAGAGGCGTGGGCCGGCCTGGCTGGGCCATGGCCCAGTTGGGCCAAGGGGATCCAGGGGAGTCCTTGTCTCCTTTTTATTTTATTTTTGTCTTTTCTTTTATTTCTTTTCTTTTCTGTTTTAACTTTATGTTTTAAATACCTTAGTTTTATAAAATACCTTAGTTGTACCTAAATTAGTATTAACAAATATAGGCCACTACCCAACCTGGTTTTGATTCAAAATATGTTAACTTAATATTTTTATAATTTAAAGAGCAATTAAAATGTTATTTAGCCACTGTTGTTATTATTTTAGTGTCTTTAATTATTCTATAAAAATGTGGGTTCTCCACCATTATTACTAAGGATTTATTGGTCACATTTAGCACATTTTAGTTTTTATGTTCGAAAACTTTTATCGTTTGACTTTAATTCAAATTTGAATTTGAATCGGTTTCGAACTAACGCGAGACTAACAATAGCAACCGAGGTGACGTGGCATCATTAGTGGAGGTTCACTGTAGCTTAAATATCCGGGCGTCACATAGATCTTTCTCTTGTTTCTGTGTTCCAACCCGGCAGCGGGCGGGGTGTCGGTTTGCTCAACGACAGTCCCACATGAAAGTGAAAATGCTAGGCAACACGCCTTCCCTAAGCTATGTGTCATGTCGGACGGGCTGTGTTGTACTCCCTATTCCCGGGCATGTGGGGGTGCGACGCGAACGCGGCAGGCCTTTTCCTTTTACTAGCAATGTGCACGTGCGTTGCGACGGATCCAAAGTAGTAGAATAGTAGTATTTGTTCACAAACTTGAAAGAAATCACTATTGTTTTGATATACTCCTAATATATTACTCCCTCCGTACCTAAATATTTGTCTTTTTTGAGATTTCAAATGGACTATCACATACGGATTATATAGACATATTCTAGTGTTTCTAGCAAGATGCCCGCGCATTGCACGAAGTTGATGGAAAAGGTAAGCAAAACTTATAAATTGACGGATGGAGTACTAGTTACAATGATGCATGTAATTAAGCAAAGGGCTCGCACATGTCGGTATTGACTGGAACGAGAATGCAACAGCACAATAAGAATTAAGGCCACGATGATGCGATCGCAGTGGTGGTTACAGAAGGCAAGAAGAAAGATGGATCCATTTAACGTCGACCTCCTCCTCCTCAACTTAGTGCGCCGCCACCGACCGGGCGTGCTAAGGAGCGGCGGCTTTTGTGGCGAGGTCGAGGTGCTTCTCAGAAAAGGCATCCAAGGCTTCCAGCCGGTTGAGGAAGGCCAACGTCGTAGCGTCCTCACTGGCCTTGTAGATACCTATGTACACGATTTGCTCGTAGACATGGATGCGTAGGTCGACGAATTCTTGCAAGGCGAGGCGCCTCGCGGCGAGCGCGACCTCCAGGTGGACATTCTTCGTGGCGTCGGCGGGCAGTCGCAATGGCCGATTAGGGTGGCAGGCAATGAGGAGCCCGGGCGCGCGGGCTGGAGGAGTACGGCGATGTCATCCGCGAGCTTCTTGAGGACGGTGAACTTGTTGCTGGTGGCAATGATCATCTGATCCAACTGAGAGTCGTAGTTGGCGTCAACGGCGGCCATCCACCAGCAGGTCTCCAACACCGTCTCGAGACGATCCTCGGCGCCATGCCGCGGGCCGGCGTCGTGGACCATCTGGCGCAGCCGCTGGCCGCTCACGCGCATCGCCGCCATGGGTCTGGAGCGAGCTCTTTTGTGCTTAGTGTAGGTGCTTAGGCAAATGCTTAGGTGCATACGATGTGGTAGATGCATTGGAATGGAGGGGCGCCTTTATATGAGGGCAAACTACGTTGCATTCACATCGTGCAGCCTCTTTTCCCGGACCTCCTCCCATTACTTCCCTCATGCATTAATTGAAGGAGGATGCATTGGCCATTCAACATATCGGGAACCGCTACTCCCTCCCTCGTCTGCATTAAAGCCGTATCGGGAACTGCACCGCCCGCTGTCAAATCGAATACTCCCTCCGTCTAGGTGAGTATTAAGTCATCTTACGAAAACCAAATAGTAAACACATAGGCGTGGTGCATTAACTCTCACGTTGTTTCTTATTTTTTTGACATAAATAGAGGAATCAACCAAGAAGAGATGTGGGGCTTGTATGCTTTTAATGACTTGAGACTATCAACCATGACATGTAGTGGTCAGTTCGTTGCACAAGAACAAATACAACCCACGTCAGCACACACGCATCTTACAGCATCACATCCAATTGAACATATAAACCCTTCTAGACTGCTAGGCAGAACCGCGCCCTCCACGTCGCCCCATAATCGCTATGCCACCGCTTGTAAATTCTGCACCCCTCCAAGGGCATTTTAGTCTTTTCAGCGGGCCAAGGGCATTTTGGTCTTTCCAGCGGGCAAAAAAGGCAGGCAGCGCGGGCAGGAGCGAGACCGCGCAGACTGCATCTTCCCCACGAACTCTAGCTGCGTCCTCGCCTCCTCCTCCATCCATGTCGCCTCCTCCTCCATCCGCGCGCCGCGTCCTCGTCTCCTCCATCCGCGCGCCTCGGCGGAGACCCCATGGCGGGCGGCCGGGTCAGAGTGGTCCCCCGCGTTCCTCCTTCCCCGCTCGGCGCTCTCTACTCCCAGCGCAGCTGCCGCCTCCCTCCGCTCTTCCCATCTCACCAGAGCCGCCACACTCGGAGGCGACCGGCGTCGCTCCATCTCGAGCTGCCCGTTCCCTTCTCTCCCCCGACGACCGGGAAGATGCTGATGTGGGTGCATCTTTCTTTTGTTTGAAGAGGTGGCCTTTTGTGTGGTACTCAACTGCTATCCTAGGAAGGTAACTCTTTCCTGCTTGTTTTTTGATTTTCTGCTCAATCCATGCTTTAGTTTATGTTTCTTGGTGTGCAATGTGCTCAATCTACCTCTTTTTAACCAATTTTGGTTGATGATCGATCGAGAGGTGGTAGATACAGATGCAAGAAGAGAGGTGCATATTCTGGCTTACTACAGAAAATAACACTATATGAAGATTAATTGTAAGGATGTGATGCTTCAAGGAAATAATGTGCACAATTAGGTCTGCTGCTTTTAACTAGACATGTTGATATGGCTATTGCTTCCTTTCATGCTTCACCGGCGTTGATGCCACCAACCACAAGTTAGTTCATCTTGTGATAATGTTTTGGATTACAGAGCTTGTAAAGGGCAATTGATCTTCTTCATTGGTTTCACTGGCGTTGTATGTTGCCGATATGAATTGACAATAACTCACATTCTCTATTTTCTATTTTCAGGGGACATTGCAAAGATATGAAGGGATAGCCTTTCGTTAAAGACCTGGTCTTTTGTTTGAAAGGGTCTAACTTTTACTATGAACTACTTATCATGATCTTATTTTGAAGTGATGGATTTTTACAGATATTAGGTACTTCACTATTTATCATGATTCTATATTTTGGTCTCCTGTCCTGTCCATATTTTGATATTTTGTTTTCCTATTTTTTTAACTTTTCCTATTTTGTTTGAAACTATATTTTGGTGTTTACATAAATTTAGTTTGTGCTACGGATAATACATAGTAGTATATTAAGTTTGAATTCATGATCATGTTCTCTCGCATGCTATATAGAATTTAGTTTGACCTGCATAAACCACTTGAAGAGAGGGATAAAAGGAGAGGGAGAGAGTTGCATGTTGTGAAGGAGCAAGCCCATTCAATTCTAAATATGATCCATGTGCTAAGAAATTTCTGTGTAATTCAATTGTACGGTTAGTACGTTCATAGTTGATATACAAGCAATTTTGTAAATGAAGAATGCATGTGCGGAGAGAGGTTTACTTAGGGCAGCTCAAATCCCATCTTGAGCTCTAATATCTCTGTTATTAATTTTGATTTGATTGTGTACGTTCACACAGCTGCAAGGTTAATTCACTGACCAGTACTTCAAACTTGATTGTTGAATTGTACTAAATTCCATACTCCGGTCTTCCGGTGGCCTCCCTTGTTTGTTTCTCCCCGCATCATATTCCTCCAGCTACTAACCCTGTTTCCAGCAAGCTCTGTTGTCGTCGGAATGAGTCAATGAGGTTTGTTAATTTGCAGGGATGTGACATCTAAATATGTATTCTTGCCATCGCAGCAAAAAAATTGAGATATCTCATATATTGGCAAAGCTAATGCCTGAGAGGGAGCTACCAAACAAGCATGCTTTATTTTTTGGGGCGGGCAGGCTGGAAGGATCATTGGTAATTGATCCTATCAAAGGTAATTATTCATTCCAGGAAAGTGAAAGCTTGGGTGTAGCTACCAGAGTTCCATTGAAGAAAATGATAATATACTTTGCAATGTATTTCACTTGATTGAAACGGATTACTTATTTGTTGCATGCCACACCAACATTTTATTCCTGTAGGTAAAAATAAGAAAATGAGTGCTGATGTGTGTCACTCCAGTTAGTTTTTCCCCAGATTTCTTTGATATACTGAAATGCTTATATTCATTACTTTGTGCAACTTTGAAGGAAGGTGCGATCTCCCGCCTCCTTCTAAAATTTCTGCCACCTTAGTCTTTAGCATGCGAAATCCCCCTTTTGTCCTTGGTGCACGGAGACCAACAGTTACAATACCGCCCTCATCTACATGATAGGTCGGGGCTTCTTTGGTAACTTCCTGCCCCCACTACACGGCACCCCATTTCCTCCCCCTCCCGCAAAAACGACTAACTCCACAAAGACCAGAGCATCTTACATCACGCCGTCTGCATTTCATCACCCTTTCTCCTCCCTCTCGAAACCCTAGATCGCTCATCCACCGCGCATTCATAGCCCATTCATCGCCAGTGGCGTCCACCTCGCCGGATCTGCTTCATGCCGCATCTACCCTCCCACCTCCCCTAGAAACAAGTAGACTGCTCATCCACCACTATAGCACAGCCCATTCAGTGTCGGCCTTGTCCACGGCGCCGGATCTGCTTTGCCGGTACTCTCTTCAACCGCCGTGCATGTGCAGCGGCTCATTCGTACTCCCCACCGGAGACGCTTCGTCCACACCCCCCGGAGCCGCCCCACCGACGCCACCGTCGACGGCCTCTGATCCTCTTAGACGACACCTTCCTCAACCCTATCGGAACCGCTTCACCGACACCTTCCTCAACCCTACCGGAGCCGCTTCGCCGAGACCATCGTCAACCCTACCGGATTAGCTTCGCCTATACCATTCTCAACCCTACCGGGGCCGCTTTGCCAACTCACAAGTCCACGGCCTCAGATCCGCTTCCTCGCACCCTCATCCAACCTACCGGAGCAGCTTCTGACGCCCCATCCACGGCCGCAGATCCGCATCGTCGACACCACCCTTAACCCAACCACCGGAGCAGCTTCTGACGCCCCGTCCACGGCCGCAGATCCGCATCGTCGACACCATCCTTAACCCAACCACGAGCAGCTTCTGACGCCCCGTCCACGGCCGCAGATCCGTGTCGTCGACACCATCCTTAACCCAACCACCGGAGCAGCTTCACCTACGCCCTCGTCCACGGCCACAGATCCGCTTCGCACACACCGTAGTCCATCCTAGCGGAGCCGCTCCACAAACACCCTACTCGACGATTCTAGATCTCCTTACCGGACCACGACAGCCGGTAGCGGCGTCAACACCCTCGGCGTTTCTAACCCTGATTCCCACCGTGCGAGAGATGCCAAGCACCGCCATGGCCTAGGTACTTGTGACCCTTAAACCCGTCCCAAAGATCACCGCCCGATGTACTTCAAATATACTAACCGGTCATTGTTACTGTTATGCACCGGCAAAACTACAAGGACGATGTTTCTTCCGGATCTAACAGCCGCCAACCAAGATCCTGGACCGAGGCATTGCTATGATCTTGTAAGCGCCTCTCTCTCTCTCTTGTATTGTTCTCAGGCTCGCCAAATGCTTTGCTAGGATTTTCGACCAGTAATCCCTTTGTGCAGACAATTATTTCTACTATTGGCTGCTAAATTAGATATGGAGATGTCATACATGATACTACCTCGTACCTTCGTTCCTAAATATAAGCCTTTCTAGAGATTCCACTATAGGTTACATACGGAGCAAAATGAGTGAATCTACACTCGAAAATGCATCTATATACATCTGTATGTGGTCCATACTGGAATCTCTACAAAGACATATATTTAGGAATAGGGGCGATACATTACACAAAATCGTAGGTGGCATGTAGGAATTCCAAAGTGCACTACATTAGGCTCCCTTAGAGTGCCTGCTAGTCCAAAGATACAGAGTCATGGCTAGTTTATGGTACGCACACAATCGTTAATTGGTGGTTTAAATATGCGCAAGGGATATGTAATGTAGTATCATGTAGAGATATCTGAAATTAGCCGTGTCAACTTGCAGATAGGGTTACACAATGAAAAAGTACAAGATGTATGTGGCAATTTCATGGGACATCGGGAAAAAAAGGAGAGGCAGCGGTGAGCCTATATAGTGTGCTATGGTACGTCACTCCTCCATTGCAATCATCGTGACATGTTATTTGTATGCCAGTTCTATTAGCCAAGTTTCTTAGGGACAGTTATTACGAGTTATCCTAAGAAAATAAGCACCTGTGAATATAAGCTTCATGTAATAAGCCAACCAGTTCTTTTCATTGCGTTTTCAACTTATCTTTGGTATGATCAGTGGAAAGTCTAGATTGCATTATTATTTTTCATTTTGCTGCCCATATGAACATTAATTTGACTTGCAAACATCACAAATTGAACCCAGTGCAGTAATTAATATGATAGGAAAATAGACCATCACTATTTGCTCGAAATGCAAATACAAAGATACAATCTACTTGGCACAATCAACTTTGGTCAATGTTTTCCATAGAGATCCCATTGCCTAATTTAAATGAAGAACGCATGACCCACATTTAAATGAAGGACAATTATTTATTGAAATTCGATGGTCCAAGTGGTTGGTTATTATCATATAGCAAAGCACCACTGAAAGCATCATAGAGCAAAGAACAGCTCATAGCAACTCATCATACAGAAAGAAGCAATGCAATTCATCATATACCAGCAGCAGCTCATAGCAATTCATCATATAGCAGCAGCAGGAGCAGCTCATACCAATTCATCATATAGCAGCAGCAGGAGCAGCTCATAGCAATACATCATATAGGAGCAGCAAGAGCAGCTTGTAGCAACTCATCATATAGCAGCAGCAGCAGCTCATAGCAATTCATCATATAGCAGCAGCAGCAGCTCATAGCAACTCATCATACAAAGAAAGCAGCTCATAGCAATTCATCATATAGCAGCAGCAGGAGCAGCTCATAGCAATGCATCATATAGCAAAGCAAGCAGCTCATAGCAATTCATCGTATAGTGGATCGTAATGAAAATTTGGCAAAAATCGAGGAGATCCTCACCTTGTTGGATGAGCTCATCCTTCAACACCACCTCAAGGCCATGGCCCGGGAGGAGGGAGGGGAATAAGGTGCCTTCTGCCGCAGCTTTGGCATCACCAGTAGTTGTGCAAATACCACGGAGTAGTGTGTTGGACGAACCACGGTGGAGCAACTGCTAGAGACCATGAGAATGAGGCGGCGCCCGGGAGGAGCAGCCAGGAGATTTGCCTCACCCGGCCGCCATGTAGCCTAACTAGACATAGCATCGTCGAGGACCAGGCTAGATGGGACCAGTGGCGAAGGCTCGCTGGAGGAACCCTAGTGCTGCAGGCAGAGGATCGAGGTAGAGGGAAAGGGGAGAGGAGATGCAAGAGGGCAGGCAATGAATGCTTGCATGTTTGTTTTTACTTGAGGGTCAGGTGTGACACGGCGCCAAGAGTTGCATTTTGTGTGTAATATAGGCGCACAATGTAGTCATTTCACTATTCCCTTCCCTTCAATTTTTAGTGAGGTTCTACCCAAACACCCCCTCCAAAGCGAAATTAGTTAAGCCCAAGCCCATAACTCAAAATTGACTTCTTTACATCTTTTATGGCTTATTTTGACAATATGCCCGAAAAGGCGGAATCGAATCGGCCCTTAACCCGCAATTCAATTGTGCGTGCAATGATGAATAACTCCGCCGCTATCTGTACATTTAGGCATCATCATACATGGCATAACCTAATACATGTGCATTCCATTGTAGAATCTGGAATATGCAATGTTTATGTTAGTTCATATGTTGCACATGATGTTTAAATGCCCTTAAATCTGGTCACCAAGTGATCGTCTTTAAGCCTCCTTCTTTGCTTCTTTTCTTGATATGTAAGATTTGCTCACACATCTGTTCAATTGCTTGTTTGCATCAGCTAGCCATACTAGGACTGTTTGCTTTGATTACTTGTTGTTCTTGACCTAACACTCTAACAGAGCTTGTCAATGATTTAAACACTAAGGGCTGCTGTAGTGGAGCCTTGTCTAACTCATAGGTGACATAAAGGTTTGGTTGTACACTACAAGAGAGGCTTTCCAATAGTACCGGAGATCCAGTTCGAAGGTATGCCTAGTTTTTACATAGTGCGTATATAGTAAATGCTCATTTCATTGTGTGCAAGTGCAAGAGATGCGGCATGTTTCATTATGTGGTGTTGTTTTGTTATAATCTCATCCTTTTGTGTTCACAGACTGGAAAGTATGCATATTTATCTTCCAAGGAGACGAGTAACTAGTTTGTGTCACCTTGGAGAGGGGGTGCAATGAAGATAAGATTGAGGATTTCCAAGTACAAGATGTTAGGAAGGAGCCTTGCAAGAGAAGTAGGAGCTGCTGAGCCTCTTCAACCTGCTAAGGTAAGTCACCAGATGCAACTCAACAGTTCAATTCCTTGTTTGTTTCTGCATAGTTAATTTTCTCTTTTCAATTGCTTTATTTGTCACGGCTTAATGAGATGCCCAAATAATCATGCCTCGATGTTCGGTACTTGTATCACTATTAGTTGACATAATTAAAGGCCTTACCATTTAATTACTCTGCCGAAGTGTGCCTGAAGCTTTGAAGTCTATTAACCAACTATTATTGCATGAGGCTCACAATCTATTTTATACCACGCTAATGATTGCATAGTTTTGCCTGTTGTAGTATGTTTGTATGAAACCCTCTGCTGTTCATTATGCTCCCTAAGACTTTAATTGAGGTACAGAATGGCCAACTGCTTGCTTACTTATACACAACATGTTGTCTAAATTTGTAACTTGTCTGTGTTTTTGATTGGGCCCCAACATCATGCTCCTCTGGTGAGCTAAGAGGGATTTATGTATGCAGGCTGCACAGACTATCTTTTTTATAATTTTTAAAATATCACCGCTTATGCTTCATGACGTGTAACACTTTTTGTGAAAGTGACGTGTAACATTATTGTTAGTCATGTTTTGCCATGTAGTACAAAATAGTGTCTTGTTCGCTTCCTTTGTTGTAACTATATTTTTGCCCTAGTCATGTGTACTTACGTAAACATTTCGTGATGAAGTGACATCAACACAAAAATCATGCGAAAGCGATGCGGCATGGCCGTTACCGAATGATTATGGATTGTAATTGGAATGTGCTGATGTTCTCGAGCATCAACTAGAGGTGGCAAGACAACATGTACATGATTGTCAACGTATAATCAACAAGTTGAGACCATGGGCCTTCTACGTCTCGTAGGATCCATGGGCCTTCTACGTCTCGTAGGATCCATGGGCATTCTATGTCACATAGGATCCATGGGCCGCCGACTCATTTATGGGTCTTGTACGGCCCATAGACGAGCCTATAATGGAAATCGTACGTTTTATGGGCTGACCATAACGGGCCGTTAATAGGCCGTATCTGGTGATGCTATGAAAATGGCCCAACAGACTAACGGACCACAAACGGGCCGACTATAACGACGGGATGAATTTGGCCCACAAGCAGAAAATGACAGTAACGGGCCGTAAGTAACCGAATTCTGCAAATGAGCCCAAGAATAAATGGGCCCTCAGAAGGCCGAACGGAATAACGGCCCGTTAATGGGTATAAAGTGTTACACTGTTTATTACGGGCCAGTTTCACCGCGGGCCGTTAATGGGTGTAAAGTAATACACTACTCATTACGGGCCAATTTTAGCACGGGCCGCTAATGGGCCAAGAGTTACAAAGGGCCTCATATGGGCCGAAAGACGTCATGTGCCATACATGGGCCAGAAGTGAAAATGGGCTGGAATCATATTGGATGGCCCAGATGACGCTACTGGGCCTAATTCGCATAGGGCGTAACGGGCCTTGGGTTAGCGAGCTGTAAATGGGCTATATGCTAACAGGCCGTTAACAGGATTTCCATGGGCCGGCCCGCCAGCTTTTGACCAAGTCAAACGGGCCGGCCTTTCCACGTGTCGACGTATCATAGGCGCCTTCTGTCCAGTGAGTGGATGACATCTGTCCCAATGATGAGCCGACACGTGTTTCCTCCAGCCAATGATGATTTTACACGTGGAAAATCCCCATTTGTCGGGGCTGTTAACGGGTTATCGGATCCAAAACCCGACCCGATAGCTTAATGGCGTTCCGTTACGATGGATGTCACGTTTTGGTCACCCTTGACGAAAGCACTTCTGTGACGCGCGATTTATCGTCATGGAAGTGGACACTTCCGTGATGATAATTTTGGTAATGTCATGGAACACTTCTACGACAGCATAGGTATGACTATCTTGATTCTGTCATAAAATCGTCATGGATGTACATGCATGACAGAAAACGCGACCTACTGTGACAAACACGTATCATCACGGAAGTGTATTTTTTTTGTAGTGTCACCATACGTGCATGCTATGGGAATCAGAAACCTCAACAACAAGTATTTCTACTAATCCACAACTACCCACTAGCATGACTCTAGTATCACCATCTTTATATCTCAAAACTATTGCAAGGAATCAAACACATCATATTCAGCGATCTACAAGTTTTATGTAGGATTTTATGACTAACCATGTGAATGACCAATTCCTGTCATCTCTCTAAATAGATATAAGTGAAGCAAGAGAGTTTAATTCTTTCTACAAAAGATATGCCCACTCTCTAACAAATATAAGTGAAGCAAAAGAGCATTCTACAAATGGCGGTTTTCTATGTGAAGAGACACAGGCAATCCAAACTTCAAATGATATAAGTGAAGCACATGAAGCATTCTATAAAGCCATACTCAAAAGATATAAGTGAAGTGAAAAGAGCATTCTATAAATCAACCATGGACTATATCATACCATCATGGTGCATAAAATAAAAATGAAAACTAAATGCAAAAGACGCTCCAAGATTTGCACATATCGCATGAACGAAACGAATCCGAAAACATATCGATACTTGTTGAAGAAAGATGGGATGCCTTCCGGGGCATCCCCAAGCTTAGACGCTTGAGTCTCCTTGAATATTTACTTGGTGTGCCTTGGGCATCCCCAAGCTTGAGCTCTTGCCTCTCCTCCTTTTCCTCATATCGAGACCTTCTCGATCATCGAACACTTCATCCACACAAAACTTCAACAGAAAACTCCGTAAGATCCGTTAGTATAATAAAGCAAATCACTACTCTAAGTACTCTTGCAAACCAATTCAATTTTTTTTGCATTATATATAC
This sequence comes from Aegilops bicornis, assembly GCA_021605145.1. Taxonomy (NCBI): domain Eukaryota; kingdom Viridiplantae; phylum Streptophyta; class Magnoliopsida; order Poales; family Poaceae; genus Aegilops; species Aegilops bicornis. Next base: position 334,033,521 of record CM038673.1, on the reverse strand, counting down.
TGCAATATAACTTTTCCATGGCTTAATACACTGATAGAAATTGATAGTTTCATCAAAACAAGCAAACTATGCATCAAAAACAGAATCTGTCTAAAACAGAACAGTCTGTAATAATCTGAACATTCACCATACTTCTGATACTTGTAAAATTCTGCCAAAATTAGGAAAAACAACAAATGTGTATATAAAGACATTGCAAAAAGAATCAGAACCTTTTGACGTTCCAGTAAAAAACTAAAAATCGCGCACTACAGCCAAAGTTTCTGTCCTGCACCGTACAAACCAACAAGCATTGTAAACATCCTAAAGGCAAACCTTGGCACATTATTTCTATAATACAATGGAATTGTACAAGGGGATAATTATTTTTATTGAAAAGTTTCTGTAATTAAGATTCACAAAGTTTCCATGGGCATGAACAAAGTTCAAGGACGTCCCCCACTTTCACAATGCTCGTCTATCTCACTTTCACTTTTCTTTTTATAAAGTTTTGGGTTCCCCTCTTTATTTTTTTGTTTTTAAACTATATAAAAGCACTCAACAGAACTAGATGACTCTCTAAAACTTCCGGGTTGTCTTCCTGGCAGCGCTTTCTTTAAAGCCATTAAGCTAGGCATGTAGTGCTCAAGTGGTGAATCCACCCGGATCCCAAGGTATATCAAAGCCAATTTTAATTAGCAGTGATTTGACATTTAGTAGTGAGCACAAAGCAACATATATCAAGCAATGACGAAGTCTAACTCTCTTCCTATGCATCGGCATGTCATAAAAGAACAATTCATGCACACATAGTAAAGGCCAATGCATAGTATAAACAGTTTCTTGCAATTTTATTGTATTGGAAACATAGAGAGGTGGAGATATAGTTCCTCTCTCATAATAATTGCAAGTAGGAGCAGCAAGCACATGCATATTATATTCATCAAAATCATCATGTGTACTAGTAAAACGCAACCCATCAATATAATCCTTAATAAGTGCAAACTTCTCCGATATAGTGTAGTCGGGAGAATTCAAAAAGATAATAGGACTATCATGCGTGGGTGCAATAACAACAATTTCATGTTTAACATAAGGAACTATAGCAAGTTCATTTCCATAAGCATAATTCATATTGCCATCTTGGCCACAAGCATAGCAAGCATCATCAAAAAGGGATATTTCAAGAGAATCAACGGGATCATAACAATCATCATAGCAATCATCCTTCGGTAAACACGAAGGGAATTTAAACAATGTATGATTTGAAGAGTTACTCTCATTAGAAGGTGGGCACGGGTAGCTAATCCGCTCTTCCTCCTTTTGTTCTTCGCTCTCCTCATCATCTTTTTCATCCAATGAGCTCACAGTTTCATCAATTTCTTCTTCCATAGACTCCTGCAAAATATTATTCTCTTCTTGGACAGTGGAGCAGTCCTCAATATATGGTTTAACATAGGCATTAGAAGCATAATTATCATAACAATATTCAAGTATGGCAAAATTTTCAGATTTGTAAAGAGTAGCATCATACGTTTCAATCAAAGAAGCAATTTCATAAGCAACCTTAAAAGCAACAAATTCTTTAATTTGTTGAACATCATAGTAATTATAAACACCCTTAGCATATGAAGATACAATTCCATTCTCAATAAACTCACATTGGTAGGGAAGGTGTTTCTTAGGGTTTTTAGAACAACAAGTAACATCATATATTTCACATAAATTCCAAGCATAGCATTGCAAACAATGAATTTGATCCAAGAACGCTTTCCCTTTTTCAGATATCTGATTATGCACATAACAAGCATGCTCATCTAAGGATTTGCCCTCAACTAATCTACTTGGGGTTTCAAAGACGAGCACATAGGGATCAAGATGATCCAAGTAAAAAGCTTCAGTGTGATAGATTTTGAGTGGTTCTTCAACCATTGGTTCAAGAGGGTACAACTAATTTTTTTGGTATTTTGCATTTCCTACCCATAACTAAAGATAGAAAACAACTCATAACAGCAAATAAAAATTACTTAGTGATAAAGCAAACAAGCACACACGAGAATATTCACCCCATGCTATAACTCCCCGGCAACGGCGCCAGAAAAAGGTCTTGATAACCCGCAAGTATAGGGGATCAATTGTAGCCTCTTTCAATAAGCAAGAGTGTCGAACCCAACGAGGAGCTAAAGGTAGAACAAATATTCCCTCAAGTTCTATCGACCACCGATACAACTCTACGCACGCTCAACGTTCGCTTTACCTAAAACAAGTATGAAACTAGAAGTACTTTGTAGGTGTTGTTGGATAGGTTTGCAAGATAATAAAGAGAGCGTAAATAAAAACTAGGGGTTGTTTAGATAAAGACACAATAAAGTAAATATAGCGAGTGTGGAAAATTGATGGTAGAAGTTGCAAAATTGCCCCTAAGCAATTGACTACTTTACCAGACCGATAACAAGTTTTATGTGGGAGAGGCCACTGGTAGCATGTCATCCCTGACTTGGAATTCTATGCACTTATGATTGGAACTATTAGCAAGCATCCGCAACTACTAACGTTCATTAAGGTAAAACCCAACCATATAATTAAGTTATATTGGTCCCCTTTCAATCCCGTATGCATCAATTTCTATGCTAGGTTGAAGCTTCTGTCCCTCTTGCCCTCCAATACATAGTCCTATCAACATACAACTAACCCTATGGTGTGATCCACGCGCACGATCATATGATGGGCACCAAAAGACAGCAACATAACCACAAGCAAATTAAATCAATCATAGCAATTCATCAACCACCGATAGGACAACGAAAATCTACCCAGACATCATAGGATGGCAACACATCATTGGATAATAATGTGAAGCATAAAGCACCATGTTCAAGTAGAGGGTACAGCGGGTTGCGGGAGAGTGCACCGTTGTAGATAGAGGGGGGAAGGTGATGGAGATGTTGGTGAAGATGGCGGAGGTGTTGGTGAAGATCGTGGTGATGATGATGGTGGCCACGACAGCGTTCTGGTGCCACCGGAAGAGAAGGGGAGAGGGGGCCCCTTCTTCTTCTTCTTCCTTGACCTCCTCCCTAGATGGGAGAAGGGTTTCCCCTCTGGTCCTTGGCCTCCATGGCATGGGAGGGGCGAGAGCCCCTCCGAGATTGGATCTGTCTCTCTCTCTTTCTGCGTTCTGGTATTCTGCCCTTTCACCGTTTCGTATATATATGGAGATCCGTAACTCCAATTGAATTGAAACCTTCACCAAGATTTTTTTCCTGAAAATTAGGTTTCTTGCGGCCGAAGAAGAGCAGCAACCGCCTTATGGGTGGCCCACATGGGTCAGGGGCGCGCCCCCCTGCCTCGTGGCCACCTCGGGCACCGTCTAGCGTTGATTCTTCTTCCCATATTCTCCAAATATTCCAAAAATATTCTCCGTCCGTTTTTATCCCATTTGGATTCTGTTTGATATGGGGTTTCTGCGAAACATAAAACATGCAACAAACAGGAACTGGCACTGGGCACTGGATCAATATGTCAGTCCCAAAAATAGTATAAAAAGTTGCCAAAAGCGTATGAAAGTTGAATAATATTGGCATGGAACAATAAAAAATTATAGATACGACGGAGACGTATCAAATAACGTAAACTATTCTTTCCGATTGATCTAATCAAGAGTTCGTACTAAGATAACACCAAAGCAAATTCATATTCATAATACTCAATCCACACAAAGAACTACAAAGAGACCACGAAGTTTTCGTTGGAGAAACGTGCATCAACCCCTATGCATAGATGATAATCCCCAAGTGCAGGGAATCATCGTAGCAATTTCCAAAGGTGGAAGTGATAAGTATGGAGTGTCGAACCCACAAGGAGCTAAAGGTAAGATCAATATTCTCTCAAGCCCTATCTGCCACAGATACGACTCTACGTACATCGAACGTTTGCTTCCAACTAGAAACGAGAAATAAAACTGCGTTGTGGGTATGAAGAAGATAACTTTGTATGATATCGGAGAGCTAAAATATAAAAGTAGGTGTTGTTATCATAAAGTTAGAATATAATACTAAATAATATAAATAGCGAGTGTGGAATAATGGTGGATCGGTGTGCGGAATTGTCCTAGGCAATTGTTAATAAGACCGGTAATCACTATTGCAGTTTCATATGTGGGAGAGGCATAAGCTAACATACTTTCTCTACTTGGATCATATGCACTTATGATTGGAACTCTGGCAAGCATCCGCAACCACTAAAGATCATTAAGGTAAAACCCAACCATAGCATTAAAGCATCAAGTCCTCTTTATTCCCATACGCAACAATCCCTCTTACTCGGGTTTGTGTTTCAGTCACTCACCAACCCACTATAAGCGAATCATGAACGTATTGCAACACCCTACAGAGGGAATCCCTCACGCTTGCGCGACACGGAGGGCACCATAGGACAACATTAAAGTAAAACATACAACTCATACCAATCTAGATCATCAAATCAACCCAAAGACAAAAGATATCTACTCAAAACATCATAGGATGGCAACACATCATTGGATCATAATATGTGGCATGAAGCACCATGTTCAAGTAGGGATTACAGCGGGGTGCGGGAGAGTGGACCACATAAAAGAGATGAGGATGGTGATGATGATGGTGATGTTGATGAAGACGATCACCGTGGCGATGATTCCCCTCCCGATGGCACTCCGACGCCACCGGAAGAGAGGAGGAGAGGTTCTCCCCCTTTGTGCTTCCTCCTCCATGGCCTCCACCCTCTGGTCCTTGGCCTTCATGGTGATGATGGCCCCTCCAGGATACTCCTCCATGGCCACCGATGATGATGGCCCCCTCCCGTGAGTGCCGAGAGGGCCTAGATTGACTTCTCGTGGCTCTGAGAGGCTTGCGGGCGGAACTTCCGATCTAGGTTTCTTTACGGAAGTTTGGGTATATATAGAAGAGTTTTATGCGTTGATTTCACGTCGGGGGTCTCGGGCTGTCCACTAGGCAGGGGTGCGCCCCCACCCTCGTGGGCAGCCCGGACTCTTCCGCCTGCTTCGGTACTCCGTGGGCTTCTTCCGGTCCAAAATGATCTCCGCTAAGTGGCACGTCAATTGGACTCCGTTTAGTTTTCCTTTTCTGCGATACTCTAAAACAAGGAGAAAATGTAAACTGCACCGGGCTCTAGGTTAATAGGTTAGTCCCAAAAATCATATAAAATATCATATAAATGCATATAAAACATCCTAGAAGGATAGTATAATAGCATGAATATTTTATAAATTATAGATACGTTGGAGACGTATCAATAGATTACCCCAATATCACCGCGGAAATCCGCGAGTTGAATGCCATAACATATATCAAGTGAATCGATAAGATACCCCAATTTTCACCTCAAGTATTCATACCGCAAGACATATATCATGTGATCTCATCTCTGAATATTCAATCCGACAAGACAAAACTTCAAAGGGTAAAGATTCAATTCATCATAACAAGAGTATAGAGGGTAGAAACATCATATGATCCGACTATATTAACAAAGCCCATGATATAGATCACGAGAGAGAGAGAGAGAGAGAGAGAGAGATTAAACACATAGCTACTGGTACAAACCCTCAGCCCCGAGGGTGGACTACTCCCTCCTCGTCGTGGTGGCCGCCAGGATGATGAAGATGGCGACCGGAGATGATTCACTCCTCCGGCAGGGTGCCGGAACGGGGTCTAGATTGGTTTTTGCGGATACTGAGACCTTGCGGCAGCGGAACTTCTGATCTAGGTTAACCTCGAAGGGTTTCAGAATATTTGGGAATTTCTAGTGCAAAGAAGGGGTGCGGGAGGCCACCGAGGTGGGCACAACCCACCTGGGCGCGCCCTAGTGGGTTGTGCCCCCCTCGGGGCACCCCCCCAGGTGCAGCTCTGGCCCATAAAAAATCCCCGTGGAGTTTCGTTGCGTTTGGACTCCGTTTGGTATTGATTTCCTGCCATGTAAAAAACAAGCAAAAAACAGCAACTGGCACTGGGCACTGGGTCAATAGGTTAGTCCCAAAAAATGATATAAAGTTGGTATAAAATGATTGTAAAACATCCAAGAATGATAATAAAACAACATGGATACTTCATAAATTATAGATACGTTGGAGAAGTATCAGCATCCCCAAGCTTAATTCCTGCTCGTCCTCGAGTAGATAAATGATAAAAGAAATAATTTATGAAGTGTGAATGCTAGCAAAGTGCATAAGTTTGATCAATGACAGTTTCAATCACTTTTCCTAGCATCATAACAACAATTCTTTCTCATAAAATTTCTCATGTTGTAGTGGCAACCAATTCACATGTTAAGGTTTAAACAATGAACTCTCTTGAAACCCAACAACCTATGTTCTTAGTCACCAAGCAATTGCAATTCAACTTATTCGACAGAGTTTAAGTAAGAGCTCCACATACTCAACCATCATATAGTCTTCTATGTTTGCTAACACTCACCTTGTACACATGAGCAAAACGTTTCAACCGGACACATAGAAAGATAGGGGCTTATTGTTTTGCCTCCCAACGTATTCACCTCAAGGGTGATTGCAACAATAATAACTCATGCTACCCATATTCAACTGGACATATGTGCCTAGATCTTTCCTCACCACATGATGCTTGCCAAAAGAGAAAAATAAAAAGGAATAGAGAGAATAACTTTGACTCTTTGCATAAAAATAAATACTGAAAATTTAAAAGATAGGCCCTTCGCAGAGGGAAGCAGAGGTTGCCATGCGCTTATTTGTTTGTATGCTCAATCCCTTAGTGAAAAAGAACGTCACGTTATATTCCCCCTTATAATAGCAACCTTTATTATGCAGTCCATCGCTCTTATTGCTTTGCCATCACAAGTTCGTACAACGCTCAATTTTCTCTTACACTAAATGATCTAACACTTTTATAAGAAATTTTTATTGCCTTATTGCACCGATGACAACTTACTTGAAGGATCTTGCTCAATCCTTAGGTAGGTATGGTGGACTCTTGAAAAAGATTTGGGTTTATGGATTTTTGGATGCACAAGTAGTATCTCTACTTAGTGCGGAATTTTTGGCTAGCAAAGATAGGGGGAAAGCACCACATGTTGAAAGATCTATGACAATATGACTTCTGTGTGAATATGAGCAAACATAAACCATTACGTTGTCTTCCTTGTCCAACGTCAACAATTTTGGCATATAATATTTTGATGGGGGCTCACAATGACAAAAGATTTCCATGATAGTGTATTTGCATGTGAAAGTTATCTTCCTTATACTAATTATTTGTGAATTGCTTGTATGACCAATATTATGATTGTCAAGCCTCAAAAGATTTCACTTTCTAAATCCAATGTGAAGCTACCACTAGGCATGATATGATTTCAACTTCATGAAATTAAATTTATTCAACAATTTACTCATAGGATATAAGTGAAGCGCAAGAGTAAATGACAAGCTACTCCAAAAAGATATAAGTGAAGATCAAATGAGTAGTTAAGTAAATAGATAGCTATGTGAGGACTCTCTCTTATTTAAAACTTTCAGATGTAAGTATTTTATTCAAACAGAAATCAAAACAAAATAAAATGACATTCCAATAATGACACACATCATGTGAAGAAGCAAAAACTTAGGCTCAATTGTTACTAACCGATAATTGTTGAAGAAGAAAGGTGGGATGCCTACCGAGGCATCCCCAAGCTTAGATGCTTGAGACTTCTTGGAATATTATCATGGGATGACTTGGTCATCCCCAAGCTTGATCTTTTGTGTCTCCTTAATTCTTCTAATATCACGGTTTTCGTAAATCTCAAAAGCTTCATCCACACAAAACTCAACAGGAACTTGTGAGATAAGTTAGTATAAACCAATGCAAAAACCTTATCAATATCTACTGTAGCAAATCACTAAAATTATTATTCAACATTGCATACTAAATTCCTCTTCATATTTAATACTCCTCTCCTCAAATAGAATCACTAAACAAGCAAACATATGCAAACAATGCAAACATAACAGCAATCTGCCAAAACAGTACAGTCTGTAAAGAATGCAAGAGTATCAATACTTTCCTAACTCCAAACATTATGAAATTCTACCACACTATAAAAAATTTATCAGAGCTTATTATGCAAAAAGTTTCAACATTTTATCACATTCTGACTTTCCTCAGGAATTTTTGCAACATCGATAAACTTTCTGTTTTCAAACAGCAACATGTATACTTGCAAGATAAGCATGGCAAAGGCTATGCTTGACATTTTTATTGAAATAAAAGATGCAAAACATTATTCTAAATAAAAGCAAGCAAATCCTAACAAAATAAATTGACGCTCCAAGCAAAACTCATATCATGTGACGAATGAAAACATAGCTCGAAGTGAGGTTACCCATAATGTTGGAGACGAAAGAGCGGATGTCTTCAGGGGCATCCCCAAGCTTAGTTGCTTGGATATTCCTTGGATATTAACTTGGGATGCCTTGGCCATCCCCAATCTTAGGGTCTTGTCACTCCTTATTCTCCTCATATTGATGTCTCACCCAAAACTTGAAAACTTCAATCACACAAAACTTAACGAAACTTTGTGAGATAGGTTAGTATGATAAAGAGCAAACCATTTCACTTTGGTACTGTCAAAGAAAAGATTGATAATTGTTCTCACATAATTCCTGCTGTAGCATATCATTTCCACAATTTATATTGAGCAATATAAACCATAGAAACTAGAAAGCAAGCAAACTAAGCATTGAAAACAGAATCTGTCAAAAACAGAACAGTCTGTAATGATTTGGATAACTATCATACTTCTAATACTCCAAAAATTATGAAACAAATTGGACCATGTGAGAAAATTGTATATTAAACTTCCGCAAAAAGAGTCAACTCAAAAGCACTCTCCTATTAAAAATGGGACTTATTTTCGTGAGCGCAAAAGTTTCTGTTTTTCAGCAGGGTCAAATCAACTATCACCCAACATGATCCCAAAGGCTTTACTTGGCACTTTATTCAAACAAAAGCAATAAAACATGATCAGTACAGTCGCTTAATCATGTTAACACACAAAAACAGCAGGTAAAAGTGTTGGGTTGTCTCCCAACAATCGCTTTTTTTAGCTAGGCATGATGATTTCAATGATGCTCGCATAAAAGATAAGAATTGAAACGTAAAGAGAGCATCATGAAGCATATGACTAGCACATTTAAGTCTAACCCACTTCCTATGCATAGGGATTTTGTGAGCAAACAACTTATGGGAGCAAGAATCAACTAGCATAGGAAGGCAAAACAAGCATAACTTCAAAATTTTCAACATAAAGAGAGGAAACTTGATATTATTGCAATATGTAAAAGCATAATTTCCTCGCTCATAATGATTTTCAGTAGCATTATGAAGAAATTCAACAGTATAACCATCACATAAAGCATTCTTTTCATGATCCACATGCATAAAAAATTTATTACTCTCCACATAAACAAATTTCTTCTCATCAATAGTAGTGGTGGGAGCAAACTCAACAAGATATCTATCATGAGGTTGAAAATTAAAATCATGATGACAAGTTTCGTGGATATCATTACTCTTTAGAGCATACATGTCATCATCATAATCATCATAGATAGCAACTTTGTTATCATAGTCAATTGCAACCTCTTCCAAAATAGTGGATTCATCATTACATAAAGTCATGACCTCTCCAAATCCACTTTCATCAATATAATCATCATAAATAGGAGGCATGCAATCATCATAATAAATTTTCTCATCAAAATTTGGGGTAGTAAAAATATCATCTTCATCAAATATAGCATCCCCAAGCTTGTAGCTTTGCATATCATTAGCATCATGGATATTCAAAGAATTCATACTAACAGCATTGCAATCATGCTCATCATTTATATATTTTGTGCCAAACATTTTATTGACTTCTTCTTCTAACATTTGAGCACAATTTTCCGATCCGTCATTTTCAAGAAAGATATTGTAAAGATGATCAATAATATGATGCAACCTCAATTCCATTTTTTTGTAGTTTTCTTTTTATAAACCAAACTAGTGGTAAAATAAGAAACTAAAAGATTCGACTGCAAGATCTAAAGATATACCTTCAAGCACTCACCTCCCCGGCAATGGCGCCAGAAAAGAGCTTGATGTCTACTACGCAACTTTATTCTTGTAGATACATGTTGGGCCTCCAAGCGCAGAGTTTTGTAGGACAGTAGCAATTTTCCCTCAAGTGGATGACTAAGGTTTATCAATCCGTGAGAGGTGTAGGATGAAGATGGTCTCCCTCAAACGATCCTGCAACTAAATACAAGAAATCTCTTATGTCCCCAACACACCCAATACAATGGCAAATTGTATAGGTGCACTAGTTCGGCGAAGAGATGGTGATAAAAGTGTAATGTGGAAGGTAGAAATATAATTTTATAATCTTAATAAATAAAAACAACAAGGTAGAAATTAGTAAACGGCAAAAAAACGGTATTTCAATGCTTAAAAATGAGGCCTAGGGTCCGTACTTTCGCTAGTGCAATCTCCCAACAGTGCTAACATAGTTGGATCATATGATTATCCCTCAAAGTGTAATAAAGAATCACTCCCGAGTTCCTATTAGCGAAGAACAAAAGATAGAAATTTTTTGTAGGGTACGAAACCATCTCAAAGCTATTCTTTCCGTTCGATCTATCCTAGAGTTTGTACTAGAATAATGCAAGCTATTCTTTCCGATCGATCTAATCAAGAGTTCGTACTAAGATAACACCAAAGCAAATTCATATTCATAATACTCAATCCACACAAAGAACTACAAAGAGACCCCGAAGTTTCCGTCAAAGAGAAACGTGCATCAACCCCTATGCATAGATTACCCCAATATCACCGCGGAAATCCGCGAGTTGAATGCCATAACATATATCAAGTGAATCAATAAGATACCCCAATTTTCACCTCAGGTATTCATACCGCAAGACATATATCATGTGTTCTCATCTCTGAATATTCAATTCGACAAGACAAAACTTCAAAGGAGATTCAATTCATCATAACAAGAGTACAGAGGGTAGAACCATCATATGATCCGACTATATTGACAAAGCCCATGATATAGATCACGAGAGAGAGAGAGAGAGAGATTAAACACATAGCTACTGGTACAAACCCTCATCCCTGAGGGTGGACTACCGGGATGATGAAGATGGCCACCGGAGATGATTCCACCCTCCGACAGGGTGCCGGAACGGGGTCTAGATTGGTTTTCACGGATACAGAGACCTTGCGGCGGCGGAACTTCTGATCTAGGTAAACCCCGAAGGGTTTCGAAATATTTGGGAATTTATAGTGCAAAGAACACTACTAGAAAAACCGCTACTAATGGCGCACCTAATTTGGCCATTAATGGCGCATCACTGGTGCGCCATTACTAGCACGCCATTAGTAACTTTTACTAATGGCGCGCAGGTAGTGCGCCATTAATATCTGATATACTAATGGCGCACCACCGGTGCGCCATTAGTATAGGCTACTGATGCGCCATTAGTATGCCTCCCGAGGCCATGTATAGCCAGTGCTTTGGCATACTAATGGCGCATGACCGAAGATGCGCCATTAGTAACCATGGCATACTAATGGCGCGACCGGCAAGTGATGCGCCATTAGTATGCTTTGTCATACTATTGGCGCATGTCATGTGATGCGCCATTAGTATGAATATTAGGTTTTTTATTTTTTATTTTCTGTTTTTTGCACAGGTTACAAAATGTATAATTTGACAAAATATAGACAGCACACATCAACAACAGATTCATCGAATACAATAGAAGATTAGTCTTTGAATACAATTCATCATATTAGTCTCTGAATACAATTCATCATATTAGTCTCCGAATTGAAAAGACCGAACAAAGATAGAACATTATATTACAAGTCTCGAGACCGCGAGTAGCGAGTTTGTCTTCACATTACAAGTCGATATCGATCATCTAAACTACCATCACATAGAAGAGAGCTGCGGTCATCACGATGAGCATCATCACGATGAAACTTCGTCTTCATCCGGTTCCTCCAACGCTCCCTCCTCTCTCCCGCTAGATAGCGGGCGTATCTAGATTCGGCCTCGGCCCTAGTGGTGTACCCTTTGTAATCAATTACCGCTGAATCGGTGAACCTGTCTCCGACACTCCTCCCGATCATCGTAGACTCCGGGAACCTTACCCTTGTACGACATATACGCCGGCATCGCTATGCACTAGCCAAACGAAGCGTTAGTACCAATTCACAGACAATACATAAGCAATATATAAGTATGCAACAGAGCGATCGGAAGAGAAAAGCAAGACATTAATGGCATCGATTACATCTAAGTTGAGCGACTCTTGAAACCAAAGAGACATACTACAAGTTCGTTAAAGTTTAATTACAACATGAGCCAATCGATGTTTCGTAACTAGACACAAGATCAACGCTTTCGACTCGACTCAAGGGACCGGAGCGTGGATGAAGCCGCCGTCTATCGTGGGAGTCATGAAAGAACGGGCGTTCTCAGCCTGCATTTGTAGCGTTGTGTCGATGTCACTGTTGGACGGTTGATTTCTGAGGTAGAACTGCCCCGAGGTAATGGCGACATCTTGATGGATGATTTCCGCAAACTCCATTTGGATGCGAAAGAATTCTTGTCCGATGTCCGCGTCTGGATTGCCGACACGCCGCGGCCCAATCTTTGAGTTTACTCGGTAGCGAAGTTGATGATGGTCCCGCACGATCGCCCGCATGTGATGGATGGCATAGTAGGCACCCTTCTCGATCGCCAGCGGCTGCTTGACGCAGCGAACGTCAGATTGTGGGAGAACACGTGCTTGCCGTGCTTACGAATAGGCCTGGTGAAGGTGCCTCCAGTTAGGCGTAGCCGGGAGAACATCATCAAGAACCTTCTTGACATTTGTGTAGTCTACCTTCGGTGACGGTCGGGGTCGAAATCGTGGCCATGGAATATTTGGGGCTTAGGAGGATGAGCGTGCAATGTGTGTCACTGCAGAAAACACGGAATGTTAAAAGAAAACGATCGAAATCTAAGAATTCATATGTTACGGGCGGTTGAGGGAGGACTTACTCGGGAAAGTAAGGCACGAAAGTTATCCTTATCTTGGTTTGCGAATGACGCCTTCGAGGTAAGAACTTCGCGACTTGCGGTCCCCGCGCTGCCCAAGATCTTGGCACGCATGTAGAAGGGGTCGACTATCCACGATGTCCGGGTCTTGTCGCGAATGATCCGCATCTCCATACTCAGGAAAATAGCCGAGCGAAGGTGTAGTGCAGCGGATGAAGGTTCAACATAAGCGTGGATGTCATCAAACCGCAGGGCGATCATACGCCCGATGGAGTTATCCACAAAGCCCTTGCCCTCGGCACCTTGGCCACGAAAACCGGTATGCCACATCCTTCTCTACGAGACGCCGCTTCTATAAAGAAAGAACAACATCATGCGAGACTCCGCATAGCACCGGTTGCAGCATTGAGCATATTTGTCGGTAGCATCGCCCTACCCGCCACATGCACCCTCCCGGAGATATCCTCGGTGAAGGTGGCCCGCCCCGAGCACGGATCGTACTCGGTGCGGCTGGCCCGCACCCTTGTTAGTCTTTCTTTTGCATGCCTTCTTCTTCTCCCTGTAATGGGATTGAGTTCTGCTCATCGACCGCCTTCTTGAGTGTGTTGGGGCTGATAATATTTACGCACCTCGCCTATCTCGAGGCTCGGTGAAGTCGGCAGCTAGAGGCGTCTCTGAGAGCTGAGCAGCGACGCCTGTTGCAACTTGGCTTCTCCGTGGTACCAGCTAGATCGTGCACGTCTTTTGTTGGGTTGGGTTCTTGAGAAGGAGGCCCCATGAAGTCGCCACCGTACCCGTGATCGGCAAAGTACTGATCGACGTTGGCAAATGTATCATCGTCGTCGTCGTTACGATCACATGCCATATGCATGTTTGGATCCAGTGGCATAGGGATGTCCAAGACCGTTGCGGCGGTCTTGCCATGGGGCCGACTTGGCGGCAACGACCGGGCGGTGTTGTCTTTGGGGTGGTGTCCCCGCCCCCAAACGAATCGCTCTTCGTCCAAAGCGAGGGGCCAGCTCGGCGGTGGCCGAGGGTCATCACGTCATCATCGTCGGCCCCGACGGGTCGAATCGGAGGTAACACCTCGTCGCAGCCTGGCAGCACCGAACCAGTTCAACCCTAAACAAGTTGGGTGGCATCTGGGTACCGTGGAACAAGGGTTGCCCGGTTGAACGATTTTGCCCTTGGCGACATCGACCAACTCATTGTTCACGAAGTGCGTGAGAGTGCAGGAACGTCGGCGGCGCCTTGCGAAAACATGTAGGGCGTCGGGGATGCCCACCAAAGGCAAGGAGATGAAGTCCTCGACCGAGAGAGGCTTAATTAGTTACCGTGATGATGGCGTCGATCTCGGCTAATGTCGAGGCACCGCCAACGGCGGGCGTGCAGTTGACGGAGGGGCCGCTTGCTGCAGAGGTGCCGGCCGGCGTACACCCGGGTGCATTAAGCTCCCGTGTCGGCGTCGGAGACACCAATGCCGCCTCCGCCGGAGACACCAATGGCCCCGCCATCGCATTCTGCGAGTTGCTGGCCGTGAAGCTAGGAATCGGGGGCGGCCCCTGTTGGCCGCCCGCAATCCACGCACTCAACCCCTGGATCAAGGTAGGCACAATGGCGGTGATCGTCGCTCCGAGTTGTTGTTGCACTTGCTCTTGGACAATCTCCGGAATCCGCGCCACATGTGCCTTGAGTTCTTGAACCTCGCTACCGCTTTCCGAGCTGTTCTTTTTCTCCTTTCTCACACCAGCGTTCTAGTATGAACCCCATTTTGTGGACAACCCTTTGACGGCCACACGAACAGCTGACGTCGGCTTAATGATCTTATCCTTGTTCAACATTACATTAAACGCCCTATTTAGAGTGGTGTCCCAAGGGTTGCTCTTAGTCGACCCCGCTCTACTGCTTTCGATCGCTTGCGGAAGGAATGTGAACCATTTAGAAATTTGGCTTCATTAATTAGAATGCAACCATATGGAGCTAATTACCCCGGGGTGGTATTCCTTACTAGAACAACCTCAAGCGCCACAGTCTTCGGATCCGTGGTAAGCTCCTTTGTTTTCGGGTCCTTCTTGTACCGGGCCCCGACAAAGTTCCTAGTCCGCTTGTCACCGTATGTATCGAAGAGGCGGTAGGCCTTGCTCGGCACGCCCGCGTCCTCCTTGTCCCATATAGGCTCCGCCACTCTGTAACCGCCGGGACCGAGTGTGTGTTCCCCTAAGTTCAGCTCCCGCATTTCTTTCCCCCACTGACTCGATTGGGAGTTTGCGGTGCTCGAGCAATTGATCTTGAAGTCGTTGTAGTCATCTTCGGTGATCGAAGGATTTTTCTCCTTGATCTTCTCATAACTCTCACCTTCCTCGATCATTCTCTTCACATTGCTTTTCCAAGTAGACAGGGCCTTGCTCATCTTCGTGAGGGCAGCATTGTTCACTTTATTCCCTTTGAGGCTTGTGTTTTCAAAAGCAGCGGGAACTTGTATCGTTCGTGCAGCTTCGTGAAGAGGAGGTTGCGCAAATTCCCTCGGTCGGATGCCTCGTGTTCTTGGTGTTGATCGAGAAGGTGCTCCGGAGAATGCACCGAGCTGAAGCGAGTACCCTTGACTATTCGTTCGGGCGCTGTTGGATTCCCGTCGAGTCCACTTCAAGAACTTCCTCCTTGAGGGTGCGGAGCACGGTCGGGCGCCAGTCCTTCCGTTGCCTCTTCTGTTGGCTGCCATCTATGCGTCGCCGCCATCATCGATGGTGGCATCCTCGGCGGCACCATCGGTGGTGGCATCGATTAGGGTTATCCTCGGTGTACCATCGGTGGTCTCGGGATCGGTGGGGAAGGCGGCGTCCTCATACAAGTGAGGTTGTTCCTCCATCTCCGGGACAGCTCCTGAATGCCTTGCCGCCGAACCCCGGCCTCATCGTTGTGGGCCATGTTTCTCTCTAAATAGAAACAAAGTTTGGTCAAAAGTTGGTTATTGTCAAGGAACAAGATCATGGTCTCATCATTTAGGGTTTGTCGACACCGAGGCATCCTAAAATCTAAGCTTTTATCATTGAGGGTTTTTCGACGCCGAGGCACCCTAAAAGCCTAACCTTTCATCATTAGTCACAAGTACCCCATATGTCCTATTTTTAGCAAAGTCATGCTAAAATTCACGGAAAATTTCAGCATGACCTTTGCTGAAAATAGGACATATGGAGTACCAATTCTTTGGAACGGAAATTAATCGACATTCCGGCAAACTCAAGGGCCTCTCGGGTGGACAAGGCAAAAAAGCCTCCATCACAACAAAGCAAATCATTGCATGGGCATACTGAGATGCTTTGAAGTAAGAACGCCAAGTAGCATTAAACCATTTCCACAAGATACTATGGTGATTTGAGATCATCTATTTATGTTCGCAAAGAGTAGTTTATGATCTAAGACTAAAAGAAAATGCACCAAGAAGTACTAAATTGTCGGTCGGTCTCCAAAACTGATCCCAAAGATTTTAAACAGTCCCTAGCTAGGCTAGAGAAGTAATAAAAACAACTCTACTAATCCATCTTAAGTTGTAGTGCACTAATTAAGTTGCTCGTACTAAACATAACATGTCGCATGGAATATACCAGCTACCTCCAGTTTATCTTAACTGTTGCCAAGTGTAATAGTTCGCACATAATGTATGATGGTTAGCTGCTTTTGTTACTGTTTTGTTTCCTTAAACGTCTCATAATGAATCAGCCACACGCCGATCAGTTTACATGTGATGACTACAGAGAGAGAGAGAGAGAGAGACGCATGAGACCGAGAGTGGTAGGTGGACATGTGAAAGAGTTGCACAGGGCGCATTTGTTAGCACTAAAGTGTCCTGGCCCACTATACAATGTATTCGTTTTGGTATCTATTGTTTATCCATGATGTATGTATCTCGTATTTATTAAATGCTATATTAACCATAGATCTCAAAGGCAAAACTAATGGTCCAGATATGATCCTCGTACGGAACCATGTCTCAAAAATCCGCGTCGCTATTAACACTACTAGATAAGGTAAAGTCAATTCTTCAATTCAAAGAATGGGACATGAGTCATATAACTTGCAAACAATTGAGTAATAAGAATAAGAAGAACCAAGAGATAAATAAAATAAGACAAAGCAAAGTCAATTCCTCACCCAAGAGAATAGACACATGATGCAGATTAGTTGGCAAACATTTGATGATCTCAAATTTTGTACCTGTTGTTCAATAGTTCATTCACTTA
Organism: Aegilops bicornis; assembly: GCA_021605145.1. Classification (NCBI taxonomy): domain Eukaryota; kingdom Viridiplantae; phylum Streptophyta; class Magnoliopsida; order Poales; family Poaceae; genus Aegilops; species Aegilops bicornis. Next base: position 334,016,203 of record CM038673.1, on the reverse strand, counting down.
CCTATGTTACTTTCAACTATTGTTCTCTGCATATTTTCAACTTGTTTCCTAGTACAATCGAATGAACATCATAATATGTATGTAAATGTACAGCCCCAGCCAGGCAAAATGTGTAAAAAACTACATAAGCCATTTAGAGACAAAGAACGACAAAGTGTGTCCGAAATATGTATATCAATGGTGCTGCAGATTGCATCCTGCAGTACTTCCGAGAAATACAAGGAACATGTTACAAATGCAACTAGTACTAGGGGTTGAAGAGTAGACATCGAGACATCATTACTTTCATAAACCTGCTCGACTAGTACTAGGGGTCGTTGAAGAATAGTTGAAAGTAATGTTGTACCAATAATCTTCAACTAATCGAACAAACTGTTATTTTTTAAGAAAAACAACCGATACACTAATTGAATTAATTGATGATCTCAATGGCACAACGCAGACTTCAAGTTTCCATCAGTTTGATAAGATTCCAACCTAGAATAGAAGCTAACTCAGGATTGGCGTGTTCGGATACATCCCTACAAGAATGTAAAGAATCTACCATTCCCCTTAAGAGACTGCAACTGCCAACCATGTCACAAATATTTATCGTTGGTAATCTGCTATGTATGTGGCTTCTTTGCTAGTGGTCTAGTTTCAGGTTTGGTAACAGGTTTGTAGAGTGAGGGGAGAGGGGAGAGGGGGAGAGGAGGGAGCTCACGGGGTGACGAGGGGGGGCGACAAGGTCCGGGTGGTGGTGTGGGTGCTCCGGCGACGGTGGTGTGGACAGGGTGGCGTCAGGCCACCGGCGACGAGGGCGGCGGGGCGATGGCGAGTCGGCCGGGCCACCGGAGTCGGCCGGGCGAGGTCAACGGCGAGCGCCCCCTCTTCCTCCTCCTTCTCCGCGGGGAAAGCGGCGGGGCGGCGGCGTCGGGAGAGGAGAGGGCGGCGTCGCGGCGTCTCGCGGCGTCGGGGCGTCGGGGCGGAGATGAGGACGACGGGGCGGCATCGCGGCATCGAGGCGGCGTCGAGGCGACGGGCAGCGGCCGGGAGAGGAGAGGAGAGGGAAGGGGATCGAGGTCGAGGGCGAGAAGGGGATCGAGGGCCGGGGAGGAAAAATATGGATGGGGGCACAATACTAATGGCGCACCACCCCTCGGTGCGCCATAAGTATATCCACACTAATGGCGCACCTGACCCTGGTGCGCCATTAGTATTTTTTATTTCTGCTCGAGCCAACAGGTTATCTCCCACCTGACCTTATCCACACCAAGTTCCCTCTACTAGCTCGATCGTCAAGACCGGTTCTCACACGGGAGGTCTGGGTTCGATTCCCTGTGCTCCACAAATTTTTTTTATGCATTAAAAATGCTGTTTGATACTTACTTGTGTTTAAATATGTTCAAACTTGTTTAAAACATAACATAAATTTTTTTTTATACCACCTTAATATTTTTTAAAAAATTATCAACAACCCGTAATGTGGGTGGTGTGGGGGTGGGGGCGGCGGGTGCGGGGGGTCGGCGGCGGCGGTTGAGTAGGGAGGGTGCGGGGGTCGGCGGCCGGTTGAGTAGGGAGGGTGCGGGGGTCGGCCAGGCGGTTGAGTAGGGGCGGGTGCGGGGTCGGCGGCGCGGTTGAGTAGGGAATCGAGGTGCGCGGGCGGCGGCGGCAGTGGACCGGATCTGGCGAGGTGGGATAGCGATCGAGATGGAGGGGATCGAGTGTCCATGAAATTAAAAAATATTCATGATAGTTCAAAAAGTGCCCATGAAATACAATCGAGAAATGAAGTCTACGATTTAAATACAATCGATCTTAGCTAGCTATCTCTTCACAATCTTCTTGCCCTTCTTTTTCGCAAATGGAGTTCTTCTATGGAACGGACGTCCTTTAGGTAGGGTGGTCCCGCTTCTTCTTGTGGTGTATGCTGCTACTTCATCATCATCGTCATGTTCGATCCTCGGTCGCGTGCTTGTCGAAGTCTTGCTCATTGGCTACTCCATCCATTCTGATGATCTTCCTTTTTTCTCTCCTCACGACAACACGACTGGGCTTTGATGGGTCGGTAATGAAGAAGCATTGGTCCACTTGGGAAGCCAGTACCCATGGCTCATTTTTCGCGGTGACGTTTGCGCCCGCGGTCTTAGATTTGGCTTCGGGTATAACCATGGTGGTGAAATACCGGTCTTCTTTTAGGACGCTCTTGGCCCATCTGACACGGAACATTGGGACCTTCTCTCAACAGTAGCTCAGCTCCCAGATCTCCTCGATCCTTCCGTAGTATCTGTCCTTGTCGTTACGGTGTAGGATTCCATCGTTACCCCGGAGTTCGATAACCATCGCTCTTCATGTCCTTGGCCTCGGTGTAGAATGTGTAGCCGTTGATATAAATGCGCCTCATAGGTCATCGAGGTTGTGCTCGGCGCATACGTGACAAGGCGAATATGAGTTGTTCTTCCGTGGAAGAATCCTCATGTAAAGGGTACGACGTAAGCTTCGCTTGAACCAACGCGTGAAACATGAGTTGTGCTCTTTGAGTATATCTCCGTCCGTCCTCTGTTGGCCTCGGTCATTGTCGCCTTCTTAATAAAGGTTCTGCTGTACCACCCAAGGATCGATCGACCACGTCTATGTGTTGTAGCGCGACTAGGTTTGCTCTTTCAAAGTCGGCGAAGTCGACCCTCAAGTCGACATGCATTTCGCGGCGACCCTCATGGTAACCCCATCCAGCGAGCCCGCCGAGGTGCCTGCTGACGGGCAGACCAACGGGTTCTCGATGCCTAGATAATTCGTGCAGTAGGAGATGCACTCTTGATCGAAAAGCCCCTGGCTATGCTTCCTTCTCGGGCGTGACATGTTGCGAACGTATCCTTTGATGACACCATTCATCCTTTCGAACGGCATCATCTTTGTGCGGTGAACGTCGGCCCGAGTTGGATGATATCCTCCACTATATGGACCAGCGGATGCACCATAACGTCAAGAATGCGGGCGGAAGTACATCTCAAGCTCGCATAGTATCACCATGATCTCTTCCTGTAGCCTTCTGAGTTGCCTCACGCTAATCGACTTCCGAGAGATGACGTCGAAGAAGTTGCATAGGCCAAATAGCGTTTCACGGACGTGCGTGTCCATGATCCCACGGATTGCAACTGGAAGTATCTGCGTCATCAGCCCGCTGAACTTCGCTTCACTGGGTCTAGGTATCGCTTATCTTCCCAGCGTAATCAGTAAGGAAGTTTTACTCCTAGGAGGCGGGTGAAAACTGCTCGATCTCCTCGACTTAGAGTGAAGCACGCGGGAGGGTAGTCATTTCCGGTCTTCTTGGCCTTTTTGCCTTTGCGACGACTTTACGTGTCCTGCTTGGCCTCATCATCATCATCATCATCATCATTAGCGTGAAGCTCCTGCACGATGCCCATTGATTTCAAGTCCGCCCTTGCTTTCGCCCATCTTTGGTCCTCTCGGCATGTTGAGCAGGTACCAGCGGACTCTCGCACACGTTCTTCGTGATATGCATGACATCAAGGCTGTGAGGCACACGGTGGATCTTCCAAGACGGCAAGTCCCGTAAAATGCACCTCGTTTTCCATACCTTCAGCCAATGACTCTGGCGCCTTCGCTTCTTTCCCGGCTCTGGCGCCTTTTGCTTCTTTCCGGCAAGGCGGTCTTTCCAATTTTCAACAGCTTGTCTATTTCCTCGCCGCTCCTCGTGACAGGCGTTTTCGGGGTTCGGTTTCACCATCGAACAGATCCTTGCGTTTCCTCCACGGGTCATCGTCGCTGAAGCCACCTTCGATGTCCCATGAACACGGTTTTGAAGACCCGGATCTCTATCTAGTAGCGATACGTTGTGTCATCCATGCACCTTACGCATCCGTAAAATCCGTGGACTACACGCCCGCGAGATATCCAGAATCGAGATAGTCGTGCACCGTCGTGAGCAAAGGCGGCTCTCATAGGGAAATATTCTTTCTGCGGCGTCCACGTATTGGTGGCGTTTTCCACGGCGTGTCAAGCTCCTCTTTCAAAGCAGCCCCGGTCTGATTGATGTCGTTCCTGGTTGTTTCGCCCTTCAATTAGCATACTCATGTGAATGTACTTCCTCTTCATGCACAACTGTGGGGAAGGTTGTACATCCACACAAACACAAGCCAGTGCTATGTGTGCTTCTCTGGCTGCCAAACGGATTGACTCCATCGGTGCTCGCGCCAAAGACGATGTTCCTTGGATCGTTCCCAAATTACGAGTCTTCAAAGTTCAACGCTTGCCACCGCTCGCATCCTTAGGGTGACTCAACATCTTGTCTTTTTATCTATTTCCGGATCATTTGCGTCATCTTCTCGCTTCTTCTCCTCCCTATCCGGCGTGCCAACGCAGGAGCTTTGCTACCTTAGGGTCCGCGAAATACCGGCTGCAGACGAGGAGTGATCGGAAAGTACCACACCACTTTTCGAGGAGCTTTCTTCCTCTTCTTGTATCGAGTGGCGCCGCACACCGGACATATGGTAGACTCCGTGCTCGTCCCGATAAATGATGCAATTGTTCATGCACACATGGTATTTCACGCGGCGTAAATCGAGAGGACACACGATTTTCTTCGCCTCCTCCAAACTGGTCGGGCACTTGTTCCCCTTGGGAAGACGTTCGTGCCGAATGACATGTTCTCGTCGAAGCATCGTCGGTCATTTTGTGTTTTACCTTCATCTCGAGCCATGAGCGTTACTTTCAGCGGGTATCCTCGAGCTGCATCCTTCATACAATGGAGTAACCGTCTAACTCAAGTTGATCCATCTTGGCTTTCTCTCAGGCGGCAGCTCTGGCGTTATCCGTCTGCTTGAGAAGCAGCTCTTGAATATGAGGGTCCTGCACCCAGCCCATCGATGGTCCAGCGTCATTGCCGCTCCGCCCGGCATCATCATCTTCATGAGCATGCCCGTCGTCTGCTCCGACATCTTCCTCATCATCATGTCCTGCATCTTCTACATGATGATCGCGGTACAAGATCACCGTCGTGATCATCTCCTAGGGATTCTTCGTCTTCTCGCCCGCCCGAGCCGCGGTGGTTGTCTTGCTGCCCTTCCTCATTTCTTGCCCAGCCCCATGGACGACTTCGTAGTCATCTTCATCACCTTGCCACCGATAGCCATCCATGAAACCACGCAAGAGCAGTGGTCCCGCACCTGCCGAATCCGGCTCCGCAATAAGGCTCTTGACTTGCATCTTCGACACGGACATCTTATCTCCGCCTCGTTCTTTTGAAGCATCTCGGCCTTCATGACCTCAAAACCTATTCACGATGCCTTCGGTCATCGTATGCGGACCATGGTCGCTGAGGTAGAGCAAAACGATATTTTAGAACCAAACAAAAATTTGGCATGACTTTCCCTAAAAATAGGACCAAAAAGAATGCTTAATGCCAAAATTCTCTTGAAGCGGAAATGAATCAACATTAGGAAAAATATTGGCAACTATCGCATTTCAAATACCGTACACCTCCAAACACAAACACATATGCAACACCACAAACATATGCAACACCACGAACATACATAGATCTAGCTAGGCCATAAAAAGTGCATGTGCACATTGTTGTAGGGAGAACAACATAAATATAGCTTCCCTCCTTACTTACCTATTAAAACAAGGTAATTTAACCACTTAATTTGAATGAATCTATGGTGGAAATGAGGTGAAAAAGAGGAGGCACCCGAGACAAGGAGGAGGTGGAGAGAATGAAGTGGGGAGAAAGTGAGTGTGGGTAGGAGAGGCTGTCCAAAATATCTAGTTGCTGCCCACTTACTAATGGCGCACTAGCAACAAATGCGCCATTAGTAATCCAGGTTACTAATGGCGCACCTTCTGGCGGTGCGCCATTAGTAGTTTTGCAACAAAAAAAATACTAATGGCGCACCATTGGGGCGGTGCGCCATTAGTAGTTACAACTACTAATGACGCACTTCATCTGGATGCGCCATTAGTATGTTTGGACAGGCGCACTAGTTCAAAAAAAATAATTTTCTATACTAATGGCGCACCCATTGCATGGTGCGTCATTAGTAGTTACAACTACTAATGGCGCACTTAAGAAGGATGCGCCATTAGTATGTTTGGACAGGCGCACTAGTTCAAAAAAAATTGATACTAATGGTGCACCGGTTGCTTGGTGCGCCATTAGCAGTTTCAACACTAATGGCGCATGAGAAGGTGGTGCGCCATTAGTATATACTAATGGCGCATCAACTTTCTGGTGCGCCATTAGTGTCAATCCCATCTATAGCCCTTTTTCTAGTAGTGGAAGGGGTGCTGGAGGCCACCGAGGTGGGCACAACCCACCTGGGCGCCCCCTGGTGGGTTGTGTCCCCCTCGGGGCACCCCCCAGGTGCAGCTCTGGCCCAATGGATGTCTTCTGGCCCATAAAAAATCCCCGTGGAGTTTCATTGCGTTTGGACTCCGTTTGGTATTGATTTCCTGCAATGTAAAAAACAAGCAAAAAATAGCAACAGGCACTGGGCACTTGGTCAATAGGTTAGTCCCAAAAAATGATATAAAATTGCTACAAAATGATTGTAAAACATCCAAAAACGATAATAAAACAGCATGAATACTTCATAAATTATAGATACGTTGAAGACGTATCAGTGTGTTGGGGATACAAGAGATTTCTTCTATCTAAGTTACAGGGTTGTTTGAGAGCGAAACCGGGCGAAAACCGAAAAGCCGAAAAAAATACTCATCTAAAACCCGAAAACACGTATGGAAAAATAAAAAAAATCCAGAAGAAACGTCCAACACGCGACATGTGGCAGTGGCTAGATGCGCCACTTGGCATGCTCTCAGAGTACCAAAAGTGGCCCTTGAAGGTCCCTGCAAGGATCTCAAATTAGTTGCTCTAGAGAAGTTCACGTCATAGAAAAAAAGATAGGACGAGACAAGGCCAACACAAGAACAAGAGGCCCGCAGAATAACCTACATATTCCTTAAACAAACAAAAGAAACCCACAAACGGGGAATACCCGAGTACACACCTAATCAGTGCCTATTGCGCCGGCTAACAAAACTTGCGCTCACGCACATGCTCTCATGGGCTAGCCTAGCACGAAGCTTCTCACTCGCTCATTTTTTGCGGTTTCAAAGGTCGACCAGGTTTGTCTAAAAAAAATGGTCGACCAGGTTGACTTCCCAAAAAACTATTAACTAAAAAAAGAGTAAAATTGAAAAGCACACGAATTAGAAAATGTTCACGAAGTTTTTAAGAAATATCATGAATTTGAAATAAGTTCATAATTTTTCATAAAAACATATTTAACAAAATTCAAAATTACAACAAAAGTTCATTGATTAAAAGAATCACATTTTTTGGAAAAAATGTTCATGCAATTAATAAAAAGTTAACAAATTTGGAAACATTTTATTAATTTGAAATTATACAAACTTTTGGAAAAATAACAAGTTTTAAAAGTTCTTGATTTTGAAAAAATTCACAACTTTTAGATTTTTCTATTTTTTGGAACAAAATAGGTGAAAAATAACAAGTTTTAAAAGTTCTTGATTTTGAAAAAAAAATAGAAAAAAATAACAAGTTTTAAAAGTTCTTTTTTTTAGTCCGTGAGTTTTTTTAAGAATTTGAAGAATAGTTCAACAATCTGAACAAAATGAATTTTAAAAAATTCATGAATTCAAAAAAAGATCGCAAATTGAGAAAAGGTACAAATTTTGAAAAAGCTCAGTAATACAAAAATCATGAATTCCAGTATACAGATTAGAAAAAAAGTTTGAAAAAGAAAAAAAACGAGTGAAAAAACAAACAGAAACCGGGTAAAAATGGCAGAAATAGAAGGGTCGAAAGCTTCCCAAAACTGGGACATAAGTCCCGCTATAGAGTACGCTTAAATCGGTCGGCCCATAGGAACAGGACATAGGAGTTGGCCATAATTCACTCCGTCACTTGTACACGCCTTCATTCCGCCTATTGGCTTTGCCAAGATACATGTGGACGCTGGTGTGAGTAAGGGAGTTGGTGGAACGGTTGCGGCTGTATGCTGAGATAGGGATGGAACTTTTCTGGGTAGTAGCTCACTTGTCATTGCAGGCGTGGACGATCCAGTGGTCTTGAAGACTATCACATGCAGGGAGGCTTTGGCGCTGGTAGAAGATCTCCACCTCCATCGTATTGTCATTACCTCAAATGCCAAACAGGTGATTTGTGATATTCAGAGTGGGAGTCGAGAAAGCAACGGAGCAATAATTAGTGAGATTAAGTTACAAGCATCTTTACTTGATTGTAATTTTTCTTTTGAAAGTCATGTTGTCAATATCGAAGCACATAGTCTAGCTAGGTTCTCGCTGTCATTAGGATCGGGACGCCATGTTTGGTTTGGCCAATCCCATGATCCGAACTCTATCCCACATTTTACGGTGTTTGATGAATAAAACCTGGCTTTACCCCTCGAAAAAAAACTTGTACGCGCAGCTGATTGCACCAAACTTTTTTTGCGAAAAAAATAAATTTATGCAACCGATCAAATAGTTCTCACATCGACTAGGAATTACAATTCTGTATACAAAATAATTTCGTCATTCAGTGAGGCTAAAGCGGTATGCGAGATACATACGGCCACTCATTAGGCCAACTGGCCAAGCAGTAGTTTACGAAAAATGTACATTTATGTCATAGTTTCAATGGCAAAGTTTGATCACTATTCGAGGGAAGACATTAATCACTCTTGAATATCTTTTTACAATGTGGCAACATGATCCTCCTGATGCGCAACTGGCCGACAATATAACGGTTTTATCCAAAGTAAACGATTCTAATTAGATGGACGATCCAGAGGATCTATCTGCCGCGTCGTTAGCTCGCCACATGTCCCACACGACCCGTCATATGCCTCATTTTTTCTTTATTTTGACCACCCTGACCATCTTTAACCGCTTGTTCCTTATCTGCTTTTAAAATATATTATTTAAGCAGCCTCTCTCTCTCTCTCTCTCTCTCTCTCTCTCTAAAGGCGATCAACGATTGTATTTGGCCAGGCGACACGCATGTTGCAAGCCCTGCTCATCCGTGCTATGAGCCAGCCGGCGTACTGCGTGTTGCCGGTAGTGCGGCTAGGGCCATCGCCTCCTTTGATAGAGAAACATGTGTTCAAACTCGCATGGTGTTGTTGCATGCCCCCAACGATCGCACTGCGAGTTCCACTTGATGATGCTGCAAACTCTTGGCGTGCTGCATGATGACGGTGTTGCGGGGATCAACTGCTTTGGTGAGGTAGACATGTGTTGAGAGTTCTACGTGGTTGTCCTGTGAAGGCCGCTTGACAGTGATGCAAGATCTAGTGGATCTAGTGGTAGCCGCGAGCTGAGCGCTACTATGATGACTGGTAACGCTGCAAGTGTGGTGAAGGCAACCAACGGCAGTGATGTCGGTGCTACGAGCATGAGGGATGGGATGCGGGTAACAATGGCAGACACTACGACCTAACGCTATTTTGTGAGAAGTGGTTGGTGCCGGCGTGCTGGACAGGTGAAGGCCGCTCGACAGTGCTGCAAGGTCTAGTGGCGGCAGCGAGTTGACCAGACAATTGTTTTTTTTTCTTTGCGGGAATGACCAGACAATTGTTGTGAACGCTGCTACGACGATCGGCATCGGCGATGCTGTGAGCAAGGAGAAGGCAATGGATTGCTGCTGCGACCAGCGATGCCAGTGCTACCTGCTACGAGCATGAGATGGGCCGGCTGTGCTCCTAGTGGCGGCAAAGTGCTGACCAGGAGGCAACGATGGCTGGTCGTGCTAGGAGCATATAAAGGATGGGCTGCAAACGATGGCAGACGCTGCGACCGAACAGACGCCATGCTGTGAGAGCCAGCACTGGGAGGCCACGGTAAGGTAATCTGGAGGTGCTGCGAGCAATAATTATGACTGGCTGCGACTAGAAAGCTTGTTGGTGCTGCGAGGAACGACGAAGACTGGCAGCAACTAGCAAGTTGGTGGTGCTCCGAGGGACAATGATGACTGGCTGCAAATAGGAGGGATGACGTGCTGGGATTTTTTGCCTATAAAAGAAGATACTGCAGTCCCATTGGCTCCTTTAAACCAGGCCACCTAGGATTACCCTATGATCTAAGTTGGTATTATGGGAGTAACATTGTTAAATAGTACTCCCTCTATAAAGAAATATAAGAACGTTTAGACCACTATTTTAGTGATCTAAACACTGCTCCCTCCGTCCCATAATATAAGAACGTTTTTCACACTACACTAGTGTGAAAACCGCTCTTATATTATGAAACGGAGGGAGTATCATATTTCTTTACGGAGGGAGTAGAAAATTATGCACTAGACAGTGTTGTAAAATTGCTTCATTATTCAAACAAAAGTTGCAATTCACCAATGAGAACAAAATATCCTTCAGATCCACAATAGCTGGAAAAACCATCCCCTTACACCACCAAACAGCTCTTTACTAACATGCAATACCATATTTTAAACACTTTGCCGGGGATTTCACATTGCTCCAGGGATGACATAACCGAAAAGAAATGTAGTGTAAACGCTCATTCTGTGGTCTGAACACTAATGGTTTCAGGTGCTTCGCTGCTGGCTTTTACAGCACCAACATAACTGGACATCTTATTCAGGGCACTGAGGTAAGCTCGGACACTGGATACGACAACATCCATGGCTGCGCCACTCCCACTGCATAAAGATAAATTGAAAACCTATGAGCACGCGCCGAGGGAGAGAAAGGGGGGTCGAGGGGGTGGGGTAAGACTATACCTGAAGGATCGATTGGAGTTACTAGTCAAAGCAGGTTTATCGGCGCTGACATCTCCAGCGATGACTACTCGAGTGGTTGCAATTGCATCAATGCCTTCTGTGACCGAAGTCATGCTATATTCTCTAAGAACAGTTGGAATCTGCATATGGTAAGGTAATTAAAGTCATATCTCCTATTTTAAGCAAAACGATAATCTGTAAAACAAAGGGACACGACACATTAGATCGAACCCTAATTTTGTGCAGAACATTTCTCCAAATTGGTAGGGCCATGTTATACTCGTGGAATTCAGTGTATTATTTCTGAGCAATTTTGCCCCATCTAGGAAGGAGTATGACTTTGGTGGTGAATTAGAAGATGGATTAAGTGAAAGAAGAATGCCCGTTTACACATGTAAGATGATTACATCATTTTGGATACACCAGTTTTTTTCCCAGTTAACATGAATACCAAAAGTAAACCCATTATTTGTAAGGTGCGAAAATTCTCAAGGCAAAGAAAGATGGTCTTTAAAATTTTCTTTTACTCATGACACCTATCAATGACATAAAGATCACGGCATTAAAATGGACCTACGGTTACCACAAACTGATACTTCGTTCTTTGTCAAGCTACCAATCAAAATATGTACCAGTCAAGAAGCTAGCTATCGATGTTGTAAAAACAAAAGAAGATGCTATGGACCATATCATAAATCATTACGATGGTTCTAAGTTACAAGAATATATGTAGGTAATCTCATTTACAAATTAGTGTTTATGCATTCTATTGAAAGTAGTTCTGAGAGTGGGACATTGCACGCCAATAATAGTCTTCTGATGCAATGAATTTAAACATTGTAAAAATGGTAATAAGCTACATTATGAACATAAAAAGGTTTTCTTTATCGTACTGAAAGTACTCTTGACATATCTAAAAATAATACAGTAGAAGAAATAATTTAGTCTTTTACTACAAGAAAGATGAAAATAGCAACAGCTAACCTGTATTATTTGGTCAACAGCCTTGTATGCTGCATCAACTGGGCCAGTTCCAACAGAACATCCTATCTTTTCCTCTCCATCTATAGTTATCAATTTGACAGTTGCTGTAGATAAACCAAGTGTTCCACATGTTGCCTGCAGAGGTGACACACAACTGTAAGGTAATAGTTCAACTCCATTTACGAAAAAGGAGTCCACTGAAGCTCAATTATACCTGTACATCACCAAGGGACCAAATAACCTTAGGCTGAAATATCTCATCAGACAATAAAGCTTCTATGTCTTCATCAGTTACACGCTACAAAAAAAAAGAAACTTTGTACATATTAGAGAGAAACAATGCATTGAGAAAGCAAGCTCCTAATGAGTAATAATAGATAGAAAAAACACGTAAGGCTTCCATGAAAGCATGCAAAGGGAATGCTTTATAAAAATTAAAACAAGGAGGTATCAATCAATGCCATGATGTCGTCGTGCTTTACTTTTTAGACAGTGAAGAATAAAATATATATCACTAAACATAGAACGAGTACTCCAGAAAATTATCACCTTCTTTTTCTCTGCAACCTCTTTGTAGCGTTTAAAGAAATCCTCAAATTCTTTGTCATTGATTTCATATCCAAGCTACATATTTGCACATCAAGGACGTCAATTTGGCAACAAAAAATGGAAGACAAAAATGTTGCATTAACTAGAAAATACAACCAAATTAACCAAGAAATACCTCCACTAGTTTGGTTCTGACAGCATGCCTTCCACTGAAACAAAAGACCACAAATTGCAACTAAGGTTCAGAATCTTAAATTTGACCTAAATTACCATTGAATGTTTATCTAAATGTATTTGAGCAGGATTGCCATATTAAATTAAGCTAGTTTAGAAGCCAACAGATGACATATAAATTGGCCTATGCTTTTCTACAAGAGTAAATATGATAAATAGTATGCTATATACAGTAATAAATAAAACATTTAAGTATAGGTTTCCTGCATATCAAATGATTTAGGTTGAGCTTCAAGAATGTAGCAATGAACATGCAAGTCCCCTACCTAGGAAGGATAGGCTGAATGTTCCTAGGTGAATCAACTTACTAATTAAAAAAATTAGCAGAACTTCCTCTTTGGAATATAAATTGGCTATTTCTACATAGGGAAGTCAGTCATAGCATAAAAGTACAAGTAAATAATTTAAGTTGACACCCCAGAAGAGTGTACATAACACCCTTCTAAATTATCAATTGTACTTGTGGTCTACCCATACATGTCTCAGAATTTGGTAGTAATCACATTATGTACATATTAAATATCTAATTATCTAAGCATTTGGAACAACAGTGATACGCCATATCATGATAGTAGAAAGCTCAAGAGAGAAGAAAAATATAGATGTCATATAGGAATTATGCAGAATAGCTATGGGGCCAAGATACATTTCCATGGTACCTGAGCTTCCCAAGAACAATACCAAACTCATTTGCACGTGTTAAACCAATATCATCAGGCGATATTATCTCATAAGTTCCTTTAAATTTAAGCATCCCATCCTGCACACACACACAAAAAAAACTAAACAGTTAACACGGAAACAGTAAAAATATTTGAGTACCATCATCTGTGAATCAACGTATATCGTTGAGTGGCACATGGTAACCACAAAAAGACAGCAAACAAAGACAAATGCTTACATGCTATGAAAGCGAAAACTGCTCATTACCACTCCTCCGTAAAGAGTTATAAGAGCATTTAGATCACTAGAGTAGTGATCTAAATGCTCTTATATTTCTTTACAGAGGGAGTACTAAAACACCAATTGGAAACTTGCATGGTAATACAAACAAAAGAGACTGCACATCTGGTTACCTGATGAATTCCACTTTCATGAGCAAAGGCATTGGCACCAACAATAGCTTTATGCGGCTGTACATGAAGTCCACTGTGCTCTTGTACCTAAAACAATTATAGAATTTGCATAAGCTCAAATTGCCTGGGAAAAAGTAAGTACAAAAAACAAAGAAAATAAGACAAGAGACATCAATACCATTTTGCTTGTCATGGTAATATGTTGCGAATTAATTCCAGTATGTAATCCACCTAAGAGTTCTAAATGGACATTTAATTGCCATGACAACCTGAAAAGGGGTCAGAAAATATTAGAAATGTGACAAGCAGTAATGCCTTACCCGGCGACACGTCTTTCACTACCCAATAAGGGGAACTTGTAAATAATGCACGCGGACAGTATAAATATAGCATTATGAGCTCACCTCCTCCAAGGAAGCATTTCCGGCTCTTTCACCAATACCATTGATAGTCACCTCTAATTGTCGTGCTCCTGCATAAGCACCCTAAAAGGTAAGTCAAATTAGTAACATGATTAGATCAATGATAACATTATAGCAAACAATCAAGTAAATACGAAAAAGGAATTACCGCTAATGTGTTGGCACTTGCAAGACCAAGATCATTTTGGCAATGAGTAGATATAATTGCATTTTCAATTCCAGGAGTGTTTGCTTTTATGTCAGCAATTAATTTCCCGAATTCATGAGGGAGAGTGTACCCAACAGTGTCCGGGATGTTGAGAGTTGTCGCTCCAGCTTTTATTACTTCCTCTAGGATATGATACAGGAACTCTCGAGTTGACCTGGATGACAAAGTGAAACCTATGATTCCACAGCCTTACAAGAATTGGCTTAACAAGAATTGGCCAAGCTAAAATAATTCAAATACACATGTTGTGCAAGCTTAAGTTCAACACGACAACAAAATTTGGGTAGCCACCAGCTACCACCTGTTTCTAATTTGCCAACAACCTTTTATAGGATTATCACATCATTAGTCATCTTTTTCCGAGATATACTCCTACTTTCCGAGCCATGGTATCCTTTGTACTTCGTAGTAAGCATGAACAAAATTTGCTTCAACCTCAACTCTGCTTCACTAAAATTTGGCCTCTTTGATTCAGCATTATAGATAGGTATGGTTAATTTTGAGACAACACAGCATGTGAAATAGCATTTCGAAAACAGATTTCTCTAGATACAAAATTGCTGGACCTATTTTACAACCAAAACTAAAAAACTGGGCCTACAGAAAAACCAAATTTGTATTTATATATTTTTTAATGAGAAAAGTTGAATTGTACCTGCCGGCGTCCTCGGGGCTGAACTCGACATCGGGGCATCCAAGACTGCGCGCATAAGCCACCATCTCCCTTGCGATGGCCACCACCTGGTCGGGCGTCTTCCGCAGCTTGTGCTGCATGTGGATCTCGCTGGTAGCAATGAAGGTATGGATGCGCGGCTTCCGTGCGTGGCGCACGGCCTCCCAGGCGGCGTCAATGTCCCTCTTGTTGCACCGCGAGAGGCCGCAGATGACGGGCACATGGCCATCCTCGCCGACGGGTGTGTTCCCCACCTCGATGGCGATGGATCGCACGGCATCAAGGTCGTCCGGCGAGGACGCCGGGAAGCCCGCCTCGATGATGTCGACGCCGAGGCGGGCGAGCTGGCGCGCGACGACGAGCTTCTCCGCGCTGGTCATGGTGGCCCCCGGGGATTGCTCCCCGTCGCGGAGCGTGGTGTCGAAGATGCGAACGTAGTTGGGGTCGTCGATTCGGTCCGGGACGTACTCCGGCCGGCGCGGCGCCGCCAGGCACGCGTGGACGGGGCGGAGGACGGCGGAGCGGGAGGCCCTAGGGTTCGCGGCGACGGCGGCGAGGCCATGGGAGAAGCGGCGGGGCTTGGCGGCGGGGAGGGCGGAGAGGGCGGTGCGCCTGGCGAGGGGGGTGGAGGGGGCGGGGTTTAGGGAGGAGCAGCAGTAGGGTTTAGCGGGGGAGGACGCCATGGTCGGCGGCGGGGGTTTAGGGGGGGAAGCGGTGGAGATGCGGCGGTGTGGCGGCTTAGCTGGAGCCCGGAACCTGGATGACTATGCGAATGCGATGCAACAGGAGGTGTCAACCGGAGGAGGTTTTATGCTTATCCCGTCGCTGTGTATGATTCAGCTTTCGTAGCGGGCACGAACACGATTTGTGCGTGGTCCGCACTTGCCACTTGTGGTTTACTTCAAGTCTTCAACAACTTTGTCACTCCCAAACACTACTCCAATTTTGTCCCAAGTTCAGTTGGAATATGGCCAACGTTCTACCGTGAACTATACTATACAGAGAGGAAAAAGGACGATTGCTGAGGCTTGACGTGGCTTGCACTGAAACCGGCGGCCTGACAGGGATTGGCGGTGCTATAGAGGAAAAGATAGAGGGCTAACGATAGATGATGTAAAAGTGGGTGTTGTATAAATTTACATCATCAAAAAAATGTTTTTTTACCTCTTTATAATAAGTTCTCAACTCAAACAGATGATGTATATTTAGTGATGTAAAAATACAACTCTACTCTCTTGTAAAGAAATATAAGAGAGTTTAGATCACTACTTTAATCTATATATATGTATATGTATACCTACTAATAAAAGAAATAGGTATTCTTAGTCCGTCATGCAATTTTATAGAAAAACCCCTGATATTTCTGATATTAAACCCGCAATACATATCAAAAGTTTTTTTAAATACTTATATCTTCTAAATCGTAACTCCAAATTTAGCATGTTATATATGGAATTTGATTAATATATATATATAATCTAAATATGATGTTATTTTACCTATTAACTATTAAAAAACTATATAGGATATAATCTTAATCAACAATGCATTATCCGTCTTCCTTTCATATTGGTACTGATCCGGATTGTGAATGAACATCTCAGCAAAATCAGGATTGAAGACGAAATTGAAGATCACTTGCCCGTTTCTTTGTACATATTAAATACGCATGCAAGCCGTGTTTAAATAGAAGACATGTGGAGTCTTGAACTTGCGCTTTTGTAGGCAAAGACCATCTTCATTTGGGTTGTAGCTACAAATACTCATATTATAGACTATTTTTTGTAAATTAAGAGCGTGTGGTATTTTTTCTCCCGTTGCAACGCACGGGCCCTTTTCCTAGTAATCTAAATGTTCGGATGTGCGGCTGTACAACCATTGTACAACCTATTTGAAATATTAGGGTGGGCCTAGGGCCCATCTAACAATTTTTTAAAATCTCTAAGGCTCCATGTAGGTTTATTGGCACTAGGTGTAGTGGGAAGTTTAGTTCCACCCCAGAAGTTGGAGAGGATCTGGATCTCCTTATAAGGATTTCTCTTCCACATGCTATTGGAGCTTGAGAAGAGAAGAGGCCCTCGCGCACTCCTCCTCCTTCGCCGCCGCGCCGCGCCGTGGGAATGAGCCGAGCTCACACATACGCGTTTATTTTTGTTGGTCGATGTGAGAGTTTTCGACAGTAAGACCTGATCTCGAGGCGTCGGATTGTGGGTCATGTGTGACTTCGGGACGTGGGTCGAGCCTAGCCGCCACGAACAAATCACATCTGCTCCACACGCTACGCCCACCGTCGTTCCTCTGTTGCTGCTGCCGCCGGTGACTCCATTCCGTCTGCCGCGTACACGGTCGATGGGAGAGCAGGTCTCTGAAACCCCGCTTCTCATCATGTACGGGAGAGGTGCGAATAGGTTTTTGGGAAGCGACTACGCGACTGCTTGCCTCCGCTCGTCTGCTTCCTCTAACGTCTGCATCGCCTTCACCATCACCATGTCTCAGTCCGACACCGCCCGTCTCGCCGCTGAGAAGCTCGAGGCCGACAAGAAGGCCGCCGAGGCCGCTGCTGCTGCCACCGCCGTCGCGGCCTCTGCATGGCCTACTGGAGGGTATAACTCGTTTATCCCGCTCCTACTGTTTTATGTTTTAGCCATGCTAGCGTTTAACGTAGATCTGTCTACAATTAACGTAGTATGTGCTTGCATGATTGAATATCAGTATGCGATTATTTCTGTCAATGCCCTAGTGATTTACTCGTGGATTATATTAATCGAAAAATTACCTATTTACTCAGCAATCCAAAAACCCATTATGTGTAGGAATTTTTTGGCAAGTGGCTTTGTCGCTGCACTGAAATCGGATAAGTTAACGGTGCGTACTTTAAGCGCTGGCAGACTAAAACCACTTTATGGCTCACGACTATAAACGTGTTCTGGGTCGCCGGTGTCTCCACGGGAACGATTGCTCCTGGACAGAAGAAGGCGTTCAAGGAGGCCACCGTCGTATTTCTAGGAGCAGTTCTTAGCGTGATCGGATATAAATTGTTCGATGCATATTTACATGTACGTGTCGCCAAGGACTTGTGGGAGGCGCTCAAATCTAAATTCGGGTTATAGAGCAGTTCCACGATCACAAGATGGTTGAAAACTGTCCTGTACTAGAGCAGGCTCATGAGATAATATGCATCGTTAAGGAGCTTGAGCTTCTTAAGTGCGATTTGCCGGGCAAGTTTGTCGCGGGCTGCATAATTGCTAAGCTCCCTAATTCCTGGAGGAACTTTGCCACCACTCTGAAACATCAGAGGCTTGAATTCTTGGTGGAGGATGTCATTGGCCATCTGAGTGTTGAGCAAAATTCGAGGGCAAAGGACTCGCATGGAAAAGGGGCTGAAGGGACTTCTGTCATCAACATGGTGAACCAAAGGAACTTCAACTCCCACAAGCCCAAGGGAAAGAACGGTGTCCAACACAATACCGACTTTAAGAAGAAGGGTAAGAAGACCTTCAAGAAGAACAAGAAGGATGAGGGTTGCTTTATTTGTGGTTCGGTTGAACATTGGGCTAACAAGTGCCCAAACAAGTTTAAGAAGTCAGGACAGGACTCCAGGTTTGTCAACATGATTATGGGCAAGAATGAGAATGGTGCATCTGGGTACGGTAATTTATTTAATGTTTTTTTAGTGTTTCAGCCCACCGATTGGTGGGTGGACACAGGTGCAGGTGTTCATGTGTGTGTGCTGACATTTCATTGTTCACTTCTTACCAGGTCACAGGCCACGGGTCCATATTGATGGGCGGTGGCACGAGTGCTTCTGTTCATGGTGTTGGCACGGTCGATCTGAAGTTTACTTCGGAAAGGATCGTGCAGCTGAAGAACGTGCAACATGTCCCTGCCATCAAGAAGAACCTCGTTAGTGGCTCCCTTCTATGTAGAGAAGGGTTTAAGTTGGTCTTCAAGTTTAATAAATTAGTTTTTACTAAATATGAACTATTTGTTGGAAAAGGTTATGAGAGCGGAGGGATGTTCCGTCTTTCCCTCGCAGATTTTTGTAATAAAGTCGTGAACCATATTCATTCGAGTGTTAATGAGTCTGAAGTTTGGCATTCACGTTTTTGTCACATTAGTTTCGGTGTTATGACGCGACTAGCTAAGTTGGATTTAATCCCAAGTTTCACTTTAGCCAAAGGTTCTAAGTGCCTTTCCTGTGTGCAAGCTAAGCAACTTCGCAAGCCTCACAAGGCTGCGGAGGAGAGACACTTGGCACCATTAGAACTCATATATTCTGATCTTTGTGAGATGAATGGTGTGTTGACTAAAGGTGGAAAGAAATACTTCATGACACTGATAGATGATTCCACTAGATTTTGCTATGTGTATCTGTTAAATACTAAAGATGAGGCTCTACACTACTTTAAAATCTATAAGGCAGAAGTTGAGAATCAACTTGAAAAGAGAATTAAACGAGTCCGATCAGATCGTGGTGGAGAGTACTTCTAGAGTGAGTTTGATTCCTTTTTTACGGAACACGGCATTATTCATGAGAGGACGCCTCCCTATTCATCCCAGTCAAACGGGGTTGCCGAGTGGAAAAACCGTACTCTAACTGATTTGGTTAACGCCATGTTAGATACATCGGGTTTATCCAAGGCATGGTGGGGGCAGGCTATATTGACGTCATGTCATGTCCTGAATAAAGTTCCAACAAAGCATAATGAGATCACTCCCTATGAGAAATGGGCAAAGAGAAGTACAACACTCTTGTACTTACGTACTTGGGGTTGTTTGGCGAAAGTCAATGTGCCGATCCCCCAAAAACGTAAGCTTGGACCAAAAATTGTGGACTGCGTTAATTTGGGCTACGCTAAGAACAACGTTGGCTATAGATTTCTAGTAGTGAAATCCGAGGTACCTGACCAGAAGGTCGGTATAATTATGGAGTCTAAGGATGCTACATTCTTCGAGGATATTTTTCCTATGAGAGATATGCAAAACACTTCTAGACAGGAATCCGAGGAGACTCTTGAGCCCGCCATTTCTATGAAATGTTATGAACAAACACATGATGAAAATCCCGAGGAGGATGGCGAGGAAACCCTTGGCAGGGGTAAGAGACAAAGGACTGCAAAGACCTTTGGTGATGATTTCTTCGTGTACCTCGTGGATGATACTCCCACTTCTATTTCAGAAGTGCCTCTCCAGAAGCTGACTACTAGAACGATGCGGTCCGTAGCGAGATGGATTCCATAATTGCTAACGGGACATGGGAGATCACTTAACGTCCCCATGGTTGCAAACCATTGGGATGAAAGTGGGTGTTCAAAAAGAAGTTTAGGCCCGATGATACAATTGAAAAGTACAAGGCTAGGCTTGTGGCCAAGGGCTATGACCAAAAAGAAGAGGAAGATTTCTTAGATACTTATTCACCTGTGGCCAGACTGACCACCATTTGAGTATTACTCTCGTTGGCAGCCTCACTGTCGGCATCCTGGGAACGGGGGTCCCCAGACTTGCCTACCTGCGGCCCACTGTGTGGCTCTCCCAGCGGCCCCGTACGGCTCGTCTTCACCAGCAAACACTCAAGACCTTCGCGAGGGGCCAAGCCTCGCGAGGCGGACGACACAAGACTTCCTCGGGAGCATCCTCACCAGGCTGGCTCGCGAGGGGCGGAGAGATCAAGGCAAGGGACACCTCGCGAGGTTCAAGTCACGCAAGCCATAACGATCGGAGCCAGGCGGGCGCAGGCGCACGCAATGTCCTCATTTCCTCTTTGGTGCTAAAGGGGCAAGTGCAGGCGAGGAGCCCCGAGGCATCAGGCAAAGGTTTCCATATCTGTGCAACGAGACCAAGACCAATAGGACGGCAGGACGGAGGTCACCGTGAAGCCCAAGATGGCGTCACCACCAAAGCCTTTGGCAGGCGAAGACTACTTTTGTCAGGATAGCTTGTACTAGTTGTCCCCCTTCAAACTGGCCATTGTGGCATCCCTTCCCGCTCAATATTTGGGGAGATGACCAAGGCCTCTATAAATAGGACTAGCCACCACCATAGGAGGCAGGTCATCTGGGACAGGATCCACTCCATCCTCACACCCACCGAGCACAAGAACACCTCTCCTCAGAAGGTTGTTCTTCCCCTTGTACTGTTCATCCTCAGCCCGAGAGGCAATCCACCACCACCACACTGGAGTAGGGTATTACACCACATCGGTGGCCCGAACCAGTATAAATCTTGTGTCTCTTGGTGAGGGCGTGATTAGGTAGGGAGAGATCTTCACGCGCACCCAAGTGTTCGAACCTCAAGGGTTTGCCGGAACCCGAAATCCGACATTTGGCGCGCCAGGTAGGGGTGCGCCGGAGCTTTCCTTCCGTTGATCTGCGCTTCGCCACTACCGCGCTTCGCCGCCATGGCAAGCGATGCGCTTCCCGCTCCGACGACCGATGCGGTGGCGGGGCCGAGGGCTCGAGCCTTGGCCCCGCCTTCGACAGTGCGATGGCCGCCCAAGTTCAAGCCGGAGATGCCACCGTGCTACGACGGCGCGGCCGATCCGGTGGCTTTCCTGCTGGCGTACGAGGAGGCCGTCCTCAAGGCTGGGGGTGACGACAAGGTCATGGCCAACTGGCTTCCCATGGCCCCCACTGGCATGCCACGCGCCTCACTACTCAACCTCCCCGGATCCACGGTGGCGTCTTGGGAGGAGTTGTGCGACCTCTTCGCCGCGCGCTTCGCGGCACCGGCGCCCCACGTAGTTGCGGCCCTCCTCGGCGGCTCGCAGGCGGCGCCCTCGGATCGCCACGTCAAGCCATTCCTTCGCCAGATCAGCGTCATTTTCACGCGGCAAGGGGCTCCCCCGGGTTGGGTGGCGCCCAAGGCCGACCTGACCATCGACTCGGGAGATCACCCCATCACCACCGTCGGCTCGGGCGTGCTCCCAATGCTTTGCACGCCCACCATCTACCACGTAGCCGTCACCAAGACTCTCATCGACGGCGGCGCCGGCCTCAACGTGCTCTCGGTTGAGGCCTTCAGCCTCCTCCACGTACCACTTGAGCGGCTCCGCCCCAGCAAGCCCTTCTCCGGCGTCGGCGGCGGCTCCTCCAGCCCCTGGGGCAGATCCGCCTTCCCGTGACCTTCGGCACCCGCGACAACTACCGCACTGGGTTGATCGACTTCAACATCGCCCACATCGGCCTCCCGTACAACGCTATTCTCGGGTACCCGGCTCTGGCTCAGTTCATGGCGGCGACCCATCCGGCCTACAACCTCATGAAGATGCCTGGGAGGAAGGACGTCCTCACCATAGTGTGAGACACTAAGGAGGCTTTGACGGTACTCAAGCTTACCCTCAAGACCGCCGCGGCGGGGCAATCGACTGACGCGGGCACCTCCGAGGATAAAAAAGCCGCACCAACCAAGAAGAAGCAGTTGTTCACTCAAGACCGGGCGGAAACCAAGCAGGTGCCGGTCGAGGAAGATGGGTCCTTGGGGGCCACCTTCACCATAGGTGCCAACCTCGACTCCGATCAAGAGGAGACGTTAGTGAAGTTCTTGCGCGCAAACAAGGAAGTATTCGCCTGGGAGCCCGGTCATCTGGTAGGGGTCCCAAGAGGAGTGATTGAGCATCACCTGAAGGTGTGCCCCAATGTACGCCCTGTGAAGCAGAGGGCGTGGCGGCAGTCCACGGAGAAGGAGTCCTTCATCGTCCAAGAGACCCGCAAGCTGGAATCAGCAGGTGTCATTCGTGAGGTTCGGTACCCTGAATGGCTCGCAAATCCCGTCGTTGTGCCCAAGAAAGGTGGAAAGCGCATGTGTGTCAACTTCACCAACCTCAACAAGGCCTGCCCCCAGGATCCGTTCCCACTTCCACGCATCGACCAAATCGTCGACTCCACTGCCGAGTGCGACCTGCTGTGCTTCCTGGACACGTTCTCAGGCTACCACCAGATCAAGATGGCAGTAGAAGATGTCGAGAAGACGGCCTTTCTGACCCCGTGTGGGGTATACTGCTACACTTGCATGTCGTTCGGGCTGTGCAACACGGGCACGACCCTCCAGCGGCTGATGTACATCGCCCTGGGCCGGCAGCTCGGAAGGAACGCTGAAGCTTACGTCAACGACATTGTGGTGAAGTATCGGGAGGCGGGGACTTTAATTCAGGACCTGGAGGAGACCTTCGAAAGCCTGCGCCGGGTGGACTTGCGGCTCAACCCAAAGAAATGCGTGTTTGGCGTCCCTTCCGGCAAGCTGTTGGGTTTCCTCGTGTCCCATAGAGGGATCAAGGCGAACCCAGAGAAGGTCAAGGCAATCGAAGACATGAGTCCACCATAGACCCTCAAGGAGATGCAGAAGCTTGCCGGTCGTGTGACTGCGTTGGGGCGCTTCATCTCCAAGCTGGGAGAGCGCGCCCTACCGTTCTTCAAGCTGATGAAGAAGAAGGGCCCATTCGAGTGGACTCCGGAGGCCGACCAAGCGTTTCAAGACCTCAAGAGATACCTGACCAGCCCGCCAGTGATGGTGGCACCTCGACCTCTCGAGCCCTTGGTGCTCTACCTGTCTGCCACACCCCACTCCGCTAGCGCAGCCATTGGTGGCCCTCGAGAGAAGAGTGCGGTCAAGGGCCCGCCAAGTGGAACCACCGGGCGAGACGGCCTTGGCACCAAGGTGATGCTCCCAAAGCAGCAGCTACTTCGGCAGGCCGCCAAGCCCCTGAAGCCGAAGACCCCAAAGAGACACCTCAACCCCCGGGAGCCGAAGACTCCGACAGCTCTTCCGCCCTCGTCGAGCATCGGGTGTACTTCGTCAGCATAGTGCTACGAGATGCGAGGGCACGATACCCCATGCCTCAGAAGATCCTGCTCGCGCTCCTAGTGGCCTCGCGCAAGCTGCGCCATTACTTCCAGGGTCACCCCATCAAGGTCGTCTCGGCTTACCCGCTGGAAAGAATGCTCAGGAGCCCCAATGCCGCCGGATGAGTCGCTAAATGGAACATCGAGCTGCAAGCGTTTGACTTGGAATTCAACACGACCAGGGTCATCAAGGGGGCCACGCTCGCAGACTTTGTGGCAGAATGGACCGACGCCCCAGAGCTTGAAGCAGGCGAGAACCAATCCCTATCTCCAGGGAGCGAAGCACTAGACGGCTGGGTCATGTACTTCGACGGCGCGTTCTCACGCCAGGGCGCGGGGGCTGGAGCAGTGCTTATCTCGCCCACCCAGGACAAGCTCTACTACGCCGTGCAACTCTGCTTCTAGCAGGGCGAGAAGGTCTCCAACAATATAGCAGAGTACGAGGGCCTCATAGCTGGCCTCAAGGCTGCGGTGGCCCTGGGGGTGAGGCGTCTCACCATCGAGGGCGACTCGCAGCTCCTCGTCAACTTCTCCAACAAAGTATATGAGCCGAAGGACGAGCACATGGAGGCGTACCTCATGGAGGTGCGCAAGATGGAGAAACAGTTCTTGGGCCTAGAATTGCAGCATGTGCCCCGTGGCACCAACAAGGAAGCCGACGACATCGCCAGAAGAGCATCCAAGCGGCTACCCAAGAGCCTGGCGTCTTTGAGGAGCGGCTCTTCAAACCATCAGCAACACCGCCACTCTCAAGAACAGCGCTGCCTCGGGAAGAGCTCCCTCAACCACCTGCCTCGGGAGCCCTGGCCTGCGGCCCAACCTCGGGAGTGCGCTTGCTCTTGGCGCTCAAGCCTCACAAGGGGTGCTGGACCAAGGAATTCAAGGAATACTTGACGCAAGGGACGCTGCCGCAAGAGGAGGAGGACATGGAGCGTGTGGCCCGACAGGCCACGGCATACTGCATCCGGGACGGTGAGTTATACAGGAAGCGGTCAAATGAAGTTTCCCTCCGTTGCATCTCCAGGGAGCAAGGGAGAGAGCTGCTGGCTGACATAAACGCAGGGACTGCGGGCACCACTCGTCGTCACGGACCCTCGTCGGCAAGGTGTTTCGCAGCGGATTCTACTGGCCTACGGCACTCAACGACGCGCTTGGCCCGGGTGAGGTCTGCGAGGCCTATCAATTCCACGTCAAGCGATTCATCGGCCCGGCTCGGGGCCTCGAGACCATCCCACTCTCGTGGCCGTTCATGATGCAGGGGGCTGGATATCTTGGGCCCGTTCCCTCGAGCGCCTGGGGGCTACCGTTACCTCTACGTCGCCATCGACAAGTTCACCAAGTGGGCAGAAGTAGAAGCTGTCCACACCATCCCGGCCGGCTCTGGGGTCAAGTTCATCAAGGGTCTCGTGAGCCGGTTTGGGGTCCCCAACCGCATCATCACCGATAACGGCTCGCAGTTCACTAGCAATCTCTTCAAGACATATTGTGATAACCCTGGAACGCAGATCTGCTACGCTTCGGTGGTGCACCCCAAGAGCAATGGTCAGGCCGAACGCGCCAACGCAGAGGTCCTGAGAGGCCTCAAGACCAGGACCTTCAAGAAGAAGCTCGAGGCCTGCGGCAGGGGCTGGCCCGACGAGCTTCAGTCCGTGTTGTGGTCCATCCGCACCACCGCCACCAAGCCAACGGGCGAGACCCCATTCTTCCTCTTCTATGGAGCAGAAGCGGTTCTCCCTCACGAGGTAAAACATCACTCCACGCGGGTCCTGGCGTTTGATGAGGCGCAGCAGGACGCCATGCGGGGGATGGACCTCGTGCTGGGGGAGGAACGCCACCGTGAAGCCATGCTACGGGCGGCAAGATATCAGCAGGCGCTGCGACGGTACCACTGCCGCAACATCCGCTCTAGGACACTCGAGGTGGGTGACCTCGTCCTAAGGCGGGTGCTCTCTAGGGAAGGGCTGCATAAGCTCTCACCCATGTGGGGGGCCCGTTTAGGGTCGCCCACGTCTCCAGGCCTGGCGCCGCGCGCCTGGAGACGCAGGACGGGGTACCCATCCAGAACGCCTGGAACATCCAGCACCTCCGGAAGTTCTACCCATGAAGAAAGGACCAACGCCTGTGAAGAAGGCCCAGTGCCTGTGAAGGTCTCCACTCGTGACACTCTCACGTAATAATGAGTGGGGTTGTAAACGCCCCGGAGTCTCAGGAGTGCCACCCTCGGGCCTCTAGGGCTCCCTCCCACGTCCTAGTGGCAGCACTTAGCTCCGCGCTGGTGAGAAGATAAGAAGACTAGACTAGGTGCCGGACGAGGCTTTTCATTTGCTTTTCATAGTTGGCTCGCCCCTCTTTAATCAAAATTTGCTTTCCGGTGTTCCTTGCCGATTTTGTTCCATCGCCTTCTGCCTCTGTTTCTGCCTTCGGTTCTCTGTTTGGCTTGTACTCTCTCGCGCGTCCCTCGCGAAATAAACAGGGAGCCCTCGTGAGCGTCTTGTCTTTTTTTTTCGCGAGGCACCCTCGTTCGAGCCGCAAGCTGGCGCTCCTCTCCTAATCCGTGCCCCTCGGGTACCGCGATGCGAGGCGCTGAGTCATGGTTGGCGGCGCCTGATGAAGTCATGTACCTAGGGTAGGGTCATGACTCTGTCCAAGATACCCTCCCCAAGGACATCTCTTGAAGAAAACACCTTTCAGTCGACCTGGAAGGATTCCACTCGACGGACCTGAAGACACTCGACCATCAGCCAACCACTCGACCGCCAGAAGGTCTACTGATCGATCTGCCGCAAATGGTTGGTCATTAAGTGGCTTTATGGTCATCATAGCACTTTATGTGGGGCGTTACCAAGAACTCCCTCTCTTAATGTACCTTAATCCCTACACATCTAAAATTTGGAGGGTGCAGCAAACTCTATATAAGCCACCCTCCTCGGTGTAAAGGGTTCACACCCAGCAACTCATACGCACATAATACGATTACCGCCTCCGGGCTCCGAGGCGTAGGGCTGTTACTTCCTCCGAGAAGGGCATGAACTTCGTAAACATCTTGCGTATACAACTACTCCATAGCTAGGATCTTGCCTCTCCATACCTACCCCCATTCTCTTTGTCGGACTTAGAACCACGACGGTTAGGCGCCCACCTTGGGGCAGGTGTCTTAGCGACTTGTTGGAGAAGTTGCAGTTTCTCGATCCCATTCATCATGGTTTTGGTGGAGTTTTGGTTGAGGGCGCGAGATCCGTCTCGGCGCGCTCACGTTCATCGCCCGACGACTCCGCTTGGTTGCAGGAGGCTCCGCTCGGCGTCGACGCACTCCCGTCCGTGAGGCAACGCACTTCAGCGCGTCGTCGCGGCGTCCTCCTGCCGCAGAGCGTCGACCCGATGTCGGTCGGCTCTGTGCCGTCCTCCTCCCGATCTCTCACCGGCGCAAGTGCTCCGGTCGGTCGAGGCTTCAGCGGTGGGTGAGGCACGCGGTGGCCCGCCAGTCGGCCACCCCTCAAGTCGCGGCAATCGAGCCCGACGAATCTCTCTACGGCCTGTTCGATCTGTCGACTAGCTCCGCAGAGACTGCATCCGAGTGCGATACTAGTGATCCAGCGGCGGAGGTTCTGATGGTCGATGGACCACGCAGTCCTCCTGGTTTCCCCCGCGCCGACGGAGGCGTTGGTGGAGGCGAGCCGGTGCAAGTTCATGAAGAGTATCAATCCGAGCCCCTCACTTCGCTGCAGAGGGAGGAGCTTCGCCGCCGGAACATGGATGCGCTTCACACTCCTATCGTTGGAGAAACCCCCGAGGCCCGCGCCTTAGAAGACGCACGTTTGGCCAACTTGGCTGGCGCTTTCATTGGAAAATCTCCGGCTAGTACTCGACGAATGAGCACAACAACGGGTCCCGTCGTCCGATCGGCGTCAACTCTTTCCACAACCGACTCGGTATACCGAACTCCAATTCAGAATCTAGCAGTGCAGCCCATATAGCGAAGTCCATTCAGCCTTCCCGGTGAGAGGCTGGCGGAGGCTTGCTCTGAGATCGAAGATTTACTCCGGGCAGCGGAGATCAAAATTCAGGCATATCACGATCGCGGAGCAGGATTCACAGCAGATCCGTCGGCTGCGAATCTGATCTAGTCGACTCATAGCCCAAGATCGCCCCGAGGCGTGAGGGACATGGAGGCCGGCGGGATCAGTATGAGGACCGATTCAATCGTGATGATCGACGTCGAGTGCCCACTCCTCCCCCAAGAGGTGGGTCAAACGCGCCTCAACAGGAAGATGACAGACGCCATCACAGTGTTGGGCGAAGGATTCCAGTCGACCCCAGGGAACCAGGCTTTGATGCGAGATCCGTCATTGTTCAAGGCTTGGTCGACAGGAACAGAGCTAACCGAGAAGGCCATGACAGGAATGCGCCCGCCAGCGGCAGAGTATCGTCTCGGGACGAGTGTTTTAGCGAGCCATCGAGCCGCGGTGATTCCTCCCAACTTCAGGTTGGCGGCTGGAGTCGATAAGTTCACTAGTGAGTCTAAGCGGATACTTGGCTTGAGGACTACCGAGTGGCTGTTCAGATTGGTGGCGGCAGCGATGAAGTGGCCATGAAACACCTGCCTCTTATGTTGGAGGGCTCGGCGAGCATGGTTGAATCGATTAGCACCCAAGCAGCATTTACACTTGGGAAGATCTTGCCCGAGTGTTTGTCGGGACATTTGAAGGAACTTGCAAGCGGCGGCGGGGTTGTGAGTTGCAGTCGTGTGTGCAGAAGTCGAATGAAACTCCGAGGGATTATATCCAGAGATGGATCACTTTGCACCACACAGTAGAGAAGGTATCTGATTATCAGGCAGTCTGTGCCTTCAAGGAAGGCGTTAAGAACAGAGAATTAAGTTTGAAATTCGGTCGGACCGGAGACATGACCCTGAGTCGAATGATGGAGATTGCCACCAAGTACGCCAATGGTGAAGAAGAGGATCGGCTCCGGAGTGGCAAGTACAAGTCAGCCGCTAATGAAACCGGGGGAGGGAACTCCAGTCGGAAACAGAAGCAGAAAGCCGAGCCAGCTGCTCCTGGAGAAGCCTTGGCCGTGACTCCAGGAAAGTTCAAGGGGAAACCCAAGGGGCCTTGGAACCCCAAGAAGGTGAAGGACCAAGATGGGAATGATGTATTGGACTTGCCATGTCACATTCACACGAAGAAAGATGAAGAGGGTAAACTCATTTACCCAAAGCATACCACTCAGCGATGTCGGCTCTTGATTCAGCCGGTTCGGGAAGCAACCCAAGGACAAGGAGAAGGAGTCGGACAAAGTTGAGGACAAGGAAGATAGTGACGGTGGATACCCCGGTCAATTCCACCACGATGATTTTTTGGCGTTGAAAGCAAAAGTCGACTGAAAGTTATCAACCGAGAAGTGAATATGGTTGCTCCGGCGACACCCAGTTATCTGAAATGGTCGCAGACCGCCATCACGTTCGACCAGTCTGATCACCCGACACACATAACCACCCCTGGGAGGCAAGCGCTGGTGGTCGACCCAGTCTCAGACTCAGCACCAGCAACATGAGCTTCCATGGAGTCATTCCTGGAAAGAAGGCCGAGTCACTCAGCCAAATTGCTCTGATGTGGTTTTTGGTGATTACAAGAATTTTCGTAAGGAAAAGTTGACCTTTGAGGTCGTGGATTTCCAGAGTGCTTATCACACTATTCTGGGGAGGCCGGCGTATGCACGTTTCATGGCTCGACCATGTTATGTATATCTCAAGCCCGAAGATGCAGGGCCCCAAATGTGTGATCCTTTATCCTTGGCAATCGGAAGAAAGCGAAGAGTGTTTTCGAAAGGCTCTAAAATCGCCGATGCTCGGATGGCGATGGTAGAGCTGCAAGAGTACCGAAAACTGCAGACCAGTGATTTGTTGCGAGCCAAGAAGCCCGCCACGGAGTCAGCATTTCAGTCGTCCCAAATGAGGACGAAACCGTGTCATATTCACCCGAGCGTTCCCAATGCTGCTCCGACTCACATATCAACAACACTCGACTCCAAATAGGAAGAAGCGCTCATCCAGTTCCTCCGTGAGAACTGGGACATCTTCGCATGGAAGCCTCCTGACATGCTGGGTGTTCCCAGGGGACTGGCTGAGCATCGTCTGCGAGTCGACTCAAAAGTTAAACCTGTCAAAGAACATATTCGACGGTCCGCCGTCCAGAAGAGAAAGGCCATTGGCGAGGAGGTGGCTTGACTCTTAGCAGCAGAGTTTATTCGAGAGATTTACCACTCCGAGTGGCTCGCCAATGTTGTCATGGTCCCTAAGAAGGACAAGTCACTTCGCATGTGCATCGACTTCAAACATATCAATCGGGCCTGCCCGAAAGATCATTTTCCTCTTCCCGCATCGACCAAATAGTCGACTCGATTGCGGGATGTGAGCGGTTGTCTTTCTTAGGCGCCTATTCTGGTTACCATCGGATCCGTGCATATGGACCTAACGAGATCAAAACAACTTTCATCATTCCATTCGGGTGCTTACATTATGTCACCATGCCATTCGGCCTCAAGAATGCGAACCCACGTTCATCGGGATGATTCGAAGTGTTTGCTCACTCAAATCGGTCGGAATGTGGAAGCATACATGGATGCTATTGTGGTAAAGTCACGGAAAGGTTACGACCTGTTGGTGACCTTGCTGAAACATTTGCCAATCTCGGGAGGTATGATATCAAGCTTAATCCATCAAAGTGCACATTCGAGTTCTGGCGGAAAGTTACTCGGCTTTCTCGTTTCGAGCGAGGAATCGGCGCCAACCAGAAAAAGTTGGCACTATACTCCAATGAAGCATACGTGCGTGTGCATGATGTCCAAGCTTCTTTGGATGCTTGGCCGCTTTAAGTCGATTCATCTCTCGCCTCGGTGAAAAGGCATTGCCTCTTTACCGACCGATGAAGAAGTCGAGACAAGTTCGAGTGGACTCGAAGGCGATGCGGTGTTTGCGAGCTAAAGCTACGCTCTCCACCAACCGGTGCTTGCTGCCCCAATCAGCAAAGAGCCTTTGCTGCTTTACATTGCATCCACGGGACAAGTTGTCGATGCTGATTACTTACGGTCGGCGGGAAGAAGAAGGAAAAAGCCTTCAAAGTTCAAATACCAAAGATACTATCTTTTCCAAGTATTGACCCCATCAAAACAAAGATACCCTCATTATCGTAAATGGGATTTATATGACCACGAAGAAGGTTGCTCATTACTTCTCGACCATTCCATTACGATCGTCGTGACGCCCCATTGTCAGAGATTCTGCACAACAGAGATGCAACTGGTCGAGTGACGAAATGGGCGATTGAACTCCTTCCCCTTGATATCAAGTTTGATGCAAAGAAATCCATCAAGTCCCAAGCAGTAGCAGATTTCATCGCTGAGTGGATTGAACAGCAACTGCCGACTCAAGTTCACTCGGAGCACTGGACCATGTTCTTTGATGGTTCGAAGATGCTGAATGGTTCCGTCTTTGGGGTAGTGTTGGTTTCCCCGAGGAGATAAGCTCGGATATGTGCTCCAGATTCACTTTGATTCTTCCAACAATGAAGCGAATCTGAAGCACTTTGTTGTATGGGTTGCGTATGGCCATTTCACTCGGCATCCGTCGCCTCATGGTTTATGGCGACTCAGATCTAGTGGTTAATCGGTGATGAAGGAGTGGGATGTCAAGTCCGACCATATTTGGTTATTGCAATGCGTTGAGGAAGCTAGAGAAGAAGTTTGAGGGTTAGAGCTTCATCATGTACCCCGACTGAAAAACCAAGCTGCTGATGATTTGGCGAAAATAGGGTCCAAGAGGGAAGCCATTCCCAGTGATGTGTTTTTGGAGCACATCCACACACTGTCAATTCAAGAAGATCCTTTCACCGAAGAAGCCCCACAGCCAAAAAGTGCCACTGATCCGACTGAAGTTGAGGTCCCAACTATGGTCGACCTGATCATGGAAGTCGTGGTCATCACTCCCGATTGGACAGTGCCGTACATCACGTATATCCTGAGGAAAGAGCTCCCAGAAAACGAAGAAGAGGCTCGACAGATCGTCCGCCGATCCAATGCCTTCTTGTGATCAAGGGACGGTTATACAGAGAAAGCCTTGATCGAGTCGGCCGTAAGTGCATAACACCGGAAGAAGGTCGATAATTCTTGATGATATCCACTCGGGGACTGTGGTCATCATGTGTCCTCTCGGACCATTGTGGCTAAAGCATACCGGCGGGATTTTCTTGGCCAAAAGCAAATGAAATGGCAAAGGAAATAGTCGACAAGTGTGAAGGGTGTCAGTTCTATTCCAATATGTCACACAAACCCGCCTCAGCCTTGAAGACCATTCCACTCGTCCGACCCTTCGCTGTTTGGGGGTTGGATATGATTGGACCACTGAGAACTGGCAGAAGCGGTTTCACTCACTTGCTAGTGGCAGTCGACAAGTTTACAAAATGGATCGAAGCTAAGCCTATCAAGAACCTCGATGCGTGCACTGCTATCAGTTTCATCAGAGAGTTGATATTCAGATATGGAGTTCCGCATAGCATCATCGCGATAATGGGTCAAACTTGATTCCGAGCAAGTTCAAAGCCTTTTGCGCCTCTCGAGGCACGCGAGTCGACTATGCTTCAGTTGCTCACCCCAGTCGAATGGACAAGCAGAACGAGCAAACGGTCTAATCCTCAAAGGACTGAAACCCCTATTGATGCGCGATCTCAAGCATGCAGTAGGGGCGTGGGTCGATGAACTTCCGTCGGTTCTTTGGGGATTGAGGACCACTCCTAATCGGTCGACTGGGAGAACTCCATTCTTTCTGGTCTATGGAGCTGAAGCAGTTCTACCGAGTGACCTGCTTCACAATGCACCCCGAGTCGAACTCTACTCTGAAGATGAAGCGGAGCAAGCCCGGCAAGATGCAGTCAGCCTCCTTGAAGAGGAGAGAGAGATGTCCCTGATCCGCTCGACCATCTATCAGCAGGACTTGCGTCGATTCCATGCTAGAAATGTGAAGAGCCGAACCTTTCAAAAAGGAGACTTGGTCCTCCGAGTGGATCAACAGAAACCACACAAGCTCGCTCCCACTTGGGAAGGTCCCTTCATCGTCGCCAGAGTTCTCCACAATGGAGCATACCATCTTTACAATGTCGATCGCCAGATTGATGAGCCTCGAGCTTGGAATGCGGAGCTACTCCGCCCCTTTTACACTTAAGTACTCACTCGGGTGAGATGTAATAAAAGTACCTCTGTAGTTTGTTTATCAAAGACAATAATGTTATAATTTTCCCAGTGATTGTTATTAATTTTCGTTTACATGAGAAATTTCCCCGATGGGTGGCTTAGCCGCCAACCTGTTTAAGCCTAAGTTTGTAAAAAATCCTGCCGAGTGGAGAGCCAGCCTCCCACTCGAGGGCTTAAGCTATGAATCCGTTTAGCCTAAGTATCTGAAAATCCTGCCGTGTGGTGAGACAGCCTTCCACTCGGGGGCTTAGCTGCAGTCCTAGTACTCGCCTAAGTGTTTTAAATCCTACCGAGTGGTGAGCCAGCCTCCCACTCAGGGGCTTAGCTGAGTCAAGTACTCGCCTAAGTGTTGAAAATCCTCACCGAGTGAGGAGCCAGCCTCCCACTCGGGGGTTTAAGCTGCAGTCCAAGTACTCGCCTAAGTATTTAATACAATGTGCGCTTTGCAAGGGCGACGAGGTACAGGTCATTGTTGCCTTCCCCTTGAGCTACGACACAAAAATCCTCCTCGGAGGCTTAGCTGCGATCCAGTACTTGCCTAAGTTTGAAAAATCCTACCGAGTGGAGAGCAAACCTCCCACTCGGGGCTTAGCAGTCCAAGTACTACCTAAGTTTGAAAAATCCTACCGAGTGGAGAGCGAACCTCCCACTCGGGGGATTAGCAGCAGTCCGATGCTAAGCCTAAGTTTGAAAAATCCTACCGAGTGGAGCGAACCTCCCACTCGGGGCTTAGCTGCAGTCAGGCACTCGCCTAAGTTTGAAAAAATCCTACCGAGTGGAGAGCTATCCTCCCACTCGGGGGCTTAGCAGTCCAAGATGCTACTAAGTTTGAAAATCCTACCGGGTGGAGAGCTAACCTCCCACTCGGAGGCTTAGCTGCAGTCCAGCATTCGCCTAAGTATCTGAAAATCCTACTGAGTGGAGAGCAACCCTCTGTTGGGGAACGTTGCAGAAAATTAAAAATTTTCCTACGGTTTCACCAAGATCCATCTATGAGTTCATCTAGCAACGAGTATTCAGATTGGTTAGCATCTACATACCACTTTGTAGATCGCATAGCAGGCGTCGGAGTGAGCGTGGATGAGGTAGTCGTACTTGCCGCGATCCAATTCACCGATGATCTAGTGCCGAGCAGACGGCACCTCCGCGTTCAACACACGTGCGGTCAGCGTAACGTCTCCTTCTTCTTGATCCAGCAAGGTGAAGGAGAGGTTGAGGAAGATGGCTCCAGCAGCACGACGAGGCGTGGTGATGGTGGAACTTGCAGATACTCGGCGAGGCTTAGCCGTGCACTACGGAGGAGGAGGATGTGTTGGAGAGGGAGAGGGAGGCGTCCAGGGCAAGGTGCTGCTGCCCCTCCCTCCCCTTTATATAGGTGCCAAGGAGGGGGGGCAGCCTTGCCCCCTCCTCCAAGGGAGGGTGCGGCCAAGAGGGGAGGTGTCCACCCTCCCAAGGCACCTCGGAGGTGCCTTCCCTTCATGGACTCTTCCTCCTTAAACCCTAGGCGCATGGGCCCCTTGGGGCTGGTTCCCCTTGGCCCATGTGGGCCTAGGCGCACCACCTAGGGCCCATGTGGCCCCACAGGGCTGGTGGCCCCACTTGGTGGACCCAGGACCCCTCCGGTGGTCCCTGTACAATACCGATATCACCGAAACTTGTCCCGATGGCGAAACAGCACATCCTATATATAATTCTTTACCTCCGGACCATTCCGGAACTCCTCGTGACGTCCGTGATCTCATCCGGACTCCGAACAACATTCGGTTACTGCACATACATATTCCTATAACCCTAAGCGTTGCGAACCTTAAGTGTGTAGACCCTACGGGTTCGAGACAAGCAGAACATGACCGAGACGGCTCTCGGGCAATAACCAACAGCGGGATCTGGATACCCATGTTGGCTCCCACATGTTCCACGATGATCTCATCGGATGAACCACGATGTCAAGGATTCAATTAATCCCGTGTCGATTCCCTTTGTCGATCGGTATTTTACTTGCAGAGATTCGATCGTCGGTATACCAATACCTCGTTCAATCTCGTTACGGCAAGTCACTTTTCTCGTTACCGCAATGCATGATCCCGTGATCAAACACTTGATCACATTGAGCTCATTGTGATGATGCATTACCGAGAGGGCCGGTGATACCTCTCCGTCAGCGGAGTGACAAATCCGATCTCGATCCATGTCAACCCAACAGACACTTTCGGAGATACCCGTAGCATACCTTTATAGTCACCCAATTACGTTGTGACGTTTGGCACACCCAAAGCACTCCTACGGTATCCGGGAGTTACACGATCTCATGGTCTAAGGAAAGGATACTTGACATTGGAAAACTCTAGCAAACGAACTATGCGATCTTATGCTATGTTTAGGATTGGGTCTTGTCCATCACATCATTCTCCTAATGATGTGATCCCGTTATCGATGACATCCAATGTCCATAGTCAGAAACCATGACTATCTGTCGATCAACGAGCTAGTCAACTAGAGGCTCACTAGGGACATGTTGTTGTCTGTTATTCACACATGTATTACGATTTCCGGTTAACACAATTATAGCACGAATAAAGACAATTATCATGAATAAGGAAATATAATAATAATGCTTTTATTATTGCCTCTAGGGCATATTTCCAACACCCTCCCACTCGGAGGCTTAGCTGCAGTCTAGTACTCACCTAAGTACGAAATCCATTCCAATCCGCAAGGACGACGAGGTGCAGGTCGACTGTTACCTTCTCCTTCGGAGCTGCGCCACAAGTATAACGTGCGCTCCATCCCAATCCGCAAGGATGACGAGGTGCAGGTCGACTGCTACCTTCTCCTTCGGAGCTGCGCCACAAGTACAACGTCGCTCCATCCCGATCCATAAGGACGGCGAGGTGCAGGTCGACTGTTACCTTCTCCTGCGGAGCTGCGCCATAAGTACAATCCGAACTCCGTCCCTACCTGCAAGAACAATGAAGTGAAGATCGATTGGATTTTTCACCTCAGAGCTGCATCTCAAGCACTGAAGTATATTCCGAGTGAAGAACAAAGTTCGCTCGAAGGCAAATGAAAGCATATTCGACGATAAGTAGAATTCGGATAACATCCTACGGATGCAGAAGTACCCAGGCATCAAGCCTGTTAAAGTTTATCGGTTACAAGACCACTCGGCATTCCGAGGCAAATTTAAGACGAAGCATAGAAGTTTTTACTCCTCGGTGGAGGGCTGGAAGGCGCGACAAAGCTGGTCCAGGTCGATCCGTCGGCGATCCGAGTGGCAGCGACAATGAAAGTCTCCTTGAAAGATTGGAAGTCGTACTTCTTGGTATTGGCAACTTTGATGGGCCTTGACTTTTCCTCTCGCGCCTCCTTGCGGTGATCGCGGACCGAGACAGAAGCAACATCAGCGCCACACTTGGCGAAGATTTTTCCATTCCTGCACTCAACTTGGAGCGTCATTCGATCGAGTCATTAAAGACTCGAGGTCATTTTGAAGCGTCTCGTCTGGCCAGAGTGTCGAGTCAATGCGCGACACCGCAGCCTTCAGTCGAGCGAGGTAGTCCACCACAACAGTGACACGAGACTCCAGTCGGAGCACATTCATGGCGGCTTCATCCTTCACGGGAGAGTTAATGGGGTCCAGGCTTGTCTCCACTCGACTAGTCTCTTCCTCGAAGTTACGGCTGCATTCTGCAAAACAACTCGAGTTCAAGCTAATGGTTCTATGATGAGTCGGTGATAACAAGTCAATCGGATAAGAGGAATTACCTTCAAGCATGAGGAATAACTTCTTGGCGAGCCCTCCCGGATAAGCCTCCGGATCGTTCCTCTTCCACCTTGATTCGCCCGACCTTGTCGCTCGAGCTATCTTATCGTTCTTGATCGGCTAACCTCCTTGTTAGCCGTGTCGAGAGCAACTTTTAGATTGGCGTTCTCTTCTTCAAGTTTTCCGATCAAGACAGCTTTTCTTCCGCGAGCTTGGTTTTGTTCAAAGCCGTTTTCTGCGCCTCGGCAAGGTCATGATCCTTCTTCTTCAGAGCCTCCTCCATTTTGTCTGCAAAATGACAGTGAGATCAGAATTAGGAAGGGGCAGAAAGACAAAGACAGTCGTCAAGTCCTCACCAGCCATACCTTTTGCTTCGTCTCTTGCCTTCTGCAAGTTCTCTTGAGCAAGCTTCAAGTCAAGTTTGAGCTGGATCTGTTTGTTTTCCAATTCAGTATAGCGAGCCACAAGCTCGCAGGATTTCTACGAAGAATCAATCGACGGACATCAAAAATAGGTTACTTCCGAGTGACTAAGAAAAATCATTGCGTTTCTAAGACTACAGCCGAATCAAAATATTCGACAGTAGTCTCGGGGACTACACCGGTGGGTGCACTTAGCGTGCCCCCTTTGGTCCTACTGACTTCGGTTCGATCGATCGACCGAAAGAGACAAAAAGGTTATGATCCCAAACCATAGCTAAGCTGTCGTGATCGGCCTCGGTAAAAAAAGAGAGTTCTTGGGACTACGATTCGATTGCCGTGATCCACCATAGTCTCGGGGACTACACCCAGTGGGTGCACTCAGCGTGCCCCCACAGGTTTTAAGTTTCCATACGACATGGTCCGGCCAGGTCGAGTGAAGTCGTAAACAAAGAAAGACAAAGTATAAAGACTACGATGCGACTACCAGTGATCCACCATAGTCTCGAGGACTACACCCAGTGGGTGCACTCAGCGTGCCCCCACCAATCCAAAAATTCAATCGACAAACCCAGTGGGTGTACAGATACGAATATCTTCAGAAAGAAGAGTTTTCAGGTAGCATATCCTAACAGAACAACTGGTGATCAACTAACCTGGACATTGCTCTGAAGAGCTGAGCTGGCGTCATAGGCCGCCTGGCTGGCCTCCCGGACCACCTTCACTTGCTCCATCATGATCCCGCTTTGGCGTATAGCTTCTGGCAGCACCCACTTGGTCCTCCGAGACGTGGTGTGTGGCGAAAAGGGAGGCGGATCAGCGATCGGCGATGAAGGCTGGATACTCGTCGGCGACAATGAAAGACACGAAGTCCGAGTGATGTTGCCACCCTCATGAACCAGCGTCTCAGGCACTGATACAACCTGAGCGATCTTGCCAGCAGGCACCTTTTTATTCCTCCTCCGCCTCAACGGCGCCTCATCGTCATCATCAGGGAGATCAATGGCATGAGGAGTGACTGCAAGAAAGATTCAAAGTTAAAAACGGAAGTCCAGTCCAGTCGACCAAAAGCGAAACTACGGAGATCATACCAAGGTTAGAGGTGGCAGCATCTTCCATCTCCTGGTCTTCATTCCTGGCTGAGGTCTCGGAGGTAGCAGTGCTGCAGGTTTCAGGAATCAGTTGATCAGTCAACAAGTCGACCAAAAGTGTGTCCGTGCCAAACAAGAAAACACAAATTCTGCTGTACCCGGAAATGGTGGGAATGGCCATCCTCATCTTGGGCAAAGCCTTCGTCGGCTTTGATGGTGTCGCTCGGGGTTGCTTCGGCGCTTTTTCAGTCGGCGCCGGGAGGCGTCGTCAGAAGCGTTTAAATCGACCGCCCGACAAAGCGATAGCCTTGCCACGCTCGACTGCGTGGTCATGGGTGAGCTTGGATCGCCTTTCCATGCGAGGAGGGTCGACTTCTTCCTCCTCCTCCTCTTCGTCGGAGCTGTCGTCGTCTTCGTCCTCCGCACCATCAGATTGGCATTCCTCCACGGCTTTCACCTGCTCCCTTCCTCCTCGATCGGTTCTTGCGCCCCGTTGGGCATCGAGTACATCTCAGTGGTGGCCTGGAAGACAAAAAACAAGACAAAAGTCAATCGACCGATTTTAAGCAAACAAGATGGAGAA
This sequence comes from Aegilops bicornis, assembly GCA_021605145.1. NCBI lineage: Eukaryota > Viridiplantae > Streptophyta > Magnoliopsida > Poales > Poaceae > Aegilops > Aegilops bicornis. The sequence continues at coordinate 333,977,359 of CM038673.1, read as the reverse complement.
AGCAGGATCACAGTCAAAGATGCAGGAAGGGACCTTGTCTACGTCGTATGACTGGTCGAGTGGGGATCCTCCACGGCTCCTCAAGGGTTATCCTTGTTTCTGTGATGCCCATAAGACACCTTTCGACATGGCATCCTCGATCTCCTCCGGGTGGATCCGAGTGGTGTCCTCAGTGCCAGAGTACAACCACATCGGATGGTCTCGGGCTTGAAGCGGCTGGATGCGTCGTCGAAGGAAGACCTCCAAGAGATCCATGCCTGTTACCCCATCTCGAATGAGCTGGACAACTCGTTTGACCAACACCTTCACCTGCGCCTTCTCTTCCGGGATCACCTTCAAAGAAGATGGTTTGCTCTCTCGGTCCATGGAAAAACGAGGAGTCCGATCGGCTTACAGCGTTCATTTGGTCCTTGCAGTAGAACCAAGTCGACTGCCATCCACGGATCGACTCGGGTAAGATCATGGCGGAAAAGAACTTTCCTCTCATATGAACCCCAAGACCCCCACATCTGAATCACTTGAGTTCTCTCGTCACTCGGATTGGCCTTTTTCACATTCCGGATCGACAAGTGAAAATGTGCTTGAAAAGGCCCCAATGAGGCCGATAACCCAAGAAATTCTTGCACAAAGACACGAAGCAAAGCGCCGAGATACACGATGGAGTTGGGAGTGAAGTGGTGAAGTTGTGCCCCAAAGAAGTTCGTAAATCCCCGAAAGAAAGGGTGAGGCGGCAGAGAATACCCATGATCGACATGGGTGGCCAAGAGAATGCACTCACCCTCCAGAGGTTGTGGCGTCCACTCCTTCCCCGGGAGCCACGCTGTTCCATGGAGGATCCGTCCTTCATTGGCCATGTCGTCGAGATCCTTCTGGCTGATCGTCGAGCGGATCCAGTCGCCCTGGATCCAGCCTTGCGGCAAGCCGGCCCTCGACGAAGATCTGCCCTGACTGGTCGCTCTTCCCTTCGCCTTCGCCGTCGCCTTCTTCGCCCGCTCCAAAGCCGCCGTCTTCTCCTTCACCATTGTCACCGTGAAAGCGTGCGGAACAGCGGCCGAGGTGGAATCGCACCATGGCGGATGAATCTGGAGAAGGGAGGAGGAAAGGGAATGCAACTGTTCAAAAAACCCGTCGAGGGCCTTATATGAGGTTGCTTCCGAGTGGTAGTGGTAGGCCCGGACGATCCTGTCAAATCCATAGCGATGGCCCGCGATACGTGGCGAAAAAGGTGGCGTGGAGATCGAGGCGTCACTGCCTTATCCCGTCCGATTACTGCGGCTTCCTCCGCCCCGCTCGTTTCCCGAAAATTCGAATCCCGCTAAATCCGCGCGCCACAGAGCAAATCGCCAGACAGAAGATTTCCTCCGTCCTGTCACTCGGAGTTCTCCAAGTACGAAAAACACACTCGACAGATACAAAGAATGGATCAAGGCGACTGAAAAAGAAGTTGAAGCCGTCACCTAAGCTTATTGATCTAGGACAAGACGTGCTCATCGCACGAAAAGTGGGTCGGAAGAGTTCTCAACTCCCTCCCCACTCACACCTCGATCCATTCCGGGGCTACTGATGAAGTCATGTACCTAGGGTAGGGTCATGACTCTGTCCAAGATACCCTCCCCAAGGACATCTCTTGAATAAAACACCTTTCAGTCGACCTGGAAGGATTCCACTCGACGGACCTGAAGACACTCGACCATCAGCCAACCACTAGACCGCCAGAAGATCTACAGTCAGTCTGCACGCAAACGGTCGGTCATTAAGTGGCTTTATGGTCATCATAGCACTTTATGTGGGGCGTTACGATAACTCCCTCTCTTAATGTACCTTAATCCCTACATAGCGAGAAATTTGGAGGGTCTGGCGAACTCTATATAAGCCACCCCTCCTCGGTGTAAAGGGTTCGCACCACTGTAACTCATACGCACATGTCTGATCAACCGCCTCGGGCTCCGAGACGTAGGGATGTTACTTCCTCCGAGAAGGGCCTGAACTCGTAAACATCTTGCGTATACAACTACTCCATAGCTAGGATCTTGCCTCTCCATACCTACCCCCCATTCTACTGTCAGACTTAGAACACCGACAACGCCTGCGACCAGGGCTCGGAATTCCCTGACTAACAAAATTTTGCAGTTCCTAAAACGCCGCCAGGTACTGAGGAATGCGCGCCTCGTGAGGCGGAAACTACTTCAAGCACGACAAGCTAAGTTATTCCTACGTGCCTATATAAGACATTGATATTGCGACACAACACAGGAACGATAAACATATCATAACAACTTGGAAACATAGTTTGTTGCATGCCCCTGCGGGGCCCCATACTAGTCTCTCTCTTGATGCAGGAAGAAAAGGAAGAACAAAACAAAAGCAGCGCATGCCTCTGCAGCGATTCACGAGGTCGGACCCGTGGCGCTCTCCCGAGCTCAGTCGGACCCTTCCTCACGCTTCACTGAGGCGCGACGGCGAGACGACCCGCTGCCACCTTCGCAGCAAGCGCGGCGGCTGGTCGTAGCCGCCGCTGCTGGAGCTGTCGCCGGAGGGAGAACCACCGCAGCTGGGTGCGAGGTCGTCCTCTCCCTCATCTCGACCGTTGCCAAGGCCAAGCACCTCATCGGTGTTGTTGTCCTCGGGACAGCACCCGACACGGCGGTTGTCTTCTCTGAACACCCTCACATAGAGGGGCGCGTTGCCGTCGTACTTGAAGTGGAGGGTGCACCGTCTGCCGGGCAGCGCCTGCGGAAAAGCGTCTGCCACCCGGCGGGCGGGGCCCGCGTTGCCAGCAACGGAGATCTCAACCGCGACCTACGAAGCCTTGCTGCAGCAGCCGTCCGCCTGCAGCCAGAGCCCGCCTGGACCTGCGACCGGCAGCTTGCCGACGAAGAAGCACGGGAGCTGAAGCCAGGTGCCGGCCGGATTCTCTGACCAAACGACGAACTCTGGTAGCACCTCCGCCGAGTGAAAGCACGGCCGAGGAGGCCGTGCGACCATGGCGCGCCTCCCCTCGTCGATGGGGCAGCCACGATCCGGACGAGCCTCACCCCGAGAAGAGGCGCCGCCATGGTAGTGAGGAGCCGCGGCGGGGGTCGCGGCGTGCTTGCGGGGACGGCCGCGCCCACGCTTGGGCGGCGTGGATCTGGGCCCCTCTCGTCAAGCCTTCCCCTTCTCCGCGGCAGGGAACCTCTTCGCGGGCGCCATGGATGTCGCTGCAAGCTATGGAGCAAGGAAGAAGAAGTGGGCGAAGCAAGAAGAGATGAGCAACGGGGGCTTCGCCCCCCTCCTCATTTATAGCAGGAGAAGGCCAACTGGCGATCCCCACGATCACAGGTAATGATAACCCTTTTTGCATGCAGTAGGGACTTGTCAAGTCAGGCAGTTGCCGAGGCAGTGTGGGGGAGTGGAGGTGCCCACGTCCAATCAATCGCCATGCGTCGACCAAGGCCGCAGGATGTTGGGTCCCGCGGGGCTTCACACTTGCCCTTTGGCTTCGCCTTGAAGCCAAGTCCGAGCGCGCCTTGGGCCCCGGGGCTACTGTCGGCGTCCTGGGAACGACGGTCCCCAGACTTGTCTGCCTGCGGCCCACTGCGTGGCTCTCCCAGCGGCCCCGTACGACCCGTCTTCACCAGCAAACACTCAAGACCTTCGCGAGGGGCCAAGCCTCGCGAGGCGGACGACACAAGACTTCCTCGGGAGCGGCCTCACCAGGCTGGCTCGCGCGGGGCGGAGAGATCAAGGCAAGGGACACCTCGCGAGGTTCAAGTGACACAAGCCATGACGACTGGAGCCAGGCGAGCGCAGGTGCGCGCAGTGTCCTCAATTCCTTTTCTGTGCTAAAGGGGCAAGCACAGGCGAGGAGCCCCGAGGCATCAGGCAAAGGTTTCCATATCGGTGCAACGAGACCAAGACCAGCAGGATGGCAGGACGGAGGTCACCATGGAGCCCAAGACGGCGTCACCACCAGAGCCTTTGGCAGGCGAAGACTACTTTTGTCAGGATAGCTTGTACTAGTTTTCCCCCTTCAAACTGGCCATCGTGGCATCCCTTCCCGCCCAATATTTCGGGAGTGGACCAAGGCCTCTATAAATAGGACTAGCCACCACCATAGGAGGCAGGTCATCTGGGACAGGATCCACTCCATCCTCACACCCACCGAGCACAAGAACACCTCTCCTCAGGAGGCTGTTCTTCCCCTGTATCTTATTCATCCTCGGCCAGAGGCAATCCACCATCACCACACTGGAGTAGGGTATTACACCACATCGGTGGCCCGACCCAATATAAATCTTGTGTCTCTTGTGTTGTGAGTTTGTCGAGCTAGGCTTTGAGATCGCGGTGAGGGTGAGGGTGTGATTAGGTTGGGAGAGATCTTCGCGGGCACCCTAGGGTTTGTCGGAGCCCGAAATCTGACACTCACATGGTCTTCTCGTCCACCAGATGGATATTAAGAGGACTTTTATGAATGGAGAGCTAAACGAGGAAATCTACATGCAACAGCCAAATGGCTTTGTGATAGATGGTCAGGAAAGAAAGGTGTGTAGGTTCTTTGAAATCTTTATATGGCACTGAAACAAGCACCTAAGCAATGGCATGACAAGTTTAATACAACTCTGACATCTGTTGGCTTCGTTGTTAATGAAGCTGGCAAATGTGTATACTATCGCCATGGTGGGGGCGAAGGAGTTATACTGTACTTGTATGTTGATGACATACTGATATTCGGAACCAACCTCAAAGTCATTGAGGAGTTCAAGTCATTTCTCTCTCAGAACTTTGAGATGAAAGACCTTGGTGTGGCTGATGTTATCTTGAACATCAAGCTACTGAGAGATGATGATGGTGGGATTACACTTCTACAATCCCGTTATGTTGAGAAGGTGTTGAGTCATTTTGGATATTCAGACTGGACACCATCTCAAACACCATATGATCCTAACGTGTTGATTAAAAAATTCAAAGGCATAGCTAAAGATCAATTGAGATACTCTCAAATCATTGGTTCACTCATGTACCTAGCGAGCGCAACGAGGCCTTACATCGCATTTGCTGTGAGCAAACTAAGCCGAATTTGTTTCCAAACCTGGTGATGTACACTGGCATGATGTTGAAAGAGCTATGCGCTATCTGAAAGGTACTATGAACTATGGACTTCACTATACCGGATACCCATCGGTACTTGAAGGGTATAGTGATGCGAATTGGATCTCTGATGCTGATGAGATGAAGGCCACAACTATATGTTTACTCTTGGAGGTGGCGATGTTTCCTGGAAGTCTTGCAAGCAAACGATCTTAATGAGATCGAAAATGGAAGCAGAATTAACAGAATTAGACAAATCTGGTGTTGAAGCAGGATGGCTTCAAGATCTTTTGATGGACTTGCCATTGGTTGATAAACCGGTTTTGGCTATCCTTATGAACCGTGACAATCAAACTATCATCACCAAGATGAAGAGTTCAAAGGACAACATGAAGTCCAACAAACACATGAATGAGATTAAAAGCTATCACAAAATTAAGAAACTCCGGAATGATAGCGTTGGAGTACGTCCATACGGCTAAGAATTTGGCAGATCCCTTTACAAAAGGGCTATCACGTGTTGTGATAGATAGTGCATCGAGGGAGATGGGTATGAGATCCACATGAGTTGCCATGGTGGTAACCCAACCTATGTGATCGGAGATCCCGTGAAGTAGGACCTGGGAAAACAAGCCAATGGTGAACTGAGGAGAGTAACTATACTAACCCACTCCGTTGGAGATGCAATACTCTCAATACTGTATGGTAGGATGATGTGAACTGGGACCCGATCTTTCGATGAGAGAGAGATAACTACGATTTTGGGTGGGACTTGACCCTCACGATCCGGCTACCAACCATACAGGGAGAACCGTACACGACTGATATCCACGGCAATCGCTGAACCAACTCCACGGTGTTATCGACCGAGACAACGGCTCGATCGACCTATCCACGAAGGATTTTTCCTACAAGCAAATCGAAGAACATGCAAGAAAATAATAGCCAAGCAATCTAAAATTGCGGATATGCTAGATTAATAAATCTCACAAGTTGGCGTTCCTATAGGATGTCTTGACGGTCGCACTAGCCGCTACGAGCGAAGACAAATAAAAGTAGAAATAGCTAAACTTCTCTAAACAAAACCCGAGTCTAAACCCTAGTCTATACTAGGTATTTATTATACGTGGCCGCTGCCTAACTGTGGCGCTGCGCGTCGACCTGTCCAGCGTGGACTGCTACGGGTCGAAGGAAAAGTTCACTAGGAGCCGGCCCATATGCTTGACCGGATATTAGGCCTTCTGGGACTAATTCCTTCTTTAATCAATGAGATGGGCTGGTGTGCACGTAGCTTCTCTGGTCCATTAAGTCTAATCCTTCTTCTCTTCTTTTGTATTTTAAAAGACTTGTGCATGTAGCATGCAACATGGATGGCCCTCATCTCTCCAAGCACCTTTGCTCCTTTCTGATGCATGTGTGTGTGCACTTGCATGGGCCATGCAATCTTCAACATCTTCATATTTATGTTGCAGATGCCTTCAAGAACTCTGCACAAGAAATAAAATGGTGTAGTATTTTTGTCCCTGATAATAAAATATAATAACATATAATGATCAATAGAAATTACCTGAAAATTGTGTCGTGTAATATTTGTAGACGTATCTATGCCCACACCATCCCCCCTTTCTTGAAAACAAAGCCGTCCTCGGCTTTTATTTATCTGGAACACATCATAGAGCAAAGCAAAAATAGATGCAACACATATAGGCCGTTGCAAAGGCGTTAGCGCATCAGGGTGTGATAATTTTGTAATAACGCCATTATGAATATCATGACAAATTTTATCCCACACACAGTCTATATATGAATGATATGGATGCAAATTAACTATTTGGGCACACAGTATATCCAGAGCACAAGTTGGGACATTGAATGGAAAAATTTCAGAATTGATGGCAAGCATAGTGTAGGTAGTACGATCCGATGATTTAGCCTTATCATCATTTATTATTTCACCGGGGGTCATGGGAAGCAAGTTAATGGTTTTCCTTCAAACATGAGAGTATATGAATTTGTTCTACCATGATGGGTGACACTATTATCATATTGCCAAGGTCGACCTAACAATAAAGAACAAGCTTGCACAGGAGCGACATCACAGTCAACCAAATCATGGTACGAACCAAGTGTAAAATGGACCCTGACACGACGTGTTACCTTCAACTTACCACGGTCATTGAACCATTGAATGTAATATGGATGGGGGTGTCTTGTAGTGGGGAGGCATAGCTTCTCTACCATCTCAATACTCGCAAATTATTGAAGCTTCCACCATCAATGATCACACGAACAGAATGCCCTTTGATAACAAACTTAGTTTGAAAAAGATTATGGCGTTGAGGCATCTCAGTATGCCCAACCTGGGTACTAAGTACTCGCATGGTTACAAGGCTAGGGTATTGATCTGTCATTGCAGCATTAACATGTATCTCCTCCGTGTCATGCTCCTTAGTGTCACCTACATTATTAGTAGCAAGCATAGCACGTGTATCTTCATCCAAATCACTAGCATAAGAGTACTCACCATCTTCTCGCACAATGAAAGTACATTTATTTGGGCAGTCCTTCATCAAGTGCCCGCCACCTTTGCATATATGACACTTCATGTCCCTTGTGCGTCCAGACGAAGTGGTGGGGCCTAGAGAAATTGCCTTCGAATCCTCGGATGATTGTGGAGCTGATTTTGCACTTGATGGGTGTGCACCATTGTGGAAGATAGGTGGTGTTAACTCAGTAGTGGACGGAACAGTAGGAGAGGGTGTCCATGATGAGCGGCGACCTGCAGAAAAGTTACCTCATTCCTTGTTGTGTCATCCCTGTACTTCCCTTTCAACTTTACAAGAAAAATGAAACAAACGAGTAATAGAATTGTACTCCTTATAGTCCAATATATCCTGAATATCATGATTCAAACCACCTAAAAATCTAGCCATCATAGCATCTTCGGTTTCAACTAAGCCACATCGCACTAAGCCAGTTTGCAATTCTTGATAATAATCCTCTACAGAATTGCTACCTTGTTTTAAACGTTGCAATTCATTTAGTTTATCATGAGCATAATATGAAGGAACATAACGCTGTCGCATAGCTGGTTTTAAAGCATCCCAAGTAGCAGGGATATTATTTGCATTAATACGACAATATTCACTCCACCACATGGAAGCAAAGTTTGTAAATTCACTAGTGCCTGCCCTAACTCTTTGGTTCTTAGGAATATCATGACATGCAAATTTTTGTTTAACAAAAAGTTCCCAGTCAAGATAAACATCTGGATTATATTTACCATTGAAAGCAGGCATAGTAAATTTGACTTTGGCACTAGAGTGTTCATAATCTCTAACATCATACCTGGGTTGACCTCGTGCCATACCGTGGCCGGTTGAAGCGTAGTTGTCGATGAAACCGCAGTCATTGTGGTGGTTGACCATTTGGTCGTCTTCGGTGTCACCAAATAATCCTCGTAGTTGTCCCCATGTTGCTCGACGCGGGGAGGAATTTGTTGGTGCTGGTTTATGGCGGCGGCATCAGTGGCAGTAGCTGGGTGTTGTGGATGACCCATGGGCACACGCCGAGTTCGCGAAATAGCGGCAGCACCCACGGAGTTGTGAGGATCAACGTTGGTGTTGACGTGGGGTGCAGCCTACAACTCATCCAGACGTGACAAGATGTCCTGTAGATGTGTGTTGGCAACACCCTGTGCATCCTCGATGGCCTTGAGCCTCTCTTCGGCCGCAATTTGAGCACCCTCAAGTTGGGCGAGACGCTTCAGGTGACTTTCACATCCGGTGAGACCCTCAAGTGTGGTTTGATCCTGTGCCATTGTTAGCGAAAGAGAAAAACACGATGTATAAACCCTATCAACTAGTAGGTCGTGGTGGAGAGAAAAAAATCGCTCACACTCAAGCTTAGTATCAAATTCTTACTTGTTCTTACCAATGCAACAGGTGGTGATCGGCGCGTTGGTGTTGGCTTCAAACGACCGATGAAGATTGGTTGGAGCAATAACCAGGAATCAGTAGAGCCGGGACCTGTACTTATTGGTAGGAAAAAAGTGTAGCTTGGAAAAGGCTTCTCAACTCACAATATTGGTGGCACAATTTAGCAAAAAGCAATGCAAGTTCAATAATTGCTCAAACTCCTAGCTAGTGCTGGCAGTCGACTAGCAAGAGAGAAAAACAATCTAAGCCCAGATACCGAATCAAATGAGTGGAAAAATGATGAAAGTATGATAGCTCTAAATAGCGAGATATAAGTGAGGTAAAAACACAGTGTAGGGCAACACTCAAAAATAGATGATAGACAAAGTTGCGAGCAAGTAGTAGCAAAAATAATGTCCGGACTAGCAAACAGAACAAAGTAGTCCAAAAGAGATGAGCCGGCCTGATCTTTTTTTCAATTTTTTTTCTTTTTTTCCTTTTTTTCCTTTTTTTGCTCTTTTCTTTTCTTTTCTTTTCTTTGCTTACTTTTTTTCAATCCGGTAGTAAGCAGGAAGTCACGTACCATAGATGATAGCTGATTCACTAAAAAAATTGATTGCTGATGGCACGTGTGCTGCTAGCGGTGGTACAAATCAAGTACTGATGGATGGATGTCCTGATGGAATCGAAATGCTTGGGCGCTAGCGGCCGAAGGCTCGGGCGTGCGTGCTGCACAAACAAAATGCAGGAGGGGACGTGGCCAACCTCAGATGAGAACGTGTACGCAATCACGGAAAGCAATGATTTTTTTCTTGGTAGGACAGCAGATGCTAACCAACGGTGTCAAATTGCACGCAGTTAATACACGGACTAGAGATAGAAAAGATCGACCGAGAATCAGCAAAACCCAGGAACAAACCAATGTGATCTTTTTTTTGAAGACGAGCGTTGCAGCAAAGATTTGGAGGGTGGACAAAAACAGATTGATCTAGTAGATGATTTTCTCCCATACAAATCTAAACCAGCACTAATTCTAGGATGAATGCAACCAAAAATTCAACAAAGCAAATACCAGATGCAAATATTGCTAAAGGCTAAAAAGATAGGTGCAGCGGATGAACTAATCTAATTTTTTTGGCTTTTTGTGGGTTGTAGGACTGAAAAACAATCTAACCTAATAAAACTGTAAATCTCTCACCGATGAACCTGAAAATTGATACCACTTGATGTGAATTGGGACCCGATCTTTCGATGAGAGAGAGATAACTACGATTTTGGGTGGGACTTGACCCTCACGATTCGGCTACCAACCGTACAGGGAGAACCGTACACGACTAATATCTATGGTAATCGCTGAACCAACTCCACGGCGTTATCGACCGAGCCAACGACACGATCGACCTATCCACGAAGGATTTTTCCTGCAAGCAAATCGAAGAACATGCAGGAAAATAATAGCCAAGCAATCTAAAATTGCGGATATGCTAGATTAATAAATCTCACAAGTTGGGGTTCCGATAAGATGTCTTGACGATCGCACTAGCCGCTACAAGCGAAAACAAATAAAAGTAGCAATAGCTAAACTTCTCTAAACAAAACCCGAGTCTAAACCCTAGTCTATACTAGGTATTTATTATACGCGGCCACCGCCTAACTGTGGCGCTGCGCGTCGACATGTCCAGCGTGGACTGCTACGGGTCGAAGGAAAAGTTCACTAGCAGCCGACCCATATGTTTGACCGGATATTAGGCCTTCTGGGACTAATTCCTTCTTTAGTCAATGAGATGGGCTGGTGTGCACGTAGCTTCTCTGGTCCATTAAGTCTAATCCTTCTTCTCTTCTTTTGTATTTTAAAAGACTTGTGCATGTAGCATGCAACATGGATGGCCCTCATCTCTCCAAGCACCTTTGCTCCTTTCTGATGCGTGTGTGTGTGCACTTGCATGGGCCATGCAATCTTCAACATCTTCATATTTATGTTGCAGATGCCTTCAAGAACTCTGCACAAGAAATAAAATGGTGTAGTATTTTTGTCCCTGATAATAAAATATAATAACATATAATGATCAACAGAAATTACTTGAAAATTGTGTCGTGTAATATTTGTAGACGTATCTATGCCCACATCATAGGATGACTATTGTCTTAATGTGTTCCAAAGCTTATGTAAGCAAGATGCTATCCTACAGAGCGATCTTTGGAGGAACCCAGCTATATGAGCCCGACTGCTGGTAACAGTCTATGAGATTGGGGTGATCTTGAAGGAAATATGCCCTAGAGGCAATAATAAAGTTGTTATTTTATATTTCCTTATTCATGATAAAGGTTTATTATTCATGCTAGAATTGTATTGATCGGAAACTTACATACATGTGAATACATAAACAAATACCGTGTCCCTAGTGAGCCTCTACTAGACTAGCTCGTTGATCAAAGATGGTTAAGGTTTCCTAACCATAGACATGTGTTGTCATTTGATAACGGGATCACATCATTAGGAGAATGATGTGATGGACAAGACCCATCCATTACCTTAGCATATTGATTTTTCAGTGTATTGCTATCGCTTTCTTCATGTCAAATACATATTCCTTCGACTATGAGATTATGCAACTCCCGGATACCGGAGGAATACCTTGTGTGCTATCAAACGTCACAACATAACTAGGTGATCATAAAGATGCTCTACAAGTATCTCCGAAGGTGTTTGTTGAGTTGGCATAGATCGAGATTAGGATTTGTCACTCCGAGTATCGAAGAGGTATCTCTGGGCCCTCTCGGTAATACACATCATAAGAAGCCTTGCAAGCAAAGTGACTAATGAGTTAGTTGCACAATGATGTATTACAGAACAAATAAAGAGACTTGTCTATAACAAGATTGAACTAGGTATGAAGATACCGACGATCAAATCTCGGGCAAGTAACATACCGATGGACAAAGGGAATTACGTATGTTGTCATAACTTTTCGACTGATAAAGATCTTCATAGAATATGTAGGAGCCAATATGGGCATCCATGTTCGCCATTGGTTATTGACCGGAGAGGTGTCTCAGTCATGTCGACATAGTTCTCGAACTCGTAGGGTCCGCACGCTTAATGTTCGTTGACGATATAGTGTTATATGCGTTGTATGATTTGGTGACCGAATGTTGTTTGGAGTCCCGGATGAGATCATGGACATGATGAGGAGTCTTGAAATGGTCGAGAGGTAAAGATTTATATATAGGACGATGGTATTCGGACACCGGAAGTGTTTTGGAGGGTACCGGGTACTTATCGGGTCACCGGAAGGAGTTTCGGGCTATCCCCGGCAAAGATATGGGCATTTATGGGCCAAGTGAGGGAACATACCAGCCCACAAGGGGCTGGTGCGCCCCCTATAGGGCCCGCCATATGGGGAGGGAAAGAAAGGGGAGGAGGAAAGGAAAGGACTGCCACTTCCTTCCCTCTCCCCCCTCTTTCCTTTTCCCCTTGTGACGTTTGATAGCACACAAGGTGTTCCTCCGGTATTCGGGAGTTGCATAATCTCATAGTCAGAGGAACATGTATAAGTCATGAAGAAAGCAATAGCAGAAAAGCTAAACGATCATTATGCTAAGCTAACGGTTGGGTCTTGTCCATCACATCATTCTCTAATGATGTGATCTCGTTCATCAAATGACAACACATGTCTATGGCTAGGAAACTTAACCATCTTTGATTAACGAGCTAGTCAAGTAGAGGCATACTAGGGACATTCTATTTTGTCTATGTATCCACACATGTATCAAGTTTTCGGTTAATACAATTCTAGCATGAATAATAAACATTTATCATGATATAAGGAAATATAAATAACAACTTTATTATTGCCTTAGGGCATATTTCCTTCAGTCTCCCACTTGCACTAGATTCAATAATCTAGTTCACATCGTCATGTGTTTTAACACCAATAGTTCACATCTTTATGTGATTAGTTCACATTGCCATGTGACTAACTGTAACGCCCCGGATTCGATGCGCCAGGTGTCCGCCAGTTATTCGCCGTCCTTGCCATGTCATTTGCTTGCGTGTTGCACTTTGCCATGTCATCATCTGCATTTCATATCATGTCATCATGTGCATTTCATTTTGCATACGTGTTCGCCTCTTGCATCCGAGCATTTTCCCGTTGTCCGCTTTTGCAATCCGCACTCCTATGTCTCCGGCGCCCCTTTTACCTCTTTTTAGGTGTGCGGGTGTTAAGCGGTCTCGGAATGGACCGAGGTTTGCCAAGCGGCCTTGGTATAGCACCGTAGACCGCTGTCAAGTTTCGTGCCATTTGAAGGTCGTTTGATACTCCAACGGTTAACAAGATGGTAACCGTAAAGCCTCCTTCTCCTTGCAGCCCAACACCCCTTTCAAAGTGGCCCAAAACCCAGCAAACTCCCCTCCTTGCTCTCGGTCATTCGATCACGATCGTGTGGGTGAAAACCGCTCCTCATTTGGACTCTCCTAGCTCCCTCTACCTATAAATATGCCCCTCCCCCGAAATTCGCGGATCAAATCGCAGTCGAAACCCTAAAATTCCCCCCTCTCCGCGCCGGACACGTCCGCCCGGACATGTCATCCATGCCGCCGTTCAAGGCCAATCGGAGGCCGCCTCGTGGCCTTGCCGCCGCCACCCTCCGCCCGGGCCGAGGCAGCCCGCCCTTGTGCCAAGACCCGAGCAGCTCAGCCTCCGCCCGCCTCCTCCCACACCCGGCCTTGCCGGAGTGCCTGGCGCCGCCTTCTTGCCTCCATGGCCCCGGCCGGCCGCCGCCGCCGCCGTGGTTGCGGCCCGGCAGCAGCCGCATGTAGGCCCTCGGTGGCCGCGCCCTCCGCCAGCGCCGCTCCCCTCGCGGAGCCGTCGCCTCGCCGCCGTCGACCGCGCCTCGCCGGGGCATCTCGGCCGACCTCGGCGCCCTCAGCGTCGGGATCCGGCCTCCCTCGCCCTCGGTCTCCTCCGGCCACCGCGCCGTCCTCCGTCCTCTCCGTGATCGCTGAACCTAGGTCGCCGGAGCCGGTGGCCACCCGGATCGGGATGAGATCCACCAGCCCCGGCAACCAAACGCCTCCGCTCCGTCCCGGAACGCCTCCGTCTACATTTGCGCAGGGTATTTTTCCACCAAGTCCCAGATTTTCGTTATTTTCATGCCATGTTCATGCCATCATATCTCTCTGCATATTAATCCGTTTCATGCGTGTAATATGTCAAATTGTTCGCCTCGATGAGTACATCATTTCATCTCAGTGCATCATGTTCATTTGAGCTCATCTTGATGCCCTAAATTCTGCTAGAAGAGGGCTATGTGGTGTTAGTTTCAGATTCTTATCAGAACATGCACTTTTGTCATTTTTGTCATGATTGATGTGTGCATCCTATGAACTTGAGTCCTACATGTGTTTTGTAGTATGCCATGCCATATTTACATGGGTGTATGCCATGTATTTTTGTGATCTCTGTGGTGACTAGCACAAGCATGCAAACTAGGCTTCATGATGTTGCTGATTTCAGCCCCTGTTCTGCTGATATTTTTATGCCATGTAAACTTGATGCTACCAAGAGATTCATGCTTATTTTGAGTTACTTCAGTAAGCATATTTTGATTATATGGTTATGCTTTATCCATCCATGCCCTTGTTTGTAATTATGGAGTGCCATAGCTTGAGTAAATAGAGCTCTACGTTTGCTATAAAATGTTTCCTGGCAGGTTGTTTACATGTTATTCAATTTTGCCAAGGTTGTTGTAGTTGATCCGTGTATGCTATGATGTTGTTCTTGCTATTCATAGCTTCTATGCCATGTTTTCTTACTGTGAGTTGCCTTGCCATGCCATTTATTGCTCTGTGGTGAGTGGTTCAAGCTCACCAACATGCCTACTTATTGTTGTTTCTGCCATGTATGAATCTGTAATGTAACTTGCCATGTTTACATGGGTGCCATCATATCTTCTGATCCTTTTTGGCTGATGGTCAGTAAAGGACATTTGTTCTATGCATTTAGTAGTATCATGCCATGCCTTGTTTTGCCATGATAAGTTCCTGTAGCATATTGTTTCATAGCTCTAAACATTGCAACCTAATGTTATTTCTGCTAAAGCCTGAAACTGTTATTATTTGCAATCTTGCCATGTCATTTTGAGCATGTTCTAGTGATTTGTGGAGATAGCTCAGTGTTCATGTTTTGTAATACTTTACCTGTACATCATGCCCATGGCTTTTGTTTTCATATTGAGATGCTGTAGCTTGTTGTTTAGGTGCTTGCAATATGCCTAGTTGTTGTTTTGGACAGATTGTTGTCATGTCATGTGTTGAACCGTTGCTCCGTTTTGAGTGTGCTCTATATGTAACTTGCTTGATTTTGCATGTGGTTTCATATTATCATGTTGCATCCTTGTTTTGAGGTGTTTGCTTGATGTTTGTATGCATTTTGCATCAATGCCATGTTTAACTTGTTTTGCTCATATCTTCTAGGCCGTAGCCCCGAATCTAATGAACTTTATATATAACTTGACTAGAATTTCATGTAGATCATCGTGGTGCATCTTAACTTGCTGTTTAACAACTTGAACATAAGGTTTATTCAGATCTGGACCAATTTCGAAATTTGCATATGAGGACTTCTAGGAATTGTTATATGTTGTTTCCGGCCTCATTTAAACTTGCTTTGATGTGTCGCTCTTGTTTGCATCATCTCTTGCCATGAGTAGCCTCATCTAGATTTGTCATGCATCATGCTTGTTGTGCATCATGTCTTGTCTATGTGTGGTGTGTTTACCTTGTTGTGTGCTTCTTCTTGTTAGTTCCCGTTTCGTTGCGATCGTGAGGATTCGTTTGTCTACGCTTGGTTCGGCTTCATCCGTTCGTCTTCTTCATGGACTCGTTCTTCTTCCTTGCGGGATTTCAGGCAAGATGACCGCTACCCTGGATCTCACTACTATCATTGCTATGCTAGCTGCTTCGTTCTATCGCTATGCTGCGCTACCTATTACCTGTTCCTCAAGCCTCCCAAATTGCCATGTCAGCCTCTAACCTTTTGCACCCTTCGTAGCAAACCATTGTTTGGCTATGTTACCGCTTTGCTCAGCCCCTCTTATAGCGTTGTTAGTTGCAGGTGAAGATGAAGTTTGTTCCTTGTTGGAACATGGAGATGTTGTTCCTTGTTGGAACATGTTTACTTGTTGGGATATCACAATATATCTTATATTATTAATGCATCTGTATACTTGGTAAAGGGTGGAAGGCTCGACCTTATGCCTGGTGTTTTGTTCCACTCTTGCCGCCCTAGTTTCCGTCATATCGGTATTATGTTCCCGGATTTTGCGTCCCTAACGCGGTCGGGTGATTTATGGGACCCCCTTGACGGTTCGCTTTGAATAAGACTTTTCCAGCAAGGCCCAACATTGGTTTTACCATTTGCCTGACCTATTACCTTTTTCCCTTGGGAGTCGCGCATCCCAAGGGTCATCTTTATTTTAGCCCCCCGGGGCCAATGCTTTTCTAAGTGTTGGCCCGAACCGAGTAGACTGCAGGGCCCCCTCGGGGAAACTCGGGGTCTGGTTTTATTCGTAGGATGTCTCATCCGGTGTTGCCCTGAGGACGAGATATGTGCAGCTCCTATCGGGATTGTCGGCGCTTGTCGGCTTTCTTTGGTCTTGTTTTATTGCTTTGTCGAAATGTCTTGTAGCCGGATTCCGAGACCGATCGGGTCTTCCGGGAGAAGGAATATCCTTCGTTGATCGCGAGAGGTTCTCATGGGCATAGTTGGTACACCCCTGCAGGGTATTAACTTTCGAGAGCCGTGCCCGCGGTTATGTGTCATATTGGAATTTGTTAATATCCGTCTGTAGTTAACTTGTATCATAATCTTCTAAAATAGACCAACCGTGTGCGTAACCGTGAGTGTCTCTTTTCGGGTTGATCGAGAGGAGAACACGGTTTTACGGGTTATGTCTGACGTAAGTAGGAGTTCAGGATCACTTCTTGATCATTATTAGTTGACGACCGTTCCTTTGTTTCTCTTCTCGCTCTCATTTGCGTTGATTAGCCACCATATATGCTTAGCCGCTGCTGCAACCTCACCACTTTATCCCTTCCTTTCCTGCTTAAGCTTTGCTAGTCTTGATACCCATGGTAATGCGATTGCTGAGTCCTCGTGGCTCACAGATTACTACACCACCAGTTGCAGGTACAGGTTATGCGATGATCATGACGCGAGAGCGATGTTTATTTGTGTTGGAGTTCTTCTTACGCTTCTTGATCGAGGATAGGTTCGGTCGGCTGACTGGGCTAGCGAGGTGGATATTGTTTGAGTTTCTGTTCATGTTTCATCCGTAGTCGGATGTTGATCTTGTATGTTGTATTGTTGTATTCATGTGACATTGTATGTATTGGGTGTATCCCACAATTATGTAATGTTGATGTAATGATATCCACCTTGCAAAAGCGTCTTCAAGATGCGCTTCTATCCTTGGTGGGACCATCGAGTTCCTTTAGGATAGGGTCGCATCTTGGGCGTGACACTAACACCCAAAGGGTTTACTAGAGTCAATAATCTAGTTCACATCGTCATGTGACTTAACACCCAAAGAGTGACCATGTTTTGCTTGTGAGAGAAGTTTAGTCAACGGATCTGCCACATTCAGAGCCGTATGTATTTTACAAATTTCTATGTCTACAATGCTCTGCACGGAGCTACTCTAGCTAATTGCTCCCACTTTCAATATGTATCCAGATTGAGACTTAGAGTCATCTGGATCAGTGCCAAAGCTTGCATCGACGTTACCTTTACGACGAACTTTTTGTCACCTCCATAACCGAGAAACATATCCTTATTCCACTAAGGATAATTTTGACCGTTGTCCAGTGATCCACTCCTGGATCACTATTGTACCCTCTTGCCAATCTCATGGTGAGGTACACAATAGGTCTGGTACACAACATAGCATAATTTATAGGACCTATGTTTGAGGCATAGGGAATGACTTTTCATTCTCTTTCTATTTTCTGCCGTGGTCAGGTTTTGAGTCTTTACTCAACTTCACACCTTGCAACACAGGAAAGAACTCCTTCTTTGACTGTTCCATTTTGAACTACTTCAAAAACTTGTCAAGGTATGTACTCATTGAGAAAACTTATCAAGCGTCTTGATCTATATCTATAGATCTTGATGCTCAATATGTAAGCAGCTTCACCGAGGTCTTTCTTTGAAAAACTCCTTTCAAACACTCCTTTATGCTTTCCTGAAAATTCTACATCATTTCCGATCAACAATATGCCGTTCACATATACTTATCTGAAAGGATGTAGTGCTCCCACTCACTTTCTTGTAAATACAGGTTTCACCAAAAGTCTGTATAAAACCATATGCTTTGATCACCTTATCAAAGCGTATATTCCAACTCCGAGATGCTTGTACTAGTCCATAGATGGATCGCTGGAGCTTGCACACTTTTGTTAGCACCTTTAGGATTGACAAAACCTTCTTGTTGCATCATAAACAACTCTTCTTTAAGAAATCCATTAAGGAATGTAGTTTTGACATCCATTTGCCAGATTTCATAAAATGTGGCAATTGCTAACATGATTTGGACAGACTTAAGCATCGCTACAAGTGAGAAAATCTTATCGTAGTCAACACCTTGAACTTGTCGAAAACTTTTTGCGATAATTCAAGCTTTGTAGATAGTAATACTACTATCAACGTCCGTCTTCCTCTTGAAGATCCATTTATTCTCAATGGCTCGCCGATCATCGGGCAAGTCAATCAAAGTCCATACTTTGTTCTCATACATGGATCCCATCTTAGATTTCATGGCCTCAAACCATTTCGCAGAATCTGGGCTCATCATTGCTTCCTCATAGTTCGTAGGTTCGTCACGGTCTAGTAACATGACTTCCAGAAAGGATTACCGTACCACTCTGGTGCCGACTATACTCTGGTTGACCTACGAGGTTTGGTAGTAACTTGATCTGAAGTTTCATGATCATCATCATTAGCTTCCTCACTAATTGGTGTAGAAATCACTGGAACTGATTTCTGTGATGAACTACTTTCCAATTCGGTAGAAGGTACAATTACCTTATCAAGTTCTACTTTCCTCCCACTCACTTCTTTCGAGAGAAACTCCTTCTCTAGAAAGGATCCATTCTTAGCAACAAAGATCTTGCCTTCGGATCTGCGATAGAAGGTGTACCCAACAGTTTCTTTTGGGTATCCTATGAAGACGCACTTCTCCGATTTGGGTTCGAGCTTATCAGGTTGGAGCTTTTTCACATAAGCATCGCAGCCCCAAACTTTAAGAAACGACAACTTAGGTTTCTTGCTAAACCACAGTTCATATGGTGTCGTCTCAACGAATTTAGATGGTTCCCTATTTAACGTGAATGCAGATGTCTCTAATGCATAACCCCAAAACGATAGTGGTAAATCGGTAAGAGACATCATAGATCACACCATATCCAATAAAGTAAATGCAGTTCTGACGTTCGGACACACCATTATCTTTGTGGTGTTCCAGGTGGCGTGAGTTGTGAAACTATTCCACATTGTTTAAAATGAAGACCAAACTCATAACTCAAATATTCACCTCCACTTTCAGATTGTAGAAACTTTATTTTCTTGTTATGATGATTTTCCACTTCACTCTGAAATTCTTTGAACTTTTCAAATTTTTCAGACTTATGTTTCATTAAGTATATATACCCATATCTTCTCAAATCATCTCTGAAGGTCAGAAAATAATGATACCCGCCGCGAGCCTCAACACTCATCAGACTGCATACATCAGTATGTATTATTTCCAATAAGTCAGTTGCTTGCTCCATTGTTCCGAAGAACGGAGTCTTAGTCATCTTGCCCATGAGGCATGGTTCGCAAACATCAAGCGATTCATAATCAAGTGATTCCAAAAGCCCACCAACATGGAGTTTCTTCATACGCTTTACACCAATAGGACCTAAACGACAGTGCCAAAAATAAGTTGCACTATCATTATTAACCTTGCATCTTTTGGCTTCAATATTATGAATATGTGTATCACTACAATCGAGATTCAATAAACCATTCACCTTGGGTGTATGACCATAGAAGGTTTTATTCATGTAAACAGAATAACAATTATTCTTTGACTTAAAGAATAACCGTATTGCAATAAACATGATCCAATCATATTATGCTCAACGCAAACACCAAATAACATTTATTTTAGGTTCAACACTAATCCCAAAGGTAAAGGGAGTGTGCGATGGTGATCTTATAAACCTTGGAATCACTTCCAACACACATCGTCACCTTGCCCTCAACCAGTCTCTGTTCATTTTATAACTCCTGTTTCAAGTTACTAATCATAGCAACTGAACTAGTACCAAATACCCAGGGGCTACTATGAATACTAGTAAAGTACACATCAATAACATGTATATCATATATACTTTTGTACACTTTGCCATCCTTCTTATCTGCCAAGTATTTGGGGCAGTTATGCTTCCAGTGACCATTTCCTTTGTAGTAGAAGCACTCAGTTTCAGGCTTGGGTCTAGCTTTGGGCTTATTCATGGGAGTGGCAACTTGCATGTCATTCTTCTTGAAGTTCCGTTTCTTTCCCTTGCCCTTTTACTTGAAACTAGTGGTCTTGTCAACCATCAACACTTGATGCTTTTCTTGATTTCTACCTTCGCCGATTTCAGCATCGCAAAGAGCTCGGGGAATCATTTTCATCATATCCCTTGCATATTATAGTTCATCACGAAGTTCTAGTAACTTGGTGATAGTGACTAGAGAACTCTGTCAATCACTATCTTATATGGAAGATTAACTCCCACTTGATTCAAGCGATTGTAGTACCCAGACAATCTGAGCACATGCTCACTCGCCGAGCTATTCTCCTCCATCTTGTAGGCAAAGTACTTGTCAGAGGTCTCATACCTCTAGACATGGGCATGAGTTTGAAATACCAATTTCCACTCTTGGAACATCTCATATGCTCCGTGATGTTCAAAACATTTTTGAAGTCCCGGGTCTAAGCCGTAAAGCATGGTGCACTAAACTATCAAGTAGTCATCATACCGAGCTTTGTCAAACGTTCATAACGTCTACATCTGCTCCTACAATAGGTCTGTCACGTAGCGGTGCATCAAGGAGCTTCTGTGCAGCAACGAGGATAATCCTCAGATCATGGATCCAGTCCGCATCATTGCTACTACCATCTTTCAACTTATTTTTCTCTAGGAACATATCAAAAAATAAACGGGGAGCTACATCGCAAGCTATTGATCTACAACATAATACTATCAGGAATAAGTTCATGATAAATTAAAGTTCAATTAATCATATTACTTAAGAACTTCCACTTAGATACACATCCCTCTAATCATGTAAGTGATCACGTGATCTATATCAACTAAACCATGTTCGATCATCACGTGAGATGGAGTAGTTTTCAATGGTGAACATCACTATGTTGATCATATCTACTATATGATTCACGCTCGACCTTTCGGTCTTAGTGTTCCGAGGCCATGTCTGCATATGCTAGGCTCGTCAAGTTTAACCCGAGTATTCTGCATGTGCAAAACTGGCTTGCACCCGTTGTATGTGAATGTAGAGCTTATCACACCCGATCATCATGTGGCGTCTCGGCATGAGGAACTGTAGCAATGGTGCATACTCAGGGAGAACACTTATACCTTGAAATTTAGTGAGAGATCATCTTATAATGCTACCGCCGTACTAAGCAAAATAAGATGCATAAATGATAAACATCACATGCCATCAAAATAAGTGATATGATATGGCCATCATCATCTTGTGCCTTTGATCTCCATCTCCAAAGCACCGTCATGATCACCATTGTCACCGGCTTTACACCTTGATCTCCATCGTAGCATCGTTGTCGTCTCGCCAACTATTGCTTCTACGACTATCGCTACCGCTTAGTGATAAAGTAAAGAAATTACATGGCGATTGCATTTCATACAATAAAGTGGCAACCATATGGCTCGTGCCAGTTGCCGATAACTATTAAAAACACGATCATCTCATACAACAATTTATATCTCATCACGTCTTGACCATATCACATCACAACATGCCCTGCAAAAACAAGTTAGACGTCCTCTACTTTGTTGTTGAAAGTTTTACGTGGCTGCTACGGGCTTCTAGGAAGAACCGTTCTTACCTATGCATCAAAACCACAATGATTTTTCATCAAGTGTGCTATTTTAACCTTCAACAAGGACCGGGCGTAGTCAAACTCGATTCAACTACAGTTGGAGAAACATACACCCGCTAGCCACACGTAATGCGAAGCACGCGTCGGAGAATCGATCTCATGAACGCGGTCATGTAATGTCGGTCCGGGCCGCTTCATCCAAAAATACCGCCCGAATCAAAGTAAGACGTTCTTTGGTAAGCGATATGACTATTATCGCCCACAACTCATTGTGTTCTACTCGTGCATATAACATCTACGCATAGACATGGCTCGGATGCCACTGTTGGGGAACGCAGTATTTCAAGAAATTGACCTACGACCATGCAAGATCTATCTAGGAGATGCATAGCAATGAGCGGGGAGAGTGTGTCTGAAGGAAATATGCCCTAGAGGCAATAACAAAGTTATTATTTATTTCCTTATTTCATGATAAATGTTTATTATTCATGCTAGAATTGTATTAACCGGAAACATAATACATGTGTGAGTACATAGACAAAGCAGTGTCACTAGTATGCCTCTACTTGACTAGCTCGTTGATCAAAGATGGTTATGTTTCCTAGCCATAGACATGAGTTGTCATTTGATTAACGGGGTCACATCATTAGGAGAATGATGTGATTGGCTTGACCCATTCCATTAGCTTAGCACTTGATCGTTTAGTATGCTGCTATTGCTTTCTTCATGACTTATACATGTTCCTATGACTATGAGATTATGCAACTCCCATTTATCGGAGGAACACTTTGTGTGCTACCAAACGTCACAACGTAACTGGGTGATTATAAAGGTGCTCTACAGGTGTCTCCGAAGGTACTTGTTGGGTTGGCGTATTTCGAGATTATGATTTGTCACTCCGATTGTCGGAGAGGTATCTCTGGGCCCTCTCGGTAATGCACATCACTATAAGCCTTGCAAGCATTGTGACTAATGGGTTAGTTGTGAGATGATGTATTATGGAATGAGTAAAGAGACTTGCCGGTAACGAGATTGAACTAGGTATTGAGATACCGACGATCGAATCTCGGGCAAGTAACATACTGATGACAAAGGGAACAACGTATGTTGTTATGCGGTCTGACCGATAAAAATCTTCGTAGAATATGTGGGAGCCAATATGAGCATTCAGGTTCCGCTATTGGTTATTGGCCGGAGACGTGTCTCGGTCATGTCTACATAGTTCTCGAACCCGTAGGGTCCGCACGCTTAAAGTTTCGATGATGGTTATATTATGAGTTTATGTGTTTGATGTACCGAAGGTAGTTTGGAGTCCCGGATGAAAACGGGGACATGACGAGGAGTCTCGAAATGGTCGAGACGTAAAGATCGATATATTGGACGACTATATTCGGACATCAGAAAGGTTCCGAGTGATTCAGGTATTTTTCAGAGTACTGGAGAGTTACGGGAATTCGCCGGGGAGTATATGGGCCTTATTGGGCTTTAGGGGAAAGAGAGAGGAGAGGCTGGGCGCCCCCCAAGGCCTAGTCTGAATTGGACTAGGGGGAGGGGATGCGCCCCACCCTTCCTTCTTTTCTCTCTCCCTTTTCCTTGACTCCTACTCCTACTACTTGGAAGGGGGGGTGAGGGAGTTCTGGATTAGGGGGTGTCCGGATGGCCGGACTATGACCTTTGGCCGGACTCCTGAACTATGAAGATACAACATTGAAGACTTCGTCCCGTGTCCGGATGGGACTTTCCTTGGCATGGAAGGCAAGCT
The DNA here is from genome assembly GCA_021605145.1 of Aegilops bicornis. Lineage (NCBI taxonomy): Eukaryota > Viridiplantae > Streptophyta > Magnoliopsida > Poales > Poaceae > Aegilops > Aegilops bicornis. The sequence continues at coordinate 333,953,434 of CM038673.1, read as the reverse complement.
TGGCGATACGGATATGTAGATCTCCTTCCATTATGGCCCGACTCTGTGTAACCCTAGACCTCTCCGGTGTCTATATAAACCTGAGGGTTTTAGTCCGTAGGACGAACAACAATCATACCATAGGCTAGCTTCTAGGGTTTAGCCTCTCTGATCTCATGGAGATCTACTCTTGTACTACCATATCATCAATATTAATCAAGCAGGTGTAGGGTTTTACCTCCATTGAGAGGGCCCGAACCTGGGTAAAAACATCGTGTCCCTTGTCTCCTGTTACCATCCGCCTAGGCCTTGCAGTTCGGGACCCCCTACCCGAGATCCGCGGTTTGACACCGACATTGGTGCTTTCATTGAGAGTTCCTCGTATGCGTCACCTTTAGGCCCGATGGCTCCTTCGATCATCGGCAGCAGCGGTCCGGTGAGACTTTTCTCCCGGACAGATCTTCGTGATTCGGCGGCTTTACTGCTGCGGGCCAATTAAGCAGCCATCTGGAGCAGATTGAAAGCTACGCCCCTGGCCATCAGGTCAGATTTGGAAGTTTGAACTACGGCCGGCGTTCGCGGAGACTTGATCTTCGATGGGTTCGAGCCACAGCCAAAGCCGCGCCCGCCTTTATTACGATGGGCATGATCTAGCTCTGCCGCGAGCAGTGTCACGGAGGCCGCACCGATGTCCGCTCAGACCCTTAGCTCGAGCCGATTGGGCCTATCGAGGACGGGTGGCTGGACACCGCCTCGGGGCTGCAATCTCTCTGGCGATCGAGCCGAACACCATACCTGTCGCTTTGCGAAGCTTCGTGACTCCGAGGTCGGACTCCTTTCCGAACTCCGAACCTTCCGGCGCCCCCAATCAAATCTGATTGGCGGCGATAATGGAGTTCACCGCCGCGGACATCTTTCAGCACTCTCCTTTCGGCGACATTCTGAATTCACTAAAGTCTCTCTCTTTATCAGGAGAGCCCCGGCCGAACTATGGTCAGGAAGGTTGGGATGCGAACGACGAAGAAATTCAAAGCCCACCCACCACCCACTTCGTAGTCACTGTCGATGATTAAACCGACATGCTCGACTTCGACTCCGTAGACATCGACGGTATGGACGACGATGCAAGAGACGAACAAGAACCAGCGCCTACAGGGCACTGGAAGGCCACCACGTCATATGACATATACATGGTGGACACCCCAAAAGAAGGGAACAACGACGGAACAACGGAGGATGACCCCTTGTAACATCCCAAATTGAAAATTTGGGATGTTATACTTAGATCATCATTGCATATCATATTTTTGTTGCATTTTTGGCTCGATCCTAGAAATTCTACACAACTCAAGGACCCACGGAGAGAGTTGGGGATTTCGTTATTTTCATATTCGAGTTTTCTCAAATTTTGAGAATAGGATCATTTGATTTTAATTATTTTATCTTCAATTATTTCTATTACAAAAATATGAGAGAGGGAATAAAATGAATTTCCCAAAATAAAGAAATAATGAGGATTTAATAATAAAATCAAATAACATTTTATTTTGGAGTTTTTCGCCATTTTATCTGAATTTAGGAAAAATGTGCGTTTTTCAAAATTGCATTTAGGCCCCAAATAAATGTTCATCTAGCCCGGCTTGATTTTATAAGCCGGGGAAAATATATTTCGGGATTTTGGAGTCCGTTTAGTATTTCTTTCGTTTGATTTTCTGTGAAATTATTAAAAAAACGAACCGCCTTCTTGGGCCGTGCAGCGGGACTCATGAGGCAACCTTTAAATACCCCCGCCCATGACCCACCAACCCCTTGACCGTCGCCGCCCGCCCGCCGCCACCAGCGCTAACCCTAACCCTAGCCCGATCCGCCCGTCGCGCGCCCGCCGCCGACTTCGCCGAACCGCCCGACCCGCGCCGAGGTTCGCGCCGCCTCGTTTTTCGTCTTTGTTTTTATAAAAACCGATCGTTTTTAGTTTCCGTTTTTATTAGATCGGTTTTTATTTTGATTCGGTTAAATAGCGGCGTTAAGCTCGTTCGTTCGCTTTATGAGCGTGTTCGTCGAATTAGTTCTAGTTAACGAACGTCCGTTCGTTAACCTGTTTGTCGTTTTTCTTTTCTCGGATTTAATCCGCGATTTTTCCGATCGTGATTTACGATCCGATTTTCGTTTTAGTATAACTTTTAAACTCGTTTATCGGAATCGAGGCGATTCAAGCGCTGGAGTTTAAATCTCGAAACCCTCTTTCCGAATAACCAACTTAAACAAGTTTTTGCTTCTGTAAAATTTGACTTAGATCCAGATTAGTAAAATGGAGCTGTTTTCTTTCGCCATTTGACTTTCGTTGCTTCGTTTGATTTGATTCTTTTTGCAAACCGGAGTTCTTTAGTTGAACTTTCTGGTTAGATCTTTTGTTTGAGTTTTACCTGTGCATTAGATGAGTACTTATTGTATGCTTGTTTGTTTGTCTGCGATAGAATACCCGAGGTCAGCCTTTGTTACTTCGAGTCTCTAGGTTTCGCGGATCATCAGCAAGGCAAGTAACACTTTGATCATACCTTTTCTACTACCTAGTTTTTATGCATTAGATCTATCCTCAATATTTGCATGATTAGGATCTAATTAAATTGTGGGATGGGAAGTAGTTTGAGGTAGTACCTATTACCCGATTTACTTTCGAACCCTTGGGAGTTACTTCTACGTTTACTTATTATGCCATGCTGTGCTAGTAGACGTGGATTGGGTGAGTGTATCCATGACAGATGTGAGATTGTTAAATTAATGGTTTACTTAAGGTGGCTACTTAAACACACATCTGGGTGGATTGAGGCACCTGGTTTCCATCGAGGACTTACTGTTTTCTTGGACCGCCACCCAGGCTCAAAGGGATCATGAGACTATTCATGCTAGAAACTTCCGTGTGTAGCCACATGCTACTACGGGCTCTAGCATAGTTGACTAAGTTGTGCGAACTCTTATGGGTAGACTAGCTGATGTAGGGGTTGTAGGTTGGTACGGTCTACCCAAACGTAAGGTGCTAGCGCTTCTGAAAGACTATGTCTCGGTCATCCGTTTCTCAAACACCATGTAGTGCGAGAAACCAAACGGATGAGATCGAGTCTTGTGGGGAAAAGTGCACAAACCTCTGCGAGTGTATAAACTAATCATGGTTAGCCGTGTCCCCGGTTATGGACATCTTGAGTATCTAGTACTTGGATATCATGTGAATCTCATCATGTTACTCTAATTAATATTGTTGGGTTGTTAATGAGTACTTTTAATTGGGATTGAGGATGCTGCCAACCATTTTTAATGTTCAACAACCACCATGATAGTTAAATAAAATTTATTCCTTTGCAGTAGGGAAAAATTGGCTTTACGCAAAACTGTAACCATAGAGCTTTCCACCAGCCATATATGCATGTAGTATAGGCTTACTCTTTCATTATTCTCTATGTGTTACTTTGCCAGCATATTCCATGTGTTGACCCGTTTTCGGCTGCAACGTTTCATGTTGCAGACTTTTCAGACGACAGTAAGGTGCTTAGGTCGTGGTTCTATACTCGATGATGCCGTTGGAGTTGATGGACTCGCTTATTCTTCCAAGCCTTCATGTTATATCGTTATTAGATGGCCTTAAGCCATATCTATTTTGTCTAGTTCTCTCTTGAGACATTTGATGTAATAAGTGTGTGATTGCTACTCTGTTATAAATCCTTCGAGTACTGTGTGGTGTCAGCATTACTGATCCAGGGATGACACTTGAGCATGGAGATCGGTGTTTGAGGTCCAGTCGCTACAAAGATAATTGTCGAGCACCGCCATCATGTAGACCACGACCATTAAGCTAAAGCCCTAGATCACTACTCTCTTCTCATTTCTAACTCCTCATCTTTTCTACTCTTTTAGGATGACGGAAGCGAGGATCAAGTTCACCCACCGGATGAAGACACACCCTTTGGGCGACACACGAAGGAAGTCACTAAATACTGAACATCGGAATACCAAGCTTCACGGGACCTACAATTCTACTTTACCCAAAGAGGAGCGCTATTTGGAAGATTCAAGCTCAAGTTCCGGAAGGGACGTTGCGCCGATCCACGGAGCCCATAGAGTGTGTTTTTAATGCACCAACTTGGAGTCTGGGAAAGAGCATGGCAACTCACATAACCATGGGACACATTGGAGAAGTTTACCAAGATGACCTCAAAGATACTATCTACCAGATTTGCGGACGCTGAGATGAACAATGGGAGATAGTTGGCACTAAGAAGGATTGATCCATTGCAACTTTCATCCAAGAGTTAAATCAGCACATTCGACGCCAGGAGAACCAGATGTGTGCAGACATGATGGAGTTGAAGAAAGCAAAAGCCAAGATTATCGAACTAGAAGGAGAACTGAAGGCCACTCGCAAGGACTACATGGAGGAGATTGTAGCTCTAGTGAGACAAAATGACGATCTTAAAGAGAAGATTGAAGAACTCATGGGAAATTGAGCACCCGGAGGAGAAGATGAAAATTGCACCTGTCCAGAAAACTACATCATCATCAACGACACCGATTCCGATCCTAGTGATGATGTTTTCGAAGACGAAGCTGGAGCAGATATCATGGAGTCTTCATCGGAGCAGTTTTTCTAGTTGACCACCATAACAGTAGTAGAATTTCCCCCATTAAACATTAGTTTTAGTCCAAGCACTTTGTAACGATAGTTAGACCGTTGTATGCTCTTGAGTGATTTGATTGGAGTGATATTGTGTGTTTTTGTCTCATGTGCATATGGGTAGTGTTTTCTCCCTAGACCTCATTCTATTCTTAACTCTCGTCTTTTCTATAAACCGTCAGATGCCTCCGAGGCCGCGACCCGGATTTGTTTTTCCGCCGGAGATCACTTTCGGTTGGTTCGATGGCAGAATGCCTTGATTCAAACATTGGTACAGAACCAAGGCAACAACAACAACAACAACAACCCACCACCACCACCACTGTTGACCATTTGACCCGTCTCTTAAAGGCTGAATCCGCGGTGTTTTCCGATGCACCGAGCCTATTGTTGCAGATGATTGGCTCCATAAAGTAGGGTGGGAGTTGACCAACTGCAGGATGTACAGAGATGGGGAAAAGGTGAAATTTGCGCTTTATCAGCTTGAAGGACCCGCAGCGGCATGGTGGGAGAATTTTACAGACCACTTACCACAGAGGCACCTTTGTCACATGGGATCGATTTTGACAAGCTTTCCGTCTTGCCCATGTTTCAAGCAGGAGCTATGGCCATGAAGAAGCGTGAGTTTCGCAACTTGGTCCAAAGAGGATGCAGACAGTTAGCGATATGTGGATGACTTTAGTAAACTAACACGTTATGCCCCGGATAGCGTTACTACGGACGCATCTAAGCGGAGAACTTTCTAGAAGGGTGAGCGATGAGCTGAGCATGCAGTTGATGGTAGGCACCTTCAATAACTACCAGGAGTTAGTAGACCGTGCTCTTATGATTGAAGGGAAGCAGCAGCAGATTGACAATCGCAAGAGAAAGTATGGACAGGGGAAGTATAACTCTGGAGCTCAGCAGAAACTTCGCTTTACCTTGAAGCCAGGAGGACCATTTCAGCAGACTCACAGAGGAGGTAACTCGCACAATCATAATGGCACCAAGAATGGAAACGGGAATGGAGGAAGCAATGGACAAAACCGCACCAACCCATCAACACCATCCAAGGTAGTCCTGTGCCATATCACTTGTTTTAAGTGCCGTAAGACTGGGCATTATGCAAATGAATGTCCAGAAGCCCAAAATGGTAACGACAATGGAAGCTCAGGAAAGAAGCCGAACCCTTTCAACAGGGGACAAGTGAACCACGTTACCGTGGAGGAGGTTGAAGCTCGGCCACGCGATGTGGGTAAGTTTTTGGTTAAGACATTTCTTGCGGTTGTTCTTTTTGATCTTGGTGCATCGCATCCATACATATCAAGGGGATTTGTGGATAAGTATAAATTACCAACCCAAGCCCTTAGGTCACCCATGCTAGTAACCTCACCCGGAGCAGAATATATGGCAAGTATATGGTGCGATCGACTGCCATTAAGGATAGGAAGCTATGTATTTCCCTCAGGCCTAATAGTTTTGGAATCCCAAGGATTGGATGTGATATTAGGTATGGATTGGTTATCAAAGTATGGAGGGAATATTGATTGCGCCAGTAAGTCGATTTTTCTTACCACCCCAGAAGGAAGGAGAATCAAGTATGTATCACGGCATGAGCCGAGGAGAGCACATGTAAATTCCTTATCAGGAGTTGTGCAGGAGGAAGTACCGGTGGTAAGGGATTACCCGGACGTGTTTCCGGAAGAGTTGCCGAGCATGCCACCGGACGGAGACATCGAGTTTCCGATTGAACTCTTGCCGAACCTTGGGCCGATATCTAAGAGACCATATAGGATGCTAGCCCAAGATTTGGAGGAAATTAAGAAGCAGATTAAGGAGTTACTGGATAAAGGTTTTATTCGCCCAAGATCTTCGCCTTGGGGATCACCAGTACTTTTAGTAGAGAAGAAGGATGGATCATTAAGAATGGTTGTTGATTATCGAGGATTGAATGAAGTGACCATTAAGAACAAATACCCGTTGCCGATGATCAACGACTTGTTTGACCAATTGCAAGGAGCTAAGGTATTTTCCAAGATCGATTTGCGATCAGGATACCATCGATTGAAGATTCGGGGCGAGGATATACCCAAAGGCGACTTTTACCACCAGTGCGGGCTGTATGAGTATACCGTTATGTTATTTGGTCGACTAAAGCCCCACCTATTTTATTAACATGATGAACAAGGTGTTTATGGAGTTTTTGGATAAGTTAAATGCGTGGTATTCATTGGCGATATCTTGGTCTACTCAAAGAATGAAGAAGAACATAAGGAGCATTTGCGTTTGGTACTCGAGAAGCTCGAGAGAACATCGGTTGTATGCCAAGTTCAGCAAGTGTGAGTTTTGGTTGAAGGAAGTTGGATTTCTCGGACATGTTATATCCGGAAAAGGTATAGCGATAGACCCCACTAAAGTTGCCATGGTGACAAAGCGGGAAGCGCCAACAACAGTTGGAGAGATCCGGAGTTTCCTTGGACTCGCGAGGATACTACCGGAGATTCATTGAGAATTTCTCGAGGATTGCGAAGCCCATGATAGAATTATTGAAGAAGGATACCAAGTTTATATGGGTGAGGAGTGTGAGGCTAGCTTCCAAGAGTTGAAGAAGCGTTTGGTTACCTCACGGTATTAATCCTGCCGGACCAAAGCAAGGATTACGAAGTTTATTGCGACGCTTCACGTCGAGGACTTGGAAGCGGTGCTTATGCGAGGAGGGAAGAGTTGTTTCAGTATGCTTCACGACGGTGAAACCTCACGAATTAAACTATGCCACGCATGATTTGGAGTTAGCGGCCGTAGTGCATGCATTGAAAACATGGAGACATTTCCTCATTGGAAATCATTGTGAGGTGTATACGGATCACAAGAGTTTGAAGTACATCTTCACGCGAGAAGGAGTTAAATCTCGAGCGAGAGAAGATGGTTGGAGCTCATCAAGGATTATGATATGAGATTGCATTACCACCCCGGAAAGGCTAACGTGGTAGCAGACACGTTGAGCCGTAAGAGTCATGTTAATATCCTAATGACCAAAGGTTTACCAAAAGAATTAGCCGAGGAATTTCGGGAGCTATGTTTGGGAATAGTTCCGCGAGGCTATGTAGCAGCGTTGGAGATTCAGTCTACTTTGATGCATAAAATCAGAGAAGCTCAAAGGACAGATAAGGAAGTTGCTTCTATTAAGGAGAAGATGAGCAAGGGAAAAGCAAAGGGATTTTGTGAGGATGAGCACGATAGCCTATGGTTTGAGGACCGCGTTTACGTACCAAGTGATCCGGAGATTCGGAAGTTGATTTTGCAAGAGGCACATGATTCACCGTATTTGATCCACCCTGGAAATACCAAGATGTATTTGGACTTGAAGGATACTTTCTGGTGGACGGAATGAAGAAAGATATCGCGAGTATGTAGCAGTTTGTGATGTGTGTCGAAGGTGAAAGCGAACATCGAAGCCGGCAGAGTTATTACGAGCCATTGCCTATACCCGAATGGAAGTGGGATAAACTAGGCATGGATTTCATCACAGGATTGCCCAGGACCTGTTCAGGCTATGACTCGATTTGGGTTGTAGTCGATCGTTTGACGAAGATAGCTCATTTCATTCCAGTAAAGACTACCTACTGGCGATTGCCAAATTGGCTAAGATATACATGACAAAGTTGTATGCTTGCATGGAGTTCGAGGAGTATCATATCGAGATAGAGGAACCCAATTCACCTCAAAGTTACAGGCGGTTGCACGAAACTTTGGGAACCAGACTGGAGTTTAGTACAGCTTTTCATCCACAGATAGATGGACAAACCGAGAGAGTCAACCAGATCTTAGAGGGTATGCTGAGAGCATGCGCTTTGGATTATGGATCAAGTTGGGATGACAATTTGCCGTATGCGGAGTTTTCTTATAACAACGACTACCAAACCGGTTTGAAGATGGCACCTTTCAAGCCTTATGCGGAAGGAGGTGCGAACCCAACTATTGTGGGATGAAGTTGGAGACCGCGATTGTTTGGACCGGATTTGATTAAGAAGTGCGAGCGGAAAGTAAGGTTGATTCGCGATAGGCTCAAGGTAGCCCGGTCGAGACGGAAGAGCTATGCAGATTCAAAAGCGCAAGGAGGCAGAATATGAAGCCGGAGAAAGAGTTTATCTTGAGTATCTCCGCTTGAGGAGTTAAGCGTTTTGGTGTTAAAGGAAAATTAAGCGCCACGTTTTGTGGGACCATACAAAGTTTTGGAGCGCATGGGAGAAGTTGCGTACAAGTTGGAATTACCGAAGGTTTGTCGGTGTTCACGATGTGTTTCATGTTTCTCGATTGAAGAAGTGTCACGCAGAGATGGCGGATATACCCACGAGAATCTTGTGCCACTAGAGGCGATTCGGTTGAATAACGATTTTACCTATGAGGAGAAACCAGTTAAGATTACAGAGTATGCCGGTAAGTCACCCATGACAAGATCATTAAGTTTTGCAAAGTTCGGTGGAGCCACCACAATGAGGAGGAAGCCACACAGAGGCGAGAGGAAGATCTGCTTAAGGACCACCCTCACCTATTTTCTAGCCAACCCGAATCTCGAGGGCGAGATTCATCTTAAGGGGGTAGGCTTGTAACATCCCAAATTTTCAATTTGGAATGTTATACTTAGATCATCATTGCATATCATATTTTTCTTGCATTTTTGGCTCGATCCTAGAAATTCTACACAACTCAAGGACCCACGGAGAGAGTTGGGGATTTCGTTATTTTCATATTTGAGTTTTCTCAAATTTTGAGAATAGGATCATTTGATTTTAATTATTTTATCTTCAATTATTTCTATTACAAAAATATGAGAGAGGGAATAAAATGACTTTCCCAAAATAAAGAAATAATGAGGATTTAATAATGAAATCAAATAAGATTTTATTTTGGAGTTTTTAAGCCATTTTATTTGAATTTAGGAAAAATGTGCGTTTCTCAAAATTGCATTTAGGCCCCAAATAAATGTTCATCTAGTCGGCTTGATTTTAGAAGCGGGAAAATTTATTCGAAATTTTTGAGTCCGTTTAGTATTTCTTTTGTTTGATTTTCTTGAAATTATTAAAAAAACGAACATATGCCGTGCGAAGCGGGACTCATTGCAGCCTTTAAATACCCCCGCCCGACCCACCAACCCCGCTGACCCGTCGCCGCCGTCATTGCGTCGCGCAAGCCATTCGCCGCCACCCGCGCCCTAACCCTAACCCTAGCCCCGATCCGCCGCCTGCCGCCGACTTCGCCGGAGCCGCCGACCCCGCCGCCGAGGTTCGCCGCCGCCTCGTTTTACGTGCCGGTTTTTTTTATAAAAACCGATAGTTTTTTTAGTTTTCGTCGGTTTTTTTTAGTTTCCGTTTTTTATTAGATCGTTTTTTTATTTTTTGTTCGGTTAAATAGCGAGCGTTCGCTGGTTCGTTCGTTTTAACGAATGTGTTCGTCAGATTAGTTCTAGTTAACGAACGTCCGTTTGTTAACCTGTTCGTCGTTTTTCTTTTTCTCGGATTTAATCCGCATTTTTTCTGATCGCGATTTCTGATCCGATTTTCGTTTTAGTATAACTTTTCGTTCGTTTATCGGAATCAGGCGATTCAAGCGCCTGGAGTTTCGTCTCGAAACCCTCTTTCCGAATAACCAACTTAAACAAGTTTTTGCTTCTATAAAATTTGACTTAGATCCAGATTAGTAAAACGGAGCTGTTTTCTTTCGCCATTTGACTTTCGTTGTTTCGTTTGATTTGATTCTTTTTGCAAACCGGAGTTCTTAAGTTGAACTTTCTGGTTAGATCTTTTGTTTGAGTTTTACCTGTGCATTAGATGAGTACTTATTGTATGCTTGTTTGTTTGTCTGCGATAGAATACGGAGTCACGCCTTTGTTACTTCGAGTCACTAGGTTTCGCGGATCATCAGCAAGGCAAGTAACACTTTGATCATACCTTTTCTACTACCTAGTTTTTATGCATTAAATCTATCCTCAACATTTGCATGATTAGGATCTAACTAAATTGTGGGATGGGAAGTAGTTTGAGGTAGTACCTAGTACCTATTTTATTGGGTGAGTGTATCCATGACAGATGTGAGATTGTTAAATTAATGGTTTACTTAAGGTGGCTACTTAAACACACATCTGGGTGGATTGAGGCACCTGGTTTCCATCAGGACTTGCCTGTTTTTCTTCGGACCGCCACCCAGGCTCAAAGGGATCATGAGACTATTCATGCTAGAAACTTCCATGTGCAGCCACATGCTACTATGGGCTCTAGCATAGTTGACTAACTTGTGCGAACTCTTACGGGTAGACTAGCTGATGTAGAGGCTGTAGGTTGGTACGGTCTACCCAAATGTAAGGTGCTAGCGCTTCTGAAAGACTACATCTCGGTCATTCGTTTTTCAAACACCATGTAGTGCGAGAAACCAAACGAAGGAGATCGAGTCTTGTGGGGAAAAGTGCACAAACCTCTGCAGAGTGTATAAACTAATCATGGTTAGCCGTGTCCCCGGTTATGGACATCTTGAGTATCTAGTACTTGGATATCATGTGAATCTCATCATGTTACTCTAATTAATATTGTTGGGTTGTTAATGAGTACTTTTAATTGGGATTGAGGATGCTGCCAACCATTCTCAATGTTCAACAACCACCATGATAGTTAAATAAAATTTATTCCTTTGCAGTAGGGAAAAATTGGCTTTACCCAAAACTGTAACCATAGAGCTTTGCACCAGCCATATATGCATGTAGTATAGGCTTACTCTTTCATTATTCTCTATGTGTTACTTTGCGGCATATTCCATGTCTTGACCCGTTTCGGGCTGCAACGTTTCATGTTGCAGACTTTTTGATTTCTTAGTAAGGTGCTTAGGTCGTGGTTCTATACTCAGTGATGCCGTTGGAGTTGATGGACTCGCTTATTCTTCCAAGCCTTCCGCTGTTATCGTTATTAGATGGCCTTAAGCCATATCTATTTTGTCTAGTTCTCTCTTGAGACATTCGATATAATAAGTGTGTGATTGCTGCTCCGTTATAAATCCTTCGAGTACTGTGTGGTGTCAGCATTACTGATCCAGGGATGACACTTGAGCACGGAGATCGGACTGTTTGAGGTCTGGTCGCTACACCCCTCCAAGAAACAGCCTAAGCGCCGGCGTCAGCGGCGCCGCTCTAAATCCCGCCACAGCAAAAACGGTGATTCCGGAACCGGAGACAATAACACCCCGGACAGCGCCGAAGACAACCCCTGCGGCCGCGATTCAAAGACAGAGGATGGAGAAGCCAGCCCTCATGAGAGAGCGGCAAACAGAGAGGTAGAGGACGATAATTTACATGCCTCCCTCCGAAGACGAGGCAAGCCTCGACGACGACGAATTTGTCGTGCCTGAGGATCCCGTCGAACAAGAGCGTTTCAAACGCAGGCTCATGGCCACGGTGAGCAGCCTCAAGAAAAAACAGCAACATCTTAGAGCTGACCAAGACTTGCTAGCCGACAGATGGACTGATGTCCTCGCGGCCGAGGAGTACGAACTCGAACGCCCCTCCAAGAGCTACCCAAAACGCAGGCTGCTACCTCGATTAGAGGAGGAAGCACCTAGACCTACATCACCAGCGCATGATACGGCCGACCGGCCACCTCGTGGCCTCGATAGAGAGGCCTCTCGGCCCTCCACTCAAGCCGCACCCCGGTGCCGCTCAAAGAATACCAAGGCACGGGGAAATGCGCCAGACCCGCGAGATATATTGGAGGACAGGGCAAGGCAAACAAGATCGATCTATGGATCGTGTAGGCGCCTACCGACACGCGTGTGATAACCGTCATGCGGATATGGTAAATCCGACCGGGCGAACCACAATGAGACAAAGCTCATTTGAGCTACGTCAGCGATATAGCCCAATATCTGAGGCGCCACACACCCACTATGCTTCACAGATGAAGTAATGGATCATCAAATCCCGAGGGTTTCAAACCCGTAAACATTGAATCATACGATGGCTGTGAGACCTGCGGTATGGATCGAGGACTATCTCCTTCATATCCACATGGCCCTTGAGGATGATCTACACGCCATCAAATACCTCCCACTCAAGCTTAAAGGACCAGCTCGGCATTGGCTTAACAGCTTGCCGGCAGAATCAATTGGTTGTTGGGAGGACACGGAAGCCGCATTCCTCGACAACTTCCGGGGCACCTATGTGCGACCACCGGACGATGACCTAAGCCACATAATCCGGCGGCCCGGAGGAATCAGCCGAGCAGTGCGGACACGGTTCCTAACAAAGAAAAATCAAATAGTCGATTGTCCTGGACGCAGAGGCCCTTGCAGCCTTCAAGCATAACATCCGTGACGAGTGGCTGGCCCGGCACCTATGACAGGAAAAGCCGAAATCTATGGCAGCCCTCACGACACTCATGACCCGCTTTTGCGCGGGAGAAGACAGCTGGCTAGCTCATAGTAATAACATGACCAAGATCCCTGGTAATTCAAATACCAAGGACAACATGGGCAGGTCACGTCGCAACAAGCAAAAGCACCGCATTAACATCGATAATGCTGAGGATCTGACGATTAATGCGGATTCGTGAGGCTCTAAACCGGTCGTGGAAAAAGCCATTCAAAAGAAATACTCGGGCCCGTCCAATTTGGACCGAATACTCGATCGCTCATGCGGATACGACACCCCGAGAAACCAGCCAACCACACCAGCGGGATTGTTGGGTGTTCAAGCAGCAGGCAAGTTAAACACGAAAACAATGACAAGGGGCTGCATAGCGATGACGAGGAGGAGCCCCGGCCGCTGAACAATAGGGGACAGAAGGGTTTCCCCCCACAAGTGCGGACGGTGAACATGATATACGCAACCCACATACCCAAAAGGGAGCGGAAGCGTGCACTCAGGGACGTATATGCGTTGGAGCCCGTCGCCCCAAAGTTCAACCCATGATCCTCATGCCCGATCACTTTTGATCGAAGGGACCACCCCACTAGCATCCGCCATGGCAGATTCGCCGATTGGTTTTAGACCCAATCATTGGCCAGTTCACCTCACTAGAGTCCTTATGGAATGGCGGCGGACTGAACTTGCTTTATCGGGATCTGATTGCAAAAATGGGCATAGATCCCTCAAGGATTAAACCCACAAAGACGACCTTTAAAGGCATCATACCAGGTGTAGAGGCCAACTGCGAGCTTAGTTACACTTGAAGTGGTCTTGGATCCCGGATAATTTCGAAGCGAGGAGTTAATCTTCGACATAGTCCCGTTCATGATGGCTATCACGCCCTGCTCGGACGAACCGCATTCGCAAAGTTCAATGCGGTGCCGCACTACGCATACCTCAAGCTCAAGATGCCGGGCCCTCGAGGAGTCATTACGGTCAATGGAAACACCGAATGCTCTCTCCGGACGGAGGAGCATCTGGCTGACCCTCACGGCGGAAGTACAAAGCAGCCTGTCAAGGCAATTCTCCAGTCCGGCCATTAAACGTCCGGACACCGTCAAGCGCGCCCGGAGTCACCCACAACTAGACCGCCTGGCACGTTTCGAGCACGTGTAGCAATGCGGCCCTAACCCCAGCTGTCGGGACCCCGATTCTAAGTCACACCGATCTAGCCTGTAACACCTCATATCACTTTGCGGCCTCATGCACGGTATTCCCACGGGTGTCGCCTTACTATGGCCCGGAATCGTTTGCGCCTTTTGGCTCACGTATATGATAGTGTCACTAGCAACCATATGACAGAGAACCCGGCTGACATGACTAGTCGTGAACCCAAAGTGGCACTAACTTATGGGGACAGGCATACATGAATCAACATCGAGCATGTCGGTCGGCGTGCGAATCCGAGGCGATAGCACTGGGCTAACAGACTCAGGAACCCGGGATGTAGCGAGCTAGGCAGGACTCGGATGTCACCGCGTGACATTTCCCCAATGGGACGGAACCACGAGGCGAAGTGAATCACATGCCGGCCAGCCAAGTGTTACGGAAGCGATAGTCTTTGGGCTAAGCAGGACTCCGGTGAACCGGGCATGTAGCGGACTACTATGGCTCCTGGAAGCACAAGACTACATTTCCCTAAGAGAGACTACCAAGGATAAACAACTAGGTTGTCGGATCCCACACATAGCAATACACATTACACGTCGCATAACATGCAAGTATGTGCTGTACAACATGGCATCACAACATAGCATAAACTCATATAGATAAAGGCCCGGAAGAGCCACATAGCATTAAATACAAACAGGGGTCACATGACCCATAATTGAAACATACAAGCAACAAGCGGAAGCATTACATGTTCGAAAGTCTGAGACATCTACAAATGAAAAGACCGAGAAGCGACTATCTACAAGACCCTCCCAAGGGTACAAGATCGTAGCTGAGGTAACGAGCTACTCGTCGAAGTCCAAGCGGAACCACTAGTAAGACCGAAGTCTCCGCTGCAAAAACGTAAATAAAGCAACGTGAGTACAAAGGTACTCAACAAGACTTACATCAGATCCTATTATACATGCATTTGTATCAAGAAGGTAATGTCGGGTTTAGTTGCAGCAAGCCAGCTTTGACTCTGTGGCTATCCTGTTCTACGACTACCAGAACTTCCTTGAGGTGATATGGAGCACACGAGTCCACTAGTCACCACACAATACACTACTATGGATTCATTCCCGTCTCGATACGAGAAGGCCATCCATAGCACTCACACTTGTCTTGAGAATTTTATAGTATACACTTCAAGTTGTCTATGTACCTCGTAAGCATCCAAGAAGTCCATAACCGCGGACCCGGCTATTCGAATAGATCATGTTAACCCTGCAGGGGTGTACTTCTTCACACACGCTCTCGCCACTTACCGCCATGTACACGTCATGTATCTCGGCAACCTTCAAGCGGAAGCTTTGGCGAGGGTGTCGGCCACGACACGACTAACAACACAAGACTCTAGCCGGGTTTATCGCCTATTAGGGTTCCATCCGCAAGGAGATCCGGCCGGGTGTCGCTCACGGCCCCAAACGATGTGTGCGGGGTTCCCAAGCCCACCTCGCCGGATGGATCTACGATTGGTACATCGTGCCACTTGTGCCTAGTCATCCCAAGCCCACCTGGCGGGTGCCACTTGGTAGACTACTAACACTACCTACAAACACCGAGAAACTAGTTGCGACTCTGGGCCAGAGATCAAGTTGGTTAATAAGTCGAGAGGAATTGATTCTAGGAACCCAATGTGTGGTAGTATCGAGTCATTGGACAACAAACATAGAACTTCGATTAAGGGCGGTTCCAGTGAGACAACCCACCATGTACTCCTACATGGCCTCTCACCGCTACCTTTACCAAATCGTGTTCACACATTTCACTCTCAGCATCAGAACATAGAACTATACTCCAATTCATTCCCAATGAATCAGACCCAACACAACTCTAAGCAATAGCAGGCATAGCATGGTAGGAACACAACATGGCTCAATCAACTCCTACACATGCTAGTGGGTTTCAACTATTTACTGTGGCAATGAGAGGTCATGCAGACGAATGGGTTCAACTACCGCAGCACAAAGTAGCAGATGATTCGTTGTTGTCCTAATGCAATAACTGAGAGCAGGAGCGAAAGAGTAGGATTATATCGGAATGAACAAGGGGGTTTTCTTGCCTGGTAGATCAACAGGGGGGCATTGCTTCACGCATGTGTACTCTGGAACGGACTCCGGAGCAGGACCTATCGAGAAGGAACGATGCCGGCAATCAATACACAAGCATATGCAACAATATGATGGATGAACATGGCATGTAGATGTGATGCTGTTTGAGCTAATGCAGCTAGAGTTCATTTGGTTGAAGTCCATTGGAACCAAAGATTCAAATGCATTTCCAAAGTAACTCTTTATAAAAGCCATATATATGTTTTCACCTATACAGCAGTTTTAGGTTGGTTTGTCATGTATGTAACTGGTACAGATGGATAGATTGAATTTTTCTGATAATTTTTCATATATAAAATATTTCAATCTGAGCTACGGTTGAATTACTATGATTTTTTGAAGTTTGAAACATTTCTGGAATTTCCTGATTAAATTAAATCCAGAAATTATATTATTGCGCCGGCATGACGTCAACACGATGTCAGCGGGTCAACGGCGCTGACCAGGTCAAACCTGACTTGTGGGGTCCACACGTCAGTGTCACGGTTAGTTAACAGAGGGGTTTTTCTGATCTAATTAGGATTAGTGGGCGCGGGGCCCATTGTCAGTGTCAGGGGGGTTAGCAAAATGGTGATTAGCCTTAAGCTAATCACTGGCGGTCGAACCCGCACGTCGAGCCAGCGAGGTCATCGTCGGCGACCTCGGGGCCAGCGGCGTCGCGTTCTGAGCCACGGGCGGCGGCTAAGGGCACCGGACGAAGCCCGTGCTCTCCGCATCCAAAGAAAGCGAAAGGAGGAGAAGGGGTGGCGGAGCTCGCCGGAAGCGGAGCTTCGAAGCGGCGCCGAGGCACGACTTGAGCAGGGAGCGGCGGCAGGGCAGCGAGGTTGCGAGAGGGCATCTCGGCCTCCTGGCGTCACCAGAGCACGGTGACGTGGCAGGCGGCTGGCAGGCTCAGCCACGGTGGCGCCATGGCCGGCGGCGATGAGGTCTCGGGCGCGGCAGTTGAGCTAGCTAGGTGGGGAAAACTAGCACGGGGAGGAGGGGGAAATGAAGTAGAGATCACAGCGGATCCAGCGGCGGGGTCGACGAGCTCGGGGAAGCACTGGTGCGGCCGGAGCGTCGTCGGCGATCTCGAGCAGCCGGTGACGAAGACGATGGCGATGGCGGCGTTCCAGGGCCTCCAGCGTTGCGTGGCTCGGCGGAGAGGTAGCGTACGGCGCCAAGCTTGCTGCACACGGAGAGAGGGTGAGGGGGAGGCGGTGGCTGCGGCTACGGCGTGCGGCGGCGACGACAGCGCTCGGCCATTTGCGCGAGAGAGCTCGGGAGAGGAGGGGAGGCCACGAGAGAGAGAGAGAGAGAAAGAGAGAGAGAGAGGTGCGGGGCGGCGCATGGCGTCGCGCGGTGCTTCCAGGTGATGAGGGAGGGGCCAGGCAGGCAGGTGGTGTGGCGGCACGGCCGTGCGCGCGCGCCGGTCACACACCTGGCCGACTGGCGCCAGGAGGACGACGACGCTGGTGGGCTGGCCGATCGCCGGCCAGCCAAGACAAAGAATAGGCTGCCCAGAGAGGTAGGCGCCAGGTAGGGGTTTTGTTCATTTTGTTTTCATTCTATTTTCTGACATTTGTTTCTGATTTAGTAAAAATACTAAACCATTTAATTTTCTTATGCCAATTTTTGTAGGAGCTATTATATTATTCCAGAGCTCCTCAACAACTAGCATAATTTCTGGACATATATTATATATATAACATGTATATATCCAAGGCAAAATAATTACTGGATTAATCCAAATGCCGAAAATAAATACTTATGAGCTCTTAAAAATATTGGTTTGATTTCTATCTCTGTCCAATATTTTTAGAGGGCAACATGAGCATTTTTTGGACCCTTTTGGAGAAATTTTTACTTGGGTCATTTGAAAAAAAGTGGTTCTGAGGTTTCACAAATCCTCATTTCAAACTTAAATGGAATTTAAACATGATGCACACATGTCTAGCTAGCCTTGAGCATACCAGAACTAGGGATGTGACAACTCGCCCCCACTTGAAAGAATCTCGTCCCGAGATTCAGGGGTCGATGTAAAGAAGGTGGGGTACTCCAGTCGAAGACGATCTTCTCACTCCCAAGTAGCTTCTCTCTCGGAATGATGAGACCACTGAACCTTGAGAAACTTGATGTTCTGACGTCGAGTGACTCGCTCTGCTTGATCAAGAATGCGAACCAGGTACTCTCGATATGTGAGGTTATCTTGGAGATTAAGCGTTTCGTGGTCCACTCCGCGGATAGGATCCGAGAAGCAACACCTGAGTTGAGAGACGTGGAAGACATCATGAACTCGAGAAAGATGTGGGGGTAGTTCTAATTGGTAGGCAACCTCTCCTCGTTTAGCGAGAATGCGAAAGGGACCAATGTAACGAGGAGCCAACTTGCCCTTGATACCGAAATGATGGGTACCCTTTAGAGGAGTAACCCGAAGGTAAGCCTTGTCGCCAACTTCATAAGCCACTTCCTTATGACGACGATCATACTGGCTCTTTTGACGAGATTAGGCTGTTTTCAAATTCTCACGAATGATGCGAACTTGCTCTTCTGCCTCCTGGATCATGTCCGGTCCAAAGAATTGTCTTTCACCGGTTTCTGACCAGTTCAAGGGTGTTCGACATCTTCGTCCATAGAATCTCAAAAGGAGCTTTCTTGAGACTGGATTGATAGCTGTTGTATAAGCAAACTCGGCGAAAGGAAGGCATTCCTCCCAATCTATACCGAATGAGATAACGCAAGCTCTAAGCATGTCTTCGAGAATTTGGTTGACCCTTTCCACCTGACCACTCGACTGAGGGTGGAAAGCGCATCTTGAAGGAAAGATGGGTTCCCATGGCAGTTTGGAAACTCTCCCGAAATGAGAAGTGAAAAGACTGCCACGGTCTGAATTGATCTCTAGTGGAACACCATGAAGGGATACTATTAGAAATATATAAGTCGGCGGTGACTAGCGGTGATACTCTCTCGAGCGAGGAAGGAAGTGAGCCACTTTGGAAAGACGATCAATCGACTACGAAGATAGCATTATTCCCTCTCTTGGTCTTGGGAAAGCGGTGATGAAGTCCATACCAACTTTATCCCATTTCCATTTAGGAATAGCTAAAAGGTGAAGAGTGCCGGCCAGGCCTTTGATGCTCTGCCTTAACATGACGACAAACATCACAATTGGCAGCGAAGTCGGCGATTTCTCTCTTCATCCTAGTCCACCGTAACCTCGACGTGGGTCTGATACATCTTAGTACTACCGGGATGAATCGTGAGAGGGATTCATGCGCCTCCTTAAGAATCAATTGTCGAAGATGTTGCTTCTTGGGGACCACCAGACGGTTCCCAAAGAAAAGCGACACCTCGATTATCTATAGAGAAACTACCAGCAATACCCTTGGCAATGTTTCTCTTGATCCGGTAATCCCGTATCATGCTTCGGGCTTCTATGATATGATCCACAAGAGTAGGTTTCGCTACCAAGGTAGAAAGGAATCCGTGAGGAGCAATGTGAAGGTTAAGCTTACGAGAATTCCTCATGGAGAAGTGGTTGACCTGCCGCAACATGAGATTGTTGCAATAGGATTTACGACTTAGCGCATCGGCCATGACATTGGCTTTGCACAGGGGTGTAGGTAATCCCTAGATCATAATCTGAGATCAACTCCAACCATCGTCTTTGCCTAAGGTTCAAATCTGGTTGGGTGAAGATATACTTGAGACTCGTGATCGGTGTAGATCTCGCAACGTTTACCAAGAAGGTAATGTCGCTAGGTCTTGAGTGCATAGACTACGGTGCAAGCTCTAGATCATGTGTAGGATAATTCTCCTCATGTGGATGCAACTGCCGAGATGCATAGGCAATCACATGACGATCTTGCATAAGAATGCAACCTAGTCCCTGTCGTGAGGCGTCGCAATAGATAACAAAGTCCTTCGTGAAATCCGGTGGCACAAGTATGGGAGCAGAAGTCAGGCGTCTTTTCGGGTTCTCGAAAACTGTACTCACACCGGTGGGGACCACTCGAACTTTTATCTTTCTTGAGAAGTTCCGTGAGGGGTTTAGCTACTTTGGAGAAGTTTTCAACAAAGCGGCGACAATAGCTGGCTAGACCAAGGAAACTCCTAACTTGTTTAACGGTTTCAGGTGGATTCCAATCGAGAACGGCCTTAACTCTCTCGGGATTGACTGCAATGCCCTTACCAGAGATTACTTGGCCTAGGTAGGTCACTTATGGCAACCAAAATTCACACTTGGAGAACTTGGCATAAAGGCGGTGCTCTCTGAGTTTTTCTAGCACAAGTCTAAGATGTTCGGCATGCTCTTCCTCGTTCTTCGAGTAGATAAGGATATCATCGAGGTAAACCACGACGAACTTATCTAGGTACTCCATGAAGATCGAGTTCATCAAGCGGGAGAAGGTAGCTAGAGCATTGGTTAGACCAAAGGACATGACGGTGTACTCGTACTGGCCATAACGAGTGACAAAGGCTGTCTTGGGGATGTCCCCGTTTCTGATCTTGATTTGGTGGTATCCTAACCTCAAATCCATCTTGGAAAAAGGCGAGGATCCAGCGAGCTGATCATACAGATCGTTGATCTTGGGAAGCGGATATTTGTTCTTTATCATAACCAAATTAACGGGACGATAATCTACAACCATCCGGTCCATACCATCCTTCTTCTTGACAAAGAGGACGGGGCAAGCCCAAGGATAAGAACTAGGACGGATGAATCCCTTTTGCAAGGACTCATCAAGTTGTTTCTTAAGCTCAGCTAGTTCTAAGGGTGCCATCTTGTAAGGTCTCCTAGAAATTGGGGCGGTTCCTGGGATAAGATCTATGACGAACTCTACATCTCTGTCAGGTGGAACACCTGGCAGTTCCTCTGAAAGACATCCGAAAAGTCACGGACTCTTTGGGATATCTTCAAGGTGCGGAAGAGGGCTGGCATTAAGAGAATAGAGCTGATGCTTTGCAACTCTAGTGGAGACAGTGACTATCTTGCCGGAGGGGTGTGTGAGCTGAGCAGACACTGGTGTAACAATCAATCTTGGCATGATGAGTCATCATCCATCCATACCCAAGATGATGTTAATATCCAAGACTTGAGGGCTATAAGTGAGGCAAGGAATACAAGTCTGTCAACAAGGATTTCGTTACCATGGCTTACACAAGAAGTTTGCCATTTGGATCCGTGGAGTTTGAATGAGTAGCGGGAGGGCATATCACAAAATGACATGTCGTGCAAGTGGGCATAGCTTTCAGAAATGAAGGAATGAGATGCTCCGATGTCGAACAGAACCCGATCTTTGGATGACAGTTGACAAGGAGTGTACCAAGAACGACATACGGATCATCATGATCGTCTTTAGCTGAGACGTGATGCACACGTCCATGTTCAGTGGGAGCTGACTTGACACTGATCATCTTGCGTGATGGCTTACTCCCGCGGCCAACAGACTTCTCGGGCTGGGGTGGAGCAACTCTGATGCGAGTGCAAATCTGAGGCAATGTGGCCTGGCTCTCCACACTTGTAACAAATCTTGGAGGTAGGACATGGACCCGCATTGGCGGTGGTCCACCAATAGGCACAGGTGGAGCATACTTCTTTGAAGCTGGATGAGGTGCCACATAAGATGGCCTTGGTGTGTAGCCGGGTGGAAGAGCAGAGTTCGAACCCAAATCCGGCGCTCGAGAACTAGAACCGGAGGAAGAAACCAAATCACGGGTGTGCTTACGAGACTCCTCGTAAGTGAGCTGAAACTGTCTTTGCGTTAATGGCCTTGTTCACAAAAGCACGGAATGTATTGCAATGGTGCAAGTGGAGATCACGACGCAACTTGGGGTTGAGACCCTTCCGGAACCTAGCCTGCTTCTTAGCGTCCGTGGACACCTCTTCTGAAGCATAGCGGGCAAGGTTCTCAAACTCTCTGCTGTAAGCATCAACAGCCATCTTACCCCGGGTGAAACTACAGAACTCTTCTCTCTTGCGATCGATGAGGGCTTCGTGAATGTGATGCTCGCGAAAAGCCTCGATGAAATCTCTCCGGTAGGAATCGACCAGTTGGAAGCATAGCCTCATAGTTACGCCACCAAAGACTAGCGGGACCTTCCGGATGGTATGTGGCATAGGTGACCTTGTCATTTTCAGCTACGTTCGCGAGCAGAGCTTGTGTGTGATGCTCGGAGCCGATCATACGCATCGAGTGGCTCAATGGAATGATGAAAGGTGGGTGGGTGCAAGCGAATGAAGTCATGAAGGGTCACCGATCCTTTGAAGCCCGATGTCGCGGTGTTCTCCTCGATACGTGCCAACAAGCGGTTAGACTCACGCTTGTTTCTCTCCATCTCTAACATGAACTCTGCCAGCGAAGGTGGGTCGGAGGATCCTCATCCCTACCATCTCCATGGTTACGGCTACGAGCAATGTAACTTCGCTTATCTGATGACATCACGAGAAAGCGAAACCAAGGGCGGAATCAGCATCAACTATAAGCTATAGATTGTAGGACAAGGAAATTAGTATCTCTCGGACTCCTAGGGCAATTTCGGCATAACGGCGATAAAATGCTCGAGAATAAGACATCCTGCTAATTTGGTGTAGTAATCATCACTCTAGGTTATGGAATAATACTAAACAGACTGCACCGGAAGTAATCGAAAACTGGGGTATGACTCTGATCATCCAATCCTATGGGACTACGGAGTATTAACACGTGATCCTCGATAGGCGGAAGGGAAAGCCTAGTTCCTTAACCCCGTAGGAAAGGTAGGATGACTCAGATCAGAAGGCCATGAGATATAAGGAGTAAAAAGAGCCTTACGTTCCTTCCCACAATCAATTCCCTTACATAACTAAAGAATTTCTAGACTCAACTTCGACCAGGTTGGCTTCAGAATCCTCTGATGATCGAACTCTGGTACCAAAGCTGTCGGGACCCCGATTCTAAGTCACACCGATCTAGCCTGTAACACCTCATATCACTTTGCGGCCTCACGCACGGTATTCCCACGGGTGTCGCCTTACCATGGCCCGGGACCATTTGCGCCTTTTGGCTCACGTATATGATAGTGTCACTAGCAACCATATGACAGAGAACCCGAGCTGACATGACTAGTCGTGAACTCAAAGTGGCACTAACTTATGGGGACAGGCATACATGAATCAACATCGAGCATGTCGGTCAGCAGCGTGCGAATCCGGGCGAGTAACTGGCTAACAGGACTCAGGAACCCGGGCTGTAGCAGGCTAGGAAGGACTCCGGATGTCACCGCGTGACATTTCCCGAAGAGACGGAACCACGAGCGAAGTGAATCACATGCCGCCGATCAAGTGTTACGGAGCGGTAGTCTTTGGGCTAGCAGGACTCCGGTGAACCGGGCTGTAGCGGACTACTCTGGCTCCTGGAAGCACAAGACTACATTTCTCCATAAGAGAGACTACCAAGGATAAACAACTAGGTTGTTGGATCCCACACATAGCAATACACATTACACGTACGCATAACATGCAAGTATGTGCTGTACAACATGGCATCACAACATAACGCAAAATCATATAGATAAAGGCCCAGAAGAGCCACATAGCATTAAATACAAACAGGGGTCACATGACCCATAATTCAGAGCATACAAGCAACAAGCGGAAGCATTACATGTCTGAGTACAGACATCTACAAATGAAAAGACTGAGAAGCTTGACTATCTACAAGACCCTCCCAAGGGTACAAGATCGTAGCTGAGGTAACGAGCTACTCGTCGAAGTCCAAGCGAAACCACTAGTAAGACCGAAGTCTCCGCTGCAAAAACATAAATAAAGCAACGTGAGTACAAAGGTACTCAAAGAAGACTTACATCGGATCCTATTATACATGCATTTGTATCAAGAAGGTAATGTGGGGTTTAGTTGCAGCAAGCCGAGCTTTGACTCTGTGGCTATCACATTCTCGACTACCGGAACTTCCTTGAGGTGATATAGGCGCTGCAGGTCCACTAGTCACCACACAATACACTACTATGGATTCATTCCCGTCTCGATACGAGAAGGCCATCCATAGCACTCACACTTGTCTTGAGAATTTTATAGTATACACTTCAAGTTGTCTATGTACTACGTAAGCATCCAAGAAGTCCATAACCGCGGACCCGGCTATTCGAATAGATCATGTTAACCCTGCAGGGGTGTACTTCTTCACACACGCTCTCGCCACTTACCGCCATGTACACGTCATGTATCTCGGCAACCTTCAAGCGGAAGCTTGGCGAGGGTGTCGGCCACGACCTGACTAACCACACAAGACTCTAGCCCAGGTTTATCGCCTATTCGGGTTCCATCCGCAAGGAGATCCGGCCGGGGTGTCGCTCACGGCCCCAAACGATGTGTGCAGGGTTCCCAAGCCCACCTCGCCGGATGGATCTACGCTTGGTACACCGTGCCACTTGTGCCTAGTCTGTCCCAAGCCCACCTGGTCGGGTGCCACTTGGTAGACTACTAACACTACCTACAAACACCGAAACTAGTTGCGACTCTGGCCGAGAGATCAAGTTGGTTAATAAGTCGAGAGGGGTCGAGTTACGGAACCCAATGTGTGGTAGTATCGAGTCATTGGACAACATACATAGAACTTCGCTTAAGGGGCGGTTCCAATGAGACAACCCACCATGTACTCCTACATGGCATATCTCCGCTTCCTTTACCAAATCGTGTCCACACATTTGACTCTCAAAGATCGTAACATAGAATCATGTACTCCAATTCATTCCCAATGAATCAGACCCGACACAACTCTAAGCAATAGCAGGCATAGCATGGTAGGAACACAACATGGCTCAATCAACTCCTACACATGCTAGTGGGTTTCAACTATTTCTTGTGGCAATGACAGTCATGCGAGAGGAATGGGTTCAACTACCGCATGCACAAAGTAGCAGATGATTCGTTGTTGTCCTAATGCAATAACCGAGAGTAGGAGCGAAAGAGTAGGATTATATCGGAATGAACAAGGGGTTTGCTTGCTGGTAGATCAACAGGGGGACAACGCTTCACGACAATTACTGGAGCGGACTCGGGCGGGACCTATCAAGAAGGAACGATGCCGGCAATCAATACACAAGCGTATGCAACAATATGATGCATGAACATGGCATGTAGATGTGATGCTGTTTGAGCTAATGCAACTAGAGTTCATTTGGTTGAAGTCCATTTGAACCAAAGATTCAAATGCATTTGCAAAGTAACTCTTTATAAAAGCCATATATATGTTTTCACCTATACAGCAGGTTTAGGTTGGTTTATCATGCATGAAACTGGTACAGATGGATAGATTGAATTTTTCTGATAATTTTTCATATATAAAATATTTCAATCTGAGCTACGGTTGAATTACTATGATTTTTTGAAATTTGAAACATTTCTGGAATTTCCTGATTAAATTAACCAGAAATTATATTATTGTGCCAGCATGACGTCAGCACGACATCAGCAGGTCAAACGGCGCTGACCAGGGTCAAACCTGACGTGTGGGGTCCACACGTCAGTGACTCAGTTAGTTAACATAGGGGGTTTATTTGGTCTAATTAGGATTAGTGGGCGCCGGGCCCACGGTCAGTGTTAGGGGTGGTTAGCAAAATGGTGATTAGCCTTAAGCTAATCACCTGGCAGGTCGGGCCCGCACGTCAGGCCGGCGAGGTCATCGTCGGCGACCTCAGGACGCGGCGGCGTCCGCGTTACAGGCCACGGGGGCGGCGGCTAAGGGCACCGGGACGAAGCCCGTGCTCTCCCGCATCCAGCGGAGCAGAAAGGAGGAGAAGGGGTGGCCGGAGCTCGCCGGAGCGGAGCTCGGGGCGGCGGCCGAGGCACGACTTCGAACGGGAGCGAGCGACGGGGCACGACAGGGGTTGCGGAGGGCATCTACAGCCTCCTGGCATCACCAGGAGCACAGTGAGGCGCGCGGGAGCGGCTGGCTTGGGCTCTGGCCACGGTGGCGCCATGGCCGGCGGCGATGAGGTCTCGGGCACGGCAGCTGAGCTAGCTAGGCGGGGCAAACTAACACGGGGAGGAGGGGGAAATGAAGTAGAGCTCACGGCGGATCCAGCGGCGGGGTCGACGAGCTCGGGGAAGCACTGGTGCGGCCGGAGCATCGTCGGCGATCTCGGGCAGCCGGTGACGAAGACGATGGTGATGGCGGCGTTCCAGGGCCTCCCGTGTTGCGTGGCTCGACGGAGAGGTAGCAGACGGCGGTGCAAAGCTTACAGACACGGAGAGAGGGCGAGGGGGAGGCGGTGGCTGCGGCTACGGCGTGCGGCGGCGACGGCAGCGCTAATCCATTTGCGCGAGAGAGCGAGGGAGAGGAGGGGAGGCCACGAGAGAGAGAGAGAGAGAGAGAGAGAGAGGTGCGGGGCGGCGTGTGGCGTCGCGCGGTGCTTCCAGGTGATGAGGGAGGGGCCAGGCAGGCAGGTGGCGTGGCGGCATGGCCGTCTTGTAGCGCCTTGATCACACGCCTGGCCGACCGGGCGCCAGGAGGACGACGACGCTGGTGGGTGGGCTGGCCCTCTTGGGCAGCCAGACGCCTGATAATAGGCTGCCCAAAGAGGTACGCACCAGGTAGGGCTTTTGTTCATTTTGTTTTCTTTCTATTTTTTGACATTTGTTTCTGATTTAGTAAAAATACTAAGCCATTTAATTTTCTTATGCCAATTTTTGTAGGAGCTATTTATATTATTCCAGAGCTCCTCAACAACTAGCATAATTTCTGGACATATATTATATATATAACATGTATATATCCAAGGCAAAATAATTCTTTGGATTAATCCAAATGCCCAAAATAAATACTTATGAGCTCTTAAAATTTTGGTTTGATTTCTATCTCTGTCCAATATTTTTAGAGGGCAACATGAGCATTTTGTTGGACCCTTTTGGAGAAATTTTTACTTGGGTCATTTCAAAAAAAAAGTGGTTCTGAGGTTTCACAAATCCTCATTTCAAACTTAAATGGAATTTAAACATGATGCACACATGTCTAGCTAGCCTTGAGCATACCAGAACTAGGGATGTGACACCAGCCCTCGCAAAATTGCGAAACCAGTACTGCGCGTACATAACTATGCTCTGGAAATACCATGGGCATAGGGGGAGGGACACGACCACGACACGCCCAAATACGGCTCAACCGCACAAGGGGCTCCCGACTTTGTCATTCCTTTTTTTTCTTTCTTTCTTACTTTCAGGACTCCACTTTCCGGAAGGCTTGTCCGGCAGCATAATCGCCGAACACACGATGCAACAGCCAAGGAGGCGTAGCTCGTCGAGTGTCCAGGTGGTCTCTATAACGAGCAGTATACTTGTTTCACATATAACCCCGCAGCTTGCCCCTGGAGGGGGGACATGTTAAATAGTCCCATCCCTTGCTTATCGCACTATTTGTATCATTCTGCTCTTACCGCAGACTTTTTGAATAAACAATGCATAACTTTTGTATCTTATTGCATTATCTTTTTTATATATAAAAATATGTTCAGTTATGACATTATGCAACCGTACACTTTGGTACGGCTAATACACCAGGGGCTTACGCACCCTAGAATATGGTGTGAGAAGTCCGAACACTCTCATGAGTGCGGCACCCCGAACTTGTAGCATTATATGCATCGGCTACGAATCATGTCTTGGGTCAATAGTTGGGTTTGCCCGGCTCCCATGTTTTGGTACCTTACGTTCCGTTATATCGGCTAAGGTAGCACTGGGAGAACCACTGCGATTGTCCCAGGTTGAGCCGGGCTGAGCACCTCGATGGAGAAAGCTAAAACTGACCCGTCATGATAGGGCGAGAGCTGGTCATTTGTTAGAGAGGTTTTCGAGTCCCTAAAGACTTATGCCGCTTAGAGCGAGGAGTCGGCTTTGTCTGGCCTAGGCGTGGATAGCGCCCCGAACTCGGTCTTCCGAATACTAGGGGCTTCGCCGAAATTTAAAATTATAGAATTCTATGGCTAAGTGAGAGTGTTCAAGCATTATAGTCCGATTGCCTTCTTTGTTGTGTTGAGCGCCTCCCTTGAAGGACCCAATCATGGGAGAAAGAGCGCTCAATTTATCCCGAACACCCCAGCACTCGCGGCATGGGGGCAGAAGCCGACGACTCGCCGTCTCTCAATTTTGATAAACGACCTCACAGAAGGTAATATTTTAAATTCAAAAGCGTTGCTTAGCGCATATGAAACAAGTTTTCAGCGTACAGGAAAAAAAATTACATCTTTGGAGCATTCATCCACGATATGGCGGGCACCCTTCAGGACGCCCTCGTAATACATCTCGGGCTTGCGATGCTCCTTCCCCGGCGGTGGTCCGTCCGTCACAAGCTTCTCAGCATCCATCTTGCCCCAGTGCACTTTAGCACGGGCAAGGCCCTGAGCACCTTCGATGCATACGGAAGCGATTGATGACTTCAAGCCTTGGACAGCATCCACCACCGCCTTACCAGCCCCAGTAGCTTCCGAGCATGGCTTCCCGGGCCACAGCGGACCGAGACCCTTCATGGCCTGTTCGGCTACCTTATGGAGCTCGACTAGCTGCTTGATTTGGTCGCTCAAAGACGGTGTCCGCCTCAAAGACATCTTGAGACCAGAACACCTTCTCCGTCGAGCTTCCCTCCTCGGCTCGGTAGAATGCGGCTGCGTCGGACACACTCCGGGGAAGATCTGCGAATGCTCCTGGAGAGCTCCGGACTCGGGTAAGTAACAAGTAATTCACTTTCGCGTGCTTGCTTTGCATAAAGAATGCCTTACCCGCCGCTATCTTCTTCATCGCCTCAATTTCCTGGAGGGCTCTTTGGGCTTCGGCCTTGGCAGATTTGGCGCTCTCAAGCGCCGAGGCGAGCTCGGACTCTCGAGTCTTCGAGTCACGCTCCAAACTCTCGTGTTTTTCCACGAGAGCCTGGAGCTCTTGCTGCACCGCCGCCACCAGCGCCTCCTGCTTCTCTCGCTCGGTGCGCTCCACGGCCGCATTGTTTTCGGCCTTGGGCCAGGCGCTTCCTTCAAGGTCGCCACCTCGTTCGTGGCCCCTGCATACCCACGTTGATCCTGTCATTTTTTTGCAACCACATTTTATATATATACTTACATAAGGTATTACTTACCTTCCTTGTCCTCGAGCTGCTTCTTGGCAAGGCCGAGCTCATCCTCGGACAGCTCGAGGCTCTGCTTCAATACATTGACCTCCATGATCGGTCTGGCAGAGGTCAAGACAACCTGCATTCCCATATTGACACACTTATGTTAGACTCCTGCATATATCTTTTTGATCCTCGGTTTGGCTTTTCTTTCCGAACACCAAACTGAGCATCGAAAACTCTTGTCTATGCGGTAATATTTTTACATATTTTAAATACGTACCTCAAAGCCTGTTAGGAGGCTGGCACAGGCTTCGGTCAGCCCGCTCTTGGCGGACTGAACCTTCTGGATCACCGCAATCATAATAGTATGGTGCTCCTCATCGATGGAGGCGCCGTTAAGCACCTCCAGCAGATTATCCGGTGCCTCCGGTTAGACGAAGGTCACCGGCGTCGTAGGCTTGCCCTTCTTAGTAGGGGGCCGCCTGCCGGATGCCGGAACCGTTGAAGGTTCCGGTGCGGTGTCCGGCCTAGGGCCGGACTTAGAGCCCTTAGGGGTTTTATCCGCTTTTCGCCTGGAGTCCGGGAGGTCGCCTTGCAGCGCCTCCAGGACCATCTCCTCCTGGCTTGGCCCCTTTTGGGATGCCACCTCGTTGTCATCCACAGCGCGAGAAGAGGAGGCGGTCGGAAGTGAAGTGTTGTTCACATCCGACGGACCCAGGGAACCGCTCGACGAAGCGTCGAGCCCGGCCTTGGGCAGACTGCATGATTATATCCGACGTCAGAAGGTACTGTGCAGCAAAGGAATGCCATGAGTTATTCTGGTATCCGGAGACTTACGATTTCGCTAGGGGCTTGGCCCTAGGTGGCCACTCTTCTTCGCCGTCGTCGGCGTTGGTGGAGTAGTCCGGAGGGAGGGTCCTTCCCTTCTTGGACCCTCCGGCCTCCCCAGTTGGGGCGGCCTTCCTTTTCTTCTCTCCCCCCGCTGGGGGGGGGGGGAGACCTCTTTTTTATCCTCCCCGTCTTCACGGGAGGAGTCTGCCTCGGAGTCATCGGACGATGAGTCCGGCTCCACCTGGCGCCGGGAACTCTTTCGAGTTCCCGTGGCCTGCTTCTTGGCCTTCTTCTCTGGCACCGTGTAAGGTGCCGGGGCCAGCATCCCTGTCAAGTGGGCATCCGCTGGTTCTTCTGGCAAGGGAGCCGGACATTCAGTCTGCCCGGACGTCCTCTGCCAATCCTGTCAAAGGTAAGGGAGTTTAGATCCCGCATAGAGTCAAACTATGAAAACAAGTGTCCTGTAAAGGGCAAAATAACTTACCGCGTTGGCTTGATGCTGCGCGCTGAATCCGCGATCCTCGGTAGCGGATGCGGGAGCCTCGGCGCCCTTGAACAGCACCTTCCAGGCATCTTAAATGCGTAGTGTCGAAGAGCCTGCTTTCGAAATTTGGTGATGCGCGGATCAAACTCCCACAAGCTAAAAGCTCGTTCTTTGCACGGGAGGATCCGGCGGATGAGCACGACTGGACTACATTGTGAGTTTGAGCTTCTTGCTCACTGTGTCTTGGACGCAGGATTGGAGTCCCCCACTCTTCCAATTACTCCCATGACAGCCCATCTCTTTCCAGGAGGTGAGCCTTGTAGGGAAGCTAGATCGGAATTGGGGCGCTGCCCATTTAAGGGTCACACGGCTCGGTGATGTAGAACCACCCGATTGCCACCCTTTATGGTCTCCACGAAGGAGCCCTCGAGCCATGTAACGTTGGGCATCTTGCCCACCATGGCGCCTCCGCACTCCGCTTGTTGGCCGCCCACAACCTTCGGCTTGACACAGAAGGTCTTCAGCCATAAGCCGGAGTGGGGCTTGATGTAGAGGAAAGCCTTGCACACGACGATAAACGCCGAGATGTTGAGGACGAAGTTTGGGGCCAGATCGTGGAAGTCCAGGCCGTAGTAGAACATGAGCCGCCGGACAAATGGGTGAAGTGGAAAACCTAGTCCGCGAAGGAAGTGGGTGAGAAACACCACCCTCTCATGGGGCCTGGGGGTGGGGATGAGCTGCCCCTTGTCGGGAAGCCGGTGCGCGATGTCATTAGACAAGTATCCGGCCTTCCTCATCTTCTTGATGTGTCCCTCCGTGACGGAGGAAACCATCCACTTGCCTCCCGCGCCGGACATGGCTGGAGAAGGTCGAGGTGAGATGTGCGGACTTGGGCGCTGGAGCTCAAGTGCGCGAAAATGGATAAGCAAAGGAGGAAGAAGGCATAGATGGAAAGGGTGGATCCTTATCCCCTTATATGGGCGGACGAAACTATGCGCCCCCACCAGCCAGGTAAAACTCGCTTATCTCCCAAGCGCCGTAAATTAATGGCACGGTTGGGTTACCCACGTCCGTATTGATGAGAATCCCGGAATAAGAGGACACGATCTCTGCTTCAACAAGACGTGCCGAGGAAACCGCCTCGCTAGGTGCGCTGGGGTGGGACAGTAAAAATGAATAAAGGCTTGGCCGTGGTGTGATAACACGCTACGGAATACGTCAGCATATTGGATTTGTGTAAATATTATTCTCTCTATGGTGTTATGTGGAAATTATTTTGTAGAGCCGGACACTATCCTTGTGTTCAAATCTTCTATGAAGTATTCGGAGGAGGAACCCGCCTTGCAATGCCGAAGACAAAGCTAGCGCCCGGACTCGTCGTAAATCATTGAAGCCCTGGTTCAGGGCTCTTGAGGGAGTTACGGATTAGGGGTGTCCGGATGGCCGGACTCCTGGACTATGAAGATACAAGATTGAAGACTTCGTCCCGTGTCTGGATGGGACTTTCCTTGGTGTGGAAGGCAAGCTTGGCGATACGGATATGTAGATCTCCTTCCATTGTAACCGACTCTGTGTAACCCTAGCCCTCTCCGGTGTCTATATAAACCGGAGGGTTTTAGTCCGTAGGACGAACAACAATCATACCATAGGCTAGCTTCTAGGGTTTAGCCTCTCCGATCTCGTGGTAGATCTACTCTTGTACTACCCATATCATCAATATTAATCAAGCAGGAGTAGGGTTTTACCTCCATCGAGAGGGCCCGAACCTGGGTAAAAACATCGTGTCCCTTGTCTCTTGTTACCATCCGCCTAGACGCACAGTTCAGGACCCCCTACCCGAGATCCGCCGGTTTTGACACCGACAGGGGGGAATCCTACTCCCGGTGGGAGTAGGACTCCTCCTAGGGCGCGCCATAGAGAGGGTCGGCCCTCCCCCTCCTCCACTCCTTTATATACGGGGGCAGGGGGGCACCCCATAGACAGAACAATTGATCGTTTGATCTTTTAGCCGTGTGCGGTGCCCCCCTCCACCATAGTCCACCTCGATACACTACAAAAAAAAGACACATCCGTGACATTTTGGGCCGAACGATTTTTTTTTCTGTCATACATATGACACTTCTATGACGATAATTGTGACAGAACCCGGTATCATCATAGATGTGGCGGGCTCCTACTTCTATGACCAAAAATCATGACAGAAAATGGGCTTTTAGTCCTGGGCGGGCCGGAGACGCAGCTGCATGATATTCTTTGGGCCGTCCATGCTGGAAAAAACCGTGGTAGAAGCGAGGGGTAGGAAAAATTTGGGGAGTTGCCGGTTACGGTGGGAGGTCGGGGGCCGATGCGCTGCTTTCTCGTACACGTCTGGCGTATGTGTGTGGCGTTAGCCCTAATCGAACCCGATCGAGGCGTTGGGCTCTAATCGAACCCAAGCGATTGCACCGCAGTTACGCGTTCATCGAACCCGGCGATCGATCGATGGTCGTTAATCGAACCCAATGGAGCGATTCTTCGCTATTGCCGCTAATCAAGCCGATCGATTGGATGAACAATGAGCGTTGCGGGGGGTGGGGGGGTGGATGAACAGTGAGCGGTGGTGTCGCCTCTGGATGAACAGGACCCCGTGGTGTGGAGGGCTGGATGAACAGTAGACGGTGGAGGGGTGGTTGAACAGGACCCCGTGATGTGGAGGGCTAGATGAACAGTAGACGGTGGAGGGGTGCCCGTGGAGGGGTGGTTGAGCGATGGCCGGTGGAGTAGCGGGCGGTGGAGGCTGTATGAACAGGAGCCCGTGGAGGCTGGAGGAGGTCGACGGTGGAGATGAACAGTATCCCGTGGAGTCCCGTTTTGCGGTACGCCACACCCCTCCCGATGAACAGGACCCCCGTTTTGACCGTAGGAGGTTCGTTTCCTCCGTTTTGCGGTACGCCACACCCCTCTCGATGAACAGGACCCCCGGTTTCGACCATAGGAGGTCATTTTCCTCCGTTTTGCGGTACGCCACACCCCTCCCGATCAACAGGACCCCGTTCCGAACGTGGCCGGTCGAACACAAGGCCGTTTCTTCCGTTCTGCGGTACGCCAGGCCTCGTTTCCATCGCCTGTTCCGTCCAAGCCGGTTGGCTCCCACGCGTTCCGTTTCCTCCCGATGAACACGACACATTCCGTTGCCTCCCCATGAAGACGGCGCATTCCGTTGCCTCCCCATGAACACGACGCATTCCGTTGCCTCCCCATGAACACGAGCCCTCGCCGTACGTATGCACGACTAGGCGTTCGAGACCCCGCCCGTATGTACACATACATGGCCGTATTTTCTTTCTTTTACCACGGCGGCCAGACGTGCGTGTACATGCTACGTGCGCGCCTCTACTACGACACGTCGCGGCGCCTCTACATCGACCAAGTATATGCATGTACGCGTTCGCGACCAGGATGACAACGCCACGTCACGCTTCGACCAGGTGGGTCCCGACCGCCGTGCACTTCCTTACTGCGAAGATGTAGCCGGTGGGTCCGAGCGGTCGGGGCGAATCATTTGTTTTGTTTTTGCCCGGACGCACTTCCTTGCGTGCGAAGGTGTAGCTACCGGGTCCAAAGTCGTGGGGCGAATCGTTTTTTGCGGACGCACTTCCTTGCGTGCGAAGGTGTAGCTGCTGGGTCCCAGGAGTCAGGGGGGCGAATCATTTTTTTTGCCCGGACGCACTTTCTTGCGTGCGAAGGTGTAGCTGGTGGGTCCTAGCAGTCGGGGGGCGAATCGTTTTTTCCTGACGCACTTCCTTGCATGCGAAGATGTAGCTGGTGGGTCCCAGCAGTCAGGGGGCGAATCGTTTTTTTTTGGACGCACTTCCTTGCGTGAGAAGATGTAGCTCGTGGGTCCTAGCAGTCAGGGGGCAAATCATTTTTTTCGCGAAATATGGTGGTCCATCCAGTGGGTCCCCGCTGTCAGGTGGAGGAATAATTATTTTGCGCGTAATAAGGAGGCACTTCCTTGCGGCTGTCGTGGACCTAGCTGTCAGCCTCTCCACGTACAGTCCACGTCCGATGGAAGTCGTTCCTTGACCATGTTGACCACGCCGCGCCGGGAGCACCACGGCGGTGGACGACGGCGAGGCCTAGGAACGGGACAATGCGGAGCCGGGGAAGACGCAGCAGTGGATGCACACGCGGAGAGGAGTACGAGGGTTCACTGGTTCGGCTGCGCTGCCGCCGCTGCAGAATAACAGGGGGTGTGGGTGAGTGGAAGGATGGCCTGGCCAGCGGTGGGAGTAGTAGGGGGCGGTGAGGCCTCCGCGGCAGCACAGCCGGCCATGGGAGGCAGGAGCATGCGGCACGACCGGCGCTGCTTTGGGCGGCTGGAGCAAGAAGACCAGAGGTTGAAGAAGCACGACGACCGTTGGATGGACATCGTACGGTCACTGCAGCTAGAATCGTTTATATTGACTAAGTTGACAAAGCCCTTGGTACGTCAACTTAGTAGGCCCACATGTCAGCTTCCGAAACGGTGCACCCCAGATGTCAGGGGGAGGAATCATTTTTTGGGCGGGTGAAGCTAGAATATCCGAGATTGAAGAAGAAGCACGGCATCCGTTGGATGGACATCCAAGGGCCACTGCTGCTAGAACCGTGTGTTGACTATAAGTTGACAAAGCCTTGCATACGCGTCAACTCT
Organism: Aegilops bicornis; assembly: GCA_021605145.1. NCBI lineage: Eukaryota > Viridiplantae > Streptophyta > Magnoliopsida > Poales > Poaceae > Aegilops > Aegilops bicornis. The sequence continues at coordinate 333,918,035 of CM038673.1, read as the reverse complement.
ACTTTTTAGGGGAATAGCGTCAACTTAGTAAGGCCAGAAGTGTGTGGCAGAGAACTTATAGCCCATTTGAGATTTGTAAGAATGTGCAGCCCATTTTTGAATTCTAATGGAATTTACTACAGCCCATTTACAGTTTGTTAAAAGTACAACCCATTTCAACCAACCGTTCAAAACATAATTCAATAAAATTTCCCACATTTTGATGGGATCCAAATATTTTTATCCCGAAATTTCTAGTCAGATTAAATACAATTTCAATATAAATTTATATTACGTAAAAATCAACGAAACATTGCACTCGCAACAACTAATGAAATTAAAATTTTCAATATTCCAAAAATAATGTTTTATAAAGTAATCACTGTTTGGTGCATTTTTTTATAGTTACTACCCAGTTTTTATAATTACATCCCATTTATTATTTCTTAAAGCCCATTTTCTTGTTAAGCCTAATGCATCCCTCCTAGGAAAGATTTGCAGCCAGTGAAGCAGGAGAATAACAACTTAACCTTGCACAGGTATTCCTAAAAAAGTATAGCTGGGCTAGCCATTTTCAACTTGAAAAAATTAATATCTGGGCTGGATATCTGCACAGGCTAGACGGGCCACACCGCCTGATTAATACCTACAGCGATGTTTTCGTTGTTGTTCAGAGGAGAAAAATTAATATCTGGGGTAAACATCGAAAAACTCTGCGGTGCTCACACCTCAAAAACACAAATACTGCTCGAGCTGCTTGGTCCCGGTACCGGTTAAACTTCTTGTGCAATTCTCTCGTTTATTGACTACTCCCTCCTTTCCGGTTTATAATGCTCAATTCAAAAATCTCACCAATCAAGGTAGATGGCAAGTGGTGGAATACTTTTTGTAGTTTTGCAAAAGCACCTAATGAATGCTCTTGTTATCCTCAAAAAATTATGTTTATCAATGCATTAGTTGCAATGCATGCATGCATAAAGTACATGCATTGGTCAATTTTCTCTTAATACCTGCATGCAATGATTTAATGCACCTTGGAACTGAACATGTGATGGAAAACAACCAAATTGAGCCTTATAAAATGGAAAAACTAAAATTTTGAGATAAGCCCTATAAACCGGAAAGGAGGGAGTACATAGGTTGACAATGATGTGGGACTGTGATGTCAGGAAACTAGGAGGAAGCAAAATAAATTATATATATATATATATATATAAAATAAGGAGGCACTTGCGTACGTGAGGCTATGGACCTGGTGGGTCCCCATTGTCATCCTATCCAAGTAAAGTCATCTCCTCGCCCACGCGCGCTTTCCGCCCGAAACAGTCAGCGCCGACCGCCCCGCTTCCCGGTGCAGGCGATTGCTCCGCCTTCAAACGACACAAGTGCCGTCCGTCTGCCCATCTCGCCGCACACATTAATGATACGCGGTGCCGAGGCGGCTACTCCGGCGCCACACGCCCGTCCCTCCGCGCCCACCATTGCTATATAAATAGCCGCGCCAAATGCCATAGCCGCATCATCCGTGACCGCTCCTTTCTCCTGTCCACACCACTCAGACACCATGGCTTCCTCGCACTCCAGCTCTTGGGACGGGCGACGACGGACCACAAGGAGATGGCAGCCATTGCCGCCGACCGGGCCGCCGGCAGGAGGACGGCGACGTCCTAATGGAGAACATGGTAGTTGACGATACGACGCCAACCCCCTCCTCCACGCCATCCTCGCCGGTGCATTGCACCATGACCATCGGCGAGGCCCGTGCCCAATATATGGACAGGGTGAGGCCGATGCCTGAGGAGCAGTTCCGGGAGGCGCAGGCCGACGCCGCCTACAACCACCATCTCCTCCACGAGCACCTGCCGGCGGAGGAGCAGATCGCCGCGGAGCGGGCGGAGCAGGAGGCGCTGCTCGACTCGTACCACTCCGCCCGCAAGGGCCGCCTCGAGCGCTGGTGGTACCACATGCGGGTGGCGGAGGCTGCGGCCGCCTACAAAGAGGCTAGCAAAGAGGGCAATGAAGCGGGCGAGGCGCTGTTTGGCGAGACCGAGGACGAGGCAGAAGACAATGCCGGCTCAGAGTCCCGCCTGGGCGTCGACGACGCCTGCTCCGCCGAGGCCTCGCGTGCCAACAACGAGGCAGAGGACACCGCCGCTGCCCGCCGAGGTTTCGCGGGCGCCAATAACGAGGCAGACACCGCTGCCGCCGAGGCCCCGCCCCGCCAACAACGAGGCAGAAGGATATCGCCGGCTCAGCCGAGGCCCCACCCTACCGCAACGTGGGGAGGATTTCCACCGCTCACGAGGCGCCGTCCGCCGGCAACGAGACAGAGGACATCGCCGGCTCCGCCGAGGCCCCGCCCCGCTGCCAACGAGGCCGCGCCACACAGAAAACGAGGAAGAGTAGAACACGGTAGGTCGTTACCGCTCGGGTCCAAGTAAGGCCACCACTGCTACCCTCCGGTTGAAGCCAAGCTAGGCGGGTTGACCATTGACGGCCGGTTAGCTTCTTGGCGACGATGTGGAGTCGGACAGCTACCGAGAAGAACGCTGCTTCTACTTAATCGCTGGTGCGATTGGCTGATCGACACGTGGGCCCAACAGGCCACATGTCGATTCACGCAATCGCACCTGCAGCTAAGATTCTTAAGCTTTCTGCTCGCTCGGGGACACAGTGGGTAGCCGGTTAATTAATTATACCTCCAGCGCACCTTTTTAGTTTTTTAGAAAAGGAGGATGACCCCCGGCCTCTGCATCTGGGATATGCATGTGGCCACAAACACCCCTTTTTAGTTGAAGAATGTATGAAATGTAATGAAATCCAGCATGTTTATATGAAATCCGACCATGTATGAATGAATTTATTTCGATTAGTTTGAATTCCTGTATCACTGGCATTGGATGAACATGCAAAACAATACATACTAGCATTATTCCCAGGGTGATGACCACGTTTGCAGCAGTTTCACATGTACTCCCTCCGGTCCTTTCTAGTCTGCATACAAGTTTTGTCTGCAGTCAAAGTATCTCTACTTTGACCAATCTTATACAAAAAGTATGCACTTTCGTAATGTGCAAAGTAAAAAGGAATGTATGAGTACAAAGAGTTTGAGCAGCTTTTTAGCGTTTACATACATTGCAATCAAACACACAGGCCTGGCAATTCATAGAGAACATTTAAAACAATCGATGATTATGCATCTCAGTGACTCACATGTCAGAGGCAATATTTACTTCACAACTAAAGAATAAAGAAAAAATTGATCGCCGCTGCTGATAGCAAAGGGCATCCCATTCGAAAATATCAAACGCATATCTTGCTAAAATCAATGAGCAAAATTTGACAAGGTTTTCCGATTCCAAAATATCAAATGCCTAGGATTGTGGAATGGGCAGGGTTTGCCATCAGTTCGGACATTGACATGGCACCTCGTGCTAAATAAACCAAATTGTTCTTTTTGTGCGGTTCCACCAAAATCAACCAAATTCGCACACAGCTTGTATGATTTCGCCCTTATATGTTGCAACGCCTTGAACTTATGGGCACCTCCTTTCTTGTGGTGGAAATGAATGATTTGATGTATTCATGAACAATTTGTGCGAGTTCCTGTTGAAATCAAGCCGAGCACCCTGTTTGCACAAATACAAAAAAGTGATTAGTATAAAGCAAAATGTACTATGAATTGACAGTTTCAACAGCACATACATGGTCCATGTAGATCACACTTTTATAAAATGGAACTCACTAGAAAGAATCCTAGAACAACATTGTACTCAAGCATCACAAAGAAAAAAAAATGGAGATTTGTCATTCCGAGCTGAAGTTAGTTTGGTCTTGTGGGGAGTAATGTAACCATCCTTCAACCGCTTCTTCCGATGAGAAGATAGATAGGGCTTCTTCATCCCGGCATAATCGGAACTAGTCACTTCAATGCATCCATATTCTTCTTCAGAGGAAGATGATCCCTGTTTGCTCGAAAAAAAGGAAAGGAAATATTTAAAATAGTACAGATGAAGCACTTCTCAAGGACAATACCACTTTTTCATGACAGTATCTAAACAGTAGCACAACACCAATAGAGATGACAAAGCTCAATCATATGGATGAAATCAGTGGGTGAGGACCAACATTTGTCAAGAGGCTGATTGTGTAGGGCATACAAATGAAGCACTTCTCCGGAACCATCTATTGTTATCTACAGGGGTGGCCATGCTTACTATATACTCCTCGATTAGTTTAATGTTTCCAACATCTTCTTGTGCAGTTCCACTAAAATATATGGTATCTTCAAAGAAGATCCCTGTTTGCACAAGTAGATATAACTACGTATGGCATCAAATCAAGGCAAAACAATTGCTCGCTCCAGCCATAGCAATAAATTAAGATGCAAAACTATATCATTACTTGTGTCATCACAGCCCAAAGGTTCATTACAAAGACCGGAGTTTATTTTTGTTTTCTTCCCCTTGTTCTTCCCCTTCATCACTTGGTTCAATAACAAACAAGCTTCGCCTTCAATGTAAGATTTGGCATGTCAATTAGGGAGCACAAGTATAGTACTAAACTTAATTTTCTGATGAAAGTGGCAAAATACATGTGCCGGTTGTGAAATATCGTTATCTTACCTCAATGGGATATTACGGTGCACATACAGATTGGAAGTCTTGTCTCCATTTGTGCAGTTCACTAAAATCAAGCAACATTATCGTCCAAGTAGCACAACATATCAAAGCACAATGCAGAATCATGTGAAAGAAGGCTAGTACTGACCTCTCATGATGCGGAATTCAAACAACTCACAAGAAGAAGATCTGAACCAAATTCGCCTTAACGGATAGGAAATAAGATCTCCTCTTGTGCAGTTCAACTAAGATCAAGCAATAAAGCAACGTTGTCGGTATGACATTTTGGTTGAACTACACAACACTCTTAAAACAAAAGTGTTTTGTGCAGTGCAACAAAAGGTCACAATGGCAACAAGGTGAAGTAGATAACCCTGTTTACACAGAGGTGCAAAGGAAACAATTAGTGGTCAATAACGGTGGATGAGACAGAAGCTAACAAAAAGAAGCATCGACCTTATCTAAATGGGAAAGAAATCAAGACAGTAGCATTTCTCAAACGGTGGCATTGATTAATATTAACATAGAGATTATATTAACAATAAAATTCGTTAAACATGTAATTTGCTTTTAACTGTGGCATTGCATCAATTTTCCAAATGACATTATTAGAGGGTGTTTCTTTACAAGGACATTTTGGTGTAGGGACTAAAAAAACTCCGTGTCAGTCACATCTAAACCAAACAGGAGGGACTTTTCGGGACTAAAAGTGGGCATTTGGGACTAAAGAAAGAAGACCCCGAGGGAGTCTTTTTGGGACTTTTTCCAACAGTTTCCCCTGCCACGCATCGCACCTTGTTTCTATTAGTTCATTACTAGGGGTAACATGGTCTTTTATCATGTCATTTAATAACCTCTAGTCCATGTTTAGTCCCTGGAACCAAGTAGGTAGGGACTAGGGAGTTTTTAACCAAACATGGCCTTAGATTAACAACAACTAATGAGTTGCACGGATGATGGACGACCAGCACCATGTGCATCTACCGATGTAATCGTGATCATGCACAGTCTGTTGCAACAAAGAACAAACAACCAAGGAGCATATTTGTGTTGGTCCCAATTTTGTTATCTTTAGACACCTTTCCCTATGTGAGCACAACAAATCAAGTCCTGCTCAAACTCTACAGCCTTGTCCCTTCCTTTCCTTTTTGAACTAGTACTTTCGCCCCTTCCTTTCCTCTTTGAACCACGTCCTAGATTTATGCGATACAACTTTCCCCACTACTTTCCCCCATTCCTTTCCTCTTTGAACCACGTCCTAGATTCATGCTATACAAATTTCCCCTTTCATTTCCTCTTTGAACCACGTCCTAGATTCATGCTATATACAACTTTTCCCACTACTTTCCCCCACTCCTTTCCTCTTTGAACCACGTCCTAGATTCATGGTATACAACAGCTAGAGCAATGCATGTGGAGTAAGTAAAATATACCTTAAGGTTCTTGGGGCGTGGTTCGATGGGCGACGGGACGGTCAAGGAAGAAGAAGGGGTCGGAGGCCCTCCGTGCTGCCGGGTGGAAAGTGAACAACAGCGCCTTGATGAGTGGATTCCTTCCCTCGCCGACGGCGACAAATAAGCCTCCTTCCCTTCCCGGCGGACGGATCCTGCCGGCTCTTTGAGCAGAAGTGAGGGGAGAGAGAGGCCAACGAAGTCTTGTTTAGATCTGGAGAGGGCGAGAGAGTGTGAAGAGAGCAACTACAAGCGCTGAGGCTCCAGCGGGAGAGGGCGAGAGAGTGTGAAGAGAGCAACTACAAGTGCTGAGGCTCCAGCGTGTATATATATATACTGGAGAGAGAGTGTGAAGCGTGCAAACCCTAGAAAACATTTTGGCCACCAAAGAATCCTCCCGGCAAAAATTATGCTCAAGTGTAGTTATCGAACCCGAGACCTCAAGTTTGATGAGCGAACAAAGCTAACTAGCTACACAACCCTCCCGTTATGTTCAACGAGAGGAAAATAACCTTTTATACATTCCTGCATTCGTGTGACAGGCATGCCGTGTTTTTTGGGTGTGTGTGTGGGAGTCATTAAGATTTCAATCATAATCGTGTCATGTGGCTTTGGTGGTAAGACTATCCATAGTGGTGCAGAAATAATGCAGCCTTAGTCACCTTACCTCTCTCCACATAGTACGTTGGGTCCCACCAATCGAGGGGTGAAACAAACGAATTAATAAGAAAAATTAAAAGCGCCAATGATGTATACTACTACCTCACACATCTCTACCGCCGAACACCTTTGTCCAATTGATCCCTCTGCTCGGTCACGTACTATTTTAAGTGAATCCTTATTATAACATGCACACAAAATTTGGGCACTTGTATTCGACTTAAGTCAAGTGCCACCGTATCTTGTATACTTACTAATCCCTCCGCTCTAGGTGTAATAAGTCACGTTAGAAGGTGCAACGGGACCAAGGTGCGTGCGTGTGCGTGTGTGTGTTTAATAAAGATGTGTGTGTTAGAGAGTGCGACAGATCGACCTACTCCTACAGAGATATAGTGTGTAGTGTACGATTTTAGCCGCGAGAGTCGGTGCATCCTCTCGCTTCCGGGCGTGTCCGTAGGGACATGCGACAGCTGCCACGCCTGGCCTCGACCAGCCTGGCCCGCCCAAAGCCGCTCCATCGCCAAGGCTTCCCGCCTCAAACGGTCAAGACCGCTCCAAAGAATCGGTGCCGCATTCATGCCTGTGCAGAGCGGACGCGACCTCTCACCGGGCGCAAGAGTGATGGTTACTTCGTCCATTCAACTTACTACCGGGTCTATGTGATTTGGACGGCTCATTGGTCTTTATTATCGAGGTGGTAGGATCGATGGATGTCCCACGCTTCGATTTAAAGGAGGTAGTAGATTACAATTTTCTCCATTCTTATAGCGGAGGAGTGCAAGAGCAAGAAAACACGCAGGCTCGGTGATTACATGGCCCACCTCACACTATCACCGTATGCGACACCTAACTATTTACATAGTACTCCCTCCGCTCCTAAATATTACTAGATGAGTCCCGCGTTGCCGCGAACAACTTGATATCTCTCTCACAAGAAATTATCGATTTCATAGAACTAAAAAAAATATAACCGCATGACAAATGTGGTAGCCAAACTAAATAAACTCTCATCATCATTTAGATCATCCCATGTAAGGAAAAAAGATCAGCCAACTCCTACTGCATAATGGGATTATATTTTTCTTTTTGACATGTTAATTGGACTTTAAAGCTCACTTAAATTCATGCTAATTGTGCATGCTTGCATGCGCACATGTTGATGTGATTTAAAACCCACTCACATGCATGTGCCACGGTATTTCTGCATTCTTGCATGTGGCTTAGTGCAGAGCCTCTCAACGTCTAGATCAGACGGCTATTATGACTGATTTACTTCATCTAATGGCTACGTCAATTTTGATGATGTGGCTCAAGGAGAGGATAGAGAATTCCTAGTAGTGGGGGCTTGCTATTACTAGTAGATAAGTCTTTGTAGAGATTCCACTAGGTGAACTACATACGGAACAAAATGAATGATTCTACACTTAAAATGCATCTATATACATCCGCATGTGGTTAATGGTGAAATCTCTACAAAGGCTTATATTTAGGAACAGAGGAAGTACTAGTATAGTACTAGTACGTACTATAATTTATCAGCGAGATAAATTTGTACAATGCTATGAAGCTTCCAGCTCTGTTACATGTATCTTATGTCCAAGGTTGCCCGTTGCAACATTTCATCAAATACAAAGGAGACTAACATGCATGCTATTGCATCTCAATGATTGACAGATCATAGCAAATATGTACTCCCTCCATTCCAAAATAAGTATCTCAACTTTGTGCAAACTTTAGTACAAAGTTGTACTACTACTAAAGTTGACACTTATTTTGGAACAGAGGCAGCTAAAGAAAAAACGATTCATGCAGTCCCTAGCCCTTGAACCGTGAACCCCGACTGTGCTTCAATTTGTCGGGCAACGTTCGAGCTTCCTAATAAATGAAGTTTGCAACCTTTTGAGCATCGGATCATTTTGTGCAGTTTCAACATAATCTTGTTGAGCATACCCGTGGCAAAGAAATTGATGAAGCGTGATTAGATTAAGATTACTGGGTCTAGTTGATGAGACATAAACTCAAGCACAAATACAAAGACGTAGAAGCCAAGAGAAATTATCGGTATATGCGGGGCAAAGAAGTAGAGAAATATCCACAGGGAGTGATGTGGGCGCTTGGAGCAGTGGTGCAAGTCGGTCAGAAGGGAGTTGTACCCGAGGGACGAGGCTCAACCTTGAGGAGGGCGGCGGAGGCGGCAACCGCCCACGCCGCAGCAAAGTGAGCAAGGGACGAAGGCAACCTCACCGTCTTTGTGAGAGAGAACGGCGGGGACCCCTGATCGGGACGTCTTGGTGGGGTTTTCACCGTCGGCGACGGCCACCGCATCTACACTAAGCATCCACCCCTTCCCCAAGCGGACGTGATCCGCTGGATGTTAGAGATGTGGCCACAAGCTTTGTGCGAGAGAGTGTGAAGAGAGCAACCCCAGCAAGCAACCGTAGGCTGGCCTGGCCCCGACTATGTATATAGTGGAGCGGTTTTCTTTTCTCTCCATATGAACCTATCATATTGCGTACGTGCCACTGAAGAAAAAAAGTTTATTTAGAAATGACGCGACACCTACTACTCGTTCTCCTATAACCTTGCGCTTGGCATCTCCAAAATATTAACCTTTCGATTGTCTCTTAGCCTCATCAGGAAGTCTAGCAATAAAGTAAGAGCAAAATATAACGTTCTGGCTATATGATACCGAATGAATTGCTGCACGCCCACCACGTATGCGAGGGTCGAGGGGCGAGGGAGAGTGCTACTACATGCAGAGCAAAATGAGTGAATGTACACTCTAAAATACGCCTATATACATCGTTGTTTGGAGTATGTACTAGTAGTTCATATTGAAATCTAGTAAAGGACATATATATTACAAACAATATGATATAATCTCTATAACCAAGGTAGTAGGGACGAGGAGTAAACGAAGGGAGTAGTAAATTTTTCTCCTCGTCTGCGAGCCATCACACAAGATGGGCGAGGGAGGAGCAAGCTTCACCTCATCCTGCGAGCCACCGCGCCTGCATGGGCGGGGAGGCGGCGATTAAGCAAGCTTCTCCTCGCTCATGAGTTGACAGGACACATCGAAAGTACTCCAGGTATAGAGCCTTGCCTCTAAGGTAGGCCCCACATGGTTTGCCTCTTTTTAAAATTTAACATAACGCCGTCAAGTCGCAATTTGTTTGTTCACCCGTGGTAGACGATCCTCCCTCCACCAAGTGGACAACCAAAGACATCGTGCCAAATTACCACGTGGGCTGCCTTTTTCGTCTGAAATGAGCTCCACCGTGTACCCGCCATGGGTGTGGTTGGGAAAGAGACGGGAGTACGTGCGCCGTGCATGCACCTCTTCTCTTCATGCACGTCCCCCACCTACGTGGGTGTGTGTGAGAGATACAAACCGCGTTCGTGAGTGATTTTTGTTTTGTGGTGGGGGGTGGGGGTGGGGTGGGGGGTTTATTTCATGAATTATTTGTGCGAATATGTGTCGATGACATCTCAAAGAAAATTTTGCATGCAATGTGTGTGAAATGGAGGCCTATCCATATCATACATAGAGGGTCGGGCAATCCACGAGAAGAGAGGGAGGGGTCATAGCTATCGATAGTGTCGAAGAGAGGATCAAGTGGGTGGGTGTGAGATCGATGAAGAGAGCCATCGAAATTGTGTGTATGTGTGTGCAAGTCAAAGATATAGGGCGACTGGCCTACCGGAACGTTAGAGGGCACATGTCAAGTTTGTGTGTGGCAGGGAGACATGACTAGAGCGCTTGATGTATCGGTGTGTGTGTGTGGGGGGGGGGGGAGGGGGTGGGGCGAGGGGTAGGCAGAGGCCAAACTATAGAGGTAGAACGACTCGTATATGTGTTGAGAAGGAGAGACCCAGCTATGTCTTGAGGGAGATCGGTCGACATCCATACATAACTGAAGGACGGGAAATATGATGGGACAGAGAGAGAGAGAGAGAGAGAGAGAGAGAGGAGAGAGAGGGAGGGAGAGGAAGGGAGAGGGGTAGAGTGCTGGATGGGTGATGGAGTTGCTTCTCGGAGATGTTGGGAGAGGCCTACTAGACAAACTGAGGGCGGAACTACAATGTTATCAATAAGAGTGGGGATGTGTTTCTGTGTGTGCCTATGCGTGATAGATCTGTCGGGACGCATCCATGGATGATGAAGGGGAACCATGTGTTTGGTAAGCAAACCTAACTAGATCGGTAGATCAATTGTTGTTTGCTCGGAGGAAGGGAGAGACACAACTAATGAGGTAGATCGATCGATGTGTGGGTAAAACGAGTTATAAGGACCTAGCTGGCTATATGTATAGCGAGAGATCGGTCGGTGTACGCCCATTTGTTAGAGGCAAATAAGGCCCAATGAGACGGATAGACAGAGAGAATGGACCTAGGAGGTGGTGCGAGAGGCCCAACTACTAGCTAGATAGGGCGAGGAGTGTGCGGTTGTGAGATCGATGAAAAGAGGGGCGAGAGTTTACACGTGTGTCTGACCATATGAGAGACACGAGGCAAGGACACATAAAGGAGGAGATTGAAGCTGTGTGTGTATGCTTTCGGTAGGCATCGCTGGAGAGGTTTATCGATCGGTGTGTGTCGGAAAGGAATTGTGGAGACTCTGGGAGAACGACCTAAAGAAAAAAATGAATGTGCCCGGTGGATAGAATGCCGAGGGAGGGGGAGGGCGAGGAGGGCGTGTGCATGCACGAGAGAAAGTTAGTGGTAGCTACAAAGGTTAGAGGATTGTGTGCGTGTAAGAGACTAACAAAGATCATAATTTGATATGAAAGCGGATTCATATATTTGAATAGGAGACCATAGTGTTTTAAACATTGCATGCATGAATATAGCGATGATACACGTGCTGTGCACATGTTATACCATAATGTGATAATGCATGGCGTTTGCAACTCATGCCTAAATGCCGAACAATCTAAACCATACTATATATCAAACAGTCTCACATTTTATTTGAATTTGTGATAATGTGCGGTGTTTGCAGCTTACAACTAAATATCGAGCAATCTAAACAATACTATATATCGAACATTCTCACATTTTATTTGAATTTGTGGTAATGTGTGGTGTTTGCAACTCACATCTAAATACTTGTAGGCGTAGGGGGCGGGGCACCATACATAATGTGATAAACACATTATACATATGAGACATGGTTTAGATTATGAAGATCTAGCTAGAGCTAGAAAAGTATGTGATTTGAAATCAAAATAAAGTGGATTCAAAAAATCTAGTTCGAGTTCATATAGTACACATAGTTCATATGTAACTCGAGACTAATCATGTGGTGTGTCGTGAAGATAATACACAAACGATGGTTTAACTTGACAATAATGATGATTGTAGATCTTATTAAACAGAGAAACGAATTCAAATGCTTTGACTTCACAACAATCATTACTGTAGATCTTATTCAAATTTAGTTCATATTGAAGCGGTAGTATATACGCTTGGAATGCACTAAAACGCTCATTTGAGTAGTAGGTTGCATGCATTATACACGTAGCGAAATATTTTAATTGAACATAACATGAATTCAAAGTTTTGAATGACATTTGTAGTGCGCATTGATTTGGTACAGTACACGTTAGGCTTGTCCGGAAATTTCAACCCGCGCCTTGTTAGCCCGAAATATTTAAGATATATCTTTGTCTCCTTGTGCTCCGACAACTCCCTCCATCTCAACCCGCTCGTTGCTATTCCGAAATTACAACGCGCGCGAAAGCTCCCACCTCTTGTGAAATCCCGACACGCGAAATGCCCGTGGTACCCCTGAACCGAAAGAACCGCCTCAAATCGGTGGGGTACTTTCAGAACTTACCCCACATTTCGGACAAGCGCCAGATATCTAAGCCATGGTTCCCCACTGCCATCCCATCCGCCCACCCATTCGTACACCGAGGCCGCGAAAACCGGCGACGAAACCCCACACCCTGCTCCGTCCGCCACCCAGCCGGAGCCTCTTCCCCGACTATGTCGTCCACACCAACACCTCGACGTCCCTCATCCACCGTACCGGATGAGGATCCGTCATCGATCTCATTGTCCCGCCGGTTCAGCCACCCCGTCCTCCACCTCCAAGGAGCTGCCCCGACGTTCCCCTCGTCTTTCGCGCCACCTCCATTCCCACACCACCGTCTTCACCTGCACCACCGGAAGAGCATCATCATCACCGCTTTCCTCGGATGAAGCTGCGGCCTAATCGGGCGCCACCAAAGAGGTTGTACACCGATCTCCGCATTTTCTTCTTGATTCGATCTCACGGTGCTTCGGGCGCTCGGTCCCGAGCCGACGATCTTGACTCCATCCACGGCGGCGTCGCCGCCATTCCTCCACGTCGCTCCCTCGGGCGGCGACGCCCACATCGAGGAGCTGCTGCTGCTTTAGCTCTCGCCGCTCTGCTACTCTGCTCTTGCTCTCGGTCCCTGCACAGTTCGCTCTTGCTATAGCTCTTGCTCAAGGCTTGCTTCTCTCGCTCTTTATCTTGCTTATGGCGGCTCGATTTGGCTACACTTCATCGGCTGAATCGACTTTTTGGGTCGATCGATTTTCAAGGGTGGGCTCACGGGTGAAGGAAGAACCAGCCATGATGGGGAGGGGGTCACGGAGAGGTACCCCACTATCTATCTTAGGGTTCAGGATGGGGGCGGTGGTCGCCGGCGGTGGCGGGGCGTTGGCGGGGCGGTGGCGTGGGGATCGCCGGAGAAAAAGCTCGGCACGGGGGGCCTAGAGGGATGGCCGGGGCGGCGGCGGACCGGCGGTGGGGAGTGTTTTCGGGGTGGACGGGCGCGGGCGGCTGCTGTTTGGCCGGTGGTGGCTGGCGGCTCAGGGGGGTGGAGGTTGAAGATGAACCGCATGCCCTTGATTTCGTATCCAACGGCTGCAAAATCGAATGACCAGAGATGAAAAAGTCAGTCCACCGACGTGTAGCCTCACCTTGCTAGTGCGTTAAGTTTCGACAGCAAAATTTAGTTTCGACAGTTAGGTTTAGTTTCGACAGTTAAGTTCAGTTTCGACAGTTAAGTTCAGAGATGAGCGGCTGATGTATTTTACATCTAGCACTTTGTGGTTATGTATTTTACGTCATGTATTGGAGATGCTATTAGAATTCCACTCGGGTTAACGTTGTTCATTGTCTCTCTTGTCCCGCTTCAGCCTCGGCGTCATACAACTCACCGGAGCTGCTCCAACAACGAAACCCTCCATCACAGCCGAGTAGTACCTCGGGCTCCATCTCCAGACGCCTAAGATCTTCTTCCTCCTCCGACAAAGCAAAGTCAATTTGGAGCATCCTCACCGCCAACCCAATCACGCTGAGATCGACATGGCTTCGCCAAAGAGGTTGTACACTTGTTACATCTCTTTTTACTCTACATGTTATATATATTGTCCATCGAGCACATGGATTTGTTCCTTTAGTGTCTCCTTGAAAGAAAAAACGTAGGAATTTTAATTTTCACTTGTCCTCCTTTTCAAATTCCTATTCATGAAGCACAAGACTAAGAGATAGTAGCATAATAGCATTATAACCGTACATTTTCTTGTGGTTTGACTTAATCTCACCATGCTTCTTTGCATCCTGTGATCTTCCAATTGTTGTGAATCAAACACCCATATTGGCAGAAATCCTGTGTTTTTAAATTCTTTGTTTTGCACGTGCATTTCTATCCTATTCCTGTATTTTTCCTATCCCTACATTGTTGGAATCCTGCAATTCAAACGAGCACTTACATAATTACTTCTCTTACAGATAGTTGTCAAAGAAATCCTTTCGTGGTTTGTCCCGCTCCTGCTGCGCCGTCGTCCACCCCAAATTTCGGCTGCTCCAATGACAGAGGGTCCAAGACGGCGGTGATCCGCCTCCAGACCGTCTTTTCGCCTCGTATCTTTCTTCCCCTTGGCAGCCATGAAAACTGCATTACCATCATCAACCGAAAGCAGATGACCTCGAGGACTACATGGGTCCGCAAGAGAGGTCACACTCTTCGTCTCTTCGCCACGTTATGCATCGCTAATATTACATGCTACTTTATCGCCCTGTTCACCGATTAGACTCGAGTCAGCTCCAAACTAATGGTCAAACTTGAGTTTTTAAATGGTTGTGGGGTACATATCGGGGCCGCTATCAATAGTATCTATCTACTATCTGGTTAATCTCCGGTGTCTACTATGAGTTTCATGTTGGGTGGGAAACAAATAGTAATGAAGCCATTATCTGTATTTATTAACTGAAGCCATTATCTGCGTGCTATTATTGGTTTTGGGTCTATCCACAGGTTGCTACCATCACTCTGGATTTCTGCATGCACTCCTTACATATCTCACTATGTTTTATTCCTATGCATGACAGTTATTGTAAACAATGGAACTGAACATGTAGAGCAAAAGAGACGAGCCTTATGCGTGGCAATATAATTTCATGCGCACGCCGCTCCATGGTAGGCGCAAAGGCAACCCCCACTCCACGCATTTCGGATTGTAATCGAGAGGAAGATATCTGTTCTGAGGGGGATTCAGAAGGAGAAGATAACTCCTATTTACCCCCTGAGGTCTTTGCTCTAACTTGGCATGCTGATGTTGGTTATATCATGCATATGGTGTCTTGCATTGCTTACTTTATACATCAAATATGTCATCTACTTAGTTTAGACATCCTTTGTGCGAATGCCATCTGCTTAGTTTATTCATCGCTTATGTGAATTATGCAACGCCACCTTGTTTAGCCAGCATCATATATGTGAATTTTGCAATGCCGTCCGCTTAGCCATCATCTTATATGTAAATTATATCGTGCCATCCTTTTTTGTTACATATTACATTTGTCAACAATGTTAGTACATTCAATCGCTCTTCGTGTGCATCAGCCATTTGACACGGTGATGGCAAATTCTGGAGTGAAAACAAGGTCTTCTCGAGTAGACTATGCTATCTCGACGCGCATATCTCGCTGGTTACGGATAGCTCATCGAGGAGGATTCGCAGACGTATGACCAGTCCTATTCCCCCGAGGTGTATGCTCTAACTTGGCAGGGTTATGTTGCTCATATCATGCGTATGGTGTCTCGCATTGCTATGCCATTTGATTAGTTTAGACATGCTTTGTGTGAATGCCACCTGTTCAGTGTCTAATTACCATATATGTGAATTATGCATTGGCATCTTGTTGCAAGACATTATATATGTGAATTATACAATGCTATCTTGTTGCAAAGGCATTATATATGTGAATTATGTAATGGCATGCTGTTTAGCCAATCATCATGTATGTGAATTATATCATGCTATCATTTTTTTGTATTACGTGTTCCATTTGTCGACAACGTTTGTATATTCAACTACTCTTCGTGTGCATCAGCCATTTGAAGCGGTGAGGGAAGTATCTGGAGTGAAAACAAGGTATTCAGAGCAGATAATGATACCTGCTGAAGCAGACATCTTGCTGGCTACAGAGAGCTCCTCAGAGGAGGATTCGTAGACCGATGACCAGTCCTATTTCCCCGAGGTCTATGCTCAAACTTGGCAGGGTTATATTACCCATGTCATGCATGTTGTCTTGCATTGCTTAGTTTTTACATCATATATAGATTGCCATCTGCTTACTTGCTTACTATATAAATCATATATTTGAATTATATCATGCCATCATGTTTACATAGTACATACACATCATCTATCTGAATTATGGCATGGCAACCCATTTAATAAAGACATCATATAGTTATATCATCTCATCCTATTTAGTGTTTACAAATCATCATATTTAGAATTATGGCATTCTATCCATGAATGTATGTGAATTATGGCATGCCAACCTATTTAATAAACACATTATATAGTTATGTCATGTCATCCTGTTTACATAGTCTCTCGTATTTTGAACTATGTCTTTCCATCTTTTTAGTTAGCCATCATAATGTGAAATTGTGTCATGCTATCCTGTTTAGTTAGCCATCATATATGTGAAATTGTGTCATGCTATCCTGTTTGGTTAGACAACATAAATATGAATTATTTCATGCCCTCTTTTATTCCCCACTATCCATTGCACTGTCACTACAAAAAGACACATCCGTGACATTTTGGGTCGAGCGAATTTTTATGTCATACATATGACACTTCTATGACGATAATTGTGAAAAAACCGGTATCATCATAGATGTGGTGGGCTCCTACTTCTATGACAAAAGTCATTACAGAAAATGGGCTTTTTCGTCTGGGCGGGCCGGAGACGCACCTGCATGACATTCTTTGGGCCGTCCATGACGGAAAAACCGTGGTATAAGCGAGGGGAGGAAAATTTCGGGAGTTGCTTCTACGGTGGGAGGTCGGGGCCGAGCGATGCGCTGCTTTCTCTCATACACGACGCGCATGTGTGCGAGGCATTGGCTCTAATCGAACCGGAGCGAGGCGTTGGGCTCTAATCGAACCCGGCGATTGCACTGCAGCTACGCGTTATCAACCCGAGCGATCGATCGATGGTCGTTAATCGAACCCGATGGAGCGATTCATTCGCCATCGCCGCTAATCAAGCCGATCGATGCCGCCTCGATGAGCAAAGTGAGCGCGTTGCGGGGGTGGATGAATAGTGAGCGGTGGCGTCGCCTCTGGATGAACAAGACCCCGTGGTGTGGAGGGCTGGATAAACAGTAGACGGTGGAGGGGTGGTTGAACAGGACCCCGTGGTGTGGAGGGCTGGATGAACAGTAGACGGTGGAGGGGTGGTTGAACAGTAGCCGGTGGAGTAGCACGCGATGGAGGCTGGATGAACAGGAGCCCGTGGAGGCTGGAGGAGGTCGACGGTAGCCCGTGGAGGCTGGAGGAGGTCGGCGGTGGAGATGAACAGTATCCCGTGGAGTCCCGTTTTGCGGTACGCCACACCCTCCCGATCAACAGGACCCCTGCTGACCGTAGGGAGGTCCGCTTGCTCGCTTTTGTGGTACGCCACACCCTCCCGATCAACAGACCCTCGCTTCGACCGTAGGAGGTCCATTTCCTTCGCTTTTGCGGCACGCCACACCCTCCCGATCAACAGACCCCCTGCCGACCGTAGGAGGTCCGCTTCTCCGCTTTTGGCGGTACGCCACACCCCTCCCGATCAACAGGACCCCGTTCCGAATGTAGGAGGTCCGTTTCCTCCATTGTGCGGTACGCCAGGCCTCGTTTCCATCGCTTGTTCCGTCCAAGCCCTCCCGACGAACACGACCACGCATTCCGTTCCGACCCAGCCGGTTGGCTCCCCATGAACACGACGAGGACGTTGTTTCTCCGTTCCGACCCAGCCATGTACGTATGCGCGAGTAGGCGTTCGAGACCCCGCACAGATGTACGCACGCGGGTCAGATTTTCTTTCTTGCACCCTCGCCGATGTATGTACGTGTGCATGCTACGTGCACGCCTCTACATCGACACGTGCGCGGCTCTACTACGACACGTGTGTGCCTCTACATCGACCAGTATGTACGTACACTTTCGCGATCAGAATGACAACGCTACGTACGCTTCGACCAGGTGGGTCCCGACTGTCAGGCACTTTCATTTCCTGCGAAGATGTAGCTGGCGGGTCCCAGCAGTCAGGGGGGCGAATCGTTTTGTTTTTTTTTTGCCTGGACGCACTTCCTTGCGTGCGAAGATGTAGCTGGTGGGTCCCAGCAGTCAGGGGGAAATGTTTTTTTCGTGAAATACTGGTGGCCCGTCCGGTGGGTCCCTGAGGTCAGGTGGAGGAATAATTATTTTGCGCGTAATAAGGAGGCACTTCCTTGTGGCCGCCGTGGACCCAGCTGTCAGCCTCTCCACGCACAAGATTTCTTCCGATGGAAGTCGGTCGTTGACCACATTGACCACGCCGCGCCGAGAGCACCACGGCGGTGGACGACGGCGAGGCCTAGGAAGGGGACGACACAGAGCCGGGGAAGACGCGTCAGTGGATGCCCCCGCGAAGAGGAGTATGAGGGTGAGGCTACCGTCGCTGCAGAATAACAGGGGGTGTGGGTGAGTAGAGGGATGGCCTGGCCAGCGTGGGAGTAGTAGGGGCGGTGAGGCCTCCGCGGCATCACAGCCGGCCACGGGAGGCAGGAGCACGTGACACGACCGGCGCTGCTTTGGGCGGCTGGAGCACGAAGACCAGAGGTTGAAGAAGCACTACAGCCATTGGATGGACATCGTACGGTCACCGGAGCTAGAGTCGTTCATATTGACTAAGTTGACAAAGCCCTCCGTCCCGGTCAACTTAGTAGGCCCACAAGTCAGCCTGCCACTATACTGGGTCCCAGCTAACATGGGGAGTATTCATTTTTTTTGCTTCCTTGCGTGCGATGATATAGCTGGTGGGTCCGAGCTGTCAGCGGCGGTAACGTTTTTTTTCACGAAATACAGAGGCCCTTTCGTGGGTCCTCGATGTCGTGGAGGAATCATTATTTTGCGGCGTAATAAGGAGGCATTTCCTTGCGTGTGCCGTGGACCCAACTGTCGGCCTCTCCACGTCTGATCCACTTCAGATGCATGTCGGTCGTTGGCCCACGTTGACTGTGCCGCGCCGAGAGCACCAGGCGGTGGACGACGGCGAGGCCTAGGAAGGGAAACGGACGGAGGCGTGGAAGACTCGGCGCTTGTTTCCCACACGGAGGGGAGTACGACCGCACGAGGGTTTACCGTCTGCCCGCCGTCACGGAGAATAACAAAGCAGTGTGGGTGAGTAGAGGATGGCTAGGCCAGCGATGAGAGTACGGTGGGGCGGTGAGGCCTGCGTGGCAAAGACAACCGGCAAGGAAGGAGGGAGCAGCAGTCCCGCCGGCGCTTGTTTGAGCGGCTGGAGCAGGAAGAGCAGAGATTGAAGAAGCATGACGGCCGTTCGATGGACATCCAACAGTCACTGCTTGTGCGTCAACCTTTTTTTTAGGAAAGCCTCAAATCTGGGGAAAACAACACACAACCAATCTGCCATTATTTCTAATAATTTACAACCCATTTGCTAATTCTTAAGGTTTTTTTTGGAGCCCATATTCTTTTTGTTAGCATTACAGCCCATATTGTGGCCACAGTTAAAAAATTATACGAAATTTTGCATATTTCAAAAGCGGTCCGAACTGTTTTTAATCCCGAAATTTCGACTCACATTCAAACTGATTTTAAAAATAAATGTATATCAATATAAAATCCAACAAATTCTCCACGCATAAAAATTAATGTAATTTAAAATCTCGAAATGAAAAAAAGATATTTGAAACTAATTTCCGGTTTGATGTGTTTTAAAAATGTACAACCCATTTCTCATTATTGATAGGCCATTTTCTCGGCCAGCCGAATGAAGCTCTCCTCGTCTTGAAAGATTTGCAGCCAACAGGCCTGACAAAGCGACTTACTTGGCAAATCACAAAAAAACTGGGCAAAGTGGCTTTGGACCACCTGCCACCTCTCCATCGCACAAGATTTCTTCCGATGGAAGTCGGTCATCGACCACATTGACCACGCTGCACCGAGAGCACCACGGCGGTGGACGACGGCGAGGCCTAGGAAGGGGACGACGCAGAGCCGGGAAGACGCGGCAAAGGATGCCCACGGAGAGGAGCACGAGGGTTCACTGGTTCGGCTGCAGTGTGAGGCTGCCGTCGCCGCAGAATAAGAGGGGGAGTGGGTGAGTGGAGGGATGGCCTGGCCAGCGGTGGGAGTAGTATGGGGACGGTGAGGCCTCCGCGGCAGCACGGCCGACCACGGGAGGCAGGAGCATGCGGCACGATCGGCGCTGCTTTGGGCGGCTGGGGCAAGAAGACCAGAGGTTGAAGAAGCACTACGGCCGTTGGATGGACATCGTTGACGACGCCGCGCCGAGAGCACCAGGGAGGTGGACGACGGCGAGGCCTACGAAGGGAACGACACGGAGCCGGGGAAGACACGGCAGTGGCTGCCCACGCGATGGAGATTATGAGGGTTGACTGGCGGCTGCCGTCGCCGGAAAATAACAGGAGGTGGGGGTGAGTAGAGGGATAGACAGGCCAGGGATGCGAGTATGATGGGGCCGTGAGGCCTGCCCGGCAAAGACCGCCCGCCACGGGAGGCGGAGCGGCGGTTCCGACGGGCGCTGGTTTGGGCAACAAGGTGAAGATCAGAGATTGAAGAAGCACGATTGCCGTTAGATTGACATCTAACGGTCTAACGCTGGTAGAGTCGATTGTTGACTAAGTTTCTTTTTTGCGAAACCTTGATTACGCATGAACTTGGTAGGCCCACAAGTCAGCCTCCAAATCTGTGGCAGACAACATAAAGCCCATTTGCTATTTTTTATAATTTGCAGCCCATTTGCTAATTCTTAAGTAATTTATTACAGCCGATTTTCTGCCCAGGACCACGGTAAAGTTCAACCTTATTTTGCATATTTCGGTGGAGTCTGAACTGTTGTAATCCCGAAATGATAAACATTTTTTTAAGAACTTATTGATTTGCCAAAAAAATTGTTTTGTTTTTGTGAGCAAATAAGACGTGGGACAATTGAGTTGGTTTAAGGGAAAACCAGTGGTAAAAAAATCAGTGCTGGGTGGGAAAAACAACAAAAATAAGGATGTAAATATGAAAAGGGAATTTCATGTGTTTTCAATATAATGATACGTGTATATGAACTACTAAAACTATAGGTAGATATTAGAAAACGGATGTAGGACATGCGTTTCAAGAGGAAAATAGAACTGGCTGTGTGTTTGATTCAAAAAAAAACTGCTTATGGATGTTGTAAGACAAAATATAACTAACGCCGGCGGGCCGTAGACCAAGAGATACCTGCCGGATCTTTGTTGCCCCGTTGTCGCCATGGGCTGGGCCTGTTAAAAACAAAACCAACCGTGGGCGCCTGCAGCCCAGTTGAAACTTGCTCGACTGAAAAAAACAATATACGTGCTCAATAAACGAGAGAATTCTGCAAGTACAGACCGATAACTGGATGCAACACGATATTGTTTTTTATCGTGATAATAAGTGCATGCACTTGTTTCAAAAAATTGGAGAACTCGAATTCGAACGGCGGGTGCTTATGCTACCCATCAAATAAAAATCAGGTGCCTGAAAATTCGTTTCGAAACAAATGATTCAGCTTTATATCCACGCCGACCCTCGACATGATGGTTGGAAGCAAATGCAAGTTCATACCAACAGATCATTAACAATAATACCAACTTGCGGACGACAAGGTAGTACAACTACCGATACCTAACTAACTTATAATCTTTTTACTACTGGCCCTAGTGTTAAATGCGGTAGAAAATCTTGCAGAGGACCGCCTCGCTCCTTCTCTTGCTCCAGTCCCCGAGGTGGTACCGTGCATCACTCGATTGGTCCTCCGCTGGTCGAACTTCTTGTTGGTGTGCAGCACCGTAACCTTTTTGCTGCCTGCCCGCCGGCCGTTGACCATCACCGACAAGGTATTGCCGGTCTTGTGCCACATCGCGTGCATGCCGCACTCCGATCAGATCTTGTGACGCGCCCACGTGCCCCTTTTGAACGCCTCGAATTGCGCCGAAAAATTGCTTCCTTAGGCCTCAGTGATACCGCAGATTGTGGAATACAGGTGTTTTAGTGTAATGAGTTGGCATTTTCATAATATCTTTGGCATGTTGCGATCACTTGTTTCACTTTTTATTAACTGTCAAATTGTAATTGCTTCACCGTGTCTGCGTCTAAAAGAAAAATAGAGCTATAAACAAAGGAATATGTTTGTGCAAGTAGACGGCCAATCGGTGTCTTACCCGGAAGTTTCTTAGGTTGGGTGTAGCATATGCCGTGCTTTCGCCGTCGATGGTTGGTATGAACAAATCGATGAGAGACTGAAATCTCATTGTCAAGACTCACTTTGGCCTCAAGGTGCTCGATCAGCTCCTGATCCATGGGATCGAACTTGACGCCAGCCGGCAGCACCGGCCAATCCTTCTTTGACTTGCATCGTTAATTCTAGTTATATGGTACTCAATGTATGATCAATCGACTATTTTAAGTGAATGATGAAAGATTTCGACAGATAAGTGGTACTCCAAATCTGAAGTCCAGAATACCCGAACACGCCGGGATTCTTGTGTCACCTCACGCCGCAGCGTGTTGTCACGCTAATTCAATGTGTGGACATGATGCATAATTTGACCGACGTATACTAGTATCAAGCATCGTACTACTTACTAGCCGTATTTAGTGTCACAATTTATACATAGGTTTAACTAACACGCACGCACTTGAAGCCTAATCGATATATATATGGCTTCGCACAAAGATCTCCATCATCATTATCGATTACATGCTACGCAGGTGAGTTAGGATGCACTTGATCCCAGGAAGGTATCTAAATCTATCCTTCAAACCAGAGGAGTGCTTCAAACTAACAACAATACATAATATCCAACAAAAGAGGGTCGTGCTACAACAGCAGAATACATGGCTTAGTCTAGATATCAGCACGAATCAAGTTGTGCATATTTGCTGTTGGCATGAACCACATCGCCGCATGTCGGGTTTGTGAAAGCCATCCATCGCATGGAAGCTTGATGCCTTTCACACACTGAAGATTACCTGGCAACAAGCTGTGTCGACGAATCTCTGGATATGGTGATTCATGAAACCCATGGTATGATGTGTAAACACAGCCCCCCCTCACGAATGGAAGTTGCGTAGCACAGTAATCATCGCCGGTGATATGATCGATGATTGGTTGGATGATCGGATAATTGAGCCCGAGGAACAAGGAGTGATTGCCAAGGCTGTAAACCCGCCTCCAGTTGAATACGCCTGGCCAACGGAGCTGGGATCTTTCTCGAACACGAAGCAGCCACAACCATCAATGTCACGAACACCCCACGCATTGTACTACATGTGGTTTGATGTAATGGTTTGGTCAATTTGGTACGTGCGAATGAGCATCAAATCACCGCCGTCAGCTGAACGGGCGATAAACCACCACCCATCGGCTGGTATAATTCCAGGTCCTGGAATCATGAAGGCCAGCAGACGGCGTCATCGCAACAATTCAAATTGGAGACCAAAAGGACAAAAATAAACAATCATGTTCAGAGTATGTGTGGAATTAAGATTATTATAACAGTGACACATATCATAGACAGAGAATTTCAATGCCGTGGTCATAATCATACCCCAAGTTAAAAAAATAAGCCAATGGCTTTCATATTCTAGCAACATGTCATGGTTCAAACATCATGTAACAATGAGAGGAAAATAGCTATGACAAATACCTACTCATATTCTACCATAGCACTTACTACTACTGTTCTCATATCAACTCTATGCAATAACATGCGTTGTTATAAAAACCTTGTAAACGAGAGTAACATATAGAAATCATGATGTTATGCTCATAATATGTATTCTAACAATCATTAGATGCCAATTGTTCTCATATCAACTCTAACAATAACATGTGTGGTCATAAAAATCTAGGAAATGAGAGGAACACATAGCAATGATGTGGTTATAGACATGCTATGCATTCTAAATTTGTAACAAATGAACAAGCAAATGTATTCATAATGTAAAGATGAGATGAGATAGAACAATTACACGACGATAGATTCCACCAAAGATAGGCAGCCAACTCAGGCGTCGATCACAGTAAACGATGCCATCGTGCACTATAGCATCGCATGTAAATGTTGCCTCAACAGATTGATGATGAGCCATAACCATGTATGGCGACCGGATTCCAGATAGACTAATCCACGTTGAACAAGGCAATGAGCTTGTAATCCATGTAGTCTTCTGATGGTGTGGGCACTTCGCAGATTACAACATTCTGCAAACAGAGGTCGAGCCAAAAGCTTGATGCGTCTCGTGCGTAGTAGGCAGGAGTGTCCGGCGGGCAGCGAGGCTCGATGTCGGCGGTATCCTATGATGGAAGGGTGATCTCTCGCTGGGTGTAGATACCCACGAGACGCCACGGACTACCGGTGTGGTGGATGAGGACGATCCAGTTGGCCTTTATGCCCACCCAGTAGTGGCCGCGCATGAAGGACAGGTGGACGGGTAGTGGTAGCATGTCGAGGGGCACCACGGCAACCTCCGTAGGATCGTCAAGTCGGTGCCTGGGCCACCTGCAAGGATCAGGCATCAGCAAGCAGGGTGTCTTGAAAAGAGCTGGTCGGTTGTAGACGAGTAGATGATACAAAGACACCGAGCATGCAGCCACACGGATGGTGCTGAGTAGGTCCATACGACTACATATCTGCTCCAAGAGAACATCGGGGAGGGAATTCCAATCGCGGCTCTGCGTGTCAGTCGGTTCTGACATTGGGGTTTTCGGTGCCTGCGAGCCAGCGGGGAAGTGGATTCGGGCGGGCAAGCAAAGAAGCTTCTCCTCGTGTGGCCGAAAGCAAAGGAGCTGGGGATATGGTACGCGCGAGCTACCAAAGAAGATGGCGCGGTCGGGTGAGCGGTGAGCGGGGTAAATGGTGTGCGGCGGCGATGGGGAAGAGAGGAGGAAGAAGAAGAGAGGAGGAAGAAGAGTGGAAGACGGGAAGAAAGTGCATTAAATCTCAATTCTACTAGTACTACTACCAGATATACCATCCTTCGGAGTGTAAATAGTTACACCGATGACATGTGGGTCTACCACAAGAGGGCCCATATGTCAGTTAATGGAGGACAGAGGTGCGTAAGCGTATTTGCGGAAGCATGCCCTACTGGCAAACATGATGGCGATCTTGGGTAAAGGCTGATTTAGTAACAACAACACGCTGGTTCAGCTTATTAATTACGTGTCCCATCTGCTGCAGTGTGTATTGTCACTTCACTGCGAAGACTAGTTGAATAGTTTTCTCTGACCGAGATGGGGAATAATGGATTGCGAGGACTTCCTTTCTACAGTATCCCTATGCCTCTACGCTCACTTCACTCATTTTGCTCCGTACCTAGTCACTTGTTGAAATCTGTAGAAAGACAAATACTCCGTATTTGGGAACAGAGGGAGGCTTTTACTCCGTACTATTTGGGAACAGAGGGAGTATCACCATATGGAGGGAACAGAGGAAGCTTGAAATATGAACATGTCAATGGCAGGGAGTAAGCCCCATGCATGCATGCATGCAACATGCAACACTCACACGTACAAATGGACGCACACAACACTCACGCACCCATGCGACACACAGCACACGACGCAACACACACAACTCACGCTCAAGTGCTCAACCTACACCCTACGTCCGTGAAAGACTATACATTTAGAGATTTAGGCTGGTCATAGTGGGGAGTAACTTAGAGTAGTAACATACATAGGTTACTACTCTATGTTACTACCCTTATGGCCTTATAGTGGGAGGTGTCATATGTGTAGTAACATTCACATGTTCATTCATTGTCTTGTAGACTCATTTTGCATTGGAAAGAGCTATGTGATTGTAACATATTAGGTTACTCTATTTGCTTCTCTCCTCATTAACTACTTGCCACATCAACATTTTTGCTTATGTGGCATCTATGTTACTACCTATGTTACTCCCACTATGACCAGCCTTACACATTGACCAGGGCATAATTAACGCCCAAAAGTAGTAGTAGCAGACTTATGTGTGCATGCGACCATTGAGAGCATGGTTAATAATATAGCCACCTGCTGGCTATATGATGTTGCCATGTCACATATAGTCAAGTTTATAGCCAACAAGTACAATAGCTAGATATAAATATGTACTACTTTGTTGATACATGGCCCACCCCACTCTCTCACAAAACAACGTTGCTATACACACGACGTCCTATGCACGATTTACGGACGATACTAATAATCAAGCCGTTGGTGTCATCAAGCTCTCTGCAGGACACCGTTCGATTGCACATCATGCATGCATCGTCCATTCAGCAGTCGTCCGCGAAGTAGTTTCGCTCACAAAATACCTAGGAGCACGTGTTGCACCCGGCTGTTAACTAGTAGCCTGCTTCTCTTCTCTCTCCTCTTCTCTCTCTTCCAAGTAAGTAAGAATATAATATTTAATGTCTTACAGCCCGCCTACATCACCTTATTGTACTTGCTCTAAGATAAGAAGATTAAATGAAGGCCGTTGCATGCTCTAATTAAGGATAGACATGTAGCCTATACCTACAACACAAGTTGGTGCATTAGTCAATCAATATCGATTTAGATTAAAGGCTAAATGCATTGGAAGTGTAGATGTACATTATGTACCACACTCTTTGTTTTGTAGCCGATGTACACTCTTTGTTGGAAGACCGAGGGAGGACACGTGCATGCACTCACATACACAGCGAGGGCGGTTCGCGTGCAAGGGTTGGACTCGTGTCGCGCCTGCATAAATCTTTGTTTAACTGATTTCTTTGCTCTGCGAACTGATAGGTGGGACCCAGAAACCAGGTGACAATTTAACCAGTCAACAAAGTGCCACATCGACTATGTGGCCGGTCATTAGGGTGCAATACAGTGCTCTATGATGAGCTAGTGATCGTATAATCGCCGCAAAACTATATATAGTGACCGTAAAGAGCGTATTGTTACATACGTTGACCGCCAGTGTATTTGTCTCGTTTCAAATTAAGCCATATTAATTGGAAAGGACGCAGTATGGACTACTAAGTACTAGTACTAGTACTCCTTTGATGTGTCCCGTCAACTCGCCGAACGAGGAGAAGCTTGCTTACTACGCCTCTCCCTCGCCCACGCTGCATGTGGTTCGCAGGACGAGGAGAGGGTTTTGACTACAGCGCCCTCTCCCTCGCCCTCGCCCTCGCCCTAGCGGTGGACGTGCAGCAGTTCAATCGGTGTCAGATTGCCAGACGCATATTGTACTGTAGTATCATCATTGTTGGACCTTCCGAAGAGGCGAAGAGCCAAGTGCAAGGTTCACACGAGTACGAACTGTTGAACCTCCCAAAGAGGCAAAGAGCCAAGTGCAAGGTTTTATAGGAGTTGTCGTCCTAGTAGGAGTGTACTACAACTATAGCGAACGATTCTACTGTATGATGCTGCCACGTCACGTATATCCAAAGTTGTGCCACCTTTTTTTCTCAAAGAGCATGTTGGAGCTCGTGCAACAACCACACAAGTTGCACGTACACATAACACATTTACTAGTAATAAATTCTAAAGGACAAATGCCAGTATGCCACACAAGTTCATCTCCAATTCATGTGATAAATTTGTGCACGACTAGTCTACATATATTCACAGCGCTACCGTTCACAATTACCGTACTCCACTTACACGTTATAGATGGGCTACATGCATGTCCTCCTCCGTGTTCCAGTCCTGTGTGTTCTTCATGGATAGCACGATCCATAGCGGTGGGCAACGGAATCATTGTCGCAGCTTTCTAGTCCGGTTCCACACAATGGAGACTCATCCAAGCCGAAGCGGTATAAATCGTGGATAGCGTGTCCCAAAGATGTCGTTCATCCGGCGGTGCGCACTGAAGACACAACCATGCTTCATGAACGGCAGGCCTTCCGTGTCGTGCACGGAAGGTGGCATCCGCTTCACAATGGGGTAGCTGTCCCCGATGAAAAGCGAGTACTCTGCAAGAGTGTTCCTCGGCACCCACATAGCATCACGAGGGTCGAACTCGGCACCGTTCATCTGGTACACGCGGCATCCCAGATCTGGACACATGGTGATGTACATAGTCAAGGTCCATGCATAATAATGTTGTGCTCAAATATGGCGGTCAGTAATACTGTGCAGCAAATAGTACCACTCCGGTATAGAGGTAGTAAAATAACCGGCTTATTATATATAGCCACTCTTGGCTACATGGATGAGATAGTAAGACATGGAAAAACATAAATGGTGGCAGCTAGTGGGTTCAAGTCTTCAAGGGCCTAGCTAGCTATACGCATCCTCCAAGGTAAAAAGTACTCCTACTAGTACTACTACCTCCGTCCGGATTTATTGGTCCCCATTGTGTTTCGTGACAAATTTTGACCATAGATTAAACTAACAAAATGTTCACGCATGTCACCAAACATTATATTTATGAAAACTATGTTCAAATATGAATCCAATGAGATAATTTTTCTTGACATGCATTAACATTTTGTTAGTTAAATCTTTAGTCAAAATTTGATACAAACTACAAAGGGGACCTATAAACCAGGACAGAGGTAGTACTAAGTATACAACTAGTACAACAATGAAAGAGAAGGCGAGAGGGTTAAAAAAATGGAATACCTGGGTAGGTGGTGACGGTCCGATCGTGGTAGATTGTGTGACCATGTTGCACATCAGTGGTACCATGGGTAACGACTGCTAAGATAGTTGATCCCAATATGCCAAAGTCAGCTACAAGGTTCCGTGTTAGACCGAATCGCGGATGCAAATGCACATCCAGGATCGGCGATCTTATTTTGATCGGGGGATGGCTGGTCCCTGCAAAATAATGGAGTACCGTTAGGGATGCAAATGATGGTTTGTGCATTCAGTTTGTAATCTCCCGCATCAGTAGGATGGCAACCAGATGAAACAAGTCCCCGCTTGTCACCGCGAACATGCGGCCTAGATGGCGCCAGGCGTCTTCGAACGTGTAGGGTACAAATCTGTAAATGCCGCCAACATGCGCCAGCCTATTCCATTACTGCGTCTTGCATTGATGGCAATCCTTATGTCGAACACCGCGATGAGATAGTAATCGTCGTAGCCGCGTCGCTTTGTCGGCGGGTCCGCAATTGCTATCTTCTTCAATCTCATGTAGGCATCATCGTAAGTATTCAAGCCCAGCCAATCCGGAAGGCCGATTCCAATGGTGGAGAAGGGCTCTACCGGAACGACCGCACTGCTGTGGATGTTGTGCAAAATGATGGTGGTATCCGGCCGGAGGTATGCAAGCCAATCTTCGTTGGCACCGACCCAGACCTATATATAAGACGGTGGGCATCTGAGAAATTACGGGATGGAAATGGAATAACTAAGTACTACATGATCAAACTCCATTACTGACCTGCTCATCGGACAAAATCCGACTACCTCTCAACGTCGGCAACTCTAGCGGAGTCAACGTGCAACAATGGCCAGGGAGCGGTGGACTGTTCGAAGTATTGTCCCATAGGAGAACCTTCTCCTCGCGGACGCATGGAAGACCAACAAGCATGGCCTTTTCCCAAGCCTGTTTAAGCAGCGTCTTGAAAAAATTGGTGCAGGAAGCACCGAGTCTTGCGGCGGTGAGGACGTCGGAGCGTCGTGCGATTTCTCCCAGAGGATCGTCGTCCAAGGTCTCCCAGCCCCGACGAGGAGGAGAACCGCCTGGCGACTCCATGGGAGCAGCGACGACCTGCCTTCTCTTCGGGAGGGGAATCATGAGGAGGAGATAAGAGCGTAGTAACCAAGGGCCTCGTCCCTTCCAACTGTAGATCGTTCCTCAAATAAGGGGTGATGCTATTATTTACTACTAGTACTAGCATTATGGAACGTTATGGGATTGCATTATACTGTAAATAATAGCACTAGTAAGAAATTTTTGGCACTAGGTAGTAGTTTTTGGCGTGGATTAAGAAATTTTGGGTATGTTTTTGCCATTTTTCGTACACGCCAACTAGTGTCAAAAAACGTCTTACATTATGTGACGGAGGAGTACGTACTCATACTGTAGCAGTACTACTTTTCTCAACTAGTAGTGCGATGTACTGTACTTCTAGTTTAGTCTAGTATAGTGCACCCGTTTTGAACTCTTGAATCTCAGGGCCAAGGAGCTACAGTTGGAAGTGGAGGGTACTACTGTTCTCTAGAACCATCGCTGTACTATCAATGCAGGGGAAGTACACCTGCGTAGTGGCCTAGTGGGTACTCTCGGTGCTATATTCAGCCGCTCCTCTCACTTAGGAGTAGCTGGCCTACTTAGCCGCTCCTCTCACGCACACACTAGCAGCCTGTTTATCAGCGACGATTACTGCGGGGGAAGAACATTTGAGTTATTTGATACAACGAGACTAGGCTTTTCGCTTCCATTTGTTGAGGTGTAATGGATCTCGTCGAACTTTGTTAGTAATACTTCCTTCTTTATGAATGAGATGAAGCAAACTTTTGCCTCCGTTTAAAAAAAGCACGTCAAGAGGAATTTATTTTATAGTAGAGCCGATAATGGAGTGAAGTCCATGTGTGCAACGCCACAAGCTACAGAGTAGTAGTAGAGCACTTTACGTACGGAGCCATATTGCACAGTTCCCAATGCCCCGCCAGGCTTTTCCGGCTCCTCGGGCTTAATTGGGAGGCGCTAGTTTAAATATGCTACTAGCGGATGAGGAAGCTGCAAGCGAGGTGCGGCTAGGGTGAGCACGCGAGCCGCGAGATGGTGGGAAGGAAAACCCGTTCACGTGGCTAGGCTGTCCAGTGCATCCAGATTGTGGGGCCGCACGTCCGTTCGACTTCAAAACTCAAACTACCAGTGTAAACTATTTTTTTTTAAAAGGCCGTCGTGCGTTCGGCCGGGATCGAACCCACAAAACGAGGTATACACTCCGGCGACCACTAGTAGTACTTGTTGGAGTACAACGCAACCTAGAATTGCCTTTTGTCGCTAGTAGTACGTACATTGTTCCTTACAAGAAACCCCTAATAATGCAAGAAACCACTAAAATGCCAAGAAACTACTACCACTTGCATACGTGGCAGACTTAAGATAAGACTACCTTATCAACCATTGTACATGCTCTTACCAACAAAAATCCTCGAGTGACCTCCTACCTCCGGCCCGCCCACCTAGTCATCCTCGGCCATGGGACGCAGCTACCGCCGCCGGCAGAAGGCGAGGTCAAAACCGTCGGCGGTGCAGAGCCCATGTTGCGGCAGCCCGGATGCCAGCTCCGTCCGGCGCTCGCGGCCGCTAGCTAGCCAAGATAGCTCCGTCCAACTACTTGTATGCAAGGTTTGCTAGCTAGATTGGCACGGCAGCGGTAGCAGCTTGCTTTCGCAGCCAGCCGCCAGCCAACCATCCGGCTCGGCGAAGGCAGCGGCGCGGCTTGCTCGCTCGTGAGTCACGCTCGGGCCAGCCTGCCAACCCGTGTGGAGGCTGAGGCGGCGTCCGGCCCGTCCGTGAGCGGGCGGCCAACTCGCTCATCACTTGGTGCCACCGACGAACACGCGCATCAAGATCTTGTTTGAAGTAATGTTCAGGAAAAATAATGATTTGAGGGGGAATAACAGGATAGAAGGTCAGATGTGGGTCCCTCGTGTCAACGGTCAAACAAAATGTGTTGGTTTAAGCTGCCTCGGCAGCAAGGACGTGTGGGCCAACCCTGTCATAAATGGGTTTAAACGTACCTAATCGGTAGGAGTACTAGGTAGTAGTTTTTGGCGTGGATTAAGAAATTTTGGGTATGTTTTTGCTATTTTTTGTACAATAGATTCTTCCTAGGGCTGGTTGAAAGTGGTAGTTTTTGTTAAATACTCTACATATTGTAAGTAGGAGTGAAAGTTAAGCTTTGGAACCCAATAAGCAAGGCTAGTTACATAGTGCATATGTGTACATGATTGAAAGTAAATATCAACCATGAGTGACTAATATCTTGATGGAAAACTCAAAACTATGGAATACTAGGGAAAAAATGCATGGTTGGAAATACTAGCAATGTTCATGTCCGTTGCAACGAATCATAATTAGAATAATACTTATTCACAAACTTCGTACAAAACACTCTAATTTTGATATACATATGTTTCAATTAGAATATATTCCTTGGGCTGCTTTGGTGAGGTCGTGAGGGATGTGGTTGGTTTTAAGATACTAATTATGGGTTTTTCTGCAAATTGGTAGACAAGTGGGATGTTGGTGAGAAAAGGCAACAACTTACCTCACAATCATTAGATGTAGATCTAATGGTCGTAAACGACGGATGGCGCAGACACCAAAGATCACCAACTTAGTCTTGTGTAGGAATACTAGCAAGATCCGTGCATTGCACGGAACATCAAGATGCATTTTTTATAAAACACTTGTTGTGATTGACCCTTGCGGGAGTAATCCCGTGTGTAAAAACTAATGATATCTCGAGAAATATGAGATAAGGTGAAGAGGAGTGGGTGTGGTGGTGGTTGGTGGTCGGACTGAGCGGAGGCATGGGGATTGACGACGCCAATAAGCCACCGTGCCGCTTTGTTCCAGAGGCTTCCTTTCTTAATTGCTCAAGAATGAGGTTTGTTGGAGATAGGGATGAACGGGGAAGGACTTGTCTGCAGATGTGGAGAGGGTGCGGGTATCTTTTAGTTTAATTTCCATCCGCCGATATAGATCGGACGGTCTATATTGCAAGATGGCACACGTACCATCATCACCACCTCGGTTTTTATAAAAGAAGAAATATAAGTATGGAGATACAAACGTATTATCGATACTTGCTTCCGTAAACTAGCATCTACATTCTATTCAACGCCTCGGCATGTGGGGCCTTAGCACAATGACTTCTCGACTGTGTAAAACAAAGATTTTCCCATCGCCGACAAGGAGGGGGTGACGGCGCTGCTTTTTTGGCTTGCTCTAGTCCTAGTAGTCATACTAGGTGGTCTAAGCACGTGTAGATTTATTCTTTTCACATCTCGTGTTCGCCAGACTGCCGCGATCGTTGATGAATAGACGGTAAGTTAATCACGGGAAACCCTTGATGAGCGTGTTTATGAGAGAGAGAGAGACAGTGTCGTGTGTGTGATATGTTAGAGACTGAGGTAATGATAATGATTCTTTGTGTCTATGTGTGTGGAGGATAGAGAGAGACATGTACACGGGGCTTTGTGTTGTGTAACGTGGAGACACATATACATAATTAGAGAGTGAGTGTGTGAGATACACATGCGGACATGGGGAGAGATGAGGATCTAGATAAATGGGTGTTTGTGCGCGTTTGTGCACGCGTTTGTGTGTGAGAGGGAGAGAGTGTACGTGGAGTAGAGAGACCACTGATGATGTAAACCTAGTATAAGGGAAGGGGGAATGGTGTGACATGTGTAGTAACGGGATAGCACGGGGGCGGGCTGGGGGAGCAGACTATTTGGAAGAGACATCGAGTGTGTGTGTGGGAGAGAGGTGTGAGAGCGGGAGAAAGAGAGAGCCAGCGACGGAGAGAGAGAGAGAGAGAGAGAGAGAGAGAGAGAGAGAGAGAGAGAGAGAGAGAGAGGGAGAGAGGGGGCGAGAGGGGTCGGGTGTGTCCAAAAATGGCGTATAGAGAGGGAGACAATGTTGATGTTGTCCAAATTGGCCTATGAACGGAGACGCAAGGGAAGCGAGTCATCGTGGTGTGTGATAGGGACTTCATGAGAGATCTAGAATAGATGGTGTAGAGAACAATGTGCAAAATCGAGAACGATTATACATTAGGGAGCTATGCAAAGAGTCGCTACATATATGTATGCGAGGGAAGGAGCCGGGCGGGTCCGCATGTGGGAGAGATAGAAAGAGGAGAGTGGTGCACAAGGAGACAAAGTGTGCTTGTTTGCAGTGGGGTGGTGTGTGTGAGGTGAGTCTTGTGAGAACCACATAACTAGGGAGATAGACGTTTGGGGGCGACGTTTTGTGTGCATGGGAAATATACACTCTACATAGTGCGTGTGCTTGGGTAAGAGAGATAGCGGGAGACCTAGAGAGTGAGGGAAGAGATGTGTGCATGCCCGAGAGACAAAGTGATAGAGACCTATGTTGGGGTCCGGACTTTACAAGAGAGAGGGGTGTTAATGTGCTCGTGTGTTGGTGTTTGGGGGAGAGAACGACTTATCTATGTGTGTGTGTGTGTGGTGGTGGTGGTGGGGGGGGGGGGTTGACTTCAGATAAAGAGTGAGGTGTCTATATTTGAGGGACTTTAGCGTAATTGAGATATTTTGCACTCATGGTTGATCCATTTGTTTCACAGTTTGTACTATGAGATAACGATACATTTGAACATGCGTGATATACCTTGATGTACCAGAATTACAAACCTAAGATTGGAATTTTTGGAATTGACTCCATCATTAGCTTTTGTAATTCATTTAAACGGAGGTACATTTTTTAAGCCGGGATTTCGTGATTTCAAATTCATATATCAAACCTAGAGATATACACATACGGGCATGTTCAAACTTTATAATCATCCACTTTATTCATACACATACACGTTTTTGTTTTTGTCATCATATTTAGGATAAACACATTTGGAATTTCATTTGAATTGGACCGTATGATGGTATTTGCTTGTAGTAGCTCAATGATCTACATTTGAATTGAATGGACAATCTAAGTTTTGAGTTGGAGAAATTGATTTTCAAAACTTGCACATTTTTTTTGCATGCAAAACAAACAAATTGTCGGCCATGATATCATAGTCGGCCGTACGAGAGCAGAATACTTATAATTTTAGGCGCCAAAAGCTTTCAAACTTCCCGCTCACATCGAAATATCATGCGCCCGAAAGTTTAGCCCTGTGATATTCCTGTTTTACCCCTGCCACATGAACGGAAAAGGGCTGCTTTGGTAACTCCATTGTTTTTCCCTCTTTGCCCCCAACATTCTTCCCCAAAGCCCCTCCCCTTCCCCTCCCCGACCCCCCCAACCACGGCAAGCCGGAATGTAGTCCTCCGCCAGAAGCGGTGGACCTCACACCCCACCGGATCTACCTTCCGCACCTTGGAACCCCTAACCGCCAACTCACCACTTCACCGGCCGCTTCAGCGATCGGGCTTGTCCACCGCCTCCAGATCTCCTTGACCGCCATCATGGTCCACCGCACCAGATCTGCTTAACCGCGCCCTCCACCACAGCGTAGGCCCTTCATCGACTCCCTCGTCCGCCCTTCGCTGGCCCTTCATACAAGCCCTCGTCCGACGCAATGATCCGCCTCACCGAAAGCACTATACAACGCTACCAAGCCTTCGTCCATCGTGCACCGACCCGATCCCACGACGCCATATTCAACTCCACCGGCCCTGCTTTACCGACACCGCAGCCTCATCAGGTTATTTCAATTTGTACTCCTTCGGTTTTCCTCTTTATCATGCAACTGCTCACTTACCACAGATGAGCTTTCTTGTATGTCGACAGACGCTGCAAATCAGAAAGCACCAGAAAGCAGCTTCAGATGGCAGCAATGCCCAAACTCAACTACAACACGAGCACCATCGACGCATCCTTAGCTATCAAGTATGACAACGATACCCATACGCCGCCGATAATCGGTACTATTATCCAACGGCCGGCGCCTCGCTCACTTTCCTAGCATAAGCACCGCACCTTTGAATTTCTTCGTGGCATCATTCAGTTTTTCATGAGACACGTTATTCTCGCTTGCACCGTAGGGCCATACTTACGGCAAAGTGAACATGTTACATGTGTTAAATTACATACCAGTGCACATATAGTTAATATGCTTTAGTTTTGTTCCGATGCCACCTGTTGGTTCCATCAGACTGCTTAATGTCTTCTATGCTTAATTACACATCAGCAAACTAGCATGTGGTTCCACTGCTTTTTGTTCGTTTTACCCTACATTTTCTGATGCTAGCTATTACATCACTGCTCCGAGCCTCTATTCATTACTTGTTTGTGTGTTCTTGATCTTCCCAAGTTGCATGACTAATTTGATGCTTCTATTAATTATGGAGCTGCCAACCCCGTCAAGCAAAATATTTGTTCTTTTGGTACTAGCACCTCGAACAAGCATAAAAATAGAGGGAAGCAGATATATTGTCGTGTATGCACACACCCTTCTTTCATTAGTTTAGATGAACCATTGATGATCAATTCGGACCAGTGCATGCGATTAAAATTAATTTTACCTAAATAGATTGTGCGTAATAAACTACAACAACTAGATTTGCAACCACGGGTGTCGATGATATCTTCAAAGAACATTGCAACAGCAGCCTAGGCTTCCAACATATGGTAAGCCGGTGTGTTTTAGTACATGTTAAATGTAATGCGAGTGGGCTGCTTTCTTGGCTTGTGCCCTCAACGTGTAATCCTACCGAATTACAAATAGTTCAGTTTTACGCTTTGTTGTATTGCTTGATTCAATGCTTGTTTGTTGTTACGTTATACCCGAGTTGGCCAATATGTCGTGAGTGCTCGCTTGTACTATCGTAAAGAAATGCATGCCTATTTCATTTGAGTCCTTAACTTTTCCTCTCAACTTCATCACAAGACTGTCTTCGTAGTTTATATGAGGCCACACTGTTAAGTGCTTTCTCAGATTATTTCAACTGCTTAGATGCCTTGGCAACTTAAATATAGTAGTTGTACACTCCTTTCAACTTTCATCTTACCATTTTAATTTCTTTTCGGCTGATGCTGCTTCGAACCATTTAAATATAGTTTGCCATGCTCGAAATAATTCGTCCGTTTACCATGTAAGCTTCTTTGCCAGAGCCCCTGGATCATACAATAACTATCTCTTACTTATGTCCAGTGGAAACCTTTCAGGATGCCGTTCACACTAGGACACAATGTGCAATCCCAGAATCTATTTGTGGAAGCAGTGCGCCATCCATGTTACCAGATGGTAGCAGTTCAGAGGCAACACCGCCAGAGAGCTGTCTGAGCACAGATATTATAGTGCTTGAGGCTCTACTAGAGGCAGAAAGAGATGGTGTGGCTGCCATGAATGAGGTAATCTTTATCTTGAGGCTGGAAATTACGGAATTAGCGGCACACATTATGCAAGCAACCCAAGAATTGGAGGAAGTAAGAATGTTGCATTTGAAGACGAAGGAGGTCCTGCTGTTTCTGCTTTCTGAAGCCCAAGGTAATCCCGGTTCTTCTTTAGATACCAGTTGAAATTGTCATTAGATTATTGTACTTGCATGTTGTGTCATGTCCCTGAATGGATTATGTTGCAAGACCCCCTATGTTGTTCAGAATTCCATGTTGTCCATGTGTTGTAATGATCCGAATTTTTTAGGCGAGGTAATCCTCAGTACTTGTATGATTGACATAAGGTGAACTGTTTTTTTTGTGAGCATATTGTATTGGATGAAATAACTATTTGAATCAGAGTGTATCCAACCTATTGAATTCGAAGATCACGGTATTTCTAAATCATAATCATATATAAAGGTGGAATAAATCTTTGTTGTGGTTTTGAAGAAATAAATAACAAAACATATAATTATCTGTGGATATTCTTAATCGAATACAAACTGGATTTGAATTTAGTTTGTCAGGTCCCAGGGCAAACGTGAATGCTAATTCTCCCAAGTTTTGAACGAAGCGGCTAAACACCCACTATAATTTGTGGGCTGCCCGAAGCAAGTGTTTGCGAGATGGAAATTACTGTCTACCCTGACACTTGACATCCTTATCGACCGGATTTACACTGCTGTCGATAGGGGTAGACTAGTAACTTCAATCAGACGTGACACGACGGCCTCTGAGCCCATTCAGACACGGTGGGCGCCAAATGTGGGCGGCAAAACACATTTGATTCAAGCTCGTCCGAAAGACATGTGTCTCTTCCTCCATTTCCCCATTCATACACGGTGGGCGGCAAAACAAACTCTCCTCGTCCGAAATTGATGTAGGCTAATATTTTAAATAGGGGCAGATGTGTAACTTCCATCAGACGTGACACAACCGCCCTACCTATCAGCCCCGTTCATACACCGTGGGCGCCAACCGTGGGCGGCAATACACCCTCTCCTCGCCCGAAATCGTTACCGGCTAATATTTGGGAGATGCGAGATTACCGTCCTATCCCCAACCGATGCGATGTCTGATATTTTAAACGGGGGATAAGTTCGTAACTTTCCCCCATTTCAGAGAAGCGCGTCCCAAAGTTTGAGATCGCCCCCCTCCCCTCCATTTCCCCATTCATACACCATCGGCGGCACGACAACCTCCGCACTGCGGCCAGCCTCCTCCGTCCGCCACCCCATCCTCCACCTTGCCGGAGCCGCTACCCCTACCCCGTCGTCCACTTCAAAGATGGACGTCTCTCATCAACGACGCTGGACCAGGATCCTTTCATCGCCTCCTCTCGCTTCATCAGTGCCGTCCTCCACCTTGTCGTTGCCGCTCCTATGACCGCCTCATCCACGGCAACAGGATATATCCCCCGACCCGGTCGTCTGCCGTCTAAAGTCTTCTTCCCTTGCCGACACCATCGCACCCGCAGCACCCTCAACGTATCGGCATAGGCCTACACGGTGTCGCAAGAGAGGTGGTACTCCTCCATATGTGCTTAAGTTATTGATCTCACCGGAAAATAGATCGTAATTTGTTTCTTGTACTTTTCTTGTCCGTACCAAATCGTAGTGGCTAGTTGAAAGCAAACATTGGTTGTGAAGTAGCTTTGTCCGGTTTGCACCTTCAGATCCGCCATGGCACGGGCACTATACTCGTAAAGCTTATGGTTTCCCCCTTTATATTCACTACCATCATCGTAGGTGCTTCGTGTCGTGCTAGCACTGCTCCTCAAGACCTCAAACCAAAGCTTACATGTTGAAATCTGAATCTGATATGATGCTCATATCACTAAAAAGCGAAGAACGTTTAATTGGTCACCTAATGTTCCTATATTCGTTTCGAAAAGCATGTGCGCCACCCACTGGTCCATCTAGTTCCACTTTCCTGATTTTTCTCTTGATGCTTAGGGTTTTCTCCTTTTATCTACTCTACTATGATCTCCGTAGGTGCTTTCTGTGGTACTAGCATTACGACACCCTTCAAGCTAAACAACACAACACTCAGAATTAGAAAGCTTAGTTGTTCAAATATGATTGTGATATGATACTGATATTAGTTAACCGACACATTTAATTGGTTAGCTAAAGGTCCCACTTGAGTTTCCAAATGCATGTCACGACATATAGAGACTGCATAATTGCATTTCTTTGTCACTTGTTGACCGTACTTTCTTGTCCATACCAAATCTTAGTTGTTATTTCAAAGCAAACATCGGTTGCTAACTACCCTTTGCGCGGTTTGCAGCTTCAGATCTGCCATCCCACTACCACGGTCAACACTGTACTGATCATGCTTATGTTTTTCCCATTTTATGATGACCACAATCAGTCTATGTGGTTCGTGTCGTAATAGCACTGCTCCACCCATCGAGCTAAACAAGCTTAGTTGTACAAATTCATATCTATATTATTGCTGATATTAGTAAAACTGAGAGATGTTTAATTGGTTAGCTAAATGTTCCTACTTTAGTTTCGAAATGCATGTGAGCCACATATGGAGAGACCGGAAAGAATAATATTTCTCTGTGCACTCTAGTTCATCATGGGTGGCCAACCGACATTGTATTGAAACACTTGTAATATCTTCAATCTGCTTGCTCTTCTGCTCTTCTTTAAGATGATACTCTTCTCTTGCGATTATTTGGTCAGTCGAGTTGTTCTCCCAAAGTATATTTTGAATCTGTCAGGTCAGGTCAGACTTGTTCTTCTTTACTATATGTTGAAGCTATCATCTGCGAAGTGTCATCACTTCTGGAGCTCTCATATTTGGAGGAGTAGGCCACATTATATTAATGCACACAACAAATTACAGCATGCATGGCATCTTTTAAAAAGAATTGCGTAGATAGCACAAAGGAGTTTGAGGGAGGCAAGATTGGATTAGAATCACTTCTGCATGACAAAGAAAATCTCACTTGTTTTTATGTTTTCATGCATGTCAGATATTGAACATTATCAAAATGAATATGAGAGTGGGCGCACGAGAGGAATATTGCGGAACAATCCACTGGTTAACAAACTTGGCATGGTGGAGGATGGCCTATCTTATTCACCCATCAAGGTGCTTGCTCTAACTTTGCAAAGTTGTATTGGTCGCACATATTTGCATCTGACCTCTTGCATTTCTTCTACTTTGTTACACCATCTGCTTAGTTTAAGCATCCTATATGAGTATATGCCATAACTATCCATTTTCTGCACCTATTACATGTGTCGTCACACTATGTTTTTCCAGTCAAATGTTGTTCTTTCGTGATAGATGTCCAAAAAGAAGAGGGTGAGTGTAGACCCTCAAGGAGTACAAACTAGGTATTTGGAAAAGGTAGTGGTACCTGTTAAATCAGATAGATCAGCAGCCACAAAAAACACAGGCCCAACTGTACCACACTTTACCCCTACTCCAAAGGGCCAAACCCCTATTAGAACTGCTGGGAGCCCAGTCAGTCTTGTCTATGATATCAATTCAAAATTTGAACTCCTAAATTTCTGCTTGTGCCTTACCTTCTCTCTTGTATGAAAACTAATTTCAGATGAATCTCCTTGCTCAAAGGATCATACGATCTCAAAACAATAATGGGCTCTGCATTGCTCTTGTCAAGACCTCTCTCCCTTTTTCCTTGTAACGTTGTACTTAATTAATTGCTATTTGATTATGTATCATCAGTCTGCACCTGAGCCTCATTATCCTCTATTTCTTCCAATATTATTTGATCTATATTTACTCTTTGCAAAATGTAGAATAATGGCAATGCTTATAAAGAATTTTCTTTGGGGAATTTATTGAATTATCCTTCCATCAACATGGAGAAGGGCTTTGTCCAGCCCGTGTTAACATGTAATGTAAGTTCATCCTTCTCAAGCCTTCAAACACTGTTCTAGTATAGATTTGGATAGGCATCATTGCCTCCACAGCTGTTTGCTTTCTTTGTTTACATCTGATTGGATGTTTGCAACAACTACCGATTTCAAATTGTAGTTGTGAAAACATGTTCCTTATCTTGAGAATAGATCCATTTCTTTGCTTATATAATTGTGAAACCTGTTACGTGTCTCCTTGTTTCTCTTTTGAGTCGTATCTCTTACGCCAGCAGAACTTTAGGGAAGATAGTGAGCCAAACCATCTTGAGGACAGCGAGATGACCCCAAGGTCCTGTCTTGATGAAGACAGTTGAGTTGAAGCTACTCACCGGCAGTGTGAGACAACCTTTGTGCGATCGCTGCCTCGGTCGATTCGACTTCTTGATCTCAACTTAAAGTGGAAAGGCTTGCTTCAATTTCAGCTCGACTTGAAGTCAAAGATGCAATGAAGATGTCGAGGACTGCCGTCGCACCATCATGCCTTAAATCTAGTGTTGATGCATCTATCGTTGACACAATCGAGGTCTACTCAGCTTCTTCACTGTTTGGGGGCCCGACTGGCGGGCCTTGTGCCTTCAAGTGCTCTCGGTTTTGTATATTCTTTTGTCGGTAGCGTTTATTTGCACTTGTGGCGAACTTTGATGCCCGATGGATGTAATATGTGTGATAGTCGTGATAGCCTAAGCGTAAGTTGCTTGCTTATTTATTTCCTTGTTGTCTTGTTTATTTGTTTGCTTGTAGTCATTGCAGTTCTTTTTCTGCGGTTTGCTAGTGGCTGCAATAACCTATTTTTTCAAACTAGGCCACAATAACCATGGGCTAATTATTGTAGTGACACTGGGCCTCCTACGGGCCGTAGAAACAGTGGGCCTTCTACGGGCCATAGAAACAATGGGCCTTCTACGGGCCGTACAAACGATGGGCCTTCTACGGCCGTATCATCAATGGGCCTTATACGGGCAGTATGATCGATTGGCCAAACATGGGCCAATAGCCACATTATGGCCATAAACGGGCTAGAGTTGGAATCGTCCGTTCATGGGCCAACCATAACGGGCCATCATTAATAGGCCGTATTTCATGACGCTATAAAAATGGCCCAATGTGTTAACGGACCACAAACGGGCCGACTGTAACCACGGGCTGAATTTGGCCCATAAGCGTAAAAATAACGATGTGGGCCGTAAGTAAACGAATGCTGGAAATGAGACCAAGAATAAATGGGCTCTGAGTAGGCCGAAAGATAACATGGGCTGGAAACGGCCCAACGGAATAACGTGCCCTTAATGGGTATAAAGTGATACACTGTTCATTATGGGCCAGTTTCACCACGGGCCGTTAATGGGTGTAAAGTAATACATTGTTCATTACGGGCTAGTTTCACCACGGGCCGTTAATAGGCCAAGAGTTACATAGGGCCTTATATGGGCCGAAAGACGTCATGGGCCATACATGGGCCAGAAGTGAAAACGGGATGGAATCATATTGGGTGGCCCAGATGACGCTACTGGGCCTAATTCGGATAGGGCGTAACGGGCCTGGGTTTAGCAGGCTGTAAATGGGCTATATGAGAACAGGCCGTTAACAGGCTTTACATGGGCCGGCCCACCACCTTTTGACCAAGTCAAACGGGCCGGCCTTTTCACAGGAATGGGCCTCTGTTGGGCCGTGCCACGTGTCGACGTATCATAGGCGCATTCTGTCCAATGAGTGGATGACATCTGTCCCAACGGTGAGCCAACACGTGTTTCCTCCAACCAATAATGATTTTACACGTGGAAAATCCCCATTGGTCGGGGCTGTTAACGGGTTATCGGATCCAAAACCCGACCCGATAGCTTAACGACGTTCCATTACTGTGGATGCCACGTGTCGGTCACCCTTGACGAAAAGCACTTCGTGGACGCACGATTTATCGTCATGGAAGTGGACACTTCCGTGATGATAATTTTGGTAATGTCATGGAACACTTATACGACAGCACAGGTATGACTATCTTGATTCTGTCATAAAATCGTCATGGATGTACATGCATGACCAAAAATGTGACCTACTGTGACAAACACGTATCATCACGGAAGTGTATTTTTTGTAGTGTATCTATCATACAATGTCTATACTTTCAATTACTTTTCTTATTTATCATCCATTTGAATTGGAGAGCGTGATGGCAGTATCTAA
The DNA here is from genome assembly GCA_021605145.1 of Aegilops bicornis. Taxonomy (NCBI): domain Eukaryota; kingdom Viridiplantae; phylum Streptophyta; class Magnoliopsida; order Poales; family Poaceae; genus Aegilops; species Aegilops bicornis. Next base: position 333,874,650 of record CM038673.1, on the reverse strand, counting down.
GGGAGTAACAACACGGTCTTCAGAAAAGATAGTGCTACCAGTTGATGCAGATAGAACCACGGTTGTACTTGCCCAAGGACCAGATCCACCACACATAACCCAGACTCTCGCAGATTGTACCCCTACCTAGTTGGACAGAGAACCAGCTACACCCCTTCTAACCCCAACCCCGGCAGATAGTAACCCAGTTCCAGTTGACACAGCACCGTCTCCACCATAGAGCACCCAAACACGAGCAGTTAGTAAGGGAACTGCAGTGCCCAAAGCACGAGGACCACCACTCTGAATCCCAACTCAACGCTTAAAGGAGAAGAAGATTTGTTCTCAGGTCAGGTTCTATAGCTATGGTTCATACTCCTTTGTTGTTGCATTACTGTATTTACTCATACCAACTATTTTCAAATTTGAAGGATTGAATTGAAACTCCAATGGCGCAATGGTATGTTTTAAACCTGTTTCTTTAACTGGTTTTCTTGTTGTAACCTGCTCTATGTTGATTTCAGTTTCAATTGAATAAATAGTTATGTTCTCATGTCATGCACATTACAAGCATTGTTATTGCTCTATAGTTACCCACACTTATATTATGTCTATTCTCGCTTTGTCTTGAACAAATATTATTTGAACTGTGTCTCTATCTTGATTTGGCAACAAAAACTAGAATGATATAGACCATAAAGTGACCATGGTACATAGATATATGTTTGTTTCATGTCATATCCCGTCCACTTTACTACCGAACTCATTTACCAAAATGAGTTTCATATACAACATGGTAAACATGTGATGTGTCTGCTTGTTTCTCTTTTAGAATGCGGACAAAATATTGGAGAACAAAGATCAGCGTTATCCAATGGTAAAGGAAGTAATGCAGATAAGGTTCAAGATAGTGAGACATCCCTGTTGGTCTCCGAGAAAGTCGATAAAACTATCTTGACGACGGTGAGGGAACCCAAAAGTCCTGTCTTGGTGTAGTGTTCGAAGTTCACGGCCACTCTCGCTAGCACAAGCTCTTGAACTCATTTGCTGAATCAGTTCGTCTTCTTGAGTATCAACTTCAAGTTGAAAGACATCGATCGAGATGTGTTGCGACAGAAGTCAAGGACCGAGGAAGTCCCCGCAGAATTCAGATGCATATTTTACGGTGCAACAAGAAGTTACTGGAGGACTTAAGTGCCTAATAAGAGAAAGTTAATAAGCTTGCTAAGCATCTTGCTAGCATTATGGGTACCCAGGATATTGTTTATTGAGATCTTCTGAAGTGGTTTCAGTTCTGGATATGTTTTGTTGCGGCGTTTATTTGCGCTGGTCGCCAACTTTGACAACCAGTGTATATGATATGCTGCTTTGTTCCCTATATTTGCACTGGTGGCGAACTTTGATCCCAGTGGATGTAATATGTGTAACAGCCGTGATAGCCTAGCATAAGTTGCTTGCTTATTTATTCCCTTGATGTCTTGTTTATTTGTTTGCTTGTAGTCAGTGTAGTTCTTTTTAAAACTAGGCCACAATAACCATGGGCTAATATTTACTGTAGTGACACTGGGCCTCCTACGGGCCGTAGAAAGCGATGGGCCTTGCCGGTCAGTAAAGCAGTAGACCTTCTACGGGCCGTAGAAACAATGGGCCTTCTACGGGCCGTAGAAACAATGGGCCCTCTACGGGCCGTAGAAACAACGGGCCTTCTATGGGCCATATCATCAATGGGCCTTATACGGGTCGTATGACCATAACGGGCCATCGTTAATAGGCCGTATTTGATGACGCTATGAAAACAGCCCAACGTATTAATGGACCACAAACGGGCCGATGTAACCACGGGCTGAATTTGGCCCTAGCGTAAAATGATAGTAACGGGCCGTAAGTAAACGAATCTTTGAAATGAGCCCAAGAATAAATGGGCTCACGAGAAAGCGAAGATAACATTCTTTGGCTTGGCCCAACTTAATTACGGGCACTTAATGTGTATAAAGTGATATACTGTTCATTACGGGCCAATTTCACCACGGGCCGTTAATGGGTGTAAAGTGATACACTGTTCATTGCAGGCCAGTTTCACCACGGGTCGTTAATAGGCCAAGAGTTACATAGGGCCACATATGGGCCGAAAGACGTCATGGGCCATACATGGGCCAGAAGTGAAAACGGGTCGGAATCATATTGGATGGCCCACATGACGCTACTGGGCCTAATTCGGATAGGGCGTAACGGGCCTTGGGTTAGCAGGCTGTAAATGGGCTATATGCAAACAGGCCGTTAACAGGCTTTCCATGGGCCGGCCCACCACCTTTTGACCAAGTCAAATGGGTCGGCCTTTTCACAGGAATGGGCCTCTGTTGGGCCGTGCCATGTGTCGACGTATCATAGGCGCCTTCTGTCCAATGAGTGGATGACAACTATCCCAACGACGAGTCGACACGTGTTTCCTCCAGCCAATGATGATTTTACACGTGGAAAATCCCCATTGGTTGGGGCTGTTAACGGGTTATCGGATCCAAAACCCGACCCGATAGCTTAACGGTGTTCCGTTACGGTGGATGCCACGTGTCGGTCACCCTTGACGAAAGCACTTCGCGGACGCGATTTATCGTCATGGAAGTGGACACTTCCGTGATGATAATTTTGGTAATGTCATGGAACACTTCTACGACCGCACAGGTATGACTATCTTGATTCTGTCATAAATTTGTCATGGATGTACATGCATGACAAAAAACGCGACCTACTGTGACAAACACGTATCATCACGGAAGTGTTTTTTTTTGTAGTGATAATACCGTAGCGGTGCTTAGGCGAAGCCCTGCCTCAGTAGTAACATCATCATCGTCACCATGCTGTCGTGCTGACAAAACTCTCCCTCAACACTCGGCTGGATCAGAGTTCGAGGGACGTCATCGGGCTGAACGTGTGCTGAACTCGGAGGTGTCGTGCGTTCGGTACTTGATCGGTTGGATCGTGAAGACGTACGACTACATCAACCGCGTTGTGCTAACGCTTTCGCTTTCGGTCTATGAGGGTACATGGACACACTCTCCCCTCTCGTTGCTATGCATCACCATGATCTTGCGTGTGCGTAGGAATTTTTTTGAAATTACTACGTTCCCCAACAGTGGTATCCGAGCCTGGTTTTATGCGTAGATGTCATATGCACGAGTAGAACACAAGTGAGTTGTGGGCGATATAAGTCATACTACTTACCAGCATGTCATACTTTGGTTCGGCGGTATTGTTGGATGAAGCGGCCCGGACCGACATTACGCGTACGCTTACGCCGAGACTGGTTCTACCGACGTGCTTTGCACAATTGGTGTGGTGGCGGTGTCGCTTTCTCCAACTTTAGTTGAACCGAGTGTGGCTACGCCTGGTCCTTGCGAAGGTTAAAACAACACCAAATTGACAAACTATCGTTGTGGGTTTGATGCGTAGGTAAGAACGGTTCTTGCTAAGCCCGTAGCAGCCACGTAAAACTTGCAACAACAAAGTAGAGGACGTCTAACTTGTTTTTGCAGGGCATGTTGTGATGTGATATGGTCAAGACATGATGCTAAATTTTATTGTATGAGATGATCATGTTTTGTAACCTAGTTATCGGCAACTGGCAGGAGCCATATGGTTGTCGCTTTATTGTATGCAATGCAATCGCCCTGTAATGCTTTACTTTATCACTAAGCGGTAGCGATAGTTGTAGAAGCATAAGATTGGCGAGACGACAACGATGCTACGATGGAGATCAAGGTGTCGCGCCGGTGACGATGGTGATCATGATGGTGCTTTGAGATGGAGATCACAAGCACAAGATGATGATGGCCATATCATATCACTTATATTGATTGCATGTGATGTTTAACTTTTATGCATCTTATCTTTCTTTGATTGTGGTAGCATTATAAGATGATCCCTCACTAAATTATCAAAGTATAAGTGTTCTCCACAGTATGCACCGTTGCGAAAGTTCTTCGTCTTTGAGACACCACGTGATGATCGGGTGTGATAGGCTCTACGTTCAAATACAACGGGTGCAAAACAGCTTGCACACGCCGAATACTCGAGTTAAACTTGACGAGCCTAGCATATAACAGATATGGCCTCGGAACACAGAGACTGAAAGGTCGAGCATGAATCATATAGCAGATATGATCAACGTAGTGATGTTCACCATTGAAACTACTCCATCTCACGTGATGATCGGACATGGTTTAGTTTATTTGGATCACGTGATCACTTAGAAGATTAGAGGGATGTCTATCTTAGTGGGAGTTCTTAAGTAATATGATTAAATTGAACTTAAATTTATCATGAACTTAGTCCTGATAGTATTTTGCAAATTATGTTGTAGATCAATAACTCGCGTTGTTGCTTCCCTATGTTTATTTTGATATGTTCCTAGAGAAAAACTATGTTGAAAGATGTTAGTAGCAATGATGCGGATTGGATCCGTGATCTGAGGATTATCCTCATTGCTGCACAACAGAATTATGTCCTTGATGCTCCGCTAGGTGACAGACCTATTGCAGGAGCAGACGCGGATGTTATGAACGGTTGGCTAGCTCAATATGATGACTACTTGATAGTTTAGTGCACCATGCTTTTTGGCTTAGAACCGGGATTTCAAAGACGTTTTGAACGTCATGGAGCATATGAGATGTTCCAAGAGTTGAAGTTAATATTTCAGACTCATGCCTGTGTCGAGAGGTATGAGACCTCTCACAAGTACTTTTCCTACAAGATGGAGGAGAATAGCTCAACTGGTGAGCATGTGTTTAGAATGTCTGAGTACTACAATCACTTGAATCAAGTGGGAGTTAATCTTCCAGATAAGATAGTGATTGACAAAGTTCTCTAGTCACTATCACCAAGTTGCTAGAACTTCGTGATGAACTATAATATGCAAGGGATAACGAAAACGATGCCCAAGCTCTTCGTGATGCTGAAATCGACGAAGGTAGAAATCAAGAAAAGCATCAAGTGTTGATGGTTAACAAGACCACTAGTTTCAAGAAAAGGGCAAAGGGAAGAAGGGGAACTTCAAGAAGAACGGCAAGAAAGTTGCTGCTCAAGTGAAGAAGCCCAAGTCTGGACCTAAGCCTGAGACTAAGTGCTTCTGCCGTAAAGGAACTGGTCACTGGAAGCGGAGCTACCCCAAGTATTTGGCGGATAAGAAGGATGGCAAAGTGGACAAAGGTATATTTGATATACAGATTATTGATGTGTATTTTACTAGTGTTCATAGCAACCCCTCGGTATTTGATACTGGTTCAGTTGCTAAGAGTTATAACTCGAAATGGGAGTTGCAGAATGAACAGAAATTAGTTAAGGGTGAAGTGACGATGTGTGTTGGAAGTAGTTCCAAGATTGATATGATCATCATCGCACACTCCCTATACTTTCGGGATTAGTGTTGAACCTAAATAAGTGTTATTTGGTGTTTGTGTTGAGCATGAATATGATTTGATTATGTTTATTGCAATATGGTTATTCATTTAAGTTAGAGAATAATTGTTGTTCTGTTTAGATGAATAAAACCTTATATGGTTACTCATCCAATGAAAATGGTTCATTGGATCTCGATCGTAGTGATACACATATTCATAATATTGAAGCCAAAAGATGCAAAGTTAATAATGATAGTGCAACTTATTTGTGACACTACCGTTTAGGTCATATTGGTGTAAAGCGCATGAAAAAACTCCATGCTGATGGGATTTTGGAATCACTTGATTATGAATCACTTGGTACTTGCGAAACATGCCTTATGGGCAAGATGACTAAAACTCCATTCTCCGCAACAATGGAGCAAGCAACTGACTTATTGGAAATAATACATACTGATGTATGCAATCCGATGAGTGTTGAGGCTCGCGGCGGGTATCATTATTTTCTGACCTTCACAGATGATTTGAGCAGATATGGGTATATCTACTTGATGAAACATAAGTCTGAAACATTTGAAAAGTTCATATAATTTCAGAGTGATGTGGAAAATCATCATAACAAGAAAATAAAGTTTCTACGATCTGATCGTAGAGGAGAATATTTGAGTTACGAGTTTGGTCCTCATTTGAAACAATGCGGAATAGTTTTAGCAACTCACGCCACCGGAACACCACAACAGTAATGGTGTGTCCGAACATCGTAACCGTACTTTATTAGATATGGTGCAATCTATGATGTCTCTTACCGATTTACCACTATCGTTTTGGGTTATGCATTAGAGACAGCTGCATTCATGTTAAATAGGGCACCATCTAAATCCGTTGAGACGACACCTTATGAACTTTTGTTTGGCAAGAAACCAAAAGTTGTCGTTTCTTAAAGTTTGGGGTTGCGATGCTTATGTGAAAAAGTTTCATCCTAATAAGCTCAAACCCAAATCGGAGAAATGTGTCTTCATACGATACCCAAAGGAGACAGTTGGGTACACCTTCTATCACAGATCCGAAGGCAAGACATTCGTTGCTAAGAATGGATCCTTTTTAGAGAAGGAGTTTCTCTTGAAAGAAGTGAGTGGGAGGAAAGTAGAGCTTGATGAGGTAACTGTATATGCTCCCTTATTGGAAAGTAGTTCATTGCAGAAATATGTTCCTGTGACTACTACACCAATCAGTGAGGAAGCTAATGATGATGATCATGTAACTTCCGATCAAGTTACTACCTAACCTCGTAGGTCAACTAGAGTGAGATCCGCACCAGAGTGGTACTGTAATCCTGTTATGGAGGTCATGTTACTTGACCATGACGAACCTACGAACTATGAGGAAGCGATGATGAGCCTAGATTCCGCGAAATGGCTTGAGGCCATGAAATCTGAGATGGGATCCATGTATGAGAACAAAGTGTGGACTTTGGTTGACTAGCCCGATGACCGGCAAGCCATAGAAAATAAATGGATCTTCAAGAGGAAGACGGGCGCTGATAGTAGTGTTACTATCTATAAAGCTAGAATTGTCGCAAAAGGTTTTTGACAAGTTCAAGGTGTTGACTACGATGAGAGTTTCTCACTCGTATCTATGCTTAAGTTTGTCCGAATCATGTTAGCAATTGCCGCATTTTATGAAATCTGGCAAATGGTTAAACAAAACTGCATCCCTTAATGGATTTATTAAATAAGAGTTGTATATGATGCAACCAGAAGGTTTTGTCGATCCTAAAGGTGTTAACAAAATTTGCAAGCTCCAGTGATCCATCTATGGACTGGTGCAAGCATCTCATAGTTGGAATATACGCTTTGATGAGTTGATCAAAGCATATAGTTTTATACAGACTTGCGGTGAAGCCTGTATTTACAAGAAAGTGAGTGGGAGCGATTACAACATTTACGATAAGTATATGTGAATGACATATTGTTGATCGTAAATAATGTAGAATTATTCCATAAGCATAAATGAGTGTTCAAGGAGTTTTTCAAATAAAGACATCGGTGAAGCAGATTACATAATGAGCATCAAGATCTATAGAGATAGATCAAAACGCTTGATAAGTTTTTTCAATGAGTACATACCTTGACAAGATATTGAAGTAGTTCAAAATGGAACAGTCAAAGAAAGAGTTCTTACCTGTATTACAAGGTGTGAATTGAGTAAGACTCAAAGCCCGACCACAGCAGAAGATAGAAAGAGAATGAAAGTCATTCCCTATGCCTCAGCCATAGGTTCTATAAAGTATGCCATGTTGTGTACTAGATCTATTGTATACCCTGCACTGATTTTGGCAAGGGAGTACAACAGTGATCTAGGAGTAGATCACTGGACAGTGGTATGTTTCTCGATTATGGAGGTGACAAAAAGGTTTGTCGTAAAGGGTTACGTCGATGCAAGTTTTTGACACTGATCCAGATGACTCTAAGTCTCAATCTGGATACATATTGAAAGTGGGAGCTATTAGCTAGAGTAGCTCCGTGCAGAGCATTGTAGACATAGAATTTGTAAAATACTTACGGATCTGAAGTGACAGACCCGTTGACTAAAATTATCTCACAAGCAAAACATGATCACACCTAAGTACTCTCTAGGTGTTAATCACATAGCGATGTGAACTAGATTATTGACTCTAGTAAACCCTTTGGGTGTTGGTCACATGACGATGTGAACTATGGGTGCTAATCACATGGTGATGTGAATTATTGGTGTTAAATCACATGGCGGTGTGAACTAGATTATTGACTCTAGTGCAAGTGGGAGACTGAAGGAAATATGCCCTAGAGGCAATAATAAAGTTATTATTATTTCCTTATTTCATGATAAATGTTTATTATTCATGCTAGAATTGTATTAACCGGAAACATAATACATGTGTGAGTACATAGACAAACAGTGTCACTAATATGCCTCTACTTGACTAGCTCGTTGATCAAAGATGGTTATGTTTCCTAGCCATAGACATGAGTTGTCATTTGATTAACATGGCCACATCATTAGGAGAATGATGCGATTGACTTGACCCATTCTGTTAGCTTAGCACTTCATCGTATAGTATGTTGCTATTGCTTTCTTCGTGACTTATACATGTTCCTATGACTATGAGATTATGCAACTCCCGTTTACCGGAGGAACACTTTGTGTGCTACCAAACATCACAATGTAACTGGGTGATTATAAAGGTGCTCTGCAGGTGTCTCCGAAGGTACTTGTTGGGTTGGCCTATTTCGAGATTAGGATTTGTCACTCCGATTGTCGGAGAGGTATCTCTGGGCCCTCTCGGTGATGCACATCACTATAAGCCTTGCAAGCATTGTGACTAATGGGTTGTAGCGACCAGACCTCACAGTCTGATCTCTGTGCTCAGTGTCATCCCTGGATCAGTAATGCTGACACCACACAGTACTCGGAGGATTTATAACAGAGTAGCAATCACACACTTATTACAATCGAATGTCTCAAGAGAGAACTTAATAAAATAAATATGGCTTAAGGCCATCTAATAACGATAACAGCGGAAGGCTTGGAAGAATAAGCGAGTCCATCAACTCCAACGGCATCACTGAGTATAGAACCACGACCTAAACACCATACTCGTCGTCTCAGAGGCATCCGAGGGTTTAAAGAAAAGGTGAGAGTTAAGAATAGAATGAGGTCTAGGGAGAAAACACTACCCATATGCACATGAGACAAATCACACAATATCACTCCAATCAATTCAAACAAGGGCATACAACGGTCTATCTATCGTTACAAATTGTTGGAGCTAAAACTAATTTAGAAATGGGGGAAATCTACAACAGTTATGGTGGTCAACTAGAAAAACTGCTCCGATGAAGACTCCATGATATCTGCTCCAGCTTCATCTTCGTAATCCTCATCACTAGGATCGGAATCGGTGTCGTCGATGATGATGTAGTTCTCTGGACAGGTGCAATCTTCATCTTCTCCTCCAGGTGCTGAATTTCCCATGAGTTCTTCAATCTTCTCTTTAAGATCGCCGTTTTGTCCCACTAGAGCTACAATCTCCTCCATGTAGTCCTTGCGTAGTGGCCTTGAGTTCTCCTTCTAGTTCAATAATCTTGGCTTTTGTTGTCTTCAACTCCATCATGTCTGCACATCCTGGTTCTCCTGGCGCCAATGTGCTGATTTAACTCCTGGATGAAAGCTGCAATGGATCGATCCTTCTTAGTGCCAACTATCTCCCATTGTTCATCTCGGCCCGTAAATCTGGTAGATATTATCCTTGAGGTCTTCTTTGTAAACTTCTCCAATGCGTTCCATGGTTATGTGAGCTACCATGCTCTTTCCCAGACTCCAAGTTGGTGCATTCAAAACACACTCTATGGGCTCCGTGATTGGCGCAAACGCGTCCTTCCGGAACTTGAGCTTGAATCTTCCAAATAGTTCTTCTTCGGGTAAAGTGGAATTGTAGGTCCCGGTGAAGCTTGGTAATCCGATGTTAAGGTACTTAGTGACTTCCTTCAGGTGTCGTCCCAAGGGTGTATCTTCATCCGGCTGGGTGAACTTGATCCTAGCTTCCGTCATCCTAAAAGAGTAGAAAAGATGAGGAGTCAGAAATGAGAAGAGAGTAGTGATCTATGGCTTTAGCTTAATGGTCGGGTCCTACAGTCAGCGTGTGCTCTGATACCATCTTTGTAGCGACCAGACCTCAAACAGTCGATCTCCGTGCTCGATGTCATCCCACGGATCAAGAATGTCTGACACCACACAAGATCGAAGGATTTATAACAGAGTAGCAATCACACACTTATTACAATCGGATGTCTCAAGAGAGAACTTAATAAAATAAATATGGCTTAAGGCCATCTAATAACGATAACAACGGAAGGCTTGGAAGAATAAGCGAGTCCATCAACTCCAACGGCATCACTGAGTATAGAACCACGACCTAAACACCATACGTGTCGTCTGAAAAGTCTGCAACATGAAACGTTGCAGCCCGAAAACGGGTCAGCACATGGAATATGCTGGCAATGTAACACATAGAGAATAATGGAATAATAAGCCTATACTACATGCATATTTGGCTGGTGGAAAGCTCTATGGTTACAGTTTTGCATAAAGCCAATTTTTCCCTACTGCAAAGGAATAAATTTATTTAACTATCATGGTGGTTGTTAAACATTGAGAATGGTTGACATTCTCAATCCCAATTAAAAGTACTCATTAAAACCTAACAATATTAATTAGAAGTAACATGATGAGATTCACATGATATCCGTGTACTAGATACTCAAGATGTCCATAACCGGGACACGACTAACCATGATTAGTTTATACACTGCAGAGGTTTGCGCACTTTTCCCCACAAGACTCGATCGCCTTCGTTGGATTTCTCGCACTACATGATGTTTGAGAAACGGATGACCGAGACATAGTCTTTCAGAAGCACTAGCACCTTACATGTGGGTAGACCGTACAGACCTACAATCCCTACATCAGCTAGTCTACCCGTAAGAGTTCGCACAACTTAATCAACTATGCCAGAGCCCATAATGGCTTGTGGCTGCACACGTAAGTTTCTAGTTTGAATAATCTCATGATCCCTTTGAGCACGGGTGGCGGTCCGAAGAAATACAGGCAAGTCCTGATAGAAACCAGGTGTCTCAATCCACCCAGATGTGTGTTTAAGTTGCCACCTTAAATAAACCATTAATTAACACTCTCACATCTGTCATGGATGCACTCACCCAATCTACGTCTACTAGCATAGCATGGCATAATAAGCAAACGTAGAAGTAACTCCCAAGGGTTTGATAATAAAACAGGTAATAGGTACTACCTCAATCTACTTCCCAAACCCACAATTTAATTAGATCCTAATCATGCAAGTGTTTGAGGATATATCTAATGCATAAAAACCGGGTATGAGAAGAGGTATGATCAAAGTGTTACTTGCCTTGCTGATGATACGCGAAACCTAGAGACTCGAAGTAACACGCGGCGCACTCCGGGTATTCTATCGCAGACAAACAAACAAGCATACAATAAGTACTCATCTAATGCACAGGTAAAACTCAAATAGATCTAACCAGATAGTTCAACTTATGAACTCCGGTTTGCAAAAAGAATCAAATCAAACGAAGCAACGAAAGTCAAACGGCGAAAGAAAACAGCTTCGTTTTACTAATCTGGATCTAGGTCAAATTTTACAGGAGCAAAAACTTGTTTCAGTAGGTTATTCAGAAAGAGGGTTTCGAGACGAAACTCTAGGCGCTTGAATCGCCTTGATTAGATAAGCGGCGAAAAGTTATACTAAAACGAAAATCGGATCAGGAATCACGATCAAAAAAATCACGAATTAAATCCAAGAAAAAGAAAAACGACGAACGGGTTAACGAACGAACGTTCGTTAATTAAACTAATCTGATGAACTCGTTCGTTTAAACGAACTAACGGACGAACGTCCGCTATTTAACCTAAACCGGAAAAAAACCAAAACTAATAAAAAAATGAAACTAAAAAAACCGAAGAAAAACCGCCCGGTTTTTAGAAAACCGGCGGCACGCGGAACGAGGCGGCGGCGAACCTCGGCGAGGTCGGCGGGGTCCCATGGGGGCGCAAGCGCGGAGTCCGACGGTAGCGGCCGGGCGGCGGGTTTGGCTGAGGCTATGGTTTGGGGTCTTTGAGGCGGCTCGGCCTCGGGTTGGCTCCCCCCCGGCTTATAAAGCCCCGCGGGCCGGGAGTCCTAGGCGGACACGGCCCGTAGGTCGGTGGCGCTTTTTTTTAAATAATTACATGCAGAAAAAAAATAAAAAGAAATACTAAACGAACTCCAAAAATCCTGAAATAAATTTTCCCCGGCATCTAAAATCAAGACGGACAAGATGAACATTTATTTGGGGCCTAAATGCAATTTTGAAAAACGCGCATTTTTCCTAAATTCAAATAAAAAGGCGAAAAACTCCAAAATAAAATCTTAGTTGATTTTATTATTAAATCTTCATTATTTCTTTATTTTGGGAAAGTCATTTTATTCCCTCTCTCATATTTTGATAGTAGAAATAATTGAAGATAAAATAATTAAAATCAAATGATCCTATTTTCAAAATTTGAGAAAACTCAAATATGAAAATAACGAAATCCCCAACTCTCTCCGTGGGTCCTTGAGTTGTGTAGAATTTCTAGGATCGAGCAAAATGCAATGAAAAAAAATGATATGCAATGATGCTCTATGTATAACATTCCAAATTGAAAATTTGGGATGTTACAAACCTACCCCCTTATGATGAATCTCGCCCTCGAGATTCGTGTTGGCTAGAAAATAGGTGAGGGTGGTCCTTAAGATGATCTTCCTCTCGCTCCCAGGTGGCTTCATCCTCTGTGTGGTGGCTCCAATTGAACTATGCAAAACCTAATGACCTTCTTTGCGGGTGACTTACCGGGCATACTCCGTAATCTTGACTGGTTTCTCCTCGTAGGTCAAATCATCATTCAATCAATCGCTTCCAGCCTTTGTATCTCTCAGTGGTATATCAGCCATCTCTGTGTGACACTTCTTCAACTGAGAAACATGAAACACATCATGAACACCTGACAACCCTTTGAGTAGTTCCAACTTGTATGCAACTTCTCCCATACGTTCCAAAACTTTGTATGGTCCCACAAAACGTGGCGCTAATTTCCCTTTAACACCAAAACGCTTAACTCCTCGAAGTGGCGACACACGAAGATCAACTTTGTCTTCGACTTCGTATTCTGTCTCCTTGCGTTTTGAATCCGCATAACTTTTCTGTCTTGACTAGGCTACCTTGAGCCTATCGCGAATCAACCTTACTTTCCGTTCAGACTCCTTAATCAAATCCGGTCCAAACAACTGGCGGTCTCCAACTTCATCCCACAACAACGGGGTCCTGCACCTCCGTCTGCATAAGGCTTCGAAGGTGCCATCTTCAAACTAGATTGATAATCGTTGTTGTAAGAAAACTCCGCATATGGCAAATTTTCGTCCCGACTAGATCCATAATCCAAGGCACAAGCTCTAAGCATATCCTCCAAAATCTGGTTAACTCTCTCGGTTTGTCCATCTGTCTGCGTGGATGAAAAGTCATGCTAAACTCCACTGGTTCCCAAAGTTTCGCAAATCGCTTCAGAACTTTGAGGTGAATTGTGTTCTCAGATCCGATACGATACTCCTGGAACTCCATGCAAGCATACAATCCTCGTCATGTATATCTTAGCCAATTTGGCAATCGTTGTAGGTAGTCTTTACTGGAATGAAATGAGCTACCTTCGTCAAACGATCGACTACAACCCAAATCGAGTCATAGCCCGAACGAGTCTTGGGCAATCCCGTGATGAAATCCATACCTAGTTTATCCCACTTCCATTCGGGTATAGGCAATGGTTGTAACAATCCTCTTTGGCTTCTGATGTTCTGCTTTCACCCTCTGACATACATCACAAACTGCTACGTACTCTGCAATGTCCTTTTTCATTCCGGTCCACCAGAAAGTATTCTTCAAATCCAAATACATCTTGGTATTTCCTGGGTGAATCGAATATGGTAAATCATATGCCTCTTATAGAATCAACTTCCTGATCTCCGGGTCATTGGGCACATAAACACGGTCTTCAAACCATAGGGTATCGTGCTCATCCTCACGAAATCCCTTAGCCTTTCCTTCACTCATTTTCTCCTGTATAGAGGCAATCTCTTTGTCAGTCTTCTGAGCTTCCCTGATTTTGTCCATCAAAGTTGATCAATCTCCAATGCTTTGCTACATAGCCTCTCGGAACTATTTCCAAACATAGCTCTCAAGATCCTCGGCTAACTCCTTTGGTATCTCTCCGTCATTAGTGTGTTGGCGTGACTCTTACGGCTCAACGCGTCGCTACAACGTTAGCCTTTCCGGTGATAATGCAATCTCATATCGTAATCTTTGATGAGTTCCAACCATCTCCTCTGCCTGAGATTTAGCTCCTTCTGCGTGAAGATGTACTTCAAACTCTTGTGATCCGTATACACCTCACAATGATTTCCAATGAGGAAATGTCTCCATGTTTTCAACACATGCACTACGGCTGCTAACTCCAAATCATGTGTGGCATAGTTTAGCTCATGAGGCTTAAGTTGTCGTGAAGCATACGAAACAACTCTTCCCTCCTGCATAAGCACTGCTCCAAGTCCTCTACGTGAAGCGTCGCAATACACCTCATAATCCTTGGTCTGATTTGGCAGGATTAACACTGGTGAGGTAACCAAACTTTTCTTCAACTCTTGGAAACTAGCTTCACACTCCTCGGTCCAAACGAACTTGGTATCCTTCTTCAACAGTTCTGTCATAGGCTTCGCAATCCTTGAGAAATTCTCAATAAATCTCCGGTAGTATCCTGCGAGTCCAAGGAAACTCTGGATCTCTCCAACTGTTGTTGGCGCTTCCCAGTTTGTCACAGTGACAACTTTAGTGGGGTCTATTGCTATACCTTCTCCGGATATAACATGTCCGAGAAATCCAACTTCCTTCAACCAAAACTCACACTTGCTGAACTTGGCATACAACTGATGTTCTCTGAGCTTCTCGAGTACCAAACGCAAATGCTCCTTATGTTCTTCTTCATTCTTCGAGTAAACCAAAATATCATCAATGAACACCACGAACTTATCCAAAAATTTCATAAACACTTTGTTCATCATGTTCATAAAATAGGCAAAAGTCGTTAGTCAGACCAAATGACATAACGGTATACTCATACAGCCCGTACCTAGTGGTAAAAGCCGTCTTAGGTATATCCTGCTCTCGAATCTTCAACTGATGGTACCCTGATCGCAAATCGATCTTGGAAAACACCTTAGCTCCTTGCAATTGGTCAAACAAGTCATTGATCATCGGCAGTGGGTACTTGTTCTTGATGGTCACTTCATTCAGTCCTCGATAATCAACAACCATTCTTAATGATCCATCCTTCTTCTCCACTAGAAGTACAGGTGATCCCCAAGGCGAAGAACTTGGGCGAATAAAACCTTTATCCAAGAACTCCTTAATCGCTTCTTAATTTCCTCCGGATCTTGGTGGCATCCTATACGGTCTCTTAGATATCGGCCCAAAGGTTCGGCAAGAGTTCAATCGTAAACTCAATGTCCCTATCCGTGGCATGCCCGGCAACTCTTCCGAAACACGTCCGTAATCCCTTACCACCGGTACTTCCTCCTGCACAACTCCTGTTAAGGAATTTACATGTGCTCTCCTCGGCTCATGTAGTGATACAAACTTGATTCTCCTCCTTCTGGGTGGTAAGCAAAATCGACTTTCATGGCGCAATCTATGTTCCTCCATACTTCGATAACCAATCCATGCCTAATATCACATCCAATCCTTGCGATTCCAGAACTATTAGGTCCGAGGGAAATACATAGTGTCCAATCCTTAATGGCAGTCGATCACACCATATACTAGCCATGTATTCTGCTCCGGGTGAAGTTACTAGCATGGGTGACCTAAGGGCTTGGGTTGGTAGTTTATACTTATCCACAAATCCCCTTGATATGTATGAATGCGATGCACCAAGATCAAAAAGAACAAGCTGCAGTAAAAGTCTTAACCAAAAACTTACCTATTATCGCGTCTGGCCGAGCTTCAACCTCCTCCACGGTAGCGTGGTTCACTTGTCCTCTGTTGAAAGGGTTCGCTTCTTTCCGAGCTTCCATTACCATTACCATTTTGGACTTCTGGACAATCATTTGCATAATGCCCGATCTTGCGGCACTTAAAGCAAGTGATGTGGCTCGAGTCTACCTTGGATGGTGTTGACGGGTTGGTGCGGTTTTGTCCATTGCTTCCTCCATTCCCGTTCCCATTCTTGGTGCCATTATGGTTGTCTTGAGCTACCTCCTCCATGGGTATGCTGAAATTGTCCTCCTGGCTTCGGGGTAAAGCGAAGTTTCTGTTGAGCTCCAGAGTTATTTTTCCCTTGTCCATACTTTCTCTTGCAATTTTCAATCTGCTGCTGCTTCCCTTCAATCATAAGCGCATGATCTACCAACTCCTGGTAGTTATTGAAAGTGGCTACCATCAACTGCATGCTCAGCTCATCATTCAGTCCTTCTAGAAACTTCTCCTGCTTAGCTGCGTCCGTAGCAACATCATCTGGGGCATAACGTGCTAGCTTAATAAAATCATCCACATACTGGCCAACTGTCCGTCCTCCTTGGCGCAAGTTGCGAAACTCACGCTTCTTCATGGCCATAGCTCCTGCTGAAACATGGGCGATGGAAAGCTTCTTTGGCCCGATCCCATGTGACAGTGTCTACGGGGTAAGTGGCTGTAAAATTCTCCCACCATGCTGCTGCGGGTCCTTTGAGCTTATGTGCAGCAAACTTCACCCTTTCTCCATCTGTACATCCTGCAGTGGTCAACTCCCTCCCTATCTTACGGAGCCAATCATCTGCAACAATCGGCTCGGTGCTACTGGAAAACACCGGCGGATTCAGCCTTAAGAAACGGGTTAAATGGTCAACAGGTGGTGGTGGCGGTGGGTTGTTGTTGTTGTTGTTGTTGTTGTTGTTGTTGTTGTTGCCTTGGTTCTATACCAATGTTTGAATCAAGGCATTCTGCTGCTGAATCAACTGAGTGATCTCTGGCGGGAAAACAAATCCGGGGTCGCGTCTCGGAGGCATCTAAGGGTTTAAAGAAAAGGCGAGAGTTAAGAATAGAATGAGGTCTAGGGAGAAAACACTACCCATATGCACATGAGACAAATCACACAATATCACTCCAATCAATTCAAACAAGGGCATACAACGGTCTATCTATCGTTACAACGTGTTGGAGCTAAAACTAATTTAGAAATGGGGGAAATCTACTATTGTTATGGTGGTCAACTAGAAAAACAGCTCCAATGAAGACTCCATAATATCTGCTCCAGCTTCATCTTCGTAATCATCATCACTAGGATCGGAATCGGTGTCGTTGATGATGATGTAGTTCTCTGGACAGGTGCAATCTTCATCTTCTCCTCCGGGTGCTGAATTTCCCATGAGTTCTTCAATCTTCTCTTTAAGATCGCCGTTTTGTCCCACTAGAAACACAATCTCCTCCATGTAGTCCTTGCGAGTGGCCTTCAGTTCTCCTTCTAGTTCGATAATCTTGGCTTTTGTTGTCTTCAACTCCATCATGTCTGCGCACATCTGGTTCTCCTGGCGCCGAATGTGCTGATTTAACTCCTGGATGAAAGCTGCAATGGATCGATCCTTCTTAGTGCCAACTATCTCCCATTGTTCATCTCGGCGCCCAGAAATCTGGTAGATATTATCCTTGAGGTCTTCTTTGTAAACTTCTCCAATGCGTTCCATGGTTATGTGAGCTACCATGCTCTTTCCCAGACTCCAAGTTGGTGCATTCAAAACACACTCTATGGGCTCCGTGATTGGCGCAAACGTCCTTCCGGGAACTTGAGCTTGAATCTTCCAGCGTTCTTCTTCGGGTAAAGTGGAATTGTAGGTCCCGGTGAAGCTTGGTAATCCGATGTTAAGGTACTTAGTGACTTCCTTCAGGTGTCGTCCCAAGGGTGTATCTTCATCCGGCTGGGTGAACTTGATCCTAGCTTCCGTCATCCTACAAGAGGAGAAATGATGAGGAGTCGAAATGAGAAGAGAGTAGTGATCTATGGCTTTAGCTTAATGGTCGGGTCTCTGATCGGCGTGTGCTCGATACCATCTTTGTAGCGACCGGACCTCAAAGCGATCTCGATCTACGTGCTCGGTGTCATCCCCTGGATCATGTCGACACCACACAAGACTCGAAGGATTTATAACAGAGTAGCAATCACACACTTATTACAATCGGATGTCTCAAGAGAGAACTTAATAAAATAAATATGGCTTAAGGCCATCTAATAACGATAATAAATGGAAGGCTTGGAAGAATAAGCGAGTCCATCAACTCCAACGACATTCTTGAGTATAGAACCACGACTTAAAAACCATACTGTAAATGCGAAAAGTCTGCAACATGAAACGTTGCAGCCCGAAAACGGGTCAGCACATGGAATATGCTGGCAATGTAACACATAGAGAATAATGGAATAATAAGCCTATACTACATGCATATTTGGCTGGTGGAAAGTACTCATTAAAACCCAACAATATTAATTAGAAGTAACATGATGAGATTCACATGATATCCAAGTACTAGATACTCAAGATGTCCATAACCGGGGATACGGCTAACCATGATTAGTTTATACACTCTGCAGAGGTTTGCGCACTTTTCCCCACAAGACTCGATCGCCTCCGTTGGATTTCTCGCACTACATGATGTTTGAGAAACGGATGACCGAGTCATAGTCTTTCAGAAGCACTAGCACCTTACATGTGGGTAGACTTACCAACCTACAACCCCTACGTCAGCTAGTCTACGCGTAAGAGTTCGCACAACTTAATCAACTACGCCAGAGCCCATAATGGCTTGTGGCTGCACAGATAAGTTTCTAGTTTGAATAATCTCATGATCCCTTTGAGCCTGGGTGGCGGTCCGAAGAAATACAGGCAAGTCCTGATAGAAACCAGGTGCCTCAATCCACCCAGATGTGTGTTTAAGTTGCCACCTTAAATAAACCATTAATTAACACTCTCACATCTGTCATGGATGCACTCACCCAATCCACGTCTACTAGCATAGCATGGCATAATAAGCAAACGTAGAAGTAACTCCCAAGGGTTTGATAATAAAATAGGTAATAGGTACTACCTCAATCTACTTCCCAAACTCACAATTTAATTAGATCCTAATCATGCAAGTGTTTGAGGATAGATCTAATACATAAAAACTGGGTATGAGAAGAGGTATGATCAAAGTTTTACTTGCCTTGCTGATGATCCGCGAAACCTAGAGACTCGAAGTAACAGGCGGCACACTCCGGGTATTCTATCGCAGACAAACAAACAAGCATACAATAAGTACTCATCTAATACACAGGTAAAACTCAAATAGATCTAACCGGATAGTTCAACTTAAGAACTCCGGTTTGCAAAAAGAATCAAATCAAACGAAGCAACGAAAGTCAAACGGCGAAAGAAAACAGCTTCGTTTTACTAATCTGGATCTAGGTCAAATTTTACAGTGGCAAAACTTGTTTAAGTAGGTTATTCGGAAAGAGGGTTTGAGACGAAACTCTAGGCGCTTGAATTGCTGATTCGGATAAACGGCGAAAAGTTATACTAAAACGAAAATTGGATCAGGAATCGCGATCAGAAAAATCACGAATTAAATCCGAGAAAAAGAAAAACGACGAACGGGTTAACGAACGAACGTTCGTTAACTAAACTAATCTGACGAACTCGTTCGTTTAAACGAACTAACGGACGAACGTCCGCTATTTAACCTAAACCGGAGAAAAAAACCAAAACTAATAAAAAAATGAAACTAAAAAAACCGAAAAAAACTGAAGAAAAACCGCCCGGTTTTTAGAAAACCGGCGGCACGCGGAACGAGGCGGCGGCGAACCTCGGCGAGGTCGGCGGCGGGTCCGTGGGTCGGCGGGCGGCGGAGTCCGGCCGGCGGCGGAGTCCGGCGGCGGCGCGGAGTCCGGCGTGAGTCCGACGGTATGGCCAAGGCGGCCGGCAATGGCGGCGGGTCGGGCGCAGCTATGGTTTGGGGGCGCTGGGGGTGGCGGCTGGGCCTCGGGCTGGCTCCCCCCGGCTTATAAAGCCCCGCGGGCCGGGAGTCCTAGGCGGACACGGCCCGTAGGTCGGTGGCGCTTTTTTTTTTAAATAATTACGTGCAGAAAAAAATGAAAAGTAATACTAAACAAACTCCAAAAATCCTGAAATAAATTTTCCCCGACTTCTAAAATCAAGCCGGACAAGATGCACATTTATTTGGGGCCTAAATGCAATTTTGAAAAACGCGCATTTTTCCTAAATTCAAATAAAAAGGCGAAAAACTCCAAAATAAAATCTTATTTGATTTTATTATTAAATCTTCATTATTTCTTTATTTTGGGAAAGTCATTTTATTCCCTCTCTCATATTTTGATAGTATAAATAATTGAAGATAAAATAATTAAAATCAAATGATCCTATTTTCAAAATTTGAGAAAACTCAAATATGAAAATAACGAAATCCCCAACTCTCTCCGTGGGTCCTTGAGTTGTGTAGAATTTCTAGGATCGAGCAAAATGCAACGAAAAAAAATTATATGCAATGATGCTCTATGTATAACATTCCAAATTGAAAATTTGGGATGTTACATGGGTTAGTTGCAAGATGATGTATTACGGAACGAGTAAAGAGACTTGCCGGTAACGTGATTGAACTAGGTATTGAGATACCAACGATCGAATCTCGGGTAAGTAACATAACGATGACAATGGGAACAACGCATGTTGTTATGCGGTCTGACCGATAAAGATCTTCGTAGAATATGTGAGAGCCAATATGAGCATCCAGGTTCCGCTATTGGTTATTTGCCGGAGACGTGTCTCGATCATGTCTACATAGTTCTCGAACCCATAGGGTCCGCACGCTTAAAGTTTCGATGACGGTTATATTATGAGTTTATGTGTTTTGATGTACCGAAGGTAGTTCGGAGTCCCGGATGAGATCGGGGACATGAAGAGGAGTCTCGAAATGGGCGAGACGTAAAGATCGATATATTGGACGACTATATTCGGACATCGGAAAGGTTCCAAGTGATTCGGGTATTTTTCGGAGTACCGGAGAGTTACGGGAATTCGCCGGGGAGTATATGGGCCTTATTGGGCTTTAGGGAAAGAGAGAGGAGAGGTGGCGGCCCCCAAGGCCTAGTCCGAATTGGACTAGGGGAGGCTCGCCTCCTTCCTTCTCTTCTCTCTCCCCTTTCCTTGACTCCTACTCCTACTACTTGGAAGGGGGAGAATCCTACTCCCGGTGGGAGTAGGACTCCTCCTAGGGCGCGCCATAGAGAGGGCCGGCCCTCCCCCTCCTCCACTCCTTTATATACAAGGGCAGGGGCACCCCATAGACACAACAATTGATCGTTTGATCTTTTAGCCGTGTGCGGTGCCCCCCCCCCCCCACCATAGTCCACCTTGATAATACTGTAGCGGTGCTTAGGCGAAGCCCTGCGTCGGTAGAACATCATCATCGTCACCACATCGTCGTGCTGACGAAACTCTCCCTCAACACTCGGCTGGATCGGAGTTCGAGGGACGTCATTGGGCTGAATGTGTGCTGAACTCGGAGGTGCCGTCCGTTCGGTACTTGATTGGCCGGATCGTGAAGACGTACGACTATATCAACCGCGTTGTGCTAACGCTTACGCTTTCGGTCTACGAGGGTACATGGACACACTCTCCCCTCTCGTTGCTATGCATCACCATGATCTTGCGTGTGCGTAGGAAATTTTTTGAAATTACTACGTTCCCCAACAGTGTCCATGTACCCTCGTAGACCAAAAGCGGAAGCGTTTAGTAACGCGGTTGATGTAGTTGAACGTCTTCACGATCCAACCGATCCAATTACCAAACGTACGGCACCTCCGTGTTCAACACACGTTCAGCATGATGACGTCCCTCGAGCTCTTGATCCAGTTGAGGAAAAGGGAGAGTTCCGTCAGCACGACGGCGTGGCGACGGTGATGATAAAGTTACCGGTGCAAGGCATCGCCTAAGCACTACAACGATATGACCGAGGTGTTAACTGTGGAGGGGGGCGCGGCACACGGCTAGGAAAAATTGATATGTGTTCTAGGGGTGCCCTCCCCACGGATATAAAGGAGGGGGAGGGAGGGAGGCAGCCTAGACCGCGCCGAAGTAGGAGGAATCCTACATGGGCCCCTAGTCCAATTCGCCCCCCTACCATATTTGGACAAGGGGGAAAGGAAGGAGGGGGGAGGGGAAGGAAGTACGAGTCCTACTTCATACTTTCATTTTCCTCCTCTCCTTTCCCTTTCTCCCCACGTGACTGACCTATAGGGGGAGCACCAGCCCCTTGTGGGCTGGTGTGTTCCCTTACTTGGCCCATTAAGCCCATATCTTTGCCGGGGGTTGCCCGGAACCCCTTCCGGTGACCCGGTATCACCCAGAACACTTCCGGTGTCCAAATACCATTGTCCTATATATGAATCATTACCTCTCGACCATTTCGAGACTCCTCGTCATGTCCGTGATCTCATTCGAGACTCCAAACAAACTTCGGTCATCAAATCACATAACTCATAATACAAACCGTCATCGAACATTAAGCGTGTGGACCCTACGGGTTCAAGAACTATGTAGACATGACCGAGACACATCTTCGGTCAATAACCAATAGCGGAACCTGGATGCTCATATTGGCTCCTACATATTCTACGAAGATCTTTATCGGTCAAACCGCATAACAACATACGTTGTTCCCTTTGTCATCGGTATGTTACTTGCCCGAGATTCAATCGTCGGTATCATCATACCTAGTTCAATCTCGTTACCAGCAAGTCTCTTTACTCGTTGCGTAATGCATCATCCCATGACTAAATCATTAGTCACATTGCTTGCAAGGCTTATAGTGATGTGCATTGCCGAGAGGGCCCAGAGATACCTCTCTGATACACGGAGTGACAAATCCTAATCTCGATCTATGCCAACACAAAAACACCTCCGGAGACATCTGCAGAGCATCTTTATTATCACCTAGTTACATTGTGATGTTTGATAGCACACAAGGTGTTCCTCGGTATTCGGGAGTTGCATAATCTCATAGTCAGAGGAACATGTATAAGTCATGAAGAAAGCAATAGCAGAAAAACTGAACGATCATTATGCTAAACTAACGGTTGGGTCTTGTCCATCACATCATTCTATAATGATGTGATATCTTTCATCAAATGATAACACATGTCTATGGCTAGGAAACTTAACCATCTTTGATTAACGAGCTAGTCAAGTAGAGGCATACTAGGGACATTCTGTTTTGTCTATGTATCCACACATGTATCAAGCTTCCGGTTAATACAATTAGCATGAATAATAAACATTTATCATGATATAAGGAAATATAAATAACAACTTTATTATTGCCTCTAGGGCATATTTCCTTCACCTAGTACTAGTAAGACATGTGGTGAAGCTTCTTTACGCCAAACTGACAATTCAAGGCTTAGTCCATTGTTCAGTTCTGAAGGAGTGTAGGTACTTGCTCTAAGTGAAATTCAACCTTAACAGGTCTTCACTGAAACACTGGTATACCGAAACAACAATTGGAACAGAGGACACAATGGGCCCTCGAGATCTGGTGGGGGATTATTGAAATACTAGGGTGGGCCTAGGGCCCATCTAACATTTTTTGAAAATCCCTAAGGGCCCATGTGGATTTATTGGCACTAGGTGTTGTGGGAAGTTTAGTCCCACCCCGGAAGTTGAAGAGGAGTTGGACCTCCTTATAAGGATTTCTCTTCCACATGCTATTGGAGTTTGAGAAGAGAAGAGGCCCTCGCACACTCCTCCTTCGCCGCCTGCCATGCCACGCCTCGTCATGACGCGCCGCGGGTTGCCGGAATGAGCCGATACGAGCTCACACCTACCGGCTTATTTTTGTCGGTCAGTAATGGAGAGTTTTCTGACAGCTGGGCCATGATCTGAGACGTCGGATCATGGGCTGTCATGCACTCGGACGTGGGTCAAGCCCACGTCTCTCCACACAGCTGCACCTATATAAGTGTGAGGTGTCTCCTAATCCTAACCGCCAAGAACATATCACACCTGCTCCACGTGCTACGCCCTTCGTTGTTCCTTTGCTGCTGCTACCGCCGGTGACTCCATCCCGCCCGCCGGGTACACGGTCAATGGGAGAGCAGGTCTCTGAAACCCCGCCTCTCCAGATCCTGTATGGGAGAGGGGCGAATAGGTTTTTGGGAAGCGACTACGCGACTGCTCGCCTCCGTTCGTCTGCTTCCTCTATGTCCGCATCGCCTTCACCATCACCATGTCTCAGTCCAACGCCGACCGTCTCGCCGCTGAGAACCTCGAGGCCTACAAGAAGGCCGCCGAGGACACTGCTGCTGCCACCACCGCCGCGGCCTCTGCATGGCCTACTGGAGGGTATAACTTGTTTATCTCGCTCCTACTGTTTTATGTTTTAGCCATGCTAGTGTTATACGCAGATCTGTCTGCAATTAGCGTAGTATGTGCTTGCATGATTGAATACCAGTATGCGATTATTTCTGTCAATGCCATGCTACTGATTTACTGGTGGATTATATTAATCAAAAAATTGCCTATTTACTCAGCAAAACCACTGTACGGCCGCACATTTTGAAATAAAAACATCCTAAATTAAAACTTAAATTTTCATTTGTCCATAATATCAAATTATTAAATAATTTATCAAACCCACAACATTAAATGCAACACAAATGCAACAAAGTTCTTGCACACTACAAAGTAATAAAACTAGGCGGTTCTTTCGCCATGCCATTTCCAGTACTCTTCCATCAAAATCTTTCTGAAGTTCATCGTGTGTATCAGAATCTCGAATTTTATTGTACAAAGCGGCAATGACCTTCTACTCGGTGCTATGTCCAAGCAAACCGGCACAACTACTTCTCTGTTGGAAGGTCTGCTTAACGGAATTGCAAATGTGGATGAACAAATCTTTGGACATTCTGAACTGGCGGCGAAAGAACCTCTCTAAAAAAAGGGGTGGTTGTAAGTGCATCTAGTGCCCCTTAGTGATTTTGGTGTATTGAAGACTTATAGGTTAAGGGTCTAATGCGTTTATGAGTGTACACAGGTCTATAAGTCTATGAGGAGTTTGATATTTACAGAGAAAGTCGACCCCTAAAATGAAGTTCTTCGATCAAGACTTTGGTATTCTCAAGACTTTCAAGACTTTGAAAGTGAAGAAATTGGTGTGACCTTGAAGACTTGGTATTCATTTGAGGAACATGAAGCGTGAAGACTTTTGTTTTCGTAGTTTCGCTTTCTCTTTCTTGAGTCATAGGAAACACCGTCTTGTTAAAGGGGTCGAGGAAATACTAAGGAAAAATTTCCATGTGATGCTCAACTCAAAATCCTACACCTACCAATCCCTTCAAGTGAAGCCATTGAAAATCTCATACAGATTCAGTCAATTTCTTCAAAGGATGTAGATGAAGTTCTTCTGGTCACTGAGGAATTTGTTCTGACTGAGGAGTTAGGAATTCGCCAGTGCGGATTGCCTACACAGTGAGGAACATGATAGCCCTAAGGAATTTGAACCTCAAATTTCCCACCGTTGCTGTGCTGCGCGCTAGCTGTCCCAAAATATCTTATCTACCTAACGGTCATATTATTGAAAGGCATTTATGTCTTATAATGTCGGGCTGCTCCCTAGGCTATAAATAGCTGCCCCCTACAACCACTAGTTGGTTGGCTGCTCCGAGAGAAACTGACACTTGTCAATTGAGAGCATCCCATCCTCCGAGGACTTTGAGTGAAAATCATCAAGTGAGGAAAACCCAAACCCAAACACCTACAAACCCAAAGTGATTGAGCATCATCAAGAGATTGATCCCACGTGGATCCGACGCTTGTTACCTTTGAAGATCATGCTTCTTCCAGACGGTTAGGCGTCATGGTCTAGAGCATCCAAGAGGAATTGTGGATCACCGAGTGACCGAGTTTGTGAAGGTTTGGAAGTCGCCTGAAGACTTACCACAAGTGATTGGACGAGGTCTGCATGACCTTAGTTCAAGGAGAATACTGTGAGGACTTGGTGTCCTGAGCTGCGTGCTCGTGGATCGGGTGTCCGGACCGTGTGTCCTCGAGTTTAAATACTCGGCCGCTCCAACCGTATCGCATAACCGAGACAAGCTTGGAACTGGTCTACCAAATCATTGTCTTCACCAACCTTACTGGTTCTATTTCCTCAACTCTTTCATTTCCTCATTCTTTGTGTTAAGTGCTTCATCATATCTGTGTTTGAAGACTTTGGTCAAGACTTTCTAAATTTCCTCAGTTCAATTTCTTGATCTGTTTGTCTTCATCTTGTGTTATCCTGTGATTACGCTTTATGTACTGTGCTTGTCTTCATTTCATCATGATGACCATGCACGTATTCTGTTATGCTTACTTCGAGTACTTATTCACGCAAGTAGTTCTTCACTAAGGAATTTCCTCACCGCAAATTCCTTAGTGAAGAATTCATAAAAATCGCCTATTCACCCCCCTCTAGTCGATATAACGCACTTTCAATTGGTATTAGAGCAAGGTACTCCCTTGTTCTGTGTGATTTTGGTTTAACCACCTGGAGTTTTATTTATGTCGACTGCAGATATGAAGAAAGTGACACGCCCCATCTTTGACGGTCATGATTATCCCAAGTGGAAGGCCATGATGAGGAAGCGCCTCATGGCAATGAACAGCAAGCTGTGGACCATCACTGAGATTGATCTTACCAATCTATGCAAGAAGGCGGACGCTGATGACATTCGCAAGTACACTCGACTTGACATCATGGTGAAGGATATCATCTGTTCCTGCCTATCCAAAGATGAATTCCGGCGCATTATGCATCTTTGCAATGCGAAGCTTATCTGGGACCGAATCTCTGACGTCTATGAAGGTCATCGAACCCGTCATGATCCTAGGTTTGAGGACTTCAAGGAATCTCTCAAAACGATGACTTTCGAACCAGAACCATCATCTTCTGTACCATGCCTCATGGCAAACAGTGACAAGGTAACCGAATGTTCCTCATCCGAGTCTAGTGATGATGAATCTGATGATGATTTTGGACCTAGCTATACCAAGCTTGTTTGCATTGCCACTAAACAACAAACGGCCTTGGAAAAGGTTCAAAACATGCTAGACAAAAGTGATGATATGTTGGGTGAAGAAATGGATCGCACTAAAGCCTTGATCGAAAATCTTGAGACTTCAGTCTAGGTTTGACAGCCTTCAAGGTCATCATAACACTCTCTTATCTGATTATGAGAAGCTTTCTTATGAATTCCTTCAAAAGAAGCAAGATCTTGAGAACCTAAGAGTGAGTTATGAAGATCTTCAGAAGGAGCGCGATTCATTACTTGCTCAACAAATCAGCGCGGCTCAGGAAGAATTTGTTCCTCCATGCTTAAAGTGAATTGAACGTGAATCTGCTAATTCTTCACCGAATGTTCAAATGCTTCAATTGTTACAAATTCTTCACCTGCCTCTGCTATCACTAATTCCTCATCCGAGGACATTGCTAGTATCACCGACAATGCAGGGTGAAGGAATTGTACATGACATGCATGTACAAAAGCCTCAAAGGGCATCAGACTCTTTGTGATGTGCTTAAAAGCATATCCTCAACAGAACCCTAGGAAAGAGGGTATTGCCTTTGAGAGGAAAATCAATGCCGATGGTACATATTGGAAGCCCGAAAGCGGTACCCCAAAACCTCATGGGTTGCTGCAAAGGGACCACCAGTTGATCCATCTAACTTATCCGGCTTTACATGTGAATCTCCTCATTCTTCTGATGAGTCATTTGACTCCAACTATAAACTGTTCAAAAATCAGAATGGTGAAGTATTTGCTAGATATGTTGGCACTAACTCCAGGAACAGTTCCCCTGTGAAGAAAATATGGGTTCCCAAAAGGTGCCTTGAAAGTCTTCAGGTGAATGTCCTCATGACACCACCTGTGAAGAGTAGGAACCCCAGATCAAACTCTTCATATGGACCAAATTCTTCATATGGATCCAAGTCCTCATACGGACCAAATTCCTCAAAAGGATCAAAGTCCTCACATGATTATCATCATGCTAACAACTCTGTTTCGCAGGGTAGAGCTAAGGGCTATGAATATGTGCATTATTCTTCAAACCATTTTGTTCATAAGTCCTCGAAGAATTTCTCTGCTTATTCATATGCTTACCCTAACCCCTCTTATGTGAAACGAAATGGTCTGGCTTCTTTGCCACCATTCTCATATGGAGCTCGCAGAGTGATGAACTCTGTGCCACCCCTTGAGATGTGGGTGGTGAAGAAAAAGAACTAATCTCTTCTGCAGGGTCAGGTCTCCAGACGTGCTCTAACGTCTGAAGAATTTGTTGGGGGCCTGACAAAAATGCCTGAAAGGATGCAGGCTAATCATGAAGAAATGAACTTTCATTTCACAGTCCTCATACTGCTATATCTGTTTTATTGCTTGATGAAATTCATCTGATGAATTTGATATCATATTCTTCACTGATGAAGTATATGAGTTCGTAAGCTGCACTAATTCATCTGCAGGATGATCAACCCAAAGCCACTGAGTGGGTCCTCGATAGTGGATGTACAGATCACATGACTGGTGACAAGAATCTATTGATGGATGCTCCCTTATCACCATCGCATTTGAAGCATATCATCTTCGCTGACAAAGGCAAAAGTCATGTATTGGGTCTAGGTAAGGTTGCGATCACAAAGGATCGACACATGGACAAAGTCATGCTTGTTGAGTCCTTAGGATACAACCTTATGTCTGTCTCAATGCTTTGTGATCTTGATATGGTTGTTGTCTTTGGCAAGTATCATTGTGTTGTGGTTATGGAAGCTGACAATTCCAAAGTCTTCGAAGGCTTTAGGAGAGGAGACTTGTATATTGTTGATTTCTCTCTAGGACCGCAACCAGCCGTGTGCCGCTTGCAAAAGCTTTAGAAGGCTGGCTATGACATCGACGACTAGGTCATGCTGGCATGAGGAATTTGCACACGCTCGCAAAGAAGAAGCATGTCATTGGCATTGAGAATGTCAAATTCATCAAGGATCACTTGTGCGGAGCCTGTGAAGCTGGAAAAATGACCAAGGCCAAGCATCTAGCGAAGACTATCATGACCACTACTCGGCCATTCGAATTGCTTCACATGGACCTCTTTGGTCCTAATCATTACTCAGCAGTCACTAATGATGTATCTCTATATGGCTTTGTTATTGTTGATGATTACTCTCGTTACACATGGGTACACATTGTTACTTACAAACATGAAGTGCAGGAAGTCTTCAATCGATTTTCCTCGAGGGCTTCAACCAACTTTTGTGTGAAGATCAAGCACATCAGAAGTGACAATGGAACTGAGTTCAAGAATTCTGGTCTTGATGACTATCTTGATGAACTTGGTATTACTCATGAGTTATCTGCTCCTTATACTCCTCAACAGAATGGCGTCGTGGAGCGCAAGAACAGAACTCTTGTTGAGATGGCTTGCACTATGCTTGATGAGTACAAGATGCCTCGTCACTTCTGGATTGAGGCAATTTACACTGCGTGCCACATCATCAACAGGGTATATCTTCACAAATTCTTCAAGAAGACTTCTTATGAACTCCTCACTAACAAGAAACCCAGTGTGAGTTATTTAAAAGTCTTCGATGCTAAATGTTGGATAAGAGATCCTCATCACGATGCTAATTTTGCACCGAAAGCACATGAAGGTTTTATGCTTGGTTACGGAAAGGACTCGCACACCTACAGAGTCTTCAACAATGTTCTTCAAAAGATTGTTGAAACTGTAGATGTGCGGTTTGATGAAACTAATGGCTCGCAAAGAGAGCACCTACCTTCTATGATAGATGAACCAAAGCACCGAGGATTCTATCAAGTTCAAGGCTCTTGAGGATGTCATTCATCTTTGAAGAATCTGCGGAAGAATTCATTCCATAACGTGAAGAACGTCGAGCTGATGCACCAAGAAAATGCTCAAGAAAATGGTCTTTGAAGAAAATGCTGATCAAATTCCTCGACGACAACCAGCTCATCCTCGCGTTGCAAAAGAAGTGCAAGTTGAAAAGATCATCGATGACATTGAAGTACTAGGTCCTCTCACACGCTCAAAAGTTTCACATTTATATAACTTTTGTGGGCACTATGCTTTTGTCTCTATCACAGAGCCCACTAAGGTAGATGAAGTATTTCTGGAGCTTGAGTGGATTCAGGCCATGCAAGAAGAATTACATCAGTTCGAGCTCAACAACGTATGGGAACTAGTCAAACGTCTAGATCCTCGCAAGCATAATATCATTGGCACAAAGTGGATCTACCGCAACAAGCAGGATGAAAATGGCCTTGTGGTGAGGAATAAGGCACGACTTATAGCTCAAGGCTACACACACGTTGAAGGAATTGATTTTGATGAAAATTTTGCACCTGTTGCTAGACTTGAGGCTATTCGCGTATTACTTGCTTATGCTAACCATCATGATATCACTTTATATCAAATGGATGTGAAAAGTGCATTCCTCAATGGTAAGCTTGAGGAAGAAGTATATGTTGCTCAACCCCAGGTTTTGAAGATCCAAAGAATCCTCGACAAAGTCTTGAGACTCAACAAGGCCCTCTATGGCCTCAAGCAGGCCCTCGGGCGTGGTATGACACTTTGAAGGAATTCCTCATGAAGAATGGCTTCACACCGGTTCACTCGACCCTACTCTCTTTACTAAATCTTATGATGGTAAATTATTTGTGTGCCAAATATACGTTGATGATATTATCTTTGGCTGTACTGACCAACGTTATAGTGATGAATTTGCCTATATGATGAGTGAAGAATATCAAATGTCTATGATGGGAGAGTTGAAATTCTTCTTAGGTCTTCAAATTCGTCAACAGCGCAATGGCATATTCATATCTCAGGAGAAATACCTCAAGGATGTTCTGAGGAAATTCGGCATGCAAGATTGCACGTCAAAATTCCTATGCCCACAAATGGCCATCTATGCACTGATGAAAATGGTATTGACTTCGATCACAAGGTATACCGCTCCATGATTGGTTCTTTATTGTACTTATGTGCATCTAGGCCAGATATAATGCTTAGTGTTTGCATGTGTGCCCGATTTCAAGCTACAGAAGGAATCACACCATAAGGTTTGTGAAGCATATTCTTCGATATCTAGCTCACAC
The DNA here is from genome assembly GCA_021605145.1 of Aegilops bicornis. Taxonomy (NCBI): domain Eukaryota; kingdom Viridiplantae; phylum Streptophyta; class Magnoliopsida; order Poales; family Poaceae; genus Aegilops; species Aegilops bicornis. The sequence goes on along the minus strand of CM038673.1, from coordinate 333,843,406 downwards.
ACCAACACTAGGATTATGGTACCCCAAAGGGCTCTGCTTTTGATCTCATTGGATATTCGACTCGACTATGCTGGTGATCGTGTGGACCGCAAGTCAACATCTGGTACTTGTCATTTCCTCAGACGATCTTTGGTCTGTTGGTCCTCGAAGAAACAGAACTGCGTATCATTGTCTACTGCGGAAGTTGAGTACATTGCTGCTAGTTCTTGTTGTGCTCAATTGCTGTGGATGAAGCAAAATCTCAAGGATTATGGCATCAACATGAAGAATGTGCCTCTCTACTGTGACAATGAGAGTGCCATCAAGATTGCTCACAACCCGCCAAAGACTCGAAGACAAAGCACATTCAGATCCATCATCATTTTCTTCTTGATCATGTGTTGAAGGGCGACATTTCTATTGAGCATGTGAAGACTGAAGAATAGCTAGCCTATATCTTCACAAAGCCCTTGGATGAGAATAGATTTAGCAAGTTGCGGTGTGAGCAAAATATCTTAGAGTCTTCGAATGTTCTTTGAAAAGGACACTCATCCTAACACTTATGCAAAATTGATGACTTAGATGTGCAACACATGAAGAAACGTTTTCTTCAATCAATGAAGAATAACACTCTAAGTGTGAAGAAATTAATGAGGAATTTGATTCTCAGAACCCTACGACAATTGTACGCGGTGTCTGAAATCATCATTCTTATACGGTGGGTCACGCCACCACCAAAGTTGAAAATCTTCAATTTGAGTTTTTCCTCAGTTTTTTTTTAAATTCCTCAGTTGTTCAAATTCTTCAACTTTGCAAAATCTTCACTGTTTCCGTCGTTTTTCTTCATTGGCTATATATATATGGGTTTATGTCCTCTACAGCATTCACTTATGGCTATTTCTTCAAGTTATGCTTTACGGTAAGTGAATGTGATCGGACCCTTCCCCTCTATGCTATACTCAACCCAATCTATTCACAAATTATTCATGTGCGTTCTATTTGAAACTCGTTCAAAATCTTCACTGTGTCCTCGTCAGCTGAAGAAATTGCGAACGGAACTTTAAAACTAATCTTATCCAAAAATTTCGGCTTTGCCGCTCAAACCGTTTCGCATCCCATGACAGACTTATCTATTCACCCACGGTCTCCACTTTTCAGTACGAGGGTGACACATGTCATCCGAATGAGAAGGGTCAGGGGCACGTTCGTCCTAAATCTTCGGGCGAACAGTTTTTCACTGCGACTATAAATACCCCCTCACCCCTTCCTCACTTCCTTTACTCCGCTCGACCTCTCTCTCCCGCTCGAGCTTCTCAAACCCTAGCGCCGCCGCTACTCCATCGTCGCCGGTGAGGAAGAGCTTCACCGCCTCGACCTCGTCACCGTCGTACTCGCGCCGGCCGCGGAAATCTTCACTCCGCCGCCGCCGTAGCTGTCTTCCTCCACCGAGTTAGGGCGTGGAAGATCTACACAGACGAACTTCACTTCTGCACCTCACTGTTCGTCGTGTTCTTCATCCAGGGTAATTAAAAGTTACTTTTACTGCCCTCTTTGATTCAAATTTTCTCTACAAAATCTTCAAAGGTGTTTTATTCTTCAAATCCTCACACACAAAACACCTCACTAGTCATCTGTTCTTGATTCATTTCTCTAAGCATCATTTTTCTTCAAGATTCCTTATTGTGTGGATCTTCGGTCTATACAACTCTGGAACCTAAGACAAAGACGCTTAGTGAAATTCTTCAAGACTCATCTAGTCAAATTCCTCAAACTTTTTCTTTCTTAAAAACCTTCTGAGAACGCATATGACCTCTCCAAATTCCTCGCAACTATACTGCTCACGGTACTCATGTCCTCATGAATCACTAGGTTCTCATCAACTTAACTCATTTGCAGCGTTCCTCGAAGAAAAGTTGCATACTTGTTCAGAGAATTTGATTGTTCAATTACCTCAACTGAAGAATATGGCAGATGGTAAGAAGCCGCAGAAAGGAGGAAAGAAGCCTGAGGTCATGACTGCTTTTGAAATCCCCGAGGACATCTATGCTGACTATTGCACACCTGATGAGGCCAAGTTCGGAAAGGAGAACAAAAATCAGCGCAAGGTGCGCATACAGAGGATTCAAAGGAGATGGGCAAGAGAATGGAGGAGTATGTGTATGTTACTCCAAAGTATATGAAGAAATTAGCACTTAATCCTCCATGCCCAAGAGCTCCATTGGCACCGGCCAAGAAGTCGACCCCACCAAAGATCAAGCGTGGTGAGGATTTTCTGAAGAATGGGCCAAGCGCCAAGCCAAGTTGGCTAGACAAGCCAAAGAAGCAGTGAGGAAATTCAATGAAGACTCTGCTGCTGCTGCTGCCACTGAGGCCTCTGTCAAGCCTAGGAAATCAATGGCAAAGAAGCCCACGCACAAGCCAAGTGCTTCACCAACAGTGCCCTCACGGCCAAGTTCCTCAGCAATGCCCTCACGGCCAGAATCTTCTAAGCCCTCACGGCCAATTCCTCATGCTGCTCCTGCTCCTCCAAAATCCTCAGCTCCTCCTCCAAAGTCCTCAGCTGCTCCGGCAAAGTCCTCATCACCTGTGCATCTGGCCACGTGCCAAAGGACTGCAGGCATCTCTAGTGCCTCTAGTGTCTCAGCGAGTTCCTCAGCTGCACCAAATCCTTCATCAGGCCCAACTCTGCTGAAGACAAAGGCAACGACTGGACGAGGTCCTCGGCCAAGTCCTAAGAAGAAACAGGTTGCCTTCCAAGTGCCATCTGACGATGAAGCTGATGATGATGAACTTGAAGAAATCATCAGAGATGCATAAGAAAAGGGCCGCTAGAGCCAAAGGCACAACTGCGTACCTTTGCTATTGGATCCTAAGTTGATCCTCGATTACATTGATCTCTGGCACAAGGACCCAAACACTCCTATGCCTGATTTCAAATTGACTCCTGGTCAAAATCACATGCTGACTCATTACAGGAAAGGGAAGTTCATGAGGAAAAATGTTGTCTCTTTGACGACTGATGAGTTTACAAAGATCCAGTCTGAAATCAAAGCCCTCAGCGATGATTTTGATGCTTATTATGCTGATTGGCAAGGAGCCAAAGTCAGGTTTGTTAAACTGACTGAGAAGTTCACCAATGTTGCAGCTCCATCGCAACAAGAAGTTCCTCAGGCTGAAGCTTCTGCTCAGCCTACTGAAGAACATGCCAGCACTGCTGATGACTTTCAGGCTGCTGAAGAAAATGTTAGTTCCAGGCTGATGAATCCATACCACCACCGAAGAAATTGCCAGCATCCAACTAGTGGTGCGCTGAAGAAAATGAAGAAGTCGGTGCAAGCGCATCGATTCTTGCTGAAGAAAATCAATCGATTCCTCGGCTCCTCCGCACCTACACCAACTCCTATCCTTCCATCTCGCACAAATGTGAAGAAGACCAAGGCTGCAGAGCGAGCTGTGAAGAAAAGGAAAGCATCACCGCCTGATTCTTGACTCAAGAAAATGAAGCCTATGACCAGCTCGTTTGAAAATCCCATTGATGTTGTTCGATCTCCACCATGCCATCAAAGGACCTTGTTCCTTTTGGTGAAGAATATGAGATCCCTAAGCGGATCTCGATGAAGAAAATCATTCTGCTTCGTCGGAAGCAGATTGATGAAGAAATTGAAGTTGATACGATCCCTTCAACACCAGTTGTTTCCTCGCCAATGCCTCAGTTCACAGCTGAAGAGGCTGTCGTTGAAGAAATTGAAGATGAAGACATGGATATTGGGTGCACTACGCCAGTGATGAATGATGACTTTTGGGAAAGTCAGCACCCCAATTCTCCATGCTTCACCCCTTTACAGCAAATTCCTCAGTCCCCTGCACCAACTGTTCAACTGGGCTCTGAAGAAACTCACCCCACCTCGTCTATGCATGAAGAAATTCCAGCCACTAGTGCTGAAGAACCTGCTGCTGCTGATCATATGACAACGCAGATCAACGCAATCAAGAGGAACCATAAATTCCTTAGCATGAAGAACCTGAGATTGCGATTCCTGAGGTTGTGATGCAACTCACTGACACTCCTCTACCCAAACCAAAGGATCCATTCTCACGCAAGCAAAAGTTCAAGGCTGAAGATTTCTTTGGAGAGCATGTGTTCTTCACAGATTACAACCCCATGATTCTGCTCGCATAAGGAAGAGGCGTTTCTGGATGGCCAGCCAGGACAATTTCTATTCCTCAGTGTTGTTCAACAAAGACAAAGTCTTCGATCATGCACACATTCCTCATGTGGACATGGAATCTCTGTCGGGCTTCGAGCCAGTCCTTAGTGTTCTTCACGACGTATTTGATTAAATTTCTGCACCGACATATGTGATTGGAATGAAGAACTCATTCTTCAATTCTTTATGACGCCGCACATCACAGAAATTCTAAAGATGTGAACTCATGGGTGCTGGATCGATGTCTGAAAACACTCACTACAAGGCACCAGCATCAATTGCTTCGTGCCCTACCACTCGATCCTCCCCTTGAAGGTGCTCGTTGCGTCTACAGTGAACCTGAGCTTACAAATCACTACATGCAAGTTCTTATGAAGCCTTTGAAGCCATGGCAGGCCCCACGAACCAAATTCCTCGTCAAGGAATTACTGTATGTGCCTCGGACTGTCTATCGCATTATGTCGAAAACATTGAGTCCTATCAAAGGCCACGACTCAAATGATGAAGAAGTCATTGGCATCATGAAGAATCTGCTTTTCAATATCATTCATGGCGTTCCTGTCAACCTCCATGATTTCTTCATGAGGACTCTGGCCAATGTCGCTATGTCACCTTTTGAGCTGAAGCCTTATGCACCTTGGATTATGAGATTCATCGTAACAAGGTCTTCACTCAATTACAAAGCTGATACTCAATCACTGCAGCTACATGCCTCCGATTGAAGTCCTCAAACGGACATTTTCCTCACCGATGATAAAGGCAAGGCAATCTTTGTTATAGATGAAGGCATTCGTCCATTGGATGGTCAATTTCGCAAGGCTGCATCCTACTCCACCAATGATGACTCTGCCACTCATGACTCTGCCGCCAACACTGCCAAGCAAAAACCTCAAGCTACAACACCCAGGGTGATGAATGATCGTGAGCTTCTCCTCAGTCTTCATCAGAAGGTTGATCGCAATCATAAATGGGTCAAGCGTCAGTTTGGTTCAATTCTTCACAACATGACCTCAACCCATAACGCAGTGAAGAAAAATCAGTACTACCTCCATGAAACCTTCACCCGTGCACTGGATGTTTTGTCTCATGTCTACAGCCAAGAAGATCTCAAGAAAATGGGTCTCAAGGAAGAATTTGACTGGTCTGCACCACCTCAAGAAATACAAGAAGGTCAAGGTTCCTTCCTTGGTGGCCAGCTCCTATTCTTCATCGCTACGACACTAATGAACATGAAGACTTGGGCGACATCTGCGGCGGTTCTACTACGACAAACGACCCGACAACGCCGGGCGCTCCTCCATCAACTTGATATTCTTCGTATGCGTTAGTCCTCGGTTTCGATCCTTTTGGTCATTTGATGACAAAGGGGAGAAAATTGAGTTAGTCTTCAAGCGGGTCTATTATATGGGCGTTTTTTTCCGCTAAGTTACAACTCTCGCTCTTCCGAAACTTTATTGGATCGAGTTGTAATCTTAAACCCGATGGTGCTCTGATACTTTTGATGTGTTCCTCTGCATGCTTATTCCTCGTTATATGTTAATACACGCATGCTGAATTACATCAGTCACCATATTTCATCATGCATTTCAAATTCTTCATACTATATGTCAAATGCGTGTATGAATTACAAGATATAGGGGGAGATCTCCATGATTCAACTCTTCAAGTGTGCATTGCCTCAAAAGTAAATTCCTCACTATGCACATCTTCGTGGGGAGTTCTTCTATATCTTGCAATCAAATTCCTCAATATCGTATTTACACTTCATATGTTTATCCCCGTTGAAAACTTAACCTATATTGTCATCAATCACAAAAAGGGGGAGATTGTAAGTGCATCTAGTGCCCCTTAGTGATTTTGGTGTATTGAAGACTTATAGGTTAAGGGTCTAATGCGTTTATGAGTGTACACAGGTCTATAAGTCTATGAGGAGTTTGATATTTACAGAGAAAGTCGACTCCTAAAAATGAAGTTCTTCGATCAAGACTTTGGTATTCTCAAGACTTTCAAGACTTTGAAAGTGAAGAAATTGGTGTGACCTTGAAGACTTGGTATTCATTTGAGGAACATGAAGCGTGAAGACTTTTGTTTTTGTAGTTTCATTTTCTCTTTCTTGAGTCATAGGAAACACCGTACTGTTAAAGGGGTCAAGGAAGTACTAAGGAAAAATTTCCATGTGATGCTCAAGTCAAAATCCTACACCTACCAATCCCTTCGAGTGAAGCCATTGAAAATCTCATACAGTTCACCAATTTCTTCAAAGGATGTGAGAAGAAGTTCTTACAGTCGTGAGGAATTTGTTCTGACTGAGGAGTTAGGAATTCGCCAGTGCGGATTGCCTACACAGTGAGAAACATGATAGCCCAGAGGAATTTGAACCTCAAATTCCCCACCGTTGCTGTGCTGCGCGCCAGCTGTCCAAAATATCTTATCTACCTAACGGTCATATCATTGAAGGACATTTATGTCTTATCATGTCGGGCTGCTCCCTAGGCTATAAATAGCCGCCCCCTACAACTACTAGCTGGTTGGCTGCTCCGAGAGAAACTGACACTTGTCAATTGAGAGCATCCCATCCTCCGAGGACTTTGAGTGAAAATCATCAAGTGAGGAAAACCCAAACCCAAACACCTACAAACCCAAAGTGATTGAGCATCATCAAGAGATTGATCCTGCGTGGATCCGGCGCTTGTTACCTTTGAAGACTATGCTTCTTCCAGACGGTTAGGCGTCATGGTCTAGAGCATCCAAGAGGAATTGTGGATCGCCGGTGACCGAAGTTTGTGAAGGTTTGGAAGTCGCTCAAGACTTACCACGAGTGATTGGACGAGGTCCGTGACCTTAGTTCAAGGAGAATACGGTGAGGACTTGGTGTCCTGAGCTGCGTGCTCAGATCGGGCTGTCCGGGACCGTGTGTCCTCGAAGTTTAAATACGCAGCCGCTCCAACTGCACGCATAACCGAGACAATTGTTGAACCGGGTCTACCAAATCATTGTCTTCACCAACCTTACTAGTTCTATTTCCTCAACTCTTTCATTTCCTCATTATTGTGTTAAGTGCTTCCTCATATCTGTGTTTGAAGACTTTGACTTTGACTTTCTAAATTTCCTCAGTCCAATTTCTTCAATCTGTTTGTCTTCATCTTGTGTTATCCTGTGATTACGCTTTCTGTACTCTGTGCTTGTCTTCATTTCATCATGATGACCATGCTTGTATTCTGTTATGCTTACTTCTGAGTACTTATTCCGCTGCAAATAGTTCTTCGCTAAGGAATTTCCTCACCTGCAAATTCCTCAGTGAAGAATTCATAAAAATCGCCTATTCACCCCCCTCTAGTCGATATAACGCACTTTCAATGGTGTACCAAAATAGTTGCGCATCAACCTCTTGTGCGCCTCAACCTGTTCTCTCTGGATGAACTCACGGCCAAACACGGAACCGCCATGCTTCAGCTTCTTCCTCTTGTGCATCGCCACTAGAATAGCAATGTCCTCTTCTTCGGTAAAATCAAATTCCTCATCGTATGAGGAACCATCCACGAAACAGGAGTCGCACGAGCTCACCTACAATGCGGAAATCACCGTCAAACTACATCTTCATGCTCGATAAAAAAACGTCCAAGTTTGCATGATTTTTTACCTTGGGGGAATTTGCTCGAACACGTTGCAGGCGAGGTGGAAGCAATCAGCAGGCGGCGGGGCGGAGCGTGGGCGGCGGCTGCAGACTGCAGATGGCAGGTGGCAGCGGCTGCAGACGGCCTCTAGACGGCCGCGTGGCTGCCAGAGGGCTCCACTCGCGGCGACACGCCGACGGAGGTGGGCGGGCAGTCGGAAGTGAAATGAAGGGCGGTTGGGTGTTGCATCTCCAAGTGTTGTATTTTAAATCACTTGGGGAGGGGATGTATTTTTTTTACATCCATCATTTGTTGGAGCAGCGTGTTTAGGCCTCTAAGATGTAAAAGGTAGTTATTTATACATCTACACCATCCATTGGAGACGCTTTTATGGTTGTATGGTTAAGAGGATAGTGGTATTCCTGACCCGTCTGAGTCAAAGTCATAGATTTGAGATCCATGCTCGTATTTTTCTGGATTTATTGCAGACCCTTTAGTGATGTGGCGACTTCATCAATCATAAGATGATGTGCCGCTCATTCTTTTGAAGGTGCTCATCTCTACTCCTAATGTAGCAGTTGGTAGTCTCGCTTCCAGGTTTTTTTTCGTCCCACCTCCCATGGTTTTTTGGTACCTCCTCCCACCTTTGCTGGTTTTTTTGTAGATTTTTTTTCGTCCCCTCCCCCCACTTCATCGGTTTATTTTCGCGTCACCCTCTCACATAACGAAAGAAATCTGAACAGATCAGAACTTTCCATACTGGCGCAAGTTATTTAGTAATGTAGAATCAATCACGAACAATCTCTAAAGATCGAACCTAAATTAATTAACCTTACCTTAAATCACTCAATCACATTAATTACAAAACAAATAATTGATTTAAAAAAAATCGCTCAATCACATTAACCTTGCCTTAACTCACGGATGGTAATCAATCTCCAAATAAAGGAAACAATACATCGAGGGAGCAGTAAATAAACTCCCTTTCTTATGACATGTATATGATCTTCCCTTCCCTCTCCGTTGTCGAGCGTTCTTGATTCTCGAGGCCGATGCTTGGGCTGCGTCACTGGGTCACGACGGTGTCGGAGGACGAGGACGGTGAGGCCGGGTGCCGCGGCACCGCGTTAGCTGGCCGTGAAGGGGCCAAGAAGGGCGGCTTCCGGCCGTGGCCGTGGCCGTGGCCCAGGAGTTGGTGCGGTGGAAGCGGCACTTGAAGGACCCGACGTGGGTGGCGGCGCAGCAGACACACTTGAAGCGGGCCCAGGTCTGGCCGGACAGCGCCGACGCCGACCCGGGCCACCTCCTTCACAGATTCTTGGAGCTGTGGTGGCCGATTTACATGAAATTAATTCCCTCAGTTGTGGTGACAAATATAATACACATAATCCATATTGTTATGCACTAGCGTGTGTGTGTGAAATAGATGGATTATGGTCCCGTACCCAATAAGATGGATATGTGTGTGTGTTAGAGAGAGAGAGAGGGGGAGAGGGGGAGAGAGAGTGAGGAGGAGGGAGGGAGAGAGTGTGTGTGTGAGGATTTGATGTTAAAAAAAGATCGCCAATGTCACTTGATATGTATGAGAATATTAATATTGAACTCTTAAAGTTAATGTGACCCCGTTGCAACGCACGGACGTTCTTCTAGTAAGGGTAGGGTGTGTGCGTGCATTTATAGAAAATAAAGTTCAAAAATAAAAAATGAAATTAAAGAAAAACAAAAAAATATAATAGAAAAAATGCGCTCAGGCCTTGCCCAACCGGGCGACTGCATCACTTCCATCGCGTATCTGTTGGGCCGGGCCAAGCATTCACCGATTTCAAAAAAGTTCATCAATTCTGAAAAAGAATGTTTATGATTTTTTTTTAAATTACGGGCTTCTTAAAAGTGTTTGTAAAAGTTGAAAAGAGTTCTCGGTATGAAAGAAAGTTCATGAATTTGAGAACAATGTTTGCAAATTTAAGAAAATGTTCACGAATTAAAACGGAAAAAAGTTTGAGTAGGGCGTTTGGGTTGGGCGGCTGGTTCCGTCTCACATTACCTTTTTCGACATGGTTTAAATGGACCAGGTTTTTTCTAGGGCCTTGTATCACCATTCCAAGCCACCATGCCAAGTTTTTGTGCTTTCGACAATTCTGCATTTTCAAATAATGTTCATGCTTTCAAAATGTGTTTGGAATTTAGAAAATAATCTTGTATTCATTTTTTTACACAAACACAAAAGATGTTCACGTAAATTCAAAATAAATTGGTTTTAAATTTTTGTTCATATTTTCTGATTTTACTTAAAATTTCAAATTTCGTAGTGTGTGCCAAGATCACTATAGAGGTAGTATGTGCCAAGATGAAGCATCAACGATGCGAGTCTTTACTAAGGACAAAACACTTAAAACAAGAAAATTCATGTCTTATATCTAACTATCCATGAAAGTGGCATGAGATGCCTCCACTATAATCCGCACCATTAATGTTTGATCTGATGGCCTAGAATAGTTTTTCTATTTTCGCACCACATGTACAGATTATATGCTAGTCACTCCCAATAAATCGAAGCTACAAGGGACACAACTTCAAAAAAATGAAAAAGAAACTAAAGTCTAGGCAATACCTTTTCTACACAATAATGTATCCTAATACGGTAATATCTAATTTCTTCTCTATGACTAAACGAGACAACACGACACACCCTCTTTGCACTCTGTATATCATCACTCAATCTATCTATAGGCAGTAATGCCCAAGAAAAGGCAAATGAACCGAGCCAATCCACAAGCACCCGTCCCTTTCCTCCAGTTCACTGATGGATCCAAACATCTTCCTCGCCGCGTCGTGCACGATTACCTCTTCCAACACCTTCCCCTCCTCGCTGACCTTCAACGCAATCACTTGACTTCCAAACCGGCTCAGGAACGCCATGACACGCTGCACGCGCTGGGGTGGCAGCTTCATGACCAACCTCCTCAACCACGGGAAAGAGGTGGACCACTCGGCTATCTTACCTCGCTTGCCATGGAGGCCGACCCAGAAGCCGCCTCTCGGGCTCGCCTTGATGTTGTCTGGGAAGCCCGGTAGCTGCACGAGTTCCTCGAGGGTTGAGGCCTTGGGTGTCTTGAGCCAGTATCGGTGGATCTTGCAAGTTGAGGTCTCGGCGAGGAGAAGGTGGGATCCGTCTTCACTCATGAGAAGGCCGTTGGGGAATGCCAGGCCGTCGACCAAGACCTGAACCTCGTTGGTGCTAGGGTCATATTTGAGCAATCTGCCAGTGGTGTCACCGGATATGACAATGTTCAAGAACTGCCTGCAAATGAAATACAAGCCTCACTCGTTAGGTTAACTAGTAGTACAAATAACGATGCTTGTGTGTATGGAATGTGAGAATTTGTCCTGATTCGTGCGAATATTCATGCACTTAAACATGCACCAAAGTAAGCAGAAGAACTAAAGGGGGTGGCGTTACCTTCTGTGGAACCTCGTGCTGGTCTCGGTGAAGTAGACAACTCCAGTTTCCTGGTCGATCTCGACGCCGTTAGCGAAGCTGAAGGGGCTCCCAGGCTGTCCAGGCCCAATCAGCCTTGAAACGTTATCCCCGGGGCTGACCACTCTCAGCCCAAAATAGGAATCTGCGACGTACAACTCCCCAGTTTTATTGTTGAACTTGAGGCCCAGCGGGCGCCCACACTCCTGCTCCTTCATCGGGTCCTGGGATCCTCTGCAACTATCCAATCTGCACATCACACAATTGATCAGCTTTAGTCAAATCAAAGATGCTTAGCGTTAGCTATCTCGCCTTGATGTTAGGTAAATGTGGATGATGTTGATACTCAGCCCATAAACTTTAGTTTAGTGCTGCATTAGGAGCAGAAAAAAAAACATGATCATCCCGAGAAGATCGTCGTAGTTAAGATGTCAAAGTTAATCCGTGTAGTAGTTCCTCTCTGACGAAATAAAAGAAGGTTCCTCTCTGACGGTTGCAAGTTGCAACTAACCTCAAAACTAAAGGTTGTCGCGCTGTTACTCGTCCCCTACATTCTTATCAGAATGTGACGCATCAGACTACAGTATTACTACACACGTGATACCACGTAGTACGTACTTTGTTGTTCTACCCGTCATGATTTATGGGGGTACGCCAGCTATCTGAATTTCTGACATGATCGGATCAAAATGTTACTTAAAAGCAGTGTAAATGGTTTTGTTTTATTGTTATCAGCATGATCGGATCAAAATGTTACTTAAAAGCAGTGTAAATGGTTTTGTTTTATTGTTATCAGAAGATATTTTCCAATTCAGGAGAAGTTTATATTCTCGATTTTCAAGGGATGTGATCGTTTGTTTTTCGGAAATGTTAACGCCCACACATGTGGGCGCTTGCACATCGCCCACACGCCTTCATCACCATTCATTTTGCCACGTATGAATAGATGACATCAGCAGATTTTTTTTTGGTTTTCGGCTTAAAAATGTTGTATCTCCTAAATAAAAAAGCGAACTAAAATCCGTTTTCACCATTAAATCCGTCTCGACGAGATCTTCAAAACTAGACCCCATGTTGATATGTTTAAACGAAATTTTTTTTTGCCGAAGTTGCCACGATGTTTACACTGCGATTGCCATAGGGCTTAAACTAAAGTTGCCATGTGGCAATTTTAGTTTGTAGATCATGGCAATTTTAGTATTTTGATGATGGCAACTCCGGTACTTTGACCATGAAAATTATTTTTTGTATGAACCATGACAATTTTACGTGCATGTATCATGATAATTTTAGTTTATGGTTCATGGCAAGTCTAGTTTCTTAATTCCCCGTTTTATAAATGTCAAAAATTACTTTTAAATGTAGAAGAAAATAGCTGAAACATATCATGGCAACTTCAGTGTAAACATCATGGCAATTCATATGCAATAGACATGGCAACTTTTAATAAAAAAAATTCATCAAAACATATCAACATGTGATCTAGTTTCGAAGATCTCATCGCGAGGGATTTAATGGTGAAAACGGATTTTCAATCGGATTTTTCGTTTAAGAGATAAAATATTTTAAAAACTGAAAATCCAAAAAAATTCATGCATGCATGCATGCGATGATGTGGCAATCTGTTTACATTAGAGACGTATGGTGCGTCTCCCTTCCTGCCACACGTGTGGCAGTTAGCGCGACCCTTGTTTTTGCTTTCTTGTTAGAAATGACATTTTTTATTCACACCAGGTACAATTCTCGGTGTATCTACGTTAATCACCTCTGCCCTCCATTTTTGAAAGAAAATTCACATATGATCCACGATATAGTAGGAGTATCCATCTGTCCTGTCAGTAGTCAGTCCCCCCCGGAAAAAAATCTGGATCCAATTGGTAGTTTGCCACGGGTGTCGGAGACAGGACAGGGAGGGTAGCTACGTCAGACGGTGATTGCCTTTTTGCCTTGTGGTGAAGAAGATAACAACAGTGCAGCATTTGGTTGCTTGTCCGCGCGTGGAGCCATCGACAATTCTGTCTCCGGCGGGTAGCGCGGCAAAGCAGGAGCAGCCATACTGTGACGTGACACCATTACCAAACGATTTAGCTAACCAGCGGTTCTAATTAATCACAGTCGCCGTAGTAGTACGTAGTACAACGTCGGTTTCCGATCGAGCGGCGTGCCGTCCATCAATCAGAGAGTTAACTATAGTATTATAGTCGAGGGAATGAACTAACTGCTCTACTGATCGATCGCGCAAAGCACCATCACTGAACTGCTAATTCGTCTACTTTGAGGAGGATCATGCAACCCATGCAGATGCAGTATGGAATCGGAGAAGCAAGGAGACACGGTGGTGCGAAGGCTTACAGCTCTGGCGCGGCGGCGGAGGAATGGTCGACCCAGCGGCCCTCCTCCGGGAGCCACCGGATGACCCTCCCGTCCGACACGCCCGCGTAGGGGCCCTCGCCGCCCACGCCGAACGCCACGCTCTCCGGCCCCGCGGCGCCGCCGTCCACGGGGATCAGCTCCACGTCGCGTATCTCCACCACCGCCCGCACGTCGCCGCGCAGTGGCGATGACGACAGGAGCGCCGCCGCCAGCGCCAGCGCCACGGCGACGGCCACGAGCCTGCAGCTGATTGTCATCATGGTCGCGAGCCACGTACGCGGCGATACATTGATCGATGGGACGCAGGGGAATATAGATGACGCCGGGCGACAGGGGCTATATATGGCCGCCTGACACGGCGACGCCCACGCTAGTTTGAACGGATTTAAAGGGAAGGGATGAGACCTGGAGCCCTACGCGTCGTACTCGTACACGCTGCAGTATAGTATATCTGGTGCTCTGGTCTCGTCTCGTCGTCTTTCGTGTATGGCACTCCCATGGCAGGTGGGACGGACGGTGGTCACGGTGCCCAGACTCCTAGAGGAGACGACGAGACTTCGGTGGCGCGCACGTCACTTATCCCCGGAGACGCGGGGAGCACACACGCATGACACACACCCAAAGCCATGTCACTTTCGTGCAATTGAGTAAAGTCTGATTTAAATCTTGAGATTGGAAAGCTCGCCGTAAATAAATCCTCATCTTCAAATCTTTCTTAAAATAAGCTTTCGTCCCGCTTTATATAAAAGCAACAACCATTAAAGTATAAAGGCCGATGCAAGATGGTGAGATAGTTCTCTTACAAAGCCGGTCCCATGATAATCAGATCATGTAGAAACACATGCGACTATGCTACCAATAAAGAACACACAAAGATTTGAACACAGCCCACGCGATGACCTAGCACACCTAAGATCCATGACAACGCCCCCAAAAGACCACTGCCGAGTCCACAGTTGACAAAGGTCTTCACCTATAGCCCTGACACGAAGAGAAGAACCACGACGACGTCTTCAAGAAGAGTGTGACACTCATAGTCTTTCGCTGGGCAAGTCACCCGTTCCACAACGAGGCCGCCAGGACGAAAGTGACCAGGTCAGATCCCAAGATCCGGATCAGGGCGTCACCCGAGGACAGAGAGCACGCGCGAGCCACCCGCCGCAACACCTCTCGCCGCCCACACAAACTGGAAGGAGAGCCACCACCGCCGCCATGATGCCTGCCGGAGAGCAACCATGCGGACCGCCATCCGAGGTCAGCTGTCCGGCATCCACTCGCCGCCATACACCATACGCCGCTCATTTCATAATGCACTCAACCACAGTAGGAAGAGCAGAGGCACACCATCTACTCCTAGCCCGACATCAGTCACCGAGTCTAGGTAGGCACCTCCACCGTAGGAGGCACCCACGCATGCATCTCCAGCCAATCCCGG
Organism: Aegilops bicornis; assembly: GCA_021605145.1. Lineage (NCBI taxonomy): Eukaryota > Viridiplantae > Streptophyta > Magnoliopsida > Poales > Poaceae > Aegilops > Aegilops bicornis. The sequence continues at coordinate 333,828,319 of CM038673.1, read as the reverse complement.
TGGACCGGGGGAGGACACAACTCCATGACTGCCGACGACCGTCGATAAGCAAGCCCCAAGCCCTTGGCCCAAGCGAGCTCGCACACCGCCTTGTCCGTGGTCACCGGCGTCAATGCACGGACCGACGCAATGATACCACGACCACCACCATCGACCACCTTACCCACGAGGAGAGCACGAGCACCACCCGCGAGCAAAACCTAGGCCAAGCCTGATCTCACCTACCCGAAGCGCAAGCTCCGATCCGCCCCGACCCCCTATCTAACCCGCCCGAGCACAAACCCAAGATCTGGAATTTCCCTATTGCGCGTGCGGCCGGCACCACCGGCACCCGCCCAACCCCGCGGACCGTTGATACAAACCCCGGAGAAGGTGGCCGCCAACACCACCCATCGCTGCCTGCCAAACCATGGTGCCGCGTGCTGGTGCACCATTAGCGTTGTCAGCTCCTACATAGACCCGCTCCACCTTGTGACACCACCATGGATCCGGCCGACCCCGAGCTAGGCAGAGTCCCAGCCAAGAGTCGCCACCACGGACGGGAGTACCCGCGCCAGCCCTCCCTACCACTGCCAAGGCAACACGTCACACCACCACCACCCTCCAAGGCCGCCGAATGGAACACCTGATGGGAACGTAGCATTCAATTTAAAAAAAATTCCTACGCTCATGCAAGATATATCTAGGAGATGCATCGCAACGAGAGGGGGGGAGTGTGTTCACGTACCCTCGTAGACCGAAAGCGGTAGCGTTTGACAACGCGGTTGATGTAGTCGAACTTCTTCTCGTTCCGACCGATCAAGCACGGAACGTACGACACCTCGGAGTTCTGCACACGTTCATCTTGATGACGTCCCTCAAACTCTTGATCCAGCAAAGTGTCGAGGGAGAGTTTCGTCAGCACGACGGCATGGTGACGGTGATGGTGAAGTGATCTGCGCAGGGCTTCGCCTAAGCACTACGTGAATATGACCGGAGGCGTAAACTGTGGAGGGGGGCGCCGCACACGGCTAACAATGTTTGTTGTGTGTTCTAGCGGTGCCCCCCTTCATATATATAGGTTGGAGGGGAGGAGAGGCAGCCATGGGGGCGCCCCAATTAGGAGGAATCCTACTTGGGGTCCTCCCAGTTCGGCCTCCCCCTTTCCTATTCCTATTCGGAGTAGGAAGGGAAGAGAGGGAAGGGGGAATCCTATTCCCTTTTTTCCTTTCCTTCTTCCCCTTTCGTTCTCCAATTTGGCCAGCCCATATGGGGGGCGCACCAGCCCCTTTGTGGCCGGTGTGTTTCACCTCTCGGCCCATTAGGCCAATATAGCTTGCCGAGGGTTGCCCGGAACCCCTTCCGGTGACCCGATACGTACCCGGTACCCCCAGAACACTTCTGGTGTCCGAATACTATCGTCCTATATATGAATCTTTATCTCTCGACCATTTCGAGACCCCTCATCATGTCCGTGATCTCATCCGGGACTCCAAATAACATTCGGTCACCAAATCACATAACTCATATAATACAAAATCGTCATCGAACGTTAAGCGTGCGGACCCTACGGGTTCGAGAACTATGTAGACATGGACGAGACACCTCTCCGGTCAATAACCAATAACAGAACCTGGATGATCATATTGGTTCCTACATATTCTACGAAGATCTTTATCGGGAAAACCGTAATGACAACATACGTTATTCCCTTTGTCATCGGTATGTTACTTGCCCGAGATTCCATCGTCGGTATCTTCATACCTAGTTCAATCTCGTTACCGGCAAGTCTCTTTACCTGTTCCATAATGCATCATCCCACAACTAACTCATTAGTCACATTTCTTGCGAGGCTTATCATGATGGAATTACCGAGAGGGCTCAGAGATACATCTCCGATACTCGGAGTGACAAATCCTAATCTCGATCTATGCCAACCCAACCAACACCTTCGGACATACCTGTAGAGCATCTTTATAATCACCTAGTTACATTGAGACATTTCATAGCACACAAGGTATTCCTCCGGTATCCAAGAGTTGCATAATCTCATAGTCAGAGGAATATGTATATGACATGAAGAAAGCAATAGCAATAAAACTAAACGATCAACATGCTAAGCTAACGGATGGGTCTTGTCCATCACATCATTCTCCTAATGATGTGATCCCGTTCATCAACTGACAACACATGTCTATGGTTAGGAAACTTAACAATCTTTGATTAACGAGCTAGTCTAGTAGAGGCTTACTAGGGACATGGTGTTTTGTCTATGTATCCACACATGTATCAAGTTTCCGGTTAATACAATTCTAGCATGAATAATAAAAATTTATCATGATATAAGGAAATATAAAATAACATCTTTATTATTGCCTCTAGGGCATATTTCCTTCAGTCTCCCACTTGCACTAGAGTAAATAATCTAGTTCACATCGCCATGTGATTTAACACCAATAGTTCACATCACCATGTGATTAACACCCATAGTTCACATCGCCATGTGACCAACACCCAAAGGGTTTACTAGAGTCAATAATCTAGTTCACATCACCATGTGATTAACACCCAAAGAGTACTAAGGTGTGATCATGTTTTGCTTGTGAGAGAAGTTTAGTCAACGGGTCTGCCACATTCACATCCATATGTATTTTGCAAATTTTTATGTCTACAATGCTCTGCATGGAGCTACTCTAGCTAATTGCTCCCACTTTCAATACGTATCCAGATTGAGACTCAGACTCATCCAGATCGGTGTTAAAGCTTGCATCGACGTAACTCTTTATGACGAACTCTTTATCACCTCCATAACCGATAAATATTTCCTTAGTCCTCTAAGGATAATTTTGACCGCTGTCTAGTGATCTACTCCTGGATCACTATTGTACCCCTTTGCCAAACTCATGGCAAGGTACACAATAGGTCTGGTATACAACATGACATACTTTATAGAACCTATGGCTGAGGCATAGGGAATGACTTTCATTCTCTCTCTATCTTCTGCCGTGGTCGGGTTTTGAGTCTTACTCAGCTTCATACCTTACAACTCAAGCAAGAACTCCTTCTTTAACTGATCCATTTTGAACTCCTTCAAAATCTTATCAAGCTATGTACTCATCGAAAGTCTTATCAAGCATCTTGATCTATCTTTATAGATCTTGATGCCCAATATGTAAGTAGCTTCACTCAGGTCTTTCTTTGAAAAATCCCTTTAAACACTCCTTTATGCTTTCCAGAAAATTCTACTCCCTCTGTTCCAAAATAGATGACCCAACTTTGTACTAAAGTTAGTACAAAATTGAGTCATCTATTTTGGAACGGAGGGAGTACATCATTTCCGATCAACAATATGTCATTCACATATACTTATCAGAAAGGTCGTAGTGCTCCCACTCACTTTCTTCTAAATACATGCTTCACCGCAAGTCTGTATAAAACAATATGCTTTGATCAACTCATCAAAGCGTATATTCCAACTCCGAGATGCTTGCACCAGTCCATAGATTGATTGCTGGAGCCTGCACACTTTGTTAGGACCTTTAGGATTGAGAAAACCTTCTAGTTGCATCATATACAACTCCTCTTTAATAAATCCATGAAGGAATGCAGTTTTGACATCCATTTGCCAGATTTTATAAAATGCGGCAATTGCTAACATGATTCGGACAGACTTTAAGCATCGATACGAGTGAGAAAATCTCATCATAGTCAACACCTTGAACTTGTTGAAAACCTTTTGCGACAATTCAAGCTATGTAGATAGCAACACTACTATCAGCGTCCGTCTTCCTCTTGATGATCCATTTATTCTCGGCTCGTCGATCATCGGGCAAGTCAATCAAAGTCCATACTTTGTTCTCATACATGGATCCTATCTCAGATTTCATGGCCTCAAGCCATTATCGGAATCTTGGCGTATCATCGCTTCCTCGTAGTTCGTAGGTTCGTCATGGTCTAGTAGCATGACTTCCAGAATATGATTACCTTACCACTCTGGTGCAGAACGTGCTCTGGTTAACCTACGAGGTTCGGTAGTAACTTGATCCGAAGATTCATGATCATTCTCATTAGCTTCCTCACTAGTTGGTGCAGGCATCACGGGAACGGTTTTCTGTGATGAGCTACTTCCCAATTCGAGAGAAGGTACAATTACCTCATCAAGTTCTACTTTCCTCCCACTCACTTCTTTTGAGAGAAACTCCTTCTCTAGAAAGGATCATTCTTAGCAACAAAGATCTTGCCTTCGGATCCGTGATAGAGGTGTACCCAACAGTTTCTTTTGGGTATCCTATGAAGACGCACTTCTCTGATTTGCGTTCGAGCTTATCAGGCTGAAGCTTTTTCACATAAGCATCGCAACCCCAAACTTTTAGAAAGACAGCTTAGTTTTCTTGCTAAACGCAGTTCATACAGTGTTGTCTCAACGGATTTAGACGGTGCCCTATTTAACGTGAATGCAGCTGTCTCTAATGCATAACCCCAAAATTATAGTGGTAAATCGGTAAGATACATCATAGATTGCACCATATCTAATAAAGTATGGTTACGACGTTCGGACACACCATTATGCTGTGGTGTTCCAGGTGGCGTGAGTTGTGAAACTATTCCACAATGTTTTAAATGAAGGCCAAACACTTAACTCAAATATTCGCCTCCATGATCAGATCGTAGAAACTTTATTTCTTGTTACGATGATTCTCCACTTCACTCTAAAATTCTTTGAAATTTTCAAATATTTCAGACTTGTGTTTCATGAAGTAGATATACCCATATCTGCTCAGAAAATAACGATACCCGCCGCGAGCCTTAACACTCATCGGACCGCATACATCGGTATGTATTATTTCCAATAAGTTAGTGGCTCGCTCCAATATTCCGGAGAACGGAGTTTTACTCATCTTGCCCATGAGGCATGGTTCGCAAGTATCAAATGATTCATAATCAAGTGATTCCAAAAGTCCATCTGCATGGAGTTTCTTATGCGCTTTACACCAATATGACCTAAATGGCAGTGCCACAAGTATGTTGCACTATCATTATCAACTTTGTATCTTTTGGCATCAATATTATGAATATGTGTGTCACTACGATCGAGATTCAATAAACCATTTATATTGAGTGTATGACCATAGAAGGTTTTATTCATGTAAACAGAATAACAATTATTCTTGGACTTAAATGAATAATCGTATTGCAATAAACATGATGAAGGAAATATGCCCTAGAGGCAATAATAAAGTTGTTATTTATATTTTCCTCTGACTATGATATTATGCAACTCCCGAATACCGGAGGAACACCTTGTGTGCTATCAAACATCACAATGTAAGTGGGTGATTATAAAGATGCTCTATAGATGTCTCCGAAGGTGTTTGTTGGGTTGACATAGATCATGATTAGGATTTGTCACTCCGTGTATTGGAGAGGTATCTCTGGGCCCTCTCGGTAATGCACATCACTATACGCCTTGCAAGCAATGTGACTAATGAGTTAGTCACGGGATGATGCATTACGTAACGAGTAAAGAGACTTGTCGGTAATGAGATTGAACTAGGTATGATGATACCGACGATCGAATCTCGGGCAAGTAACATACCGATGACAAAGGGAACATCGTATGTTGTTATGCGGTTTGACCGATAAAGACCTTCGTAGAATATTTAGGAGCCAATATGAGCATCCAGGTTCCGTTATTGGTTATTGACCGGAGATATGTTTCGGTCATGTCTACATAGTTCTCGAACCCGTAGGGTCCGCACGCTTAACGTTCGATGACAGTTTGTATTATGTGTTATGTGATTTGATGACCCAAGTTTGTCCGGAGTCCCGGATGAGATCACAGACATGACGAGGAGTCTCAAAATGGTTGAGACATAAAGATTGATATATTGGATGATGTTATTCGGACACCGGATGAGTTCTGAGAGGTAGCAGATAACTATCGGAGTGTCGGAGGGTTATCGGAACCCCCCGGGGGAACTAATGGGCCTTCATGGGCCTTAGTGGGGAGAGAGAAGGGCCGCAAGGGGGCTGGCCATGCACCCCCTTGGGTACGAATTGGACTAGGGGAAAGGGGGCGACACCCCCCTTTCCTTCCCTTCTCCCTCTCCCTTCCTTCTTCCCCCTTCCTCCAGGTGGAAACCTACTAGGACTTGGAGTCCTAGTAGGATTCCCCTCCTAACGCAGCCCTCTGAAGGGCCGGGCGGCCTTCCTCCCTCCTTTATATCACGGGGCAGGGGGCACCCTAGAACACACAAGTTTCTCTTAACGTGTGTGGTGCCCCTCCACGCTACACACCTCGGTCATATCGTCGTAGTGCTTAGGTGAAGCCCTCACCGTGCTTCATCATCACCATCGCCTCTCGACGTCATCTTGTGGAACTCTCCCTCGGCCTCAAGCTGGATCAAGAGTTCGAGGGGACGTCATCGAGCTGAGCGATGTCTTGATCGCGGAGGTGCCATACGTTCGGTACTTGGATCGGTTGGACCGTGAATACGTTCGACTACATCAACCGCGTTACTAAACGCTTCCGCTTTCGGTCTACGAGGGTACATGGACACACTCTCCCCGCTCGTTGCTATGCATCTACTAGATGGATCTTGCGTGATCGTAGGTAATTTTTTTGAAATACTGCGTTCCTCAACACATGATCCAATCATATTCATGCCCAACGCAAATACCAAATAACATTTATCTAGGTCCAACACTAATCCCGAAGGTAGAGGGAGTGTGCGATGGTGATCTTATCAATCTTGGAATCACTTCCAACACATATCATCACTTTGCCTTCAACTAGTCTCTGTTCATTTTGTAACTCCTGTTTCGAGTTACTATCTTAGCAACTGAACCGGTATCAAATACCCAGGGGCTACTATGAGCACTAGTAAAGTACACATCAATAACATGTATATCAAATATACCCAGGGGCTCTTATCCGCAATGCATTTGGGGCAGTTCCGTTTTCGGTGACCATTCCCTTTGTAGTAGAAGCACTCAGTTTCAGGCTTAGGTCCAGCTTTGGGCTTCTTCACGGGAGTGGCAACTTGCTTTCCATTCTTCTTGAAGTTCCCTATCTTTCCCTTGCCCTCTTTTCTTGAAACTAGTGGTCTTGTTAACCATCAACACTTGATGCTCTTTCTTGATTTCTACCTTCACTGATTTCAGCACCGCGAAGAGCTTGGGAATCGTTTTCGTCATCCCTTGCATATTATAGTTCATCAGGAAGTTCTAGTAACTTGGTGATAGTGACTAGAGAACTTTGTCAATCATTATCTTATCTGGAAGATTAACTCCCACTTGATTCAAGAGATTGTAGTACCCAGACATTCTGAGCACATGCTCACTAGCTGAGCTATTCTCCTCCATCTTGTAGGCAAAGTACTTGTCAGAGGTATCATACCTCTCAACACGGGCATGAGTCTGAAATACCAATTTAAGCTCTTGGAACATCTCATATGCTCTGTGGCGTTCAAAACATTTTTGAAGTCCCGGTTCTAAGCCGTAAAGCATGGTGTGCTAAACTATCAAGTAGTCATCATACCGATCTTGTCAAACATTCATGACGTCTGCATCTGCTCCTACAATAGGTCTGTCATATAGCGGTGCATCAAGGACATAATTCTTCTATGCAGCAACGAGGATAATCCTCAAATCATGGATCCAGTCTGCATCATTGCTACTATCATATTTCAACTTAGTTTTCTCTAGGAACATATCAAAAATAAAACAGGGGAGCTATACGCGAGCTATTGATCTATAACATAGATATGCAAATACTATCAGGACTAAGTTCATGATAAATTAAGTTCAATTAATCATATTACTTAAGAACTCCCACTTAGATAGACATCCCTCAAGTCATCTAAATGATCACGTGATCCATATCAACTAAACCATGTCCGATCATCACGTGAGATGGAGTAGTCTTCAATGGTGAACATCTCTATGTTGATCATATCTACTATATGATTCACGTTCGACCTTTCGGTATCCAGTGTTCTGAGGGGATGTCAGCATGTCTGTACATGCTAGGCTCGTGAAGTTTAACCCGAGTATTCCGCATGTGCAATGTTGTCTTGCACCCGTTGTATGTGAACGTAGAGCTTATCACACCCGATCATCATGTGGTGTCTCGGCATGATGAACTGTCGCAACGGTGCATACTCAGGGAGAACACTTATACCTTGAAATTTTAGTAAGGGATCATTTTATAATGCTACCATCGTACTAAGCAAAATAAGATGCATAAAAGATAAACATCACATGCAATCAAATATGTGACATGATATGGCCATCATCATCTTGTGCCTTTGATCTCCATCTCCAAAGCACCATCATGATCTCCATCGTCACCGGCTTGACACCTTGATCTCCATCGTAGTGTCGTGGTCGTCTCGCCAACTATTGCTTCTAGAACTATCGCTAACGCATAGTGATAAAGTAAAGCAATTACATGGCATTTGCATTTCATATAATAAAGCGACAACCATAAGGCTTCTGCCAGTTACCGATAACTTTTACAAAACATGATCATCTCATACAACAATGTATATCACATCATTTCTTGACCATATCACATCATAACATGCCCTGCAAAAAGCAATCTAGACGTTCTCTACTTTGTTGTTGCAAGTTTTACGTGGCTGCAACGGGCTTCTAGCAAGAACCGTTCTTACCTACGCATCAAAACCCCAACATTGATTTTTCACGTTTGCTGTTTTAACCTTCAACAAGGACTGGCCAAAGTCAAATTCGATTCAACTAAAGTTGGAGAAACAGACACCCGCCAGCCACCTTTACGCAAAACTAGTTGCATGTCTGTCGGTGGAACTGGTCTCATGAATGTGGTCATGTAAGGTTGGTCCGGGCCGCTTCATCCAACAATACCGCCGAATCAAAATAAGATGTTGGTGGTAAGCAGTATGACTATCACCGCCCACAACTCTTTGTGTTCTACTCATGCATATCATCTACGCATAGACCTGGCTCGGATGCCACTGATGGGAACGTAGCATGCAATTTCCAAAAAATTCCTACGCTCATGCAAGATCTATCTAGGAGATGCATAGCAATGAAAGGGAGAGAGTGTGTCCACGTACCCTCTGTCGGTGTCAAAACCGGCGGATCTCGGGTAGGGGGTCCCTAACTGTGCGTCTAAGGTCGATGGTAACAGGAGACAGGGGACACAATGTTTACCCATGTTCGGGCCCTCTCTATGGAGGTAATACCCTACTTCCTGCTTGATTGATCTTGATGAATATGAGTATTACAAGAGCTGATCTACCACGAGATCGTAATGGCTAAAACCCTAAAAGTCTAGCATGTATGATTATGATTGTCTGTCTATGGACTAAGCCCTCCGGTTTATATAGACACCGGAGGGGACTAGGGTTGTACAAAGTCGGTTACAGAGAAAGGAATCTTCATATCCAGACGCCAAGCTTGCCTTCCACGCCAAGGAGAGTCCTATCCGGACACGGGAGAGAGCCTTCGGCCTCACATCTTCACAGCCCATCAGTCCAGCCCATGTCATACAGTCTGGACGCCCGAGGACCCCTTAATCCAGGACTCCCTTAGTAGCCCCTGAACCAGGCTTCAATGACGATGAGTTCGGCGCGCAAATTGTCTTCGGCATTGCAAGGCGGGTTCCTTCTCCTGAATATTCCAACACGGTCTTCAAACACAATGAACGTGTCCGGCTCTGCCAAACAAGTACCACACACAACCATAGAGAGTACAATACTTCACGAGTCCAATCTGCTGACAAATTTTTGTAGCGTGACATCACGTCCCTGCCCGGTTATTATTTCAAACCGTTTTTCAGCCTGCTGCTTCACATTTCAAGATGCAGTTTCTATTGGCACGTCTTGTCGCAGCAGAGGTCGTGTCCCCTTATTACGGGATTCTCATCAATACGGGCGTGGGTAATCCAACCGTGTCGTCTGCACATCCCTTGGGAACAGGTGAGTTTTAAGGCGAGTGGGGAGGCGCTTGGTATTTGCTGCCTTTATAAGGAGATAAGGATGCTCCCTTTTCACCCACGCCTTCTCTCTCTATCTTCCCTCCCATTCTTGAGCTCCACCGCCCAAGTCCTAATCTTTTCCGCCTCAAGAAAGCACTTGACCATGTACGGATTTGGAGCGCAAGGCAAGTGGATGGCCTCCTCTGTCAAGGAGAAGGACATCACTAAGCTTCGGGAGGCTGGGTATCTGGCCAAATAAATCGCCCACCGGCTTCCAGCCGAGGGGCAGATCGTCCCTACTCTGAAGCCCAGTGAGAGGGTAGTGGTCATCCCCCACTTCATCCGCGGGTTAGGGTTTCCTCTCCACCCTTTCTCTGCGGACTCATGTTCTATTACGACCTAGATTTCCATGATCTAGCCCCAAACTCTTTCCTCAACATCTAGGCATTTATTATCGTGTGCGAGGCCTTCCTCCGCATTCCACCCCACTTCGGACTGTGGCTTAAGATCTTCAATGTGAAGCCGAAGGTGGTGGATGGTCAATACGCGGAGTGCGGAGGTGCCATGGTGAGCAAGATGCCCAAAGTCACATGGCCCAAAGGTACCTTTGTGGAGACCGTCAAAGGGTGGCAACAACTGTGGTCCTGTGTCATAGAGCCCCACGACGCCACCTGGGCCGCGGCTCCCGAATTCCAGTCCGGACCCCCAATGCGGCTCACCTCTTGGCTAGAGAAGGGCCTGAATTGGTCTTAGTTGGACGAGCTGACGGCGCTGCAAACGCGCATCCAGAGCATGGTGGACAAGAACATCAAGCTCGTCAATGTAATCCAGGTGATGCTAGTTCGCCGGATCCTTCCATGCCAGAGCCAGACTTGCCACTTATGGGAGTTTGATCCGGTCGAGCACCAGACCTTGCAATAGTTCTACGGAACCACGCACGAAGATATCTGGAAGGTGCTCTTCAAGGGCAACGAGACGCCACCGGAGACGACCGAAGACCGTGGGCATGCCCTGACACATCCCGCCAGTGCGGTAAGTCTTTCACGTTTCAAGGTGTATCCTTTACTTGGTTGTTCAGGGAAGATATCTAAGTCTCACCATTTATTATTTTTTCAGGGCTGGACAAAGAAGGCGGAGCGGATTCGATGTCCGGCTCCGCTGTCCGAGGAGCCAGCAATTCCTCTTCTGACGAAGATGCTGGTCCCGGCGCCTTACAAGGCACCGGAGAAGAAGGCCAAGGGGGCCAGAAGTGGCCTCCGTCGTAAGGGTGCTTCGGACGTGATGTCCGAAGACAACAAGACTCACTCCTCTGCCACCGAAGACGATGACGAGGAAGAGGAAGAAAGCAACTCTCCCCTGAGGGGGGAAGGAAGAAGAGGGCGGCCTCCACAAATCTGGAGGCGGAGGCGTCCAAGAGGAGGAAGGGCTCCCTTGCGGATAACTCCGCGTGGGACGTCGACAGCAGCCCAGAACCGCGCCCCCTAGACAAGCCCCTAGCCAGATCGTGAGTACTAAAAAACCCGAATGCGTCCATATACCCGGCCTCTCCACTTCATAGTCTTAACATGTTAAATTATGCAATTGTAGTCCGGCCCACGACAACTCCCTATGATCCTCATCAGGAGGTTCGCTGGATTCAAAGGCGATGGCCAGCGAGTCACCACCGGCCGCTTACTCTCCCAAGGCCAAGGGCGACGCCGAGGTGCTGTCCCGAAGGGCCTTCCCAGGCCAGGGAGAGGTTCAGGAGGCCGTCAGGCTGGCGCCGGAGGGTAAAACCTCGGCCGCCGGACACATGGGGGAGCAAATCCCCATGGAGACTGGCGATGGGGGCCATATTTAGTTCGGCCCCCAGCTGAATATGGTCCCGGAGACCTATAAAGCTTCGAAATCCTGCGAGCAACCTCCTTCGAAAGAAGGTGGCGAACCTATTCTGCCGGTGACCTCTGTCCACCCAGAGGCACCGGATAATCTGCTGGAAGTGCTACGAGGCGCTTCCATTTTGGAGGAACACCGTATTCTTATGGGTACGGTGGTTGAGAGGGTTCAGTCTGTTAAGAGCGGATCGACCGGCTCGCACTCAGCCTGGCCGACAAGGCTTTGAGGTAAGCGACGCAAAAATAAAGTCACAGTATAGACAGTAGCCCCTGAGACACTGTCCGGTGTTCGAAAGGAAAAGCTGGACAGAGGATCAAGTAATTTTCACAGGAAACTAACTAAATATGTCTTATGTGAATAAGCAGGCGTCGTTGCTGGCCGCAACCTCTCATGTTGCCGAGGTCTCTGGACTAAAGCAGAGACTGGAGCGGGGCGAGGAAGAGCTCGGCCGTGTGAAAAAGCAGCTGGAGGACAAGCAAGGTATGTGATAACCTTATGTATATCCGGAAAGGATGAATGACTTGTGTTGATCATGGCGCCATGATATGTGTAGGAGCGGCTGTTGAGGTGGAAACCCTCAATAAAGCGCTGGCCGAGGCCAAAAAGAAAGCGACAAAGGAGCAAACCGCCCGTGAAAAGCACGAGCCCAGGGTTTGTGAGGTCCAGCAGGAGCTCCAGGATGCCGTCAAGAAATGTGAGTCCTTGGAGCGCGACATTGCGGATCAAGAGACCGAGCTTGCAAAGGCTCGCTGGAGCACGCAAGAGGCCCAGGTTGAAGCCCAGGGCGCCCTCCAGGAAATCCAGGAGGCCAAGAAAATCGCAGCGGGCAAGGCCCTTATTATGCAAAGCAAGTATGTGAAGAAGAGGTATCTCTTACTAACCTGGATTTGGAGTTCTCTAGGGGCGTTTGCGGATCTGCCGCACAGTGTTTCTGACGCTGCGGAGTTCTTTCAAGCCGAAGAGGGGAGCTCGACGGAGAAGTTGTTCTGGTCGCAATACCTTGCGCCAGAACATCCAGTGCCCTTTAGCGATCAGCTGAAACAGCTGGTCGAACTGCATAGGGTGGCCGAACTGGCCATGAAGGACTTAATTATACGGCTGTGGCCTGCCGAAGCCATACCCAGCAGCTATTTCGGTCTCGTGAAGCGGCTGGTCAATGCCTGCCCCCGGCTTGACGCCATCAAGCGATCATTCTGTATTGAAGGTGCGCGGATGGCCTTCACCCGTGTCAAGGTGCAATGGGCGAATATGAATGTCGTCAAGCTCGTGACTGAGGGACCGCCCGAGGGCAAGGAGCACCGCACGCCCGAGTGATATTTTAGCGATGTCCTGGAGGGATCCCGCATTGTAGCGGAGCAATGTGCGAAAGATGTAATCTTTGAATGAATACGTTCATGTTATCTCACCCTGTATTATGAAACAAAGTTGATTATGTAATATAATGCTTGTTAAAATTTTACCTCCTGCGCGACTGTTTTTATGAAATCTGAGAGTTGGGCAGTCGTCGGCTTCAGCCCCCACGTAGTTAGTGCAGGGGTGTTCGGGATGGAATCTAAACACTCTTGATCCAATTGTTTGGTCCTTGAAGGAGGTGTTTAGCGCAATGAACCAGGCAATCGGACTATGTGGCTTTATTACTCTCACTTAGCCATAGGAGTTTGACAATAAAAATTTAGGCGCTGCCCCTAGTATCCGAACTGGGGTGTTGTAAAACACCTGATCGGGTAAGAACTGATCCATCGCATAATGTGGAAAAAATCGCGAAAGATTTGAAACCTCTGAAGAGCTGACCGGCTCTCGCCGCATCATGACAGTCAGTTTTCAGCTTTCTCTACTGAGGTGCTCATCCGGATAAACGAGGACACAATCGTAGTAGTTCTCCCTTTACTACCCTAGCCGATATAGCGGAACGTAAGGTAGTAAACACAGGAGCCGGGCAACCTAACTATTGACCAAAGACATGTTTCGGAGCCAATGCATATAATGCTAAATTCGGGGTGCCGAACTATACTGTAAAAAAGTGTTCGGACTTTATTGTCGCATTGTGGGGTGCGATGAAGCCCCTAGCGGATTAATGTGTACCAGAGTGTACGGGTGCAATAAGATTATCAAAAAAGGAAGAGTAGCAAGCTACTGCCGCAGAAGTTGGGCTGCAAGCCGTTTTCCATTATAGTTTAGTTAATACGTTAAAGCGTATTTGTACAAGTAGTGCAATAAGTAGTGCGGCTATTAATATGCCACGACCAAGGGAGAGCTGCGTGCGGGTCCTGAAAACAGGTAGGGTGATCATTTAATGAGACCACCTAGAAATTCCCCTATGCATCTGTGCTTCTTGCCGTCTTGGTGTATCTATCCTTCAAAAGGACCGGTGACCAGGCCGTCAGAAAAAGCCTGTGTGAAAGAAACCTGAAAAGGGAAAAAAGAAAAGAAAAAGTGAAAGTATGTGTGTCTGGGGGAGGTCGAGCCGTATTATGGATCACAATCTAGTTATGCCTCCGTCTATGCCCATGGTATTTTGAGTGCTTAGTTACGCGCGGTACGAACGCCGCCGCTTGGTCGGGACTGGGACGGAGGCCGAATTGCTAGTTGAGCTCTTGACGAGCTGGGCTGTCCTGCTGCAGAGTAGTCCAGACTCACTTGACAGTGTCCGGGAGCTCGGCCGCCGAATTAAGGTTCTGCTTGAAAAGGCCGCTTTGTACTTTTGCTGCTAAAGCCGCGGTGTGCTCCTCGGTACAGAGGGAGCGTTCCGTGTTTCCATTGACTGCTATGACACCGCGTGGTCCGGGCATCTTGAGCTTGAGATAAGCGTAGTGTGGCACCGCGTTGAATCGAGCAAATGCGGTTCGTCCAAGCAGTGCGTGATAGCCACTGCGAAAGGGGACGATATCGAAGATCAATTCTTTGCTTCGGAAGTTGTCCGGAGATCCGAAGACAACCTCTAGTGTGATTGAGCCCGTGCAGCGGGCCTCCACACCTGGTATGACTCCTTTAAAGGTAGTCTTTGTGGGCTCGATCTGTGATGGATTAATGCCCATTTTGCACACTGTATCCCGATAGAGCAGATTGAGGCTGCTGCCCCCGTCCATGACGACTCGCGTCAGGTGGAATCCATCAATTATTGGGTCGAGGACCAGTGTGGCTGAACCGCCATCACAGATACTGGTCAGATGATACCTGCGATCGAAGGTGATCGGGCATGACGACCATGGATTAAATTTTGGGGCGACTGGCTCTATCACATAGACGCCCCTGAGCGCGCGCTTGCGCTCCCTCTTGGGGATGTGGGTAGCATATATCATGATCACCGTTTTGACCTGAGGGGGAAACTTCTTATGTCCCCCTGTGTTCGGTGGCCGGGGCTCCTCGTCATCATCCTTGCTTTGTGAACCCTTCTCCTTGTTCTTGGCATTTAACTTGCCGGCCTGTTTAAAAACCCAACAGTCTCTGTTGGTATGATTGGCTGGTTTGTCGGGGGTGCCGTGTATCTGGCACGGGCGATCGAGTATGCGTTTCCAAGATGGATGAGCCCAAATTGTTCCTTTTGAACGGCTTCTTTCGCTGGCCGGACTTGGAGCCACTGAATCCGGCGTTGACCGCCGTGTCGTTGGTATTATCACCGTTGTTTCGACGCTTGTGTCTGTTGTGTCAGGGCTTGCCGTTGCTATTTCTGGCTTCCGTAGTGCCAGGTTCACTTGCATTGTTATTACTACGGGCTAGCCAGCTGTCTTCGCCCGCGCAAAAGCGGGTCATAAGTGTCGTAAGGGCTGCCATGGACTTTGGTTTTTCTTGGCAGAGGTGTCGCACGAGCCATTCATCCTGGATGCTGTGTTTAAAGGCCGCCAGGGCTTCGGCATCCAAACAGTCGACAATCTGGTTCTTTTTGGTTAGGAACTTAGTCCAGAATTTCCTGGCTGACTCTCCGGGCTGTTAAATTATGTAAGTCGTCGGCATCCGGAGGTCGAACATATGTACCTTGGAAGTTGTCAAGGAAGGCCTCTGCCAAGTCCTCCCAGCTGCCAATGGAGTTTTCGGGCAGACTGTTCAACCAGTGCTGGGCTGGTCCTTTGAGTTTTCGTGGGAGGTATTTGATGGCATGGAGATCGTCGCCGCAGGCCATATGAATGTGAAGAAGAAAATCCTCGATCCATACCGCCGGGTCTGTTGTCCCATCATATGATTCGATGTTTACGGGTTTAAACCCTTCTAGGAATCCGTGCTCCATTACCTCGTCAGTGAAGCAAAGGGGGTGTGCGGCGCCTCTATATCGGGCCACATCGCGACGTAGCTCGGATGGAGTCCGTCCGCGGTTGTCGGCCCGGGCGTGAGTATGATTGTTGCGTCTAGCTAGGTTGCCGTTGTCGCATGTCGGGGCACGTCCGCGTGATCCATAGATCGATCTGTTCTGACCTGCTCTACTGTCCAAGTCCTGCCGCAGGTCATATGTATGTCCCCGAGCTGTTTTATCTCCGCCCTTACGGTGAGGTAGGGCGGGCTGGTGTTCGGCTTGAGTTGCCGCTTTGTCCCGAACACGTGGTGGTCGGTCAGCCGCGTTGCGTGATGATGGTACGGGCTCCAGTGCCTAGTCCTCGAACTGAGGTAGCAATTTGCGCTTCGGGTAACTTTTGGCTGGGCGCTTGAGGCCGTATTCCTCAGCTGCCAGGACATCAGTCCATCTATTGTTGAGCAGATCTTGATCAGCTTGAAGCTGCTGCTGCTTCTTTTTCAGGCTCCTTGCAGTGGCTATTAGCCGACTCTTAAAGCGCTCCTGCTCGAGAGGTTCCTCAGGCACGATAAAATCCTCGTTGCCAAGGCTCACCTCATCCTCGGAGAGCGGAAGATAATTATTGTCCTCCGAGTCTTCGTGTATGGCCTGTTCATCAAGGCTAACTTGCCCATCTTCCCGATCGTCCTGTTTGGCAGTTTGCTCGTCGGGGTCTTCTTTGTCTTCGGCACCATCTGGAGTGTTATCATCTCCTGTGCCGGTGGTTCTGTATTTTCTGTGGCGTGATTTAGAGCGGCGCCGCTGATGTCAGTGCTTTGGTTGTGTCTTAGGAGGTTCATCCTCAACTGGATCTTCCTTTTCATCGCCGCTATTCTCTTTGGGTGCATCCACCATGTATACGTCGTAGGAGGAGGTGGCCGTCCAACATCCGATCAATGGCGGGTTTTCGGCCCGCTCCTCTCCAGCATCGTCATCCATATCGTCGATGTCTTCGGAGCTGTAATCAAGCATGTCGGTTAAGTCTTCGACAGTGGCTATTAAGTGGGAGGTGGGTGGGAAGCAAAATTCCCCATCACCAGCCCACGGCTCAAATCGTATATAATTCGGCTGTTAGTCCCCTGCTAAGGAGAGGGTTTTTAATGAGTTTAGCACATCGCCTAAAGGTGAGTGCCGAAAGATGTCCGCGGAGCTGAATTCGACGATTGATGTATGATCAAGCTCGATGTATGCGATCGCATGTGGTTCGGAACCTGTAGCCGAAAACAAGTCCGAGGTTCCGATGGCGCAGATTCTACCCGAAGTTGGGTATGTGTGCGGCTCCAATGCCGCTGAGTCTGCGGCTTCAGTGGTGGGATTGAGCTTCCCGCCCTCGGATGGCGCGATCTTCTCTAGATCTAGGGCCAGGCGGTTACAGGCGCTATCTCTTGGGTGTGATCCAATGACAGATTTAAGTCGTGTTCATCGCGATGGCAGGGAGCGGCTGCCGTGGGCATGAATCCATCGAAAATCAAGTCTCCGCGGATATCAGCGACGTAGTTCAAGCTTCCAAATTTGACCCGATGGCTAGGGGCGTAGCTGTCGATCTGCTCTAGATGGCCAAGCGAGTTGGCCTGCAGTGTGAAGCCGCCGAATACGAAGATTTTTCCGGGAAGGAAGACTCCCCCTGGACAGCATTGTTGTAGATGATTGACGGAGCCATCAAACCTTTTGGAGATGACGCAGCAGAACTCTCAATGAAAGCACCAATGTCGGTGTCAAAACCGGCGGATCTCGGGTAGGGGGTCCCGAACTATGCGTCTAAGGTCGATGGTAACAGGAGACAGGGGACACGATGTTTATCCAGGTTCGGGCCCTCTCTATGGAGGTAATACCCTAGTTCCTGCTTGATTGATCTTGATGAATAAGAGTATTACAAGAGTTGATCTACCACGAGATCGTAATGGCTAAAACCCTAAAAGTCTAGCCTATAAGATTATGATTGTTTGTCTATGGACTAAGCCCTCCGGTTTACATAGACACCAGAGGGGACTAGGGTTGTACAAAGTCGGTTACAGAGAAAGGAATCTTCATATCCAGACACCAAGCTTGCCTTCCACGCAAGGAGAGTCCTACGCGGACATGGGAGAGAGCCTTCGGTCTCGCATCTTCACAGCCCATCAGTCCGGCCCACGTCATACAGTCCGGACGCCCGAGGACCCCTTAGTCCAGGACTCCCTCACCCTCGTAGACCAAAAGCAGAAGCGTTTGACAACGTGGTTGATGTAGTTGAACTTCTTCTCGTTTCGACCAATCAAGCACCGAACGTACGACACCTCCGAGTTCTGCACACGTTCAGCTCGATGACGTCCCTCGAACTCTTGATCCAGCAAAGTGTCGAGGGAGAGTTCCATCAGCATGAAGGTGTGGTGACGATGATGGTGAAGTGATCTGCGCAGGGTTTCGCCTAAGCACTATGTGAACATGACCGGAGGCATAAATTGTGGAGGGGGCGCCGCACACTGCTTTCAATGTTTGTTGTGTGTTCTAGCGGTGCCCCCCTCATATATATAGGTTGGAGGGGAGGAGAGGCAGCCAAGGGGGTGCCCAAGTAGGAGGAATCCTACTTGGGGTCCTCCCAATTCGGCCTCCCCCCTTTCCTATTCCTATTCGGAGTAGGAAGGGAAGAAAGGGAAGGGGGAATCCTATTCCCTTTTTTCCATTCCTTCTCCAATTTGGCCAGCCCATATGGGGGGGAGGGGGCACCAGCCCCTTTGTGGCTGGTGTGTTTCCCCTCTCGGCCCATTAGGCCCATATAGCTTGCCGGGGGTTGCCCGGAACCCCTTCCGGTGACTCGATGCGTACCGGGGACCCCCAGAACACTTCCGTTGTCCGAATACTATCGTCCTATATATGAATCTTTACCTATCGACCATTTCGAGACCCCTCATCATGTTCGTGATCTCATCCAGGACTCTGAATAACATTCGGTCACCAAATCACATAACTCATATAATACAAAATCGTCATCGAACGTTAAGCGTGCGAACCCTATGGGTTGGAGAACTATGTAGACATGACCGAGACACCTCTCCGGTCAATAACCAATAGCGGAACCTGGATGCTCGTATTGGTTCCTTCATATTCTATGAAGATCTTTATCGGTCAAATTGTAATGACAACATACATTATTCCCTTTGTCATCGGTATGTTACTTGCCCGAGATTCGATCGTTGGTATCTTCATAACTAGTTCAATCTCATTACCAGCAAGTCTCTTTATTCGTTCCGTAAAGCATCATCCCGCAACTAACTCATTAGTCACATTTCTTGCAAGGCTTATCATGATGTTCATTACGGAGAGGGCCCAGAGATACCTCTCCGATACTCGGAGTGACAAATCCTAATCTCGATCTATGCCAACCCAACAAACGCCTTCAGAGACACCTGTAGAGCATTGTTATAATCACCCAATTATGTTGTGAAGTTTGATAGCACACAAGGTATTCCTCCGGTATCCGGGAGTTGCATAATCTCATAGTCAAAGGAATGTGTATATGACATGAAGAAAGCAATAGCAATAAAACTGAACGATCAACATGGTAAGCTAACGGATGGGTCTTATCCATCACATCATTCTCCTAATGATGTGATCCCGTTCATCAAATGAAAACACATGTATATGGTTAGGAAACTTAACCATCTTTGGTTAATGAGCTAGTCTAGTAGAGGCTTACTAGGGACACGGTGTTTTGTCTATGTATCCACACATGTATCAAGTTTACGGTTAATGCAATTCTAGCATGAATAATAAACATTTATCATGATATAAGGAAATATAAAATAACAACTTTATTATTGCCTCTAGGGCATATTTCCTCTAACACCGATGCCAGCTACCACTACCATCGATCGAATCTGGGCAAGTGATGCCAGATCTGCCGCCAGCTCGACCCCAGCCCGTGCCCGGGTGGACAACGGTGAGCTGCCTCACAACTGGGGCAGGGCCTCGCCGGACGGGCCACCACAACGCCCGAGGGAGGGAGCCGAAGCTGAGACTCGAATGTCGCCCCGCACTTCTCGCAAGCCCCGCGCTGCCCCGCATTTCCCAGCACTACAAAAAAAGACACGCTCGTGACATTTTGGGCCGAATTTTTTTTCTATCATGCTTATGACACTTTGAAAGGATCGAGAAGATGTGTCTAGAGGGGGTGAATAGACTCTAATCAAGAAAAGTTGCAGTTTTTAATTTCCTTTAGTTGATGTGAAGTTTGAGCACAAGTTTAAACATTCACAATACAAATCAAGCAAACATGCAAGCATACAAAGAGTATATGAGCAGCGGAAAGTAAAGCATGCAAGTTGCAAGAATGTAAAGACATGGGATTGGAGTGTGCAAACGCAATTTGTAGACACAGAGATTTTTTATCCGTGGTTTCGATAGGTGGTGCCATCGTACATCCACGTTGATGGAGACTTCAACCCACGAAGGGTAACGGTTGCGCGAGTCCACGGAGGGCTCCACCCACGGAGGGTCCACGAAGAAGCAACCTTGTCTATCCCACCATGGTCGTCGCCCACGAAGGACTTGCCTCTTCGGGTGGAAGTGTAGGCAACCTCACTTGGGTAGATCTTCATGAAGTAGGCGATCTCCTTGCCCTTACAAACTCCTTGGTTCAACTCCACAATCTTGTCGAAGGCTCCCAAGTGACACCTAGCCAATCTAGGAGACACCACTCTCCAAGAAGTAACAAATGGCGTGTTGATGATGAACTCCTTGCTCTTGTGCTTCAAATGATAGTCTCCCCAATACTCAACTCTCTCTCATAGGATTGGATTTGGTAGAAAGAAGATTTGAGTGGAAAGCAACTTGGGGAAGGCTAGAGATCAAGATTTATGTGGTTGGAATGGAATATCTTAACCTCAACACAAGTGTAGGTGGTTTTCTCTCAGAAAATATGTATTGGAAGTGTAGGCATGTTCTGATGGCTCTCTCCACGAATGAAGAGTGGATGGAGGGGTATATATAGCCTCCACACAAAATCTAACCGTTACACACAAATCACCAAATTCGGTGGGACCGATTCAGAGAACTCGGTCGGACCGATTTGGTTCATAATGTGAACGTTAGGAATTTCGGTGGGACCGACTTGATCAACTCGGTGGGACCGATGTGCTAGGGTTAGGGTAAATCCAAAACTCGTTTTGACCGATTACTCAAACTCGGTGGGACTGATTTGGGTAATAAGTGAAACAGAATGTTGGCCAAGCAAACTCGGTGGGGCCGGTTGCAAATCTTGGTGTGACCGAAACTATTGCAACAGACAACAGAGAGTTTGCAAGCCCATCTCGGTGAGACTGAGATCCCATCGGTAAGACCGAAATGATTAGGGTTTCTGGCAGTGGCTATGTCAACTGAACTCGGTGGCTCCGAATAGAAAGAATCGGTGGGGCCGAGTTGGACTTTTTGGATTAGGACATATGTGGAAGTGAGAAAGTGGTTGAGAGCTTTGGAGCATATCACTAAGCACTTTGAGCAAGGAAGTCATTAAGCAACACCTCATCCCTTCTTAATAGTATTGGCTTTCCTATGGACTCAATGTGATCTTGGATCACTTAAATAGAAAATGTAGAGTCCCGAGCTTTGAGCTTGACCCAATCCTTTGTCCTTAGCATCTTGAAGGGGTTCCACATCCTCTTGTCCATGCCACTCCATTGTTGAACTTATCTGAAACATACTAGCTAGAAGCATTAGTTCAACAAGAGATATGTTGACATTAATTACCAAAATCACCCAGGGAGCACTTGTGCTTTCACACTTCTTTGACGATAATTGTGACAAATCCTGGTATCATCATAGATGTGGTGGGCTCCTACTTCTATGATAAATAATCATGACAGAAAATGGGCTTTTCCTCCTGGGCGGGCCGGAGACACAACTGCATGACATTCTTTGTGCCGTCCATAACGGAAAAAACCGTGGTAGAAGCAAGGGCGAGGAAAATATCGGGGAGTTCCCGGTTACAGTGGGTCGTTGGGGGCCGAGCGATGTGCGTTTTTCTCGTACACGTACACGCATGTGTGCGAGGCATTGCGCTCTAACTGAACCCGAGCGAGGCGTTGGGCTCTAACTGAACCCGAGTGATTGCACTAGCTACATTACTGAACCCCGATCGATCCTTTGCTGTTAACTGAATCTGAATGATTCCTTCGCTACTGCTGTTAACTGAAGCCAATCGATGCTGCCTCTGGATGAACAGTGAGCGTTGTGGGGGGGGGGGGGGGTGGATGAACAGTTCCCGGTGGGGGGTTGGATGAACAGGACCCCATGGTAGTAGAGGCCGTTGCCGCTGGATGAACATAACCCCGATCGAGACGGTTGGGGGTGGATGAACAGGACCCCGTGGAGGGCTGGTAGAACAGTAGCTGGTGGAGGGCTGGATGAACAGTAGCCCATGGAGGGGTGGTTGAACAGGACCCAGTGGAGAGGGCTAGTTAAACAGTAGCCGGTGGATGAGCGGTGGAGGCTGGATGAATAGGAGCCCGTGGATAAACAGTGCAGGTGGAGGCTGGAGGAGGTCGACGGTGGATGAACAGTAGCCCATGGAGGCAGTCGATGGTGGAGATGAACAGTATCCCGTGGAGTCCCGTTTTGCGATCGCCACACCTCCCAATGAACAGGACCCCTGTTTCGACCGTAGCGCTCCAACACAAGTCCGTTTCCTTCGTTTTGCGGTACGCCACACCCCTCCCGATCAACAGGACCCCGTTTCGACCGTAGGAGGTCCAAGAGAAGTCTGTTTCCTCCGTTTTGCGGTACGCCAGACCCCTCCCGATGAAAAGGATCCCGTTTCGACCGTGGCCGATCGAACACAAGGCCGTTTCCTCCATTCTGCGGTACGCCAAGCCTCGTTTCAATCGGCTGTTCTGTCCAAGCTGGTTGGCTCCCGATGAACACGACGTATTTCGTTGCCTCCCGATGAACACGACGCATTCCGTTGCCTCCCCATGAACACAATGACATAGTTTCTCCGTTCTGACCCATCCATGTACACGAGCCCTGGCTGTACGTATGCGCGAGTAGGCGTTCGAGACCCTTCCCGTATGTACGTACGTGACCGTATTTACTTTCTTGTACCCTGGCTGTACGTACGCGTACATGCTACGTGCGCACCTCTACTACGACACGTACGCGCCTATTCTACGACATGTGCCCTTCCTTACACAGCCACGGTTCATCGCTGCAGCATGCAGACAAACCGATCGTATGCACGTACACGTTCGCGACCAGAATGACAACGCTACGTACGCTTCGACCAGGTGGTTCCCGACTGTCAGGCACTTCCTTGCGTGCGAAGATGTAGCTGGTGGGTCCCAGCAGTCAGGGGGCGAATCATTTTTTGGCACGTAATATGGACGCACTTCCTTGCGTGCGAAGATGTAGCTGGTGGGTCCCAGTAGTCAGGGGCGAATAATTTTTTCGTGAAATATGGTGGCCCGTCTGGTGGGTCCCTGCTGTCAAGTGGAGGATTCATTATTTTCCGCGTAATAAGGAGGCACTTCCTTGCTGCCGTCGTGGACCCAGCTTTCAGCCTCTCCATGTACAGTACTCTTGCGATGGAAGTCGTTCCTTGACCATGTTGACCACGCCGCGCCGAGAGCACCAGGGTGGTGGACGAAGGTGAGGCCTAAGAAGGGGACGACGTGGAGCCGGGGAAGACGCGGCAGTGGATGCCCACACGTGGAGGAGTACGAGGGTTCATTGGTTTGGCTGCGGTGTGAGGCTGCCATCGCCGCAGGGCCTGGCCAGCGGTGGGAGTAGTAGGGGGCAGTGAGGCCTCAACGGTAGCACAACTGGCCACTGGAGGCAGGAGCAGGTGGTCTCGCCGACACTGGTTTGGGCGGCTGGTGCAAGAAGAGCAGCGATTGAAGAAGCAACAGGACCGTTCGATTCAAATCCAACGGTCACTGCTGCTAGAATCATTTGTCAACTAAGTTGACAAAACCCTGCGTACGCGTCAACTTAGTAGGCACACATGCCAGCCTCCGAACCGATGCACCCCAGATGTCAGTGGGAGGAATCATTTTTTTTGCGTAATGAGGAGGCAGTTGATTGCGTGCGGCCAGGCCAACGGATGGAGTAGGGTGGGCCGGTGAAGCCTGCGCGGCATCACAGCGGGCCACAAGAGGAGGGAGCAGGCAGTCCCGCCAAATTGGTTCAAAGCGGCCGAGCAGGAAGATTAGAGATTGAAGAAGCACGCCGTCGGCCGTTGGATGGACATCCAACGAGCCTTCTTTGCTAGAATCGTGTGTTGACTGACAAAGCCTTGTGTAAACAAGTCAGCCTCGAAATTTGTGGCGTGTACAACCCATTTGTTATTATTTTTATAATTTTTACTCATTTTCTAATTCATATGGAATTTGTTGCAGCCCATTTTCCATTTTTAGAATTCCTGCCCATTTTCAGGTCAGTAACAGGGTTAAAAAATTGAACTAAAAATGTGCGAAATTTTGAAAATTCACAAATTTTTGTTGGGGAACAAAATATTCTTAATCCAAAAATTAGTAGCCGTACTAAAACAAATTTAAAAATAAATTAGTACTATGTCATGTTAAAATCCAATGAAATATAAAATATCAGTGAAGAACAAAAACAAAAAAAGAAACTAATTTCCCATTTGCTATAATTTTTTTGGAATTTTCAACCCCTTTGATATTACTTTTAACAGATACTGACCATATTCTTTGGCCAGGCTGGAATGCATCCCTCCTCGTCTTGAAAGATTTGCAGCCCAGTAATTCAGAGAAAACAAATAGGCCTAGCTTGGGTATTCTTCAAAAAGAAATAGTGGGCTACCTATTTTCCCAAAGAAAAACTGCTGGGCTGGTCATGTTATTAGACGGGCCACAGAGACCGTAGAACCCAGTTTATAGCCTGCTCCTCAGAACAAATCCTCAAAAAAAAGTTGTGCAATTCTATCGTTAATTGACTATACATTGAAAATGATGTGGGTCCCAGATATGAGCAGGGTGGGTTAGAGTAAAAAAGAGGGTGCATCGAGTAGTAAATGAGGCGCTTGATTGTGTTCGGAGTGGACTGGTGGGTCCGTCTTGTCATACTCTCACAACTACATCCTCTCCCGATTCACTATGTTGATAGGGCAGACGGGCGATGCCACAAGCGAGCGCACCAAGGTGGAGGATAAAGTGATGTCGCCAATGTGCTGGGATGGGTTGGACATTCTTATTGAAAAATAAAATTGGACCAGAACTATTTATGACGTTGACTACGATTTGCATGGGTCCGCTGGTTGCAGGAAGAAAATGGTGGGAGAAAGAAGACTGGTCGCTATCTTTGCCTAAGAATAATATCGACTGAATGTAACGGCACGATCATAGGAAATAATATCCTCCTATTAAATCGTGAATTTAAAGAACGGGTGCATGAGCATTTAGCTTTATTTATTTATTTACTTATTTATGTTTAGGGGACCATGAGCTTGTACCTGGGCCGGATTCATGTGAGAGCCTCCCTTCCAGTTAATTATGGGCTCCTCTATTGGGCCTTCATCAGTGGACTGCATGTTATCAACAAGTGGAAAATGTGTTCCGTATCAAAAAAAAGTATGCGCTACATACGGTACGGGGCACTAAAGGATTGGACCGTGCAACAACTTCCAAAACATTGTGTTTGTCGTTCTAACAACACATTTATTCAACCAACAGACGAAATATACTACTGATTGTACATTGAAAATAGTAGCAGCAGCAACCAGGGCTGGGGGTGCAACAGAAGCAGTAAACAGGACAGAAGATTAAAGACATAGCTCTCTCTTCCAAACCAAACATCAGCAATCATTACAAAAGGGCTACCAAAAGAGAACAAGTGTATGCATCAAACTAAGTAAAGATCCTAGTACACCAAGTGTACGCATCTAACTAACCGGCTCAGTTAGACGTTACTATTTATTAGTTCATGGAGATTGGTGGCGGCTTGAACCAGATGGGTGCCTGACGGGGGAAACTCCAGCCAGGAGGTTGAAGTCTGATACTTGCTACCCTCTCTCCTACTTTCGGCTGCAGAGCGTGGCGGCACATATCAGGGTATGGTGTATGCAGAGACGCATGGTACGCTATGTACACACACTTTTTCCTGATGAACAAAACTGTGCTGCCATCATGATCCTTGTCGTTGGTTATCTCCTGGTTAATCAGATAATTCAGCCCGAGAAACAGAGAGCGTGTACCAAGGCTACTTACCAGCCTCCAGTCAAAAATTCTTGAATGCCTAGAGAAGCTGGGATCCTGCTCAAAGACCTTGCAGTGACTGTGATTGTATTCCGCCAAACAACACATATGGTACGTGCGAACGATTGATCCTCTGATCGAGGCAAGAACCACTTGCAACTGCCATGCCGCTTTTCTTTGAAAGGTTCTGGGACTAGGAAGGGTAGGGACACCAGGCGGCCTACAACATCATATCAAGTTGGAGTCAAATAAAAAAGGGCTCTTAATGTAGTCAATCTTAAGAACAACATGTTATGAGCATGAATATTTTTTCAGTAAATGTTGACAGTAATATAAGCAAGCCATCATGATATCATAGGAAAGTAACATACTGTTCTAACAAATTGCTTGTAGCAATGATCGGAGTAGGCCAGCAATACGTCCAGCCATAGAAGGAGTCGACAGCGTAAATGAAGCCCTTGTGTTCAATGGCATCAGAGAACCATGGAGGATCTATGATCCTGCGATGGACGTGCAGATTTATCCACTTACCGCAGTGACCTGTCGGATAGGCGAGACCGCGGTTGAAGAACACAATTAGCTTGAAGTCTTTATAATTCGCAGGTCTTGTGGGCACTTGGAAGATTACAACCTTGAGCAAATCAAACTTGGTATCATGTTGGCTACTGTAAGATTCCGAGAATTTCGGGGTCATGTGCCAAAGCACTGCAGTGTTAATCGAAGGAAGGGGGATCAATCGCCGGGTGTAGACCTCCATGAGCATCCAGCTGCCGCGACCGTCGACGATCACCATCCAAGACGTGTTCATGCCGACCCAGTACATATTGTTAATGTAGTTGAGGGTGACGCGGATCAGATCGCAGTCAAGGGGGTTGATGCTCGCCACCCTATGATTGTTATGCTGCGTGACACGCCGTTTCTAAAGATCAGACAACATCAGCAAGCAAGGAGCTGGCTTAAAAAGCTCCAGCCTGAGGGCTTTGAGTAAACGGTACAGCCCCGACGAGCACGCGGCGAGTGGCATGGTACTGATATTGTCCACATGCGAAACAATGAGCTTTATTACCTCTGTGGGAGCGAATTCTAGTCACTCTTTCGGTGAACGCTGCTCGGTTCTGCCATTGTTAGTGTTGGGTTTTAGAAGAGGGGGGAGGCGCCTTAGCAAGGATGGAAGATTGGATGATTATGTGCGGACAAAGATGGAGAAGCGAATATGTGATGCGGGAAGTGGACAGGTGATGATGACTACATCACGCCGCTTGACTTACGAGACAGATACCAACAACGTAGGGTCATATCGATGCCAGACAACTTGCTTGAGCGATCACAGTACTGGTACTCCCTACAGTACCTAATACTATGCCCTATTCTACTTTGGATCCGTTGCAATGGACAGGCTCATTTCTGTAAAGGTTTATCTCTTGCATCATCCGCAACGAACACCTGGTGTACTGGTCCGGGCCGGATGCTTGCAACGCGATGACCTGAGTTCGAATTCTGTCCTAAACTGTAGCTTTTTATACTTTTTTAATGTATACTTCTTTCGCTATTGTACTGGGAGTGGAACCCACAAAGTACTTAGAATACAAGATTAAGGATGGTTTTGTTTCTTTTTAACTTCCTGTACGAATCTGTAGCCAGCCTGCAAGTCATGCACACTATACTGACAGTGGAACCCACATAGTACTTAGAATACAAGATTAAGGATGCAATTAACTTTTTATAGAGGGAGAATCATACACGCAATTAACTCAAATGGATTGGACATAACTCTATTATTCTCCAACGGCAACCGGCAAATTTCCTCCCGCGGGCCGGAGTAGGTTTCTCGGTTTGCATGCGGGTTTAACGGAGGCGTTTGATGGAGGCGAGGAGGCGTGTTCAGCCGGGCGTGCACCGGGCGACGTAGTACTATTCTATTTGACAGCTACTAGTATATTATAAAAAAGAAAGAAGAGTAGTAGAGATAGATATAAGAGTAGAGATAGAGACTAGGGAGGAGCACCATCTACTACTTCGTGTGCTACTCATGTGCTCCATTCGGCAGCCGCAACGTCCCCTACAGCCACTCCCTCCTGCGCTCCATTCGGCAGGCGCTGTTGAAATTTGAGGAGCGCACTCTCGCGACTGCTGGCAGCGACGACTTCACCGACGACGAATTCTTCCCCGACCTCGGCAACCTCTTCCTCAACGACATGGGCGACAACCTCATCGCCAACGGTGCTGCTCTCGTTGCACCGTATGTGTTTCTGTCCTTCCTGTTCGAAATCGTGGTAGAATTCATGTTTCTAGTCTGTGTCCTAGATTCGATCTGTTCATCTACTATGCTAGTCCACATGATTAGTTTAATCTCTATTATAGCCCTCATGATTTATTTTGTGCTTATTCGGACTAAATCTCGTAGTAACTTGCTCATATATTTAATTGGTGCAACGTCCCCTACAACCACTACCCTTTCATGGACGGCCTGGTCGATGCCTCCAAGGAGCCCTTCGTCTACTGCTATGAGGGCCCGATGCCGTTTTGGGGCTCGCCGGCGGACCTCGTGCATCACCTCACGCAGGCGTCCGGCGATCACGGTGCAAAAGTAATAGTTGTACTCCCTCCGTCTAGGTGTATAAGTCCTCCCTCCTTCTTGGTCATGGTGCATAACGAAAGATGACTTATTCACCTGGACGGAGGGAGTAGCACAGTTTGCAAGCATATATAGAGAGAGACGTGTACTGCGATAGTATATAGTAAAGTTTGTGCTATATGCACGTACTTACAAAATGCGTATGGATACACAAGGTTTTCAAACTTTTCGTTTTACATACTTAACTAAGGACGCTAATAATTCCCGAACGTTTGGGATTTATCATTTGCGTCCCAAAACTAATGAGATCGCCTTACGAAACTAAATTATATTCCTAATAAAAGCCACTGCGCTCGTAGGAGTGCTTGCGGCATGCCACGAGTACCCTGGTGCGCGGCCGTTTCCCAGCGCGCCGACACAACACCTCTTCCTTAGCCTAGCAACTCGCGAGGTGCTGATTGGCAGCTTGCCGACGGGCGAGCGCGATCTCACCGGTGTGGTGATCCGGCGCCAACAGGTACTCCTCCTCGCTGGAAGCACGCACCCGGTCCACGTACCGCCAGCGTAGATGAGGCAATTGGGCCCGACTGCACTCAAGGCTTTGGCACGGGCGTCCTCCGCCACCCTCATGGCCCTCGCACGAGCCTTCTGCCAAAGAGCCAATTGCCTGACTCTCTCAGACGTGACATAGGCCTGCCAGGAAGCTTGCCTCGCGGTGCACTTCTCTTCCTCGGCCTTCTTCTCCGCCTCTATTTTGGCGTGCTCTGCCGGAGGCAAAGCCTCCCACAAGGCGACATCCATTTCTTTCCAAAGCTCCTCAAGGCTGGGGGCTCAGCGGGCGGCGCGACGTTCTCCTCGTAGTGAGTAGCCGACGCATCCTCCGACGCGCGTGCTGGCGAGATTGGGAACGCCAACGCGTCCACCTCGACGCGTCGCGGCGAGGAGCGGAATGCCGAAGTGTCCTCCTCGATGCGTCGCTGCGAGGAGCGGAACGGCGACGCGTCCTCCTCAACTAGTGGAGGCGAGGAACGGAACAACGACGCGTCCTCCTCGACTAGTGGCAGTGAGGAACGGAACGGCGATGCGGGACCATCCACGCGGCCGCAGCGAGGGGCACCTAGGGCTAGGTAGGGGCGATGCCATGGTGGTCGACGTGAGAGGGAGGGGAAGGAGATAGCGATGAACGTGAGTGTTCTTCCAAATGCCGTGGGAGGCGCAATATTTATAGCGAGCAATGGCACACCTACGTAATATATGGACTGAGCTTAACTGACTTAACTGCAGGTCCAGTTGCGTCACTGGCATGTGGGCCAAATGCCTGTTGGGCCCACATGTCAGTGACCCAATGCACCTGCAGTTAAGTAACTGAAGCAGCTGCGTGGGCTTATTTGTTGGAGTAAATTACAGGTGAGGGAAGGGGTGGAAATATTGCTGGTCACAACGGATTGGACGAGCGCGGGGGAGGAGAGTCATGCATGCATATTTTTTCCACACGGGGTGGAGTGGTGGGACTGCCGAGGGAGAAGGAGAGTCAAGCAGGCGTTCAGATTTCAAGGTGCACTAAATTATTGCATGTGATGATTAAGGCTGGCCATAGTGGTGGTAATGTGGTACTCCCTCCTTTCCGATTTATAGGGCTTAATTTGAAAATCTCTTCAACCAAGGTAGATGATGAATGGTGGAATTAATTCCGTAGTTTGCAAAAGCACTTAATTAGTACTCTTGTTTTTATCAAAAAATTGTGTAAACCGATGCATTAATTACACCACATGCATGCATGACCACTCCTATAAAAATCTCAGTTGGTGGTGATGGTATGTCTGCCTCTGGACAACGTGAGCCGTTCGATCTACTTGGAACCAACGGCTGAGATGTGTGTGCATAGAGACATGGCCTTGCCACCGGAGGTATAGCAGATATTTACCCACCTCTGCCACTGTATAAAATATGGAACTACTCATTCCAGCCTCATTTCCTTTCTGGTTCATCTCCTTGCATTTTTGCCGGTGGCGGCGAAGGTTCCTGAAGATGGAGTCCAGACTCTAGAAACCACTACAAAAACTATTCCACCGCCTCTATCTTGGTAAGAGTAGGTGAAATTTTTGAATCGAGCCCTTTAAACTAGAAGGGAGGTACTAGTACTCTAATAGCTAACCTTGTTGTGATGACTAGATAGGACATGGTATGCACCTGGACGAAGGAACTAGTCTGCATTGTGCATTTAAGTTTTGTCTGAAGTCAATGTACCTCTACTTTGACCAAACTTATAGAAAAATGTACATCAACAATCACAATGTGAAATCAATATTTTTATACTCATTATAAAACATACTTTTTATACTCATTATAATCAGTATTGTAGATATTGATATTTTTAGTATAAATTTGGTCAAAAACTTTGTAAACGGTTGACAGAAGTAAAAAGGACCAGAGGGAGTATCATGCATGAGGAGTAGGCAAAAAAATTGCTCATTTATAGCCGGTCGAAGTCTCAAAGGGCGTGACCACGCAAGGGAGGCAAAGGTCGTGGGAGGCACGATGGTTGACAGAATTAAGTGAAGTTACATCCATGCGCCGGCATGGCATGCGAACAGGAAGAAGCTATACCGTCAGGCCTATGATATGGGTCTAGTAGACATGACATCTAGTGTGTCCCGCATAGTACCCGAGAACTCTTTGGGGGCTTGCAGCCATTTATCCACCGGGCAAGCCAACAACCCCACGCCATTCGCACGCCCTACTCGTCCCCGTATTCTACCTTACAATAGTTCGATCCCAGTCGTCCCATCCTTTCACATTACACCAGTTCAACTTCTCCTAACCCTCCTCCAAAATCCATGGCCTCCCAAATCTCCATGGTCGCCGCTGAGTACCTGGTTAGAGCCATCACCGGCGATGAGTTCATCATCATCTACACCCATGGATCCGCGACGGTGAAAGCATGCCTTGCTCGCTTCCTACGCATGTTCAACAGTTCAAAGGATGAGTGGGTCGCCGGGCTAGATGTTGAGTACACTACAGTCCTGGAAAGCGAGAAGATTCTAAAGGAGGCAGAGAAGAAGAAGCCTGCCATGATCCAGGTTTGCGTACATAACGTGTGCTTGGTCTACCACATATGCCATGCCGACGTTGAGTGCCAGGATTTTAAGAACTTCCTCAAGGACGAAGGAGTGAAATTTGTTACTGTAGACTTTAGGAACGACAGGGATGTCCTGGGTTGGATAGGCCTTGTTGTAGGCCAGCCCTTCGATCTCCAGAAGACAAGCCTGGTGTCCTCCTCTCAGCCTTCAATGCTGACCCTGGCAGCAGCCATGATTGATCCTTCGTACGCTAAACTGAAGAAACCTCACCACGAGTTTCATCATGCATGGGAATCAAAGACAATAGATGAAGATCACATCCTGTACGCAACAATGGATGCCTACCTTTGTTTAAATATCTACAAGGGTTGGATGAAGAAGCAGAGCCCAGTGTCCGGTTCAAGCAAAGAAGCTTCAGCGAAGAGGAAGAGGAAGAGGGACGAGGACGAAGTCGAGGACGTGGACTCGGACTCCGAGTAAGGTGGTAGTGCCATCGCTCACGCTGGTTCTACTGCAGTGTCAAGTAGACTAGTTGCTTAGTTATATTTCAGGGGTGTGTTGTGCTACGCCCCCAGCAGAACTATGTTTATGTTCTTTCTCGTTATTTGAACTTTATGTTCTTTCTCGTTATTTGAACTCTTTAGTACGTACAATAGTACTAGCACTATGTCTTACTACTGTTCTTCTTGCAGTTGGTACTACTGCTCGTATCTTCGTGTTCCTACTGTACTTAATAGTACGTTCGTACTAGTAGTATAATTTGGGCCAGTCGATTTGTGAAATAAGTTCGACGGAGCGAAGGAAGAAGACGACAGAGAAGCTACCCCAGTATCTATATTAGGGTGGCAGGGTGCCCATGAACTATCTTATGAGTATTGGGTGTGGAATGCAGTTCGCCGGAAAAAATGGATCATGCCGAGCATGATGGTGGCACGCGGTTCAGGGGAGGGTGGGGTGGCGGCGGCAGGCGGTTAGGCGTGTGGCAGGCTGGCGGCTCGATGCCTGAGAGAGAAGATGAACAGTGCATCAATTTCGGAGGTTGAAGAAGCCCTTCTGGCCATCCATGTTGCATCCAACGGCTCACAAGAGTCGAATGACCCAAAATTGCTCCTTCAGATTGCAGGATCCACATGGCATTCAAGGTCTCGAAGGTAGATTCCGCGTCCGCACCCGGTTTGCGGGCTCGGTGCGGGCACGACCAGCTTCCGACGTGATAGCCACCATGGGTGCCTCCTCCGCGCGGGCGGAGACAACAATGACATGCTAGTTCCTCCTCGACGACGTGCTGGAGCACACGCTCATCCTCCTCTTTGTATGTTGTGTGCATAGACGCGGCCCCACCAGCTGCTCGCGTTCTTGGCAGCACGGCGGCATCGCGAGGAGGGACTGCAGACGACATGACCGGGCGAGCCTTCGGTTTCATAGCACAGGGATGGTGGCGACACGGCGGTGATGGGCGAGAAATGGTTGGCCAGAGTAGGCGGGCGCCGGCATGCACAACGGCAGCGGCGGCATATTGATGAGTGCGCGTATGGGAGCTTAGTTTAGTTTTATATAGGGTTTGTCAAACTTAAAGGAAAAATGTACTAGTACACGTAAACATTAGACTGAGGCAGCGCTTATATTAGTTACCACAGCCACAATACGGAATCCTATGCAAGCGTGTGAACCACGGCCGTGCGGTCGATCGAATGGTGCGTCACCGTGTTGCGCTCGAAGGACATCCACCGAACCTTTTTGTCTCTGTGAAAACAATCCCCGAATATTACTCAACTTCTTTTTCCTGGAAAAGTTCTTGACGCTACAATGTTTCCATATATTTGAATTTAGCTCCAGTTCGTGTTTATTTGGATTTGGACGTTTTAGGTGCGCCCTAGTTTTTAAAATACTGATTTTGTGTGTGTGACTGAGAGAGAACTTGTGTATGTGTCCATATGTGTGTTGTGGCGGAAGGGCAATGTGGAGATGGTGTGCGTGTGATAGAGACATAGAGAGGTGTGAATGTGCAAATGATCATGCATGAGTGAGACATAGACATATGCCGATACGTTGTGTATACATGAGAGAATGGTCTTCTATTTGTACTTGTGTGTGTGAGAGAGAGGAGCATCCGTAACACAACAACCATCTCTCTCGATTCGTCCATCCTCGCACGATTGCGTGTAACACATGCATCAACGCACACATTTTTACACCCTCACCCGGCCCCTGTGTCGGTGTCAAAACCGGCGGATCTCGGGTAGGGGGTCCCGATCTGTGCATCTAGGCTGATGGTAACAGGAAGCAAGGGACACAATGTTTACCCAGGTTCGGTCCCTCTCGATGGAGGTAAATCCCTCCTTCCTGCTTGATTAATATTGACGATGTGAGTAGTACAAGAGTAGATCTACCACGAGATCGTAGAGGCTAAACCCTAAGAGCTAGCCTATGATGGTATGATTGTAATTGTGATCGGCCTTCTAAGGACCAACCTCTCCGGTTTATATAGACACCGGAGAGGGTTAGGGTTTACATGGAGTTGGTTACAAGGAAGGAAATACAATATCCGGATCACCAAGCTTGTCTTCCACGCAAAGGAGAGTCCCATCCGGACACGGGACGGAGTCTTGAGTCTTCACGCTTCAATAGTCCGGACGATTTATATAGTCCGACTGTCCGGATACCCCCTAATCCAGGACTCCCTCATTAGCCCCTGAACTAGGCTTCAATGACGATGAGTCCGGCGCGCAGTCTTGTCTTCGGCATTGCAGGGCGGGTTCCATCTCCGAATACTCCAAAGTATCTGTTACGACGAATAGTGTCCAGCATCCCATCAATGTTGTACCCCTCGGCTTCAGTGCCTCAATAATGACCATCTCCATGTTTCGAACGAATGCGAGGAGCCGAAGCATTTTCGCATTTGCCACCTCCAACATTTCGGGCTGACCGTCTATTTGAAGAGACGGGGATTCTCAGATCCAAACCTCACTCTCCCCCTCGAGCAAGCATCCAACAGAGCGCTCCAGAAAAACCATTCCAACATGGCCGGTCGTCGCAGCTCCTCTGCTCGCTCTCCTTGCTCCAAGCCGGGGGACTGGGAAGAGTGTTCAGTTCCCCATAGACGTTTGATCGAGTTACAAACCCAAGGGTTTCTCCCACCGGCATTCATGGTCCCCGTCCGAGCCGGAATAGCCACCTATAATGGCGGGGAACAGGCGGAGGGATCTCCTAATCCATCTCCAGAGGAGCGAATATGCCTCATCCCGCATCTGCTAAGGGGCGTCGGGTTTCCCATCCACCCGTTCCTTCGCGGGCTCCTCGAGTTCTACGGCCTCCAGTTGCACAACTTTACCCTTGCCTCTATACTACATATAGCAGGGTACGTTTCCCTTTGTGAGCTATTTTTAGGCTGCGAGGCTCACTTCGGGTTATGGAAGAAGATGTTCTGCCTTGTCCCCTACAACCAGGGAGAATCCCTATGTCAGGTGGGCGGGGCCGAAGTATGGCGCATTGCCGAGACCGGATACCTATCCGGCACTCCCAAGAAGGCACCAGAGAACTGGCATTCAGAGTGGTTCTACATTGACGACGTTCCCCTTCCGGATCCAGTCCGAACAGGTCTCCCCAAGTTCAGTAACGCCCCAACGAGGGCACGTCTAAGCTGGCGCCCCCGAGGCCCCCAAGAGGAGGATACCAGGGAAATACATTACCTGATGAGCAGGATAAAGTTACTGGCCAAATCTGGAGTAACGATAGTCGAGGTTATGGAAATATGCATAATACGGGGAGTGCAACTGCTTCAATATCGGGGGAAGCCCATGTGGCACTTCAACAGGGAGGATGATGCCACCCACTGTGGCCGTAAGGGTCCGGACTCCGCCACTGCTCTGGCAAGGATATTGTCCGATTTATACAAAGGGGAAGAGGAAGAATTCCTTCACATCAAACCGCGAGATGGATTATCCATGCACACCCCCCCAAACTGGGTAAGTTGTCATTCCTTTCCCCGCGTCACTCATTGTGCGTTCTTCGCCAAGATTATCTGCCTCGATATTCCTGAGCAAGAACTGAGGAGGGCCGTAGAAGGAATTTCCAGCCCCTCCCCGCAGCCAGAGGACCCCGGAAGGGCCCTAGATCTAGGACTCGAAGAAGATCCGGATATTACCGTGGAGCTTGTCAACGGGATATTTTATCAAGCGATCTGCGATGGCGCCTCAGTGGCCATTATTGCTGACTATCCCGGACTGCTGCGTCGCGTAGCGTAAGCCAAGCGAAAAACCCTATCCTCAAGAGGACTCCTTCAGATGTCATGCCTTACCCTTGAAGTGTCGTGTTTTTGCGAGACGACGGTCGGAAGGCAATGGGGCCGAGCCCCTAGGGACTCGTCGGCCAAGGGCGTCTGGATCGGGCAGGCTCAAGAGGAAGGAGATAAGGGTCGACTCGCCGCTACAGAGGTAAGGCAAAAACCTATGCTGCGATTATGGTATTTTTGAAGTATAACAGCGCCCTTTGTGTCCTGGCAGGAAGAGGAGCAGCCGGACTATATCCGGGGATCCTGCCAACCACGCCTCCACCAGCCGGATTCCGGAACCGGCTTCGAGAGCGGAGGCGGGAGCGGGGCCCATGCTGCATAGTTCTCCGACAGAGGATGTGGATATGCTCCCAGCCATGAATTCCGAAGTAGAGAGCGCCATGAATCACCGGCGCCGATGGGCCGTACTTCGGAACAACATCTTTTCTGAAGAGTCATTTAACGCCTTCAATTCGGGAGACGCATACATCCGAGCTGCTCAAGGCGGGCTTGCCCGAGCGACGGACCAGTATACCAAAGATATACGGGTAATAAAATTTGATAAGCATGTGTAGCAGTAGCCCCTGAGACTTGAAACGGTTGGAATAATTGTTTTACAGATCAATTTATGCACAGGTCCTTGTAGATAAGAATGAGCAATTGTCTCGGGAGCTGGAGGAGTGCAAGGCCGAGCTAAGGGCCGCAGTTGCGAAGTTAGAGGAAGCCCAAAAGCCCTCATCTGGTAACATTTTGTCGCAATTGTATGAAGATGCACCAATTAGTAAATGGCTGATATGACAAGTCTAACAAAAAATTCTGCAGACAATCCCGGGGTGAATCCGGAGGACATAAGAGATGACGAATCACATCTCAAAAGGCAGCTGAAGGCTGGCGAGCGCATTCTTACGCAAGTTAGGCAGGAGAAGAACAATCTTCAAGATGCCAAAGTCCAGCTGGACGTGGAGTTAAAAGACGTCCGCGCTCAGCTGGCGGACTCCGTCAAGGAGAACGAAAGGCTTCGACGTGGCATTTACGGTAAGTGCCTAGACGAACTGTAGTATAGTTCGGCGCAGAAGTATATTGAAAGGATTTTGCTTGTAGGAATGTTAACGGTCGCATACGAGGAGGATATGCCCTCATCTCGCATGCGATTTACTACAAGACCTTTCATAACCGCACGAAAGCGAGCTCGGCAGTGATGCAGTATGCTGTTTCGTGCCTTGTGGCCATCAAGCTTCCTGCCAAATGGCATGGGGGAGCTTGTGGATATGCTTCAAGGAGCCCGGCGGCGCTTCCGATTGTGGAAGATGTCCCTGCGGCAAGGTGCAAGAGAAGCCTGGGCTATGGTGAAGACACGCTACACCAAGTGGACCCGAACCATATGGTCAAGTCGGATGGCGGGGCGGATGGGCAAGAAATACCCGTGAGTCTGGTATATGACCAGGTAGCGTTAGCCGCAAAGTATTCTCAACAGGATTGTAAGCTAGATAGCGTGTTGGATGGTATAGAGGAGGAATATAGTCAGTCCAAGAGACTGTGTAATTCAATGGACATAAGTAGTCCCTAGCCGGATTAAAATCATTTGTCATGGCGGACCTTTTTAAATTTCCGGATCCTATAGTCCGGGTGTGTCCGAATACCCACTCAGTTATACAGAACCGGGGTATGCGTGGACACAAGGCATAGGGGTCATAAGTTCTTGAACAGACAAGTACCCAACTAGTTATGTTATATTACATGGATAGTAAGAAACATCTTCCAGGGAGAATAGTTCCGTTAGGGGTTCCTTTCTCTGGGTACACATGCGACGATGCACATGTCCGGACTGCGAACAAGGGCGCAGGATACAAAACTTCTGGGGATTGACGTTGTAATAAACAAGTACATCTTTTGTTCACCGACCGAATATTCTCTTAAGGAAGCTAGCTTTCGGCTTCACCCAGTCTGAGGTACACATCCGGCTGAACCGGTAGTAACAATCGCAGAGGTGCTCCCCTTATGCCCTAGCCGAATTAACGGGGCGTATGGCATAAACACAAGAGCCGAACAACCCAGCTTGGCCACATATTAAGTCATATTGGTGCATATAATGGTGAAGAAAAGGCAAATATGAAAAAAGAAACGCATATGTGATGGGCAAAAAGCCATTAGAGTAATTATTTTTAGCTTCCGTATAGGAAGCCCCCTGGTATTAATTACACACATAGTGCGGCCGGAAGGATCCGGGAGTCCGTACTGTATTAAATACTTTGTGTGAAGAGGAAAAAGGTTGAGAAAGGAAAAGGGAGGGAGCATAATTAAAAAGGAGGGGGTAAGGAGATGAACACTTAGTTCGGCGCTAGGCGAGAATCTCCGGAGTCCGCCGCGTTCCATGGGTTCGGCTCAAGTCTCATTATCGGATGCATTACGTAAGCGGCACGCTCTCCGATGAGAACTTTGTCAATGACGAATGGACCTTCCCACTTGGGTTTGAGCTTGTCCTTCTTCTTCTCCGGTAGGCGTAGAACGAGCTCGCCAATATTATAAGTTTTGGCCCGCACTTCTCTGCTTTGGTATCGTCGAGCCTGCTGTTGATAGAATGCGGAGCGGGCTTTTGCGACGTCATGCTCCTCCTCCGTGGCATCCAGTTATCCTGCCGATCTAACTCGGCTTCCTTCTCTTCGTACATGCGTACGCGTGGCGAATCATGTATTATGTCGCAGGGTAGTACTGCTTCCGCGCCGTACACCATAAAAAATGGTGTATATCCGGTGGTGCGATTCAGCGTAGTCCGCAACCCCCCAGAGTACGGAGTCGAGCTCCTCGACCCATTGCGTATCCGACTCTGTCAAGGATCGCACTAGTCTGGGTTTGATGCCGCTCATGATGAGACCGTTTTCCCGTTCGACCTGGCCGTTTGTTTGGGGATGGTAGACGGAAGCGTAGTCGAGCTTAATGCCCATATTGATGCACAAAGTTTTCACTTCGGCTGTGAAATTGGAGCCATTATCGATGATGATCTTTGTGGGACGCCAGACGGGTGTAATGCACCCGGATATGAAGTCTATTACTGGTCCGGATTCGGCTGTTTTGACTGGTTTGGCTTCAATCCATTTGGTGAACTTGTCCACCATGACCAACAACTATTTTTTCTTATGGCTTCCCCCTATAAGGGGTCCGACCATGTCTAGCCCCCAGACCGCAAAGGGCCAAGTTATGGGGATTTTTTTGAGAGCGGTAGGGGGCGTATGACTCTGATTGGCAAAGAGCTGGCAACCGACGCAGTGTTGGACAAGGTCCTGTGCGTCTGCTCGGGCCGTCGGCCAATAGAAGCCTGTACGGAAGGCTTTGCTGACTAGTGCTCAAGCTGCGGCGTGGTGTCCGCCCAGTCCGGCATGGATTTCAGCCAAGAGCTGCCGCCCTTCCTCTTCGGAGATGCATCTTTGGAGCACTCCGGTCGCACTTTTCTTGTAGAGTTCCCCTTCATGGACTTTGTAAGCTTTAGAATGCCGGACGATGCAGCGTGATTCATTTTGGTCTTCGGGGAGCTCCTACCTATTTAGGTAGGCCAAGAAAGGCTCGGTCCACGGGGCGATTACAACCATTATTTCATGGGCCGAAGATGTTATTTCAGTGGAGTAGCCTCCAATTATGTTTGATAGTTCGGAATCTGGGGGTGTGTTCGGATCCGAGCTGGTATTGCCGGACTCCCCTTCCCATACTACGGATGGCTTGAACAGCCTTTCGAGGAATATGTTTGGTGGGAAAGGGTCGCGTTTAAGCGCCCGATCTTGGGCGAGGACGTCCATTTGCTTGGTTGTTTTCTCGAGCCACATGGTGGAATTCGAGCCCCTCGAACCGAGCTGACATTTTGAGGACGACATTACGGTAGGCCGCCATTTTCGGATCCTTGGCGTCAAAGTCTCCGTTGATTTGCGATATTGAGAGGTTTGAATCCCCGCACACTTCGAGGCATTGAATGCCCATAGAGACTGCCATCCGGAGACCGTGCAACAGAGCCTCATATTCAGCCGCATTGTTGGAGTCTGTGTATAATATTTGGAGGACGTACTGGATCGTGTCTCCGGTGGGAGACGTCAGGACTACACCTGTTCCCAATCCGGCCAACATTTTAGAGCCGTCGAAGTGCATGATCCAGTTAAAGTACGCGTCGTACTCTTTAGGGAGTTCGGCTTCTGTCCATTCGGCGACAAAGTCAGCCATTACTTGCGACTTGATGGCCCACCGTCGTTTGTATGTTATGTCAAACGGAAGGAGCTCGATGGCCCATTTAGCAATCCGGCCCGTAGCTTCGCGGTTATTTATTATGTCATTGAGTGGTACTTCGGAGGCCACAGTAATTGAACACTCTTGAAAGTAGTGTCGTAGCTTCCGGGATGCCATGAAGACCGCGTATGCTATTTTTTTGATAGTGTGGGTATCCGGATTTGCATGGGGTGAGGGCCGTGGATACATAATAAACCAGCTTCTGGAGCGCGAATTTGTATCCGGCTAACCTCTCAAAGATCAAGGCTTACAACTTGATGTGTTATGCGGCTATGTACAGCAAAGATAGGTTCACTGATATTTGGCACTATTAGGACTGGATTATCGCCAATAAGGTCTTTATTTCATCCAGTCCGGACGCTGCTGCATCCGTCCACCACGAAGTGTTCGGTCTCGCCGGGAAGGCGGTAAAGAGGTAATGCCTTTTCTCCTAACCTGGAGATAAAGCGGCACAAAGCAGCCACGCATCCAGCCAATTTCTGGATGTGCTTGAGGTCTGTTGGTATAGCCAACTGCGACAGAGCTCGGATTTTTGCCAGATTCGCTTCAATTCCTCTATTGGAAACAATAAAGCCCAGCAGTTTCCCCGAGGGGAAGCCGAAAACACATTTTTCCGGGTTCAGCTTGATGTCGTATGTCCGGAGGTTATCGAATGTAAGCCTCAAGTCATCTATTAGGGTTTCGACGTGTCTTGTTTTTATGACCACGTCGTCCACGTATGCCTCCACAGTTTTGCCGATTTGCTTTTCCAGGCATGTTTGAATCATGCGTTGATAGGTTGCGCCGGCATTCTTAAGCCCGAAAGGCATAGTGTTGAAGCAAAAAGGGCCATATGGCGTTATGAAAGTTGTTGCAGCTTGGTCAGACTCTGCCATTTTTATTTGATGGTATCCAGAGTTTGCGTCGAGGAAACACAAATGAAGTCGTGTCCTGCTGTGGCATCGATGATTTGATCGATGCGAGGGAGGGGAAAGG
This sequence comes from Aegilops bicornis, assembly GCA_021605145.1. Taxonomy (NCBI): domain Eukaryota; kingdom Viridiplantae; phylum Streptophyta; class Magnoliopsida; order Poales; family Poaceae; genus Aegilops; species Aegilops bicornis. Next base: position 333,786,893 of record CM038673.1, on the reverse strand, counting down.
GATCTTTGGGGCAAGTCTTGTTGAGGTCTTTAAAGTCGACACATAGGCGCCAAGATTTGTCCTTCTTTGGTACCATTACCGGATTTGCCAGCCAATCCGGATGCTTGATATCTATGATGAATCCGGCCTCGAGTAGTTTGGCTAGCTCTTCCCCCATGGCTTGCCGTTTGGGCTCTGAAAACCGCCTTAGAGTCTGCTTGACCGGTTTGTATCCTTTTAGTATATTGAGGCTGTGTTCGGCCAATCTGCATGGGATGCCCGCATGTCCGATGGGTGCCAAAGTAAATGTCCCAATTCTCGCGTAAGAAGTCTCGTAGTGCGGCGTCCATTGCAGGGCTCAACTGTGTCTCGATGGAAGCTGTCTTCGTGGGGTCCGTTGGATGGACTTGGAATTTGACTATCTCGTCTGCGGGTTTAAATGAGGTGGACTTGGGTCGCTTGTCGAGTATTACGTCGTCCCTTTCCATGTTTGACCTAAGTGTTGTTAGTTCTTCGGCCGCTAGGGCTTCGGATAATGCTTCCAGGGCTAGTGCTGCGGTCTTGTTTTCGGCGTAAAGTGCGACGTCCGGATCACTGGCTATAGTGATGATTCCACTGGGTCCGGGCATTTTAAGCTTCATGTACCCGTAATGGGGTATAGCTTGAAAGCTTGTAAACGCGTCCCGCCCTAGAAGGGCGTGGTATCCGCTGCTAAAAGGAGCCACTTGGAATGTGATTTCTTCGGACCTATAATTCTCTAGTGTGCCGAATACCACATCGAGTGTGATTTTTCCCACACACCGCGCTTCCCGACTGGGGATAATTCCCCTGAAGGTTGTGCCGCTTTGTTTAATGCGGCTTTTATGAATTTCCATCTTGTTGAGTGTTTCTACATAGATCAAGTTTAATCCGCTTTCGGCGTCCATGAGTACTTTAGTGAGCCGAAAGCCGTCCACGATTGGGCTAAGGACCAGAGCGGCTGGTGCCCGGACAGTCTGGAATCGAGGTTCATCACTGGCATTGAAAGTTATAGCAGTGTCGTCCCATGGGTTTATTTTTGCCACATGGCAAATTTCAGCGGAGCTTCGATGAGCTCGCTTGCGCCTATTGTTTGAGGCAAAAGTCTCGAAGACTGTTAGTACCGTATTGTGTTCGTTGGCGGGATGTTGCTCTGCTTTATGGCTTGCAAGAAGGTCCTCGCCACCTTTTGCGACCTGCCGGAGTATCCAACATGCCCTAAGGCTATGAGTTGGTGTTGTGTCCGGAGTACTGTGGAGTTTACATGGCCCATTGAGCCATTCTTCCAATATGGTTCCCCGCCCTGGGGTGGGCTTTGGTTTCTTGGGGATTTGATTGGCCGACTTACGAGATTTTGCCCGTTTAGTTCGGACAAAGGTTTTGGTGAGAGCCGGACTATCCCAAAATTCTGTTTGGGTCTTCCAGGCGCTTTCCATCGCAAGAAGATTTCAGATTATGGTTGCCAAGTCCATAAAAGTGTACTATGTCACGGCGACTTATAGCATTAAGGATTCCTTTGTTCGTGCAATTTTTGCAGAAAAGTGAGACTACGTCCTCCTCGCAGCAGACCTTGACCTTGTTTAGCACAAGGAGGAATCTGGCCCAGTAACGATGTACTGTCTCCTGGGGCTCTTGGCTGATATGGGAGAGACGGTTTAAGTCCGTGTGGGTGGGAATAGCTGAATCCGGATTCGATCCGCTCTAGCACCCAGGGGTGTGGGAGCTTCCGAGCCTGACAGCTCGGGATCTAGGGTGCTGCCCAATTTCTCCGGCCCAATGCCCGATTCTAAGTCCGGGATCCGGGTCATGTATTCCCTTGGGCGGGTGTCTGGCTCAGGGAGCTCGGTGATCCGGACATAATTCGTCCTCAGAATTGAGGGGTAATCCGTGTATGGTTCCTCCACTACCGCTGTGTCATGGGTAGCCGGCGGGGATTTAATGTCCCTTTGGTCGAGTTTAAGCCCGATCCGGTCATAGTCCGTAGCGACTCCCAAAGCGGCGATGCGATCCAAGAGCTCATTAAGGGAGGAGAGCTCTATCGGATCCATCTGTTTGGCGAGTTCCAAATTGACGCGAAGGTTATGCGTGATGACCCGAGAGGCCATCGTCGGCGCAACCGCCGATGGGGCAGCCATGATGAAGCCGCCAAGTCGGAGAGTTTGGCCTACAGCCAGCGCTCCCCCAGAGGTAACGTTGTCCTTGACAATGAGATGAGCCATCGAGCCTTGCAGCAACGACACAGAGGATCTCTCAATGAAAGCACCAATGTTGGTTTCAAAACCGGCGGATCTCGGGTAGGGGGTCCCGATCTGTGCGTCTAGGCTGATGGTAACAGGAAGCAAGGGACACAATGTTTACCAAGGTTCGGGCCCTCTCGATGGAGGTAAAACCCTACTTCCTTCTTGATTAATATTGATGATTTGAGTAGTACACGAGTAGATCTACCACGAGATCGTAGAGGTTAAACCCTAAGAGCTAGCCTATGATGGTATGATTGTAATTGTGATCGGCCTTCTAAGGACCAACCTCTCCGGTTTATATAGACACCGGAGAGGGCTAGGGTTTACATGGAGTCGGTTACAAGGAAGGAAATACAATATCCGGATCGCCAAGCTTGTCTTCCACGCAAAGGAGAGTCCCATCCGGACACGGGACGGAGTCTTGAGTCTTCACGCTTCAATAGTCCGGATGATGTATACAGTCCGGCTGTCCGGATACCCCCTAAACTAGGACTCCCTCACCCTACCCACCTCAAGGCCCGCACATCGCTCTCTATCTCGCACGCACAATCTCTTTGTGAAAACCCTATTTAGCATGTAGCTTTCCATCACATACACACACATTTCTCTCCATAGGTTTGATTTCTCTCAATATCTGACACACACACACACACACACACACACACACACACACACACACACACACACACACACACACACACACACCGCACACACACTCCCCCTCCCCCGAGCACACAATTCATCCCCATCCAAGGTTATATGGCGACCACTCTCGCTTGTGCTTCTCTGCACCCCAGCATGCACAACACCTCAATCTTCGAAGAAGGCATCGAGGAGATCGAAGATGGTGACCACACTGCACTAGAGAATGCAGGGCCATTTGAAAGCAGGATGATGTGAAGACGGCTGACTGACTCCTCCCCCCTCTCTCTCCCGCACAAAATTTCCAATCCCTCTCTCTCCCGCACAAAATTATCAATCCCACAACCCACGAGATCCTTCCCCTCCCGTCCATGTTTTTCCAACTCTCTCATCAAACTTGTTGTCTCTTCTCCTTCCATGTGTATAGAATCCGAATGCACACGCATCTCACGTATATCACATGTCTCCATCTTTCTCACAGACCTAACTTCTTTCTCTCTCTTTCTCTCTCTCTCTCTCTCTCTCTCTCTCTCGTTAGGTTTGTCTCCTACTCTCTCGTCCACATACATACAATCTTTCCTGCCCTATCTGCTCCATCTTCACAAGCTCTCTCTACACGTTTCATTCACACATTGGGATGTGTTCAAAATGTTGCTTTTATAATGGATGATGTAGAGTTATGGTTGGTTTTGTTGCATCCTACAAAGTAATAACTATGAAATGCATTTAGATTCTCATTTGATTTGGGATTATGTGAGTTTGAGCATATTGCGAAGTACTATAGACCTCGTATACATCTTGGAATTCAACAATGATTGTAACTATTGAATTGTATAGACCATTACATTCAAGTCAAGAGCCTAATATATTTATTTCACCATTACAACAAATGATTAATTCACTACCAACTAAGAAAACAAATGTGTACTCCCTCCATTTTTATTTAAGTCCGTGTATTAGCATTGGTCAAAGTCAAGTTTTGTAAACTCTCAGAAAGTTTATAACAAAAAATATTAACATATACAATAACAAATAAATAACATTAGATTCATTATTGAATGTACTTTCACATCATACATATTTGTTATGGTAAATGTTTACATTTTTCTAGAAACTTGATCAAACTTTAGGAAGTTTGACTTCGGTCAAACCTAATATGCAGAGTTAATAAAACGGAGGGAGTACTAGTAGTTACTAGTACTACCAACTACTAGTACTACTCGCTAGTTGCTTACCCAATCACCCAACATGCCACACGGGAAGTTCAGTGTCACAAAATTTTGAGGTCGGCGGGAAAATCTCCCGCGACCCTGATTCGAGCAGTGCGAAGTTACCATCATAGCCTTCGGAACAGGCCTATAGATGACACTTAGTAGGGGGCTGTTTTCATAACTTCAGGTTCACCCTACCCAGCCAACCCCACCCGGCACCCAAATTAGTACACCTGAATACTCCCCATTTTCTATCCCCACCGCAAAATAGACTTCTCCACGGCACCGCAGCCTTCGTGCTCCTCCACTTCTACATCGGCGCACTCGTCCACCGTAGCACATCTGCCTCATTGACGACCTCGTATGCCGCACTGGAGCCGGTCCATCGTCATCGTCGTACACGGAGCCTCTTCCCCGACACCATCTTCCACGGTCTCGGATCTGCTTCCCGAAACCGACGCCAAGCGCAGAAGCACCACCGTCATGGACAATGAACTAACTTCGTTGCCGGCCATGATGCACAGAAGCTGCTGCGACCATCGTTCTCCTCCTTGATTGATAATGTGTGTATTGAATCACTTAGCAATACATGTGTAGTTCCAATTTTGTTCATACCTACCCTTCAAATTTCTTGGTTGCTATTGTTCCCGTAAAAGTAATTGGTTATAGCCTCCATTGTCCAACAGAATATCAGCTTGTAATTGCGCGTCGCTCCTGTATCGCACTGTGCTTGGGTAGGTTCTTCTCTGCAACTAGTAGTGTGGCAAATGATGGAAAGTTTTTTAGAACTAGCAAGATGCCCATGCATTGCACGAAACATCAAGATGCATTTTTATGAGTATTTTATCTTGTGGGAGAAAAGGATGAATGAGGGAAGGCCTTATTTGCAAATCTGGAGAGGGGTGTGGGTATCTTTATGCAAAATTGCCATAGTTTCCTTCCTATCCATCAGATATAAATCGAACGGCCTATATTATAGGATGGTAGGCACACCATCATCACCAACTCTAGTTTTTTAAACAAAAAAAGTAGAGAAGTAGAGTTAAATATTAAATATAAAATAAATATAACAGTAGAGAAGAGAGTAGAGATAGCAGGGACAAGGATCGCGCGCGCGCAGGAAAAAGCTATCGGGAGCGCGCTAGTTTTGGCGCGCGGCATCCAGCGCGCTTTATAAAATCCAACGCCCTCCCACCGCTCTGTACCTTGCCACCGCTCTTTCCCCGCTCTGTGCCTCGCCACCGCTCTCTCCCTGCTTTGCGCCTTGCCATCGCTCTCTCCCTGCTCTTTCTCGCCTCGCCGCCACCGCTCTCTCCCCGCTCTTTCTCACCTTGCTGCCACCGCGCCACCATGCTGCCGCGTCGCCATGAAACTTGGGGATACCGCGGTGCCCGCGCGTGCCCCTCCGGCGGCTTCTACGCCGAGATCCGGTTCCGCGGGATGCGCCTCAGCCTCGGCAATTTCGACACCGCCAACGAGGCCGCCCGCGCGTATGACGCGGCGGCGTGGCACCTCTGGTGGCCTCATAGAACATTGAACTTCCCCAACGTGTCGACGCGGGAGCGGGCGCAGGAGCTCACGCCTCTGCCGCGGCTTATCACCGACAAGGATCGTCGCGACAACCGAAGGCGGGAGCACCGTCTCGGCATCTTCAAGATGGACGAGGAAGGCATGTCGCTGTGGCGCCAACGCTTCCCGCAGGACATCATCAATGAGCGCGAGTTCTACGCGCAAAGGAGGGCGGAGAGGGAGAAGAGGAGGGCGGAGCGAGCCGCCTATCGCGAGGACAAGTGTACGCAAAAAGCGGTCGCTCAATTCAACATGAGGCTAGGAGCAACGTCGCCCTGGGAATCCGACGATGATTGGTATCTTCACGCCTACATTGAGACATTAGAGGAGGAACACCGATGAGGAGTCGGACGACGAGGAGTAGTTGAACTATCTATTTTTTATCTATCTATGCTATATCTATGCTGAGAACTATCTATGTCTCTACTCTCTAATCTCTACTCTCTATCTCTACTTCTCGATCTCAGCACTTCAGGCCCGCAAAAACTGGCTATTCCGGCGTTGTAAACGCTTTTTAAAGCGTCGCGCGTTGCGCTTCTGTTGGAGATGCTCTAACATGGCAGACGAGTGCTTTAATGTTGCCCACAAGATGCATGAGTATTACTACTCCCTCCGTCCCATAATATAATAATGTTTTTGACACTAGTGTAGTGTCAAAAACGTTCTTATATTATGGGACGGAGGGAGTAGTATATTTTTCTTGCCATGTTGAGTTTTTAAAACCACGAGTGCGAACATGCATAGGAGCAATGAAGACCAAACACGGGATATTGGGGACATCTTCAAGGAGCATGGGAAGTTAAAGATGAGGTGCACCGAACCTGTAAAACGAGCTTTGGTAAGTAACACCCTTTCAATTACTTTCATTTCGCCTCGTGTTCTTCGATGTGTATATGTTGTAGTTTCTGTTTCTCTTAGCCTCGTGTTCTTCGATGTGTAATAAGAAGAGTCTTAATCGTCCTAATGCTTTTGTTTTTAGCTTGATGTAGGAAGTGGGTGTTCTCACCTTGTAGTCTGTTTTTATATTTTTCCTTTTGAATTCACTTCTCTGAGTCCCTGTTTATCTGGATTCTACTAAATGGATCTGGGTTGCTCACGAGTATTGATCTAAAAAAGAAGTAACTTCATGTCAGGATGTAGTTCCTGCGAGGAGGGAAGTATGGTCAACCTCAAGATCATGTTTCCAAAATGAGGCTAGATTACACACAAGGTGCCAGTTCCCTAATGATGTTGGATTAGACACAAGGTGCAAATTCCCAGATGATGCTGGATTACACACAAGCCAGTTGGAGTCGGCAACTGTTCATGTCCTCGTGGCTCTAGTAAAGGCTGAAAGCAAGCGTGCAGCAGCCCTTGAGAATGTAGCCGAGTTCCTGAAGAAGCGAAAAGAGAAATCAGATGCTCTCTTCACCCAAGCCAAAGAAGAGATGGAAGAAGCCAGAAAGAAGCTAGCAGAGGCAGAGCAGGCTAGGCCTCTCCTGCTATCTAAAACTGTTGTGAATACAAATTTTCCTTCATAATATCTAGGTTCAATTGTTTATCCAGTCAGCATGCCTATTGCGATGTCCGTGCATCTACAGATGTGGCACAAAATAATTTTTTAGGGTCATGTAATAACAGCAATTAGTTTCCAAACAATAAGAGACGAAGCATTGGACATGGTATAGTTCACGCGCAAGCCCAACATTCCAAGTTCAACTTCCACATCAAACTCATGTTCACAGATATCTGCACATTCATAGATAATGTCCACAACCATGATTCACTTCAAAGCCATAAAAATGTGAGGAGAGTTATAAATTAAGAAAAACCTCAAGTTCCTGCTACCACTGCGAGCACAACAAGTCAAGACCATGCGTAATAATTATATTTTGGTCATTTTTTGTGTTCTAAAATGCCGGCCGGCTCGCGGAAGGACGTGTTTCCGACACACACACAGATTCAATGGAGGCAGGCGGGGTAGTCTGAAGCCGGTTGCATGTGGCGAGGAGGCGTGTTCAGCCGGGCCTGCAGCGAGTGGGGCCCTCTTGGCAAGACACGGTTCAATGCCCTGCACTATGAGAGGGCGCATCCGTGTCGAGCAATCACTCCCTCCGATCCTTTTTTGTTTGGGTATAACAAAATCGTTTTCCATTCACATTTTACAAGTAAAATTCGTGGACAAACTTTGACCCAAAATACGATGGGGACTAGTAAACCAGATGGAGGTAGTAGTTTTTATCAAAGAAGGGTTTCCCCTTCCGATTTTCATTACTGAAAACCAACATCTAGACCATAGTATCTGCCCTAGAACTACCAGGTTCAACATCTCGCAACATAAACCCATACAACCATATGCCAAGGAGGTAGTAGTTATGAATTCCATTTTCGCTCCATACCAATCGTTCTAAAAACTAATTAAGTACTTATAACACGCCAATGAAAATCGGAACTCTTACCCTGCTAAAAAATTGATATTTTAAACGTGGTTACTCGATTCATGGCAACTGGCGAGCCACCGCCTCCAGGTCGTTCACCTGTGGTCCCGACCATCAACTCCTATGAATCAAATTATCACGCGTGCTGACTATTCCTACAAAGGTGCGCTCCACCATGTACCCGGTACTCGCGCATGCAGCAATCATGCACCTAGGGTTTTAGGGTTTATTTGATAATGGTGCCTTTATGTAACTCTCATGTGTGCGAGACAGCGAGAGATTGACTGCATGCGTGCGCCTCTTCTCTTCGTATATATTCCTTTGGCGATTTTGATGAGATAAGGGAGGAATGTTGTTGGTTTCAAGATTCAAGAAGGGGTATATCTCTAATTTCTACTCTTACTAGCAAGATGCCCGTGCATTGCACGGGAGATCAAGATCTTGTGGGAGAAAGGGATGAACGAGGGAAGGCCTTATCTGCAAATGTGGAGAGGAGTGCGGGTAAATTGCCATAGTTTCCTTCCTATCTGTTAAATATAGATCAGGCAACCTATATTGCAGGATGGCAGGCACACCATCATCACTGACTATGCTATTTATAAGAGTAGAGATAAAAAACAGAGTTGGTGATGATGGTGTGCCTGCCATCCTGCAATATAGGCCATCCGATTTATATCTGACGGATAGGAAGGAAACTATGGCAATTTTGCAAAAAAGATACCCACACCCCTCTCCACATTTGCAAATAAGGCCTTCCCTCGTTCATCCTTTTCTCCCACAAGATAAACAACTCATACAAATGCATCTTGATGTTCCGTGCAACACATGGGCATCTTGCTAGTTGTTGCAAAAAGCCCACGTGTGTGTGTTGTGTGTGTGTTGTGTGTGAGAGAGAGAGGGAGAGAGGAGGAGGACGGAGTGCATGTGTGATAAAGACATAAAGAGTGTGCGCGCGAGAGGTATCAGCTTAAAATGAGGTGATAGTGTGTGTGTGCACGATCGAGAGGGCGTGTCTTGAGAAGGGACGAAAAATCTACATAGATACAAGAAGCGCGAGAGAGACACGTACGCGATAGTGGACGCACGAGTGTGCGGGTGTATAAACCTATCTAGAGGCTAGTCGATCAATGTTTGTGAGAGAAATACGAGTCAGGGGTGTCAAAGCGAGAGTTTTGTGTGTGTGAGAGAGAGACGGTAGTCGGGAAGGGGAGTGGAAGCAGGAGTTGTGTGTGTTTGTGAGAGAGGGGGGGAGTTTCTTTGATTGGTAAACAAACGAATAATGTCAGTTTTATAACTGGGATGGAGACGGAAAGGAGATCGCAACAAATGTTGTGTCTGCGGGAGAGAGTAATTTTAGTTATGAGTCATATCTAGAGACATATAGGGTGTGTGAGAGAACCCCATAGAGAGAAAGACAAAGTGAAAGACGAGTGAGACTGTGTGTGTGGCGGTGAAAAAGAAAGCTTAGGTACCTAGTGATACCAGAGAACAGTAGAGACATGAGAGATAATGAAAACCGTGTAATGTATAATGATAGGGAGAGTGTGACACTTCTCAAGGGAGACATCGAGAGATCATGTTTGCGGAGATAGGAGAAACATGAAGTGAGCGTGCGGGTGAGCTGGAGAAAAGAGAGTGATAGCTACATGAAGGAGCATGCGAGAGAGATGGGCGTGAAAGGAGTCAACATAAAAGGGATTCAAATATTTGAATTCGAGATGATGATACATGTATTTCATACTCGAACCAAAATTGATCCATCAAACATGCATACTCATCTGAATTCACACGCATCTATGTCATTTAATATGTAGATATTACTGATCCATACATTTTAGTAGAACATAATTTGGTTTAAATTTTTTGAATTCAACCTTATGATTTTGAGATCATTGTATTTGTAAATCATATTATACATATAAAGGAGCAGGATTCTTTGTTGTGCTTTTGAAAGTATATATAAAAAAATGATGTATATAGAATTTTATTCCAATCGAAAATGGATCCTGCCCGAACATGCACTATTGCTCTGCAAAAATTTGAACGAAGTGGGGAAAGTCGCAGTAACCGCCCGAACCAAAATCTGCGAGATGGAAATTACTGCCTATCCCTGACACGCAAAGCATATCGGCTCGATTTTTATTGGTTCCGATAGGGGTAGGTTTGTAATTTCACTCAAACGTGACATAACCTCCTCTCACCCGGATTCATACACGGTGGGCTCCAAAACACAGTGTCTCCTCGGCCGAAATCGACTCCCTCCCTGATTCATACACGGTGGGTGCCAAAAACAAACTCTTGTCGGGAAATATTCGGTGTATGCGAGATTACCGTCCTATCGCCAACCGACTAATATTGTTGTGAGGTAGGAAATTTTAGATGGGGGCTAAGTTTGTAAATTTCCTCGCATTTGAGACAAGCGCGCCCTGAAGACATGGTTCCCCCTTCCTCTCTCCCTCCATTTCCCGATTCGTACTCCGTGGGCGCCAAAACACCCTCGCCACCCCATCCTTCTCCGTCCGCCACCGCATCCACCGCTGTCCTCCTCCACCATGTTGGAGCTGATACCCCGATTCCATCGTCCATTACAAGAGACCGACCTCTCTCATCCACGGCTTTGGACCGGGATCCTTGCATCCCGTCCTCTTGCTTCATCCCCACCGTCGTCCACCTTTCCGGCGCCGTTCCTACGACCGTCTCGTCCACCATGCCCCGCCGCCACCGTCTACCCTCCTAGATCTGCTTCCACGCCGCTGACAACCGTCGCTACCGTAGCACCGTCAAATTCTCAACAGATGCATACACGGCGCCGCACCAGAGGCGGTACTCCTTCGTATCCGCTCAACTTATTTATCGCAGCAAGAAAATAGATCGTCACTGCTTTACTCTGATTTCTTGTCCATCACTTACTCGTTAGTTGAAAGCAAACATTGGTAGCAAAGTTGCCTTTGTCCGGTTTGCACCTTCAGATCCGCCATGGCACGCTCGACACTATACTCGCAATGCTTATGGTTTTACCCTTTTATATTCCACACTAGTTAAATGATAGTAGACTAAATTTCAATATTGGGTCAGTTGATTTTTGAGAGCTCGCCGGAGTTCGCCGGTGCGAAGGAAGGGGCGGTGGTGGGGCCTCGCCAAATGAAGAAAACTCAACGCGGGTGGGGGCAGGGGTGGGGGTGGGGGTGGCGGAGGAACACAGGTGGTGGGGGTGGTTCAGGGGAGGGCGGGGGGGGGGGGGGGGGGTTGTCGGGGCCGGTGGTTCGTCCAGCGGCCCGTGCGGTGTTCTGTATGGGAAGAATCAGAGGCAAGGAAGAAGAAGGGTTAGGAGACGTAGGATCTTCATCCAACCGCCCGAAATGGTTGACTGACCCAAATGACAAAAGTCACGCGACTTGCATGCAGACATGCCTTTATATTCAAAGTACCATCACCGTAGCTGCTTAGCACTGCTCCTGAATCTATCAAGCTAAACAACGTGCCACTCATAATTCCAAACTTGTTGCTCAAATACGAATCTGATATGATGCTGATATTACTAAACAGATAACGTTTAATTGGTCAGCTGATGTTCCTACTTTACTTTTGAAAAGCACGTGCACCACATATAGAGAGACAGCAGGGAGTTGCATTCTTAATGTGCTCTAGTTCATCATGTGTGGGCAATCATGAATCTAACATTTTATTATCCAAAATCTGCTTGCTCTTCTTTAGCATGTTCCTCTTCCGTTCTTCTTTAATAAGTACTCTCTCCGTTTTAAATACAAGTCTTTGTATAGATTCCACCATGGACTACATATGGAGCAAAATGAGTGAATCTACACTCTAAAATGTATCTGTATACATCTGTATGTGATCCATAGTGGAAATCTCTACAAAGACTTATATTTTGGAACGGAGGGAGTATGATAGTAGTACAGTATGTTCCTTGTAGTGAAGATGAGCAGGGACATTTGCAGTGTAGAGGTCTATACGGTCGGTTGTGATGGACACTTTGAACTCTTCGGGCCTCTTTGATTCATAGGATTTTGTAAACTTAGGAATAGGAATTGTAGTGGCCTGCCCACTTGAATCCTCTAAGATTAGCAAGGAAATGCAGGGAGCTGTGTCACCTTTTAGAGTTACACTGATATTAACAGTACCGCACCTTCATTTGAAGAGAGCTGGTATCCGAAGCCTTTCTAGCCGTATCGGCAATTCTAGCACATATATTCCAACAAGTTCCAGTTTGCTGATTTTACTCCTGATGCTTACGGTTTTCTGTTATATCTACAATAAGATCTGTGTAGCTGCTTTGTGTCGCACTAGCAGCAGTCCACCCTTGAAGCTAAACAACACACCAATCATAAGTCCAAAGCTTACTTCTTCAAATACAAATTGTGATATGATACTGATATTAGTTAATAGACACACATTTAATTGGTCAGGTAATGCTCCCACTTGATTTACCAAATGCATGTGGCCACATATAGAGAGACAACATGGAATTGCATTTCTTTGGGCACTGTGATTCATCATGAGTGGGCAACCAACATTGTATGCAATGAAGCAGAACCTCAAGAATATGCTTCCTCTTCTGTTCTTTAACATGTTCCTCTTTTGTTATTCTGTATTTAGTACGTACAGTATGTTCCTTGCCAGGAAGGGGAGCAGGGACATCTGCAGTCAACAACTGATAAAGCTGGCCTATGCATGATCGATAGGCTTTCAATTAGTAGCGGCAATACAACACCGTATTTTCCAGCCAGTTCCACTTTCCCGATTTATATATCGTGGTTATGGTGTACCCCTTTTATGTACACTACGATCTGCCTAGTTGTTGTGTGCTCTTGTTATCATGGTTTGGCAATAAACTCTCTATACAGTATATTATGAACATATCATCTGCCAACTATCCTTACTTCTGGAGCCTATTTTTGTGTACTTGTGCCAGATTATGTTAATGCACGCACCATATTACAGCACACATGAGCTCTGTCATTAGAATCTAGTGATAGCACACAAGGCTTTACAGGGGCGCCCCTATATTAGAATATCCTCTACATTACAAAGAGAATATCACTACTATTTATGTTTTCATGGTTCTCAGATATTATACGTAATTACAGTGACTATCAGAATCCGCGCATCAAAAAAATATTGTGGAACACTTCAATGACCTACAAAATTGGCACCAAGGCATTGAGTGCCATTCTGGATGCAATGAAACTCATACGCTCCCCACCTATAGATTCTTGTTCAGAATATGATCCTACTGACTATTCTGACCTCGAGGAGTCAAAGGCAGATGGCCTTTCCTGTTCACCCATCGAGGTGCCTGTTCTAATTTGGCAAGGTTTTATTGATTGCACGTATCTTGCATATGTTGTCTTGTATTTCTTCTACTTTGTTGCACCACCACCTGCTTAGTTTACTCATCATATATGTCATGGTGCCATGCCCATCCATTATCAAGACATATTCCATCTATCATCATACCATGTTTTTTCACTCAAATGTTGTTCTTGTGCATAAGACATCAAAAAGGAAGAGGGTGATTGCCGAACCTGAAGGAGCACCAGCAAAGTCCTTGAAAAATGTGGTGGTGCCAGAGAAATCAGACAACACCCCACTTATATTGGTTGTACAACCAGTGACACAAAACGTAGGACCGACTCCAGATGATCTGTACCCATCCTTCACCGCCACACCACTAGCCCCACCACACAGACCTGCACTCCAGAAAAGGTATGCCGATTTCAGTTGCCATAGCACCAAAGATACCACGTAAAAATCCCACTCCAAAGAAAAAGTACAACAAGTCCACCGGCCAAAGACCTATCCCAACTGCAGAGACGGCCAATTCCTACAGATTGGAACCCCATTCCAGTTATTCCCAGTTTAAAAGACAATGCTTTCAATGTTGTTAGGAACTACATGCATATATGCCCATCATGGAAAGATTATAGTGAAGACAAACACCATTTTCACATCTTCCTGTCCCACTTACGTGTAAGTGCTATTATTCATGGTGAGTATTTTCACTGTTTTACTGGCGATTGAACACATCAATGATTTACATTACATTGTTGTAAGTAGGTGAGGGTCAATCTGGATAGTCATGAAGAGCAAAGCTTGCTTGCGCTTTTCAAGGAAGCATTGCAGCAGTATCGGTGTTACCTGAGGAAATCACACTTTGATGGCAAGTCTATAAACGAATTTCTGGTGAAGTCTCCTGTGCTAAATTTAGAAGACATTGAATGGAAAAACCTTGTTATGCACTAGTCTCGTTCCTAGGATGAGGTACTGTCTATGATATCGCATGACAATTTGAACTTCTACTTTTCCGCATGTGCCATACATATCTGTTTTGCAGGAAATCTGCTCAAAGAGGAATTCCGGTTTGAAAAGAATGACAGGATATCGCAAATATGCTGCCCCCTGCTTTGCTCTTGTTAGTACCTGTTGTCCTGTATCACTGTACTTGCATTCATACCTGGTTCATTATGTGACAACAGTATGCATGATAGCTTGCTTATTAATTGTTCGCTCCAAATTATCTGATCTATATGAATGGTCACATTAGTGTAGAATATATCCAATGCCAATGAAATTTTTTAGCTCTGCATTGTTCTTGTAAGTACCTGATGTCCTTTATCAGTGTACTTATATTGACAGGTAGTTGTTCATGTACCATCACTCTGCAGCTTATTTTCCTTTGCCCTCCATTTTCTACACATCAGATCTATATTTACTCTTACCATATGGTTGGATAACACCAATGGTACTGAAGAAGTTTAGCTCTGCATTGCTCTTGGTTGTACCTTTTGCCTGTATCGCTGTACTTACATTTATATCTACTTGGTTATGTAGCATCACTCTTCATCTTATCTTAAATATTCTCCATTTTTCTTATATTATCACATCTATATTTACTCTTAACAAAATGTAGAATAAAGGCAATGCTTATGAAGAAGATTCTGTGGTAAACTTCTTGAATTGCCCCCCCCCCCCCATCAGCATGGACAAGGGCTTTATAGAGCGTGTCTTCACCAATAATGTAAGTTTGTCTTTATCAAGCCTTCAAACTTTGTTGTGTATATTTGGTTAGGCATGACTGCAAGAGCTGTTTATTTTTGGTGTTTGCATCAAATTGCATGTTTAAAGTTTATTCTGTAGTTCACAAACAAAAGTTTGTCCTTCTCAATTTAAGTTTTCAGTTGTACAACCAAGTTCCTTCCTCATACCATGTAAATTAAACTATACAGAGCAAGTGATCTTCTTTTGCACTGCATGTATGCTTCTGTTCTTGATCCATAATCCAGTGGTGCGGTGAACCTACCCACTACAGCACAATGTCATATTCTGCAATGTCTCAACTATGAACAATGTCATATCACTCTA
Source organism: Aegilops bicornis (assembly GCA_021605145.1). Lineage (NCBI taxonomy): Eukaryota > Viridiplantae > Streptophyta > Magnoliopsida > Poales > Poaceae > Aegilops > Aegilops bicornis. The sequence continues at coordinate 333,771,434 of CM038673.1, read as the reverse complement.
CTATTATTTAAACAATCTCTTTATTTGCCAATCTGAAATGGGATAAATTGACAGCACACTAACCATTGATACTTATGAGTTCTTGATCTGTAATCAAGTGGTGTTGTGAAGCTGCCAACTCCTTCACAATGTCATTTCCTGCCATGTCTTAACCTGAACAATACATATTGTGTTAATGCTATTTTAAACTGTGTCACTTTAGTCGTCAGTAGGAAATGTGATGAAGTGTCAGCACTGATACTTATATGTGCAAAACCTGTCATCTGTCTGCTTGTTTATCTTTCAGAGCGAGGAGGATATAAGTGTCAAACAAGCACAGTCTCATCAGCTTGCTTAGCTGCTTGTGCTGCAGCTCCCGAGTAGGGCTAACCTTTCTTGAACTCTATTGAAGTGCTGTCAGTTTTGTATATTATTTTGTCGGCATGTTTATTTGCACTGGTGGCGATCTTTGATGCCCAGTGTATGTAATCTGCTGTCTGCTTGTGCTTTATTATCATAGTGGCAAACTTTGATGCCTAGTGGATATAATATGCCATAATTTGTTTATTGTATAGTCTAGGTTTTTTTCTTATTCATGATGCTGCAGTTATTTTACTATATATATATATATATATATATATATATATATCCTGTCTTCATAGTAAACCGGCCGAATCGTAAAATTACAGTACATAACCGGGCCGTCAAGCAAATCACTATGTATGATCCGCATCATGGGCCCAGTCATCTTGGTCTGTTAACAGGCCTAAATGTAAACTGGCCCACTAGTAGATTCGGGCCTTTAATAGGCCGAGTAAACCGCCAGCCCTATTTTCGCAAGAAAACTCAATGGGCTTTTAGGAGGCTGAAAAGTAGGTTAGGCCGAAAACATGCCGAACAGCTCACGGGCCGGCAGCAGGCCGAAATAGACCCTGACCCATGATTGTGCCAATCACATCACGAGCCGTTAATAGGCCAAAATTGTCTAGGTCCTTGTTTGGCCCAATCAGATTATCGGCTATGAGCAGGCTGGATGCAAACCGGGTCGTAGTTAGGCCCAACTATATGACGGGCTTTTAACAGGCCGAAATAAATATAGGGCCGAAATGTTAAACGGGCCTTTAACATGCCGAAACTAATATCATGTCGAATTACTAAATGGGCCTTTAGCAAGTGGGCCCAAAAGCATAGCGTCCAATTGATGGGCCGAATCTGATATGGGCCATAATTTAGCCCAAAGTCTCTTAAAGGGCCGGATCTGATATGGGCCGTAATTTGGCCCAAAACATGGTAGGCTTTTAACGGGACGGATCTCATATGGGCCTTTATTAGGCCCGGAACGTGGCAGGCTATTAATGGACCAGATCAAATATGAGCCGGCATTTTGCCCAAAACATGGCAGCATGTTAACGGGCCGGCCCACTAGTGTCCTCAAAATCATGTGGGCCTTTAGCTAGGCCGGCCCATTATGGTCGGCGAAATCTCATGGGCCTTTAGCTGGGCCGGCCCATTATGGTCCGCAAAATCTTGTGGGCCTTTAGTTGGGCCAGCCCATTTAATCTTTATGGGCCACGTTTGGGCTGGTCCACGAGTCAACACATCATAGGCGCATCTCGCCCATTGGATGAGTGACACATGTGCGAACGCGGTGCTGACACGTGGTTCCATCAGCCAATGAGAATTTTACACATGGAAAATCAGCATTGGTCGTGGCTGTTAGCGGGTTATCGGATCCAAAATCAAACCCGATAGCTTAACGGCGACCCGTTACGGTGGATGCCATGTGTCAGTCACCCTTGACGAAAGCACTTCTATGACGCACGATTTATCTTCATGGAAGTGGACACTTCCGTGATGATAATTTTGGTAATGTCATGGAACACTTCTACAACAGCACAGGTATGACTATCTTGATTCTGTCATAAAATCATCATGGATGTACATGAATGAAAGAAAACATGACCTACTGTGACAAACACGTATCATCATGGAAGTGTATTTTTTTGTAGTGCAGGAAGGGAGGCCGCCCTGCCGCCGGCCACGCCATGAGGGCTTTGCGCTGTGGCTGATACGTCCATTTTGCATCATGTTTTCCTACTGTTATTTACAATGTTTTTGGTCATTATTTCACTTTATAAAGCAATTCTAATGCATTTTCTCTCTTCTTTTGCAAGTTTCACATGAAGAGGGAGATTACCGACAGCTAGAATTTTGGACCCGAAAAGGCTGCATCAGAGATAGATATTCTCTAGAGATCCAAATGACATAAATTTTTACGGAGAATTATTTTGGAATTAATAAAAAATATTGGAAGAAGAATCATCGGGAGGGGCCCCACCAAGGAGTCACAAGCTCAGGTGGCGCCCCCTTGGGGCGCGCCATGTGAGCTCATGGCTCCACCAGCAGGCTACCATGGTCCCCTTCTCCTATAATATACTATTTTCCCTAGAAAAAAATCAGAAGAAGACTTTTGGGACGAAGGGCCGCCGTCTCGAGGTGGAAGCTGGGCAGGAGCACTTTTGCTCTCTGGTTGAGCAATTCCGCTGGGATACTTCCCTTCGGGAGGGGAAATCGAATCCATCGACATCACCAACATTCCTCTCATCGTGGGAGGACCAATCTTTATCAACAACTTCACCAGCACCATCTCCTCTCAAAACCCTAGTTCATCTCTTGTATTCAATCTTTGTCTCAAAACCTCAAATTGGTACTTTCGGGTTGCTAGTAGTGTTGATTACACCCTGTAATTGATGCTAATTGGTTTATTTGGTGGAGGATTATATGTTCAAATCCATAAGCATATTCAGTACACCTATGATCTTGAACATGAATATGATTTGTGAGTAGTTACTTTTGTTCTTGAGGACATGGGAGAAGTCTTGTTATAAGTAATCATGTAAAGTTGGTATTCATTTAATATTTCGATGATATGTATGTTGTTTTTCCTTTAGTGGCGTCATGTGAACATCGACTACATGACACTTCTGTTGGGGAACGTTGCATGGGAAACAAAAAAATTCCTACGCTCACCAAGATCAATCTAGGAGATGACCATCTACGAGAGGTGAGATTGCATCTACATACCCTTGTAGATCGCTAAGCGGAAGCGTTAAGAAACGCGGTGGATGTAGTCAAATGTCTTCGCGATCCAATCACGATCCACCCCGCGAACTCCCAATCCAAGTGCCGAACGGACGGCACCTCCGCGTTCAACACACGTACGGCTTGATGACACCTTCACCTCCTCGATCCAGCAAGCGATGGTGAATTAGTAGCTCAAGTCCTCCGGCAGCACGACGGCGTGGTGGTGGTGGTGGTGGCGGAATCTCAGCAGAGCTTCGCTAAGCACTACAGAGAGGAAGAGGGATGCGAGGGAGAGGAGAGGTAGCACCATTGTGTGGAGATGTGCTCTTCGGGTGCGCTTAACCTCTCTCTACCTCTCTATATATAGGGGAAGGGAGGAGGGGGTGGCGCCCCTAGGGTTTCCCCTAGGGGGCGGCGGCCAGGGCAGATGGGATCTCCCCTAGGGTGACTTGCCCCCCAAGCCGCGCGGTGGGAAGCCCTAGGTGAACAACCCCAACCCTCCTGGTTACGTGAGATGGGGTGAGAGGGGCGCTCAGCCCCTTAGTGGGCGGGTTTGCCCCTCCCCTTGGCCCATGGGGCCCCCAAACACTTGCCGGGGTCCCCCGAAACCCCTTTCGGTGACGCTGGTCATCACCCAGTACCCCAGAACAATTTCAGAATCCAATACCCTTCATCAAATATAGCGATCTTCACCTCTGGACCATTCCGGAGTCCCTCGTCATGTTCGGCTCATCCGGGACTCCGAACAACCTTCGGTAACCACCATAAGGACTCAACTATACATATATCGTCACCAAACGTTAAGTGTGTAGACCCTGCGGGTTCGAGAACCATGCAGACATGACTGAGACACCTCTACGGTCAATAACCAATAGAGGGACCTGGATGCCCATATTGGTTCCTACATATTCTACGAAGATCTTATCGGTCAAACCTCGATGTCAAGGATTTAGCTAATCCCGTATGCAGTTCCGTTTGTCTATCGGTATGTTACTTGCCCGAGATTCGATCGTCATTATCTCCATACCTAGTTCAATCTTATTACCGGCAAGTCTCTTTACTCATTTCGTAATACAAGATCCTGTGGCTAACTCATTAGTCACATTGCTTGCAAGCTCATTGTGATACAATATTACCGAGTGGGCCCTGAGATACCTCTTTGTCATACGGAGTGACAAATCCCAGTCTTGATCCATGCCAACTCAACAGACACCCTCGGAGATACCTGTAGAGAACCTTTATAGTCACCCAGTTATGTTGCGACGTTTGGTACACACAATGTACTCCTTCGGTGTCAGTGAGTTGCATGATCTCATGGTCATAGGAACATATACTTGACATGCAGAAAACGATAGCAATAAACTTGACACGATCATATGCTACGTTCATAGTTTGGGTCTTGTCCATCACATCATTCTCCTAATGATGTGATCCCGTCATCAAATGACAACTCATGTCTATGACTAGGAAACCATAGCCATCTTTGATCAACGAGCTAGTCCGGTAGAGGCTCACTAGGGACATGTTATTGTCTATGTACCTACACATGTATTTGAGTTTCCAATCAATACAATTATAGCATGGATAGTAAATGATCATTATGAACAGGGAAATATGATAATAACCAATTTATTATTGCCTCTAGGGCATATTTCCAACAGTCTCCCACTTGCACTAGAGTCAATAATCTAGTTACATGGCCATGTGATTAACACTCATAGTTCACATCGTCATGTGACTAACACCCAAAGAGTTTACTAGAGTCAATACTCTAGTTCACATCACCATGTGATTAACACTCAATGAGTTCTGGGGTTTGATCATGTTATGTTTGTGAGAAAGGTTTTAGTCAATGGGTCTGTAACATTCAGATCCGCATGTACTTCCCAAATCTCGATGTAATATTGTAGATCTTGCTACCATGCTCCACTTGGAGCTATTCCAAATGGTTGCTCCACTATATGTATCCGGTTTTCTACTCAGAGTCATCCGGATAGGTGTTAAAGCTGGCATCGACATAACCCTTTACGCCGAAGTCTTTATCACCTCCATAACCGAGAAACATTTCCCTATTCCTCCAAGGATAATTTTGACCGCTGTTGTAACATCCCAAATTTTCAATTTGGAATGTTATACATAGGTCATTCATGCATCTCATATTTTATTGCATTTCATTTCGCGATCCTCGAAATTCTAAGCAACTCAAGGACCCACGGAGAGAGTTGGGGATTTCACGTTTTTAATATTTGAATTTTTATCAAATATTAAAACAAGGATCATTTTGGTTTTAAATAATTTTTCTCTCCAAAAATATTTCGTATTAAAATATATGAGAGGAGATAATATGACTTCTCCAAAATAAACGAAATATTGGAGGAAAAATATTAAAATCAATAAATAATTTTATTTGGATTTTATTGCAATTTTATTTGAATTAGGAAAAATACGCGTTTTATAAAATTGCATTAGAGGCCCAAATAAATGTTCACTTTGTCGCACATATTTTTAGAGGACCGTGAAAATTTATTTCGGGATTTTTGGAGTCCGTTTAGTATTTCTTTCGTTAGTTTTTCTGCGCCAGAACTTATATAAAAAAGTAATGTTTGAACCGACTCGGGCCAGAATCGCCAGACTCCCAGCCGGCCCTCTTATAAGTCGCGCCCAGAGCCATGACCCACCCGCCGCCACGACCCACCGCGCCTCCGAACCCTAGCGCCGCCGCCGCCTCGCCAGCGCCACCGCCTCGCCGCGCCGCCCACCTGCTGCCTGTTGCCCATAAGCGCCGCCAGATCCGCTCGCCAAGGTAGCCACCGCCGCCGGTTTTCGTGAGAAAACCGTTTAGTTTTTTCGAGAACCTAGATTCGTTTTTTAGTTTAGATCTGTTCGGTTTTCCGTCGGTTTATTTACTTTAGTGAACGTTCGTCCGTACGTTCGATTTAACGAACGCTGTTCACCCGTTAGTCGCAGACAGCGAACGTTCGTTCGTTAGCCTGTTTGTCAGTTTTTCTTTTTCCAGGGTTTTTCCGTGATTATTCGATCGCGATTTCTGCCCTGATCTTCGTTTTAGTTTATCTTTTCGCTCGTTTATCGGAATCAGGCGATTCAAGCACCTAGATCTTCGTCTCGAAACCCTCTTTATATTTAACCAACTTGAAAAAGATTTTGGTACTGTAAAATTTGACTTTACTCAAGATTAGTAATCGGACCTTGTTTCTTTCGCATTTTGTACTTTCTAGTTAGATATTCTTATTTGAGTTTTACCCGTGCTTCTTTGCTTGATTGCTTATGTAGGCTATTGTTTGTTTGTGATAGAATTCTCGGAGTGCGAAGCGTGCTACTACGGGTCACTAGGTTTTGCTGATCGTCGGCAAGGCAAGTAACACATTGATCATACACTTTTCATACCCAGTTTTTATGCATTAGTTACAATCCTCAAACATTGCATGATTAGGATGTGATTTACTTGTGGGTTTGGGAAGTAGATGATGAGGTACCTGTTTTATTATCAAACCCTTGGGAGTTACTTCTACGTTATGCTTATATTGCCATGCTATGCTCGTAGACGTGGATTGGGTTTGAGTGAATCCATGACAGATGTGAGATTATTAATTAATGCTTCAATTTAAGGTGGCAACTTTAATACACATCTGGGTGGATTGTTGGTTTTGGGCACCTGGGGTTATACCAGTGTTGTCCTAGGAGATCCCGGGGTTATACCGCGTGATCCTCCTATGGTCCGCCACCCAGGCTCAAAGTGATCATAATATTATTCATGCTAGAAACTTCCGTGTGCAGCCACAAGCCATTATGGGCTCTGGCATAGTTGAGTATGTTGTGTGACCTCTTCTAGTGGTAGGCTAGCAGATGTAGGGGATGTAGGTTGGTACTGTCTACCCGGGGTTAGAGTTAATGCTTCTGAAAGACTGTGTCTCGGTCATCCGTTTCTCAAACACCATGAAGTGCGAGAAATCCAATGGAGGAGATCAAGTCTTGTGGGGAAAAGTGTGCAAACCTCTGCAGAGTGTATAAACTATTCATGGTTAACCGTGTCCCCGGTTATGGACATCTTGAGTAACTGGTACTTGAATTATTGGTTTGATCTCATCACTCTAAATTAATTTGTTGGGTTAATAATTACTTACTAATTGGGATTGAGATGGGGGACCATTCTCAATGTTTCAACCACCATGATAGTTAAATAAAATATATTCCTTTGTTGTAGGAAAAAATTGGCTTTTCACAAAAACAATATAACCTTAGAGCCTCCACCATCCATATATGCATGTAGTGATAGCATTTATCTATTCATTGCTCTACTGTGTTATATTGCCAGCATATTCCATGTGCTGACCCGTTTTCGGGCTGCAATGTATCATGTTGCAGACTTTTCAGACGAGGAGTAAGGTGCGATAGGTCGTTTGTTATGCACTCAGCTATGCCGTTGGAGTTGATGGACTCACTTTATCTTCCAAGCCTTCCGCTGTTATTGTATTAGATGGCCTTAAGCCATATTTATTGTAATAAAGTTCTCTCTTGAGACATTCGATGTAATAAGTGTGTGATTGCTACTCTGTTATAAATCCTTCGAGTATTATGTGTGTCAGCATTACCAATACAGGGATGACACTGAACACAGTGATTTGACCGTCTAAGGTTGGATCGCTACAAGATGGTATCAGAGGGGGGGGCGCCCTCCTTTTCTTCTCCTCTTCCCTCTCCTTCCCCCTTTTCCCCCTCCATGATAAGGAAAAAGAGGGGGGGGGGCGAATCCTACTAGGAGTGGAGTCCTAGTAGGACTCCCCCCGATGGCGCGCCCCTCTAGGCCGCTGGCCTCCACCCCTCCTCCTTTATATACAGGGGCAGGGGGCACCCCAAAGCGCAGCAGTTATATTCTTAGCCGTGTGCGGTGCCCCATCCACAGTTTACTCCTCCGGTCATAGCATCGTAGTTCTTAGGCGACGCCCTGCGCGGATCACATCACCATCACCGTCACCACGCCATCGTGCTGACGAAACTCTCCCTCGACCCTCTGCTGGATCAAGAGTTCAAGGGATGTCATCAAGCTGAACGTGTGCTGAACTCGAAGGTGCCATACGTTCGGTACTAGATCGGTTGGATCATGAAGACATTCAACTACATCAACCACGTTAACCTAACGCTTCCGCTTTTGGTCTACGAGGGTACATAGACACACTCTCCCCCTCTTGTTGCTATGCATCTCACTACTGCAGGATGGTCCAAACACGACACTATGATCAGAGACCCTTCGACGAAACTGTGTGCGATGCCATAATCGCAAACGATGGTGTAAAAAAACGTCAAAAAAGGTGGAAAATGTTTGCGATGACGGATGCATCAAACACGATTCAGATTTTAGTTGCACGTGTGATGCAAGGCATACGGTTAAGTTCAATTAAGTATATGAGATGAGGAGGAACAAAATAAATGGGCAGCCAGATGAAGGCGTGTGCGATATACAGCATACGGTTCACTGATAACCCACAAGTATAGGGGATCAATTGTAGCCTCTTTCGATAAGTAAGAGTGTCGAACCCAACGAGGAGCTAAAGGTAGAAAGAATATTCCCTCAAGTTCTATCGACCACCGATAACAACTCTACGCACGCTTAACGTTCGCTTTACCTAGAACAAGTATAAAACTAGAAGTACTTTGTAGGTGTTGATGGATAGGTTTGCAAGAAGATAAAGAGCGCGTAAATATAAACTAGGGGCTGTTTTAGGTAAAGACACAATAAAGTTAGCATAGCAAGTGTGGAAAAGTGGTGGTAGGAGTTGCGAAATTATCCCTAAGCAATTGACTACTTTCCTAGACCGATAGCAAGTTTTATGTGGGAGAGGACACTGCTAGCATGTCATCCCTAACTTGGAATTCTATGCACTTATGATTGGAACTATTAGCAAGCATCCACAACTACTAAGGTTCATTAAGGTAAAACCCAGCCATAGCATTAAGTGATATTGGTCCCCCTTCAGTCCCGTATGCATCAATTTCTATGCTAGGTAGAAGCTTCTGTCACTCTTGCCCTCCAATACATAGTCCTATCAACATACTACTAACCCTATGGTGTGATCTACGCACGCGCTCATATGATGGGCACCAAAGGACAACAACATAACCACAAGCAAATTAAATCAATCATAGAAATTCACCAATTACCAATAGGACAATGAATATCTACTCAGACATCATAAGATGGCAACACATCATTGGATAATAATATGAAGCATAAAGCACCATGTTCAAGTAGAGGGTACAACGGGTTGCGGGAGAGTGGACCACTGTAGATAGAGGGAGGAAGGTGATGGAGATGTTGGTGAAGATGGCAGAGTTGTTGGTGAAGATCGCGGTGATGATGACGGTGGCCACGACAGCGTTCCGGCGCCAACGGAAGAGAAGGGGAGAGGGGGCCCCTTCTTATTCTTCTTCCTTGACCTCATCCCTAGATGGGAGAAGGGTTTCCCTTCTGGTCCTTGGCCTCCATGGCATGGGAGGGGCGAGAGCCCCTCCGAGATTGGATCTGTCTCTCTGTCTCTCTCTGTTTATGCGTTCTTATCTTCTGCCCTTTCACCGTTTCGTATATATATGGAGATCCGTAACTCCGATTGGATTGAAACCTTCGCCCAGATTTTTCTCCGGAACATAGCTTTCTTGCGGCAAAAGAAGAGCAGCAACCGCCTTACGGGGGCCCACAAGGGGGGCAGGCGCGCCCAGGGGGCAGGCGCGCACCCCTGCCTCATGGCCACCTCGGGCACCGTTTCGCATTGATTCTTCTTCCCATATTCTCCAAGTATTCCAAAAATATTCTCCATCCGTTTTTATCCCGTTTGGACTCCGTTTGATATGGGGTTTCTGTGAAACATAAAACATGCAACAAATAAGGAACCGGCCTTTGAGCCTTTGGATCAATATGTTAGTCCCAAAAATAGTATAAAAAGTTGCCAAAAGTATATGAAAGTTGTATAATATTGGCATGGAACAATAAAAAATTATAGATACGACGGAGACGTATCAGCATCCCCAAGCTTAATTTCTGCTCGTCCTCGAGTTGGTAAATGATAAAAAAGATAATTTTTGACGTGGAATGCTACCTAGCATAATCTTGATCACATAGTCTAATCATGGCATGAATATTAAGACACGAATGATTCAAAGCAATAGTCTATCTTTTGACATAAAAACAATAATACTTCAAGCATACCAACCAAGCAATTATGTCTTATTGAAATAACATAGCCAAAGAAAGCTCATCCCTACAAAATCATATAGTCTGGCTATGCTCCATCTTCACCACACAAAGCATTCAAATCATGCACAACCCGATGACAAGCCGAGCAATTGGTTCATACTTTTTAATGCGCTTCAGCCTTTTCAACCCTCACGCAATACATGAGCGCAAGCCATGGATATAGCACTATAGGTGGAATAGCATATGATGATGGGGGTTTGTGTGAGAAGACAAAAAAGGAGAAAGTCTCACATCGATGCGGCTAATCAACGGGCTATGGAGATGCCCATCAATTGATGTCAATGTGAGGAGTAGGGATTGCCATGCAATGGATGCACTAGAGCTATAAGTGTATGAAAGCTCAAACTGGAGACTAAGTGGGTGTGCATCCAACTTGCTTGCTCATGAAGACCTCGGGTATTTGAGAAAGCCCATCATTGGAATATACAAGCCAAGTTCTATAATGAAAATTCCCACTAGTATATGAAAGTGATAACTCAAGAAACTCTCTATATGAAGAACATGGTGCTACTCTGAAGCACAAGTGTGGTAAAAGGATAGTAACATTGCCCCTTCCCTCTTTTTCTCTCATTTTTTTATTTTTTCTTTTTTTCTTTTGGTGGGCTTCTTTGGCCTCTTTTATTTTTATTTTTATTTTTATTTTTATTTGGGCTTCTTTGGCCTCTTTTATTTATTTTTAAAGTCCGGAGTCTCATCCCGACTTGTGGGGGAATCATAGTCTCCATCATCCTTTCCTCACTGGGGCAATGCTCTAGTAATGATGATCATCACACTTTTATTTACTTACAACTCAAAATTACAAATTGATACTAGAACAAAGATATGACTCTATATGAATGCCTCCGTGATGTAGGATGTGCAATGATCTAGCATAGCAAAGATATCAAAAAACGGACAAGCCATGAAAATATCATGCTAGCTATCTTACGATCATGCAAAGTAATATGACAATGAATGCTCAAGTCATGTATATGATGATGATGGAAGTTGCATGGCAATATATCTCGGAATGGCTATGGAAATTCTATGATTGGTAGGTATGGTGGCTGTTTTGAGGAAGATATAAGGAGGTTTATGTGTGATAGAGCGTATCGTATCATGGGTTTTGGATGCACCGGCGAAGTTTGCACCAACTCTCGAGGTGAGAAAGGGCAATGCACTGCAATCTAAGAGGCTAGCAATGATGGAAGGATGTGAGTACGTATAGTCAATGGACTCACATTAGTCATAAAGAACTCATATACTTATTGCAAAAGTTTATTAGCCCTCGAAGCAAAGTACTACTACGCATGCCCCTAGGGGGATAGATTGGTAGGAAAAGACCATCGCTCGTCCCCGGTCGCCGCTCATAAGGAAAGCAATCAAAGAACACCTCATGCTCCAACTTCATTACATAACGGTTCACCATACGTGCATGCTACGGGACTTGCAAACCTCAACACAAGTATTTCTCAATTTCAAAATTACTCAACTAGCACGACTCTAATATCACCACCTTTATATCGCAAAACTATTACAAGGAATCAAACATATCATATTCAGTGATCTACAAGTTTTATGTAGGATTTTATGACTAACCATGTGAATGACCAATTCATGTCATCTCTCTAAATAGATATAAGTGAAGCAAGAGAGTTTAATTATTTCTACAAAAGATATGCCCATGCTCTAACAAATATAAGTGAAGAAAAAGAGCATTCTACGAATGGCGGTTTTCTATGTAAAGAGAAACAGGCAATCCAAACTTCAAATGATATAAGTGAAGCACATGAAGCATTCTATAAAGCCATACTCAAAACATATATGTGAAGTGCATAGAGCATTCTATAAATAAACCAAGGACTATCTCATACTAGCATGGTGCATAAAACAAAAGTGAAAACTAAATGCAAAATACTCTCCAAGATTTGCACATATCGCACGAACGAAACGAATCCGAAAACATTCTGATACTTGTTGAAGAAAGAGGGGATGCCTTCTGGGGCATCCCCAAGCTTAGATGCTCGAGTCTCCTTGAATATTTACTTGGTGTGCCTTGGGCATCCCCAAGCTTGAGCTCTTGCCTCTCTTCCTTCTTCTCACATCGAGACCTCCTCGATCCTCGAACACTTCATCCACACAAAACTTCAATGTAAAACTTCGGTAAGATCCGTTAGTATAATAAAGCAAATCACTACTCTAAGTACTATTGCAAACCAATTTATATTTTGTTTTTGAATTTTAGCTACTGTAATATAACTTTTCCATGGCTTAATCCACTGATATAAATTGATAGTTTCATCAAAACAAGCAAACTATGCATCAAAAACAGAATGTGTCTAAAACAGAACAGTCTGTAATAATCTGAACATTCACCATACTTCTGATACTTGAAAAATTCTGCCAAAATTAGCAAAAACAAACAATTTGTAAGACAGTGCAAAAAGTTTCGGAACCATTTGACGTTCCAGTAAAAAAATGTAAAATCGCGCACTACAACGTAAGTTTCTGTCCTGCACCGCACAAACCAACAAGCATTGTAAACATCCTAAAGGCAAACCTTGGCACATTATTTTTATAATACAATGGAATTGTACAAGGGGATAATTATTTTTGTTGAAAAGTTTCTGTAATCAAGATTCACAAAGTTTCCATGGGCATGAACAAAGTTCAAGGACGTCCCCCACTTTCACAATGCTCGTCTATCTCACTTTCACTTCTCTTTTTGAAAAAGTTTCTGTTTTCCCTCTTTATTTTTTTATTTTTAAACTATATAAAAGCACACAACAGAAATAAATGACTCTCTAAAACTTCCGGGTTGTCTCCCTGGCATCGCTTTCTTTAAAGCCATTAAGCTAGGCATATAGTGCTCAAGTAATGGATCCACCCGGATCCCAAGGTATATCAAAGCCAATTTTAATTAGCAATGACTTGTGATTAAGTAGTGAGCACAAAGTGACATATATCATGTAATGACGAAGCATAACTCCCTTCCTATGCATCGGCATGTCATAAAAGAACAATTCATGCACACCTAGTAAAGGCCAATGCATAGTATAAGCAGATTCTTGCAATTTTATCATGTTGGAAACATAGAGAGGTGGAGATATAGTTCCTCTCTCATAATAATTGCAAGTGGGAGCAGCAAGCACATGCATATTATATTCATCAAAATCATCATGTGCAACGGTAAAAGGCAACCCATCAATAATCCTTAATAAGTGCAAACTTCTCCGATATAGTGTAGTTGGGAGAATTCGAAAAGATAATAGGACTATCATGTGTGGGTGCAATAGCAACAATTTCATGTTTAACATAAGGAACTATAGCAAGTTCATCTCCATAAGCATAATTCATATTGGCATCTTGGCCACAAGCATAGCAAGCATCATCGAAAAGGGATATTTCAAAAGAATCAACGGGGTCATAACAATCATCATAGCAATCATCCTTCGGTAAGCACGAAGGGAAATTAAACAATGTATGAGTTGAAGAGTTTCTCTCATTAGAAGGTGGGCACGGGTAGCTAATCCGCTCTTCCTCCTTTTGTTCTTTGCTCTCCTCCTCATCTTTTTCATCCAATGAGCTCATAGTTTCATCAATTTCTTCTTCCATAGACTCCTGCAAAATATTAGTCTCTTCTTGGACAGCGGAGACTTTCTCAATAAACGCATCAATATCGGCATTATATTCATAATTCTCATAACAATATATAAGTATAGCAAGATTTTCAGATCTGTAAACAGCATCATAAAGATTTTCACACTCTTTGAATAGAGATTCAATTTCATAAGCACCCATAAAAGCAACAAATTCTTCTATTTGTTCCACATCATAGTAGTAATATATACCTTTAGCATAAGAAGACAAGGTTTCATTATCATTAAATTTGCATGAAAAGGGAAGGTGTGGAGCCTTCATCCTAGAGCAACAAGTATAATCATATCTCGAGCATAGTTTCCTAGCATACCACTTCAATATATGAATTTGATCCCATAATAGTTTCCCTTTCTGAGTCAAGCGATAATCCCTAAAGTATTCGCGTTGATCCAACGTGTCTCCAATTGCATAGTTGAATGTGGTTTTCTCAGGATTGTCAAAGTAGTACATAATATCTTTCACATAACCAGCAACCAGGGTTTTAGGAGGTTCCCCATCTCCATGAGTAGCAAGTACCACTAATTTTTTTGGTATTTCGTTTTCCATATCCATAACTGAATATAGAGAACAAATAAAAACAACAAATAAAAATTACTTAGTGATAAAGCAAACAAGCACACACGATAATATTCACCGCACGCTATGACTCCCCGGCAACGGCGCCAGAAAAAGGTCTTGATAACCCACAAGTATAGGGGATCAATTGTAGCCTCTTTCGATAAGTAAAGAGTGTCGAACCCAACGAGGAGCTAAAGGTAGAACAAATATTCCCTCAAGTTCTATCAACCACCGATACAACTCTACGCACGCTTAACGTTCGCTTTACCTAGAACAAGTATAAAACTATAAGTACTTTGTAGGTGTTGATGGATAGGTTTGCAAGAAGATAAAGAGCGCATAAATATAAACTAGGGCTGTTTTAGGTAAAGACACAATAAAGTTAGGATAGTGAGTGTGGAAAAGTGGTGGTAGGAGTTGCGAAATTGTCCCTAAGCAATTGACTACTTTACTATACCGATAGCAAGTTTTATGTGGGAGAGGCCACTGCTAGCATGTCATCCCTGACTTGGAATTCTATGCACTTATGATTGGAACTATTAGCAAGCATCCGCAACTACTAACGTTCATTAAGGTAAAATCCAACCATAGCATTAAGTGATATTGGTCCCCCTTCAACCCCGTATGCATCAATTTCTATGCTAGGTAGAAGCTTCTGTCACTCTTGCCCTCCAATACATAGTCCTATCAACATACAACTAAACCAATGGTGTGATCCACGCGCGTGCTCATATGATGGGCACGAAAGGATAGCAACATAACCACAAGCAAATTAAATCAAACATAGCAATTCACCAATTACCAATAGGACAACGAAAATATACTCAGACATCATAAGATGGCAACACATCATTGGATAATAATATGAAGCATAAAGCACCATGTTCAAGTAGAGGGTACAACGGGTTGTGGGAGAGTGGACCGCCGTAGATAGAGGGAGGAAGGTGATGGAGATGTTGGTGAAGATGGCGAAGGTGTTGGTGAAGATCGCGGTGATGATGATGGTTGCCACGACAGCGTTCCGGCACCACCGGAAGAGAAGGGGAGAGGGGGGCCCTTCTTCTTCTTATTCCTTGACCTCCTCCCTAGATGGGAGAAGGGTATCCCCTCTGGTCCTTGGCCTCCATGGCATGGGAGGGGCGAGAGCCCCTCCGAGATTGGATCTGTTTCTCTGTCTCTCTCTGTTTCTGCGTTCTTATCTTCTGCCCTTTCACCGTTTCGTATATATATGGAGATCCGTAACTCCGATTGAATTGAAACCTTCGCCCAGATTTTTCTGTGAAAATTAGCTTTCTTGCGGCAAAAGAAGAGCAGCAACCGCCTTATGGGGGGCCCATGAGGGGGCAGGCGTGCCCCAGCCTCGTGGCCACCTCGGGCACCGTCTCGCCTTGATTCTTCTTCCCATATTCTCCAAATATTCCAAAAATATTCTCCGTCCATTTTTATCCCATTTGGACTCCGTTTGATATGGGGTTTCTGCGAAACATAAAACATGCAACAAACAGGAACTGGCACTGGGCACTGGATCAATATGTTAGTCCCAAAAATAATATAAAAAGTTGCCAAAATTATACGAAAGTTGTAGAATATTTGCATGGAACAATAAAAAATTATAGATACGACGGAGACGTATCATTCACTAGGATTAACTGTGTGTGATTAGGCAACACAATGGAAACGGTTCAACTGAACAAGATGTGTGTGATACGCGGCTAATAGGTCAGTAATCAGAAATGTGTGCGCAGACCAATAATAACACAGACGATTTCTGCTAATAAGCCATGTGATTTGCTCTATCTACAGTAGAATAACTTGTATATATATAACTGAAATAAACATCCAATTACATAAGTGACTATATAGATCATTCACACACACACCTCAATCAACAATTGGATGCATTCTAAAGTAGGAGAAATGATCGCTAGTCATCTACTTCTTGTGATGCTCCCACCACTGCTATGTGGCTCGATCCCTCGTCCGCGGCAGGAAGAAGACAGTTCCTCATGTCAACGATCCACCTGTACATCTCGTAGCTTGTGTACGCATTGATGGCTGTGTACTTGACGTGTTCTTCATCCAGTCTCTCATGCCAAACACTGTGCCAGGCGTTCTTGTCCTTCTTGCTCACTTCCTTCATCTTCACGTAGTAGGGAGTTCAGTTTGTTGTTGTCAACCAGGGAGTTCAGTTTGTTGTTGTCGCTCCCCCAGACCTTGTAGTGGTGCTGGATGTTGACAACATTCGGGCATTTCAAGCCCGAAACCTTGAGCGCTTTTAGATCGTTGGTGGTGTCCACCATAGCGAAACTGTAGTCGGAGCTGTTGATAAACCTGGAGAAGCGCTTGCAAGGCCCTGTGGCAAGGTGGTAGTGGTAGACGAGGACGTCATGTCGCACGCACAATTGGGTGACAAAAACCTTCTGATCGTGCCCGGCACGACCCATGGTGTACTCGAGGTCGAAGCTGACCACTCGGTACTTGTCCTCGGCAAGGAACTGCTCCATAGTTTGGATGGAGCTCTCCACCGAGACCGGATCATTCCTGTACACCACTGAGAGGGCCTTCCCCCTCACGTGGGTGTCCACTATGTGATGCGTGGCGAACTGCCTCCCGTTGTCGTCGTTGGCCACTCGGAGCGCCATTGGAGCCACGGGGAGCGCCATTGCAACTGCTAGATGTTCTCCCTCTATGTGTCATCTTGGGTGTGCTTATTGTGTCGTGTGACGTGAAAGATATAAGGTAAATGGCCGCAGGAATAAATGGGGGCCGGGCGGCCTGGATTCTTTGCGCGTCCGCATGGCAGTTTTTGCAGGAGGGACTGCATCCTTGCGCCGCGCGCGGCACAACCGCATGCACACGAACGTGCGTGGTCATGTGCCGGCCCCAAACACTGGCAGCACGCATGGAGGGATGAGGGCAGAGCACTCGCAGGGACGCGAGAGCAGAGCACGCGCGGCGGGACGCAAGCAGAGCGCGCCGCGGCCGCTTGAACCGCAAACAACCACACGCATAGAGTAGTTGAACACGCAGGAAATGGTCGCCTAAAATTCGGCCGACAGTTGCGTCGCTGCGTAGAGAGCGGCTGTGTGCTACCACCTCTGTCTAGTCTATAGTCTCCTTTATATTCCGTGCCATACTTTGCCCTCAAATTTAACCAACAAAATGTTAATGCATGTTTTAAAAATTATATAATTGGAAACTATGTTCAAACACAAGTCCAACTATATAATCTTTGGAGACATGCATTCGTATTTTATTAGTTAAATCATACTTATAAACCAGGACGGGGGTATAGTAGGTAATTAAATCGCAAATCTTTTTTATTAACCGTGTGTGTACGTGGCCTTTTGTCCTCTGTTCGCATGTCTTGTCACCCTGCTGCCCTTGAGAAACTTCTGTATAAGCTTGCTTGTGTGAAGCGTTCTTTTGGCCAAACAGTGGCGCCAATGAATCGTCGATGAGCCCTTTCCCGCGCAACCCCGCAGGTTCCCGCACAAGCTTCCCGCCCGACTCGGTGAAATCCCCCAAAATCCCAATGCTTACCGGCCTGCTATAAAAACCCTCACGGCCGACGAGTCATGCGTCGCATTTTCCCCTCCCTCCCTGTAGCTTATCTCGTCTGCTTCTCCCACAATCGCCAATGGCACCGGTCCGTCGTCGTCGCTCAGCCACTCCTCCGTCATCAGAGGACAACTCCAGCTGGGAGGCAACACCGCGGCGGTGGCGCAGTCCCCGGCATAGTGTAGTGCGCGTGGCGTCCCTGTTGGGTGTGCGCGGAACACCCACCACACACTCCGCCGCCGGTGCCCGTCGGTAGCTGTTGCCGGCCGCCATTCCTGCCACACCACCGTCGAAAGCCAGGGCCATCGCCCGCTCCGCCGCCATGGCCGGAAGGCGGGAGGTGGCCGTCGTGGCCGCCACCCCACTGCCGGCCACCATGGCCATCACCCGCTCCGCCATCGCGGTCCGAAGGCAGGAGGTGTTGGTCATGGCCGCCACCCTATCGTCAGCCACCGTGGCCGCCAGCCCACCATCGACCACCAGGGCCATCACCCGCTCCGCCACCGCCGCTCGAAGGCGGGAGGCGGATGCCTGCACGTGCGTTAGTGACCTTGCGCGCTACCCCGAGTTCCTGCAGGAGGAGGATGAGCGCCTCGTCGAGCATGCAAAGAGCCTTACCGCCGCCGTGGCTGTGGCACACGCCGCCTCGGAGGCGAGGAATCAGGAGATCTACAAGGAGAACCACCGCTTCGAGAGGGGTCGTCTGGAGCGTTAGAGGGCGTTCGAGGTGAGCGTCGTTGAAGCTGCAACAACGGCAGGCACCATATTGCGGTTGCCCAGCTCGTCGGTAGGCTCCTCCTCCACCACCTCTTACTGAGCGCACTAGGCAGAGGAGAGGCAGCCAGAACCGGAAGTAGTACAAAGCCCCTCCGCAGTAGTAGTAGTATTTAGGGGCTATTTTGTTCAATTCATCTGACTACAAATGCGGTGGGACTATACAACGTACTTAAAATTAGCTAGTATATATAGTTGAACTAGCTATTTCAGTACGTGGTTGGTAACAATTGGGGAAAATTTTGGTTGGTTCAGCTGTCGAGTTGAACTATTTGTATAAATTAAGAACGACTGCTTAATCTATGAATGAAATCTATACTTAATTACTGACTTTTAGTTGCAAAAATTAGATACTGCTAGTGATTTTTAGCTTCATATTTTGACAAATCGCGGTGTTACAAGGTTGACAAATGGCAATGTTACTAGATCAACAAATGTCAATCTTTCCAGTTTGACAAATGGCAACATACCCAATATGACAGATGCAAATCGCACCAAAATGTTTGTAAGTGGTTGCACACGGGTAATCCAAAAGAACCGTTTGTGTTGAAGAGATGCACAAATCCTGCTCTCACTTTGCATCATGTTGCCCCGGGGTCGACGGGCGGGGCGCGGGAGGACGGTAGCTGCTAGCGCTGAGAGGTAGCATTCGACGGCGGCGTCCCATGCCGCTGAAGGGGGCACATGCACGGAGAGGAAGGCGGGCGGCCATGGAAGTCAAGGGGCTCACTTCCCAGTGAGCCTGCGCAGCGTACAACTCGCACGCTTCCCGGTGAGCCTGCGCATTGGAGGACAGCTTGCACACCTCTTGGTCAGCCTGCGCACCGGACTGAGCTCGCATGCCTCCCGTTCAGTCAAGGTCAAGCAGCTGTCCGCACGGGACCTCCTATAGCCATTAAAACAAAGACACATGGCATCATGTGAATGGTTAACAGAATGCACACGGTTTGAATTATACAAACATTTGAGATATTAAAGTGGCAGCTATTTTTTCAAAATGCCTTTGTTGACTGTCATTATTCGAGTGCGCCTTCTCTCAAAATGGACACGAAAAATACCACAGAATGTCGGGTGCCATTCCATGATAGCATGCCAAGTTTCATGAATTTCAGACGAGTTTTGGATTTACTAGAATTTAAAAATCAGGCATCTCAATGTTTTGCCGGCAATCAATGGTGCCCTGGTGTTTGAAATTCATTACCATTTCTTGCATGGGACCTAAGCATGCACCCAAGGACACATATTTGATTTTTCAACCAATTTATATGCACTGGAGCATGTGCATGTAGTTAAAATTTGAATTATGCACATAAATGAATTGAAAACTAAGTTAATGCATAAAAATGTCCAAACGAACCCCGAAAAATCACAAAAATTGACCCAACACTCTTGTTGTTCTATGTTGACACGAGAAAAAATTTGGAAGCAATAAGAGGCAATGGATATCGTTTCGTCCCCAAAGGTTGGACGTTCCCTACCGAAACCATCATGCTTGTTGTGAGAAGCTCTGGTTTGTGAGAAGCATATACCCAAACCTGCCCCAAATGGGACAAAAATTTACCACGACATGTTGATGCCGCTCCATGATAGCATGCCAAGTTTCATGAATTTCAGACGAGTTTTGGATTTACTAGAATTTAAAAACCAGGCATCTCAATGATTTGCCGGCAATGAACAGTGCCCTGGTGTTTGAAATTCATTACCATTTTTTGCATGGGACCTAAGCATGCACCCAAGGAAACAGATTTGATTTTTCAACAAATTTATATGTACTGGAGCATGTGCATGTAGTTCAAATTTGAATTATGGACATAAATGCATTGAAAACTAAGTTAATGCATAAAAATGTCCAAATGAACCCCGAAAAATCACAAAAAATGACACGACACTCATTTTGTTCTATGATGACACGAGAAAAATTTTGGAAGCAATAAGAGGCAATGGATATCATTTCGTCCCCAAAGGTGGGATGTTCCCTACCGAAACCATCATGCTTGTTGTGAGAAGCTCTGGTTTGTGAGAAGCATATACCCAAACCTGCCCCAAATGGGACAAAAAATTTACCACGCCATGTTGATACCGATCCATGATAGCATGCCAAGTTTCATGAATTTCAAACGAGTTTTTGATTTACTAGAGTTTAAAAACCAGGCATCTTAATGTTTTGCCGGCAATCAACGGTGCCCTGGTGTTTGAAATTCATTACCATTTCTTGCATGGGACCTAAGCATGCACCTAGGGACACATATTTGATTTTTTAACCAATTTATATGCACTGGAGCATGTGCATGTAGTTCAAATTTGAATTATGCACATAAATGCATTGAAAACTAAGTTAATGCATAAAAATGTCCAAACGAACCCCGAAAATCACAAAAAATAACACAACACTCCTGTTGTTGTGGCACCCCGGCTCAGAGAAACTGGAACGCCCCGTATTCCAGCCCAGAGATCGAAAAGAAGTCTTCTGGAATACGACACTACCTAGCATAGAACAAATCAGCTCTTTATTACAAGCTAGATGGATATAAGGGGATTACATTGGCACGGCGACACTACGCCTACCATGGTTGCTCCATGCAAGCAGCAGAACAACACGAAGCTGCGGAATAACTACTGGCAGCGGAACAGCGATGATGGTGATGAACTCCACGCCGCAGGGACTCTGGCTAGAACGCTTAGCCTAGCTCGCAAACAAGGGATCCATGGCAAACAAGCAATCAAGTCCAGCATGACCTGCAAACTGGCATGACACGCAGGTCAATACATTGAATGTACTTGCAAGCTCACAGCAACCAAAGCAATCAAGACAGACAACATCATGGCAATTACAGGTTAACAAGGATTAGTATGATACTATCAGAACGACATGGCATGAACAACATGATACAACTAGAACAATACAAGCATGTCATGAACATATAAACATGATGACACTATCATGCAACATGATGACGTTATCATGCACTAACTTACTCTGTTCGGGTTACCTCGTAACCATCATGGACATCACATGATCATCTCAGGATCGAAGCTTGGTATTAACAATACCGTAGTAATCATTACATGACCACAAGGAGCTTGATCTTTACCCTTGACTCTCGCGTAATACCACAAATATCCATCAACTCGGTATCCTCGATAACACGGTGATCATCTCACGATCACAACCAATCTCTTTCTCATCATCGAACCAGGGTTGTTATTAAGCACATTATTATGATTACTGTTGATCCACAGTGTGACCAACTATGAACTGGGCCCATATCCGCGGGCGTGGCTACTGATATATTTATTACACACTCTGCAGAGGTAGCGCACTGCACCCACACCACGGAACCCATGGCCTCGCACTCCCATTGAGGTGGACCAATGGAGTTCCGATAAAACTGTCCTACTGCCATGACACTCTCCCAGCCACTCTGACAAACTCTCCTTTGGGCTAAGTCATGGGTGGCCCCATGCCTACCAAAGGCATCAACGACCACCATCGTGGCGAAACATAAACGGTCTCAAATGGGGACAAGGATCCTTACAACAATGACATGCACACAAGGCTTATGCCGTCCTACCCGGCCAAGGTAGCGCCCGCGCATAACCTTCCGTCGTTGGAGGCACTAGCGAGAGGCATGACAATAGACCCAGTTAGGACCTCCCCATAAAAGGCAAATGTGGTTGCACTGGTCAGCTCGATATGGTGGCACCATGACTCAAACCAACAGCTTGTTCAAGTTCAATTTAATCCGGTTAAACTTGGATGCAATATGCTGAGCCATGATAAAATAACATGATGCAATTACAATGCATGGGCATGATATAAGCATGGGGTGCAACATAACTATCAACCATATCAACAATGAATCATATCCGACTGAGCATGGCATAATGACGAGCATGAATATCACAAGTATAACACTACTCATAGCATAACATGACCACTAACATCAATAATAAATACCATGCAATAACACATCAATAACATTACTGAGTAAACACTTAACCAACTAACAGCAAAGGAACAATGCATATCAACGGTACTCTGTAACCGATGACAGTCATGCCTCGAAGAACATGACCAACCCAACATGTACTATTACCAAGCATGACCAATATGAAAGTAATACTTGCAGGTAGAACATGATAATAGAGTGCAAGAAAACATAGCATGACAGTAACCACCGATCCATAAGCATAACCGAAATAACGACAGCAGTAGCAAAACAAACATATAGTTATTAAAGATTCAAGTTGAAAACCAATGCTACTGCATGGCTATCATGCAAATGGTGATTGTGGCTTGCCTGGGGATGAAGAAGGCTCCGGGGAGAAGTGCGGTGAATCCGCGAAAAGATTCACCGGAAAAGATTCTCTCTCGGAGGGGGCTGATTAGGGGCAAGGCGAAAAGGTCATTTCCAGTATGTCAAACCATAGTGAAAATGATGTGAACGGAACGGGCTCGATGAGACGAAGATGTGGGCGTTCGATTCACCTCATTCGGAGTCTCGAGCAAAAAGTTATAACCCGACGAAGTTCAGGGACCAATTTGTAAAAAAGTTCTACAAACAGGCCCCTGAGTGAAAAAACAGAAAGCGCCTTAAGCGAAAATACGTTTACAGAACTTGAAAACGTACTTAGAGCCGAGGAGCACCAAAATACGCTTTCTCCATGGGAAAACGTACTTTCGGGAGTATGCTTCCACTTATCCACGTGGGCAGTGGTGGGGCCGGCTCCAGTGTGGCTGAGAGGTGGGACCGGGGCGACACGGGGCCCACCTGCCCTGACCGTCTTCAACCTCTCGCTCAGGAGCACGCCCGGGTGAGGGAGGTGCTCGCCTCGACGGTGACTCCGGTCGCCGTTCGCGACGTACGACCTACCGAAATGCTCGGCGCGACGAGTCGGTTCCGTTACCTGTGGAAGAAGACGTCGGGGAGCTCAGCGTTGAGGAGGACAAGGGCTAAAGCGGAGGGAGCTTCGGTTGGAGTTGGGCGTCGCGGCCAGAGGCCACCAGAGGAGTAGGCGAAGGGTGGAGGGGCTTGGGTGGACTGCGGGAGGTGCCTTGGAGGTGGATAGGAGGAGAGAGGAGGGCTAGCTCACCGGAATCGAGGCGGGGTTCTCCGGCGGTCGAGGCAACAGAGAGAGGGCAGGGGGCATCTTCGAGCTCGACGGAGGGGCTAGGCGAGGTCCTGGGAGGTGGGTGAGGCGAGTGGTATGCTCGGGAGGCCGCGGGGAGGGCTACTTATAGCCGGGGCGAGGGACACAGGCTCGGGTGCCGCCGCTCGCGCTTGGCCAAGGCTCTAGCGACGAGCTGCGATCACGGGGAGGCGCAGGAACCCAATGAAGGAGGGAGCAAACGAGCGACAGAGCTCACAAGGCAGAAGAGGTCGAGGGCGCAGGAGCAGCCAAGCGCCATTAATGCATGTCGCACTGCTCACCCGTGGGCGCGCGACGACGGGCGCCAGCGAGGAGGTTTCCGGAGAGGGAAATGGCTCCAAGGGGATGGCGACAACCCGGTGAAGCTGTTGGACATGCTCATGCGCGCGAAGACGACGAGAGGGAGAACTACTAGAGCTAGAAGACACCACGGGCCTGCCAACAACGGCAGAAGGCCAGACATTGCATGCCAAAGCCCGTGATCACCGCATGCACTAGTGCACAAAGTGGCACACAGTCGGCCAAATGGTGTCTGGGGTGGAGTCCCTCCAGGGTAGGTTGCAACTGAGGTGGTAGCTTGGTTAAAGACTCTGTGGTTAAATGGTAAGTGAGCTCTGAAGTTTGCTACTGCAAACTTGATCATGAAACAGTGATCAACTGAGGTGAGATTAGAGCCACACAGGATGTCTGGGGAGTTTAGGTTAGGAAGAACTAAAATCCTGTCAATTATGAGATGATTTGGACCGGTATTTAATATAGTAGCTTAACAACCACATAACTTGGTCCAGAAACAAGAACAGGAAGAAGCACTCACATAGAGCGATGAATTGAGAAGAAAATGATTATGGAAGGATTATTTGGGCATATGAGAGTGCCATAAAAATTTCATGCCATTTGGCCAAGCCAAAATGGTACTTCCTTCATACAGCACTTCTCTGGACAGAAACTTAGGAAAAATCCAGAGGGAAAATGGCATGATGAAATGAGCCCAAATCTTGTGGAGATAGGTAACATAGGTAGGAGAAGGCCCTGGAAATTTTTTAGCAATAATGGAGCAATATAAAATGTACTTGATTCACTAACCGAAAGTTTGGACAGAAACAAAGATTTGAAGCTGTGCTCACATGGGTGAATCGCATGAGCTCAAATCTTGTGGAGAGCTTTTATTTGATAATATGAAGGACCATGCAAAATTTCAACTCATTTGAACCATCCTAGCTAGTACTTCCTTCACAACTCATTTCCCTCAGACAGGAACTTTGAAAAATTGCTCAGGAATATTTACTAGGAAAATTAAGTTGAATTTTGGCATGAGGCAATTATTCGGACATGAAAAGGTGTCCAAAAAGTTTGGGTGTCAATTGGGTAAAGGTAAATGGCACCTGCTTCACAATCTGACATTCAGGACATAATAGGAAAATAATTATTGAGCATGATGAGGTACATGGAAAATGAAATATTTTGCCATATTTGAGAAAGATATGACCCAAACAATTTATGAGAATTATTTGGGAATTTTAGGAGTGATGGAAATATAGGTTGCTTCACAACCTAGGGCAAATTGGGTTATTCCTTTAATAGAAAAGGAATATTCTCAAGGAAAAGAATATTGGGGTTTGGTCCAAGATGGAAATGGCGAGGTCTTGGGAAGGGTTTGAGGATGACAAGCCACTCTGGAAAGTAAGAAGAGGGCATGTTCTTTAGTTTCCAGACCACATAGCCACAGAAAAATAAAACTCAAGCAAAAATCTCAGAAAAACAAAAGAAAAAGAAAGGGCCAAAAATCAGGCTGTGACAGTCGTTCTATGATGACATGAGAAATTTTTTGGAAGCAATAAGAGGCAATGGATATCGTTTCGTCCCGAAAGGTGGGACGTTCCCTACCAAAACCATCATACTTGTTGTGAGAAGCTCTGGTTTGTGAGAAGCATATACCCAAACCTGCCCCAAATGGGACAAAAAATTTACCACGACATGTTGATGCCGCTCCATGAAAGCATGCCAAGTTTCATGAATTTCATATGATTTTTGGATTTACTAGAATTTAAAAACCAGGCATCTCAATGTTTTGCCGGCAATCAACGGTGCCCTGGTGTTTGAAATTCATTACAATTTCTTGCATGGGACCTAAGCATGCACCCAAGGACACAGATTCGATTTTTCAACCAATTTATATGCACTGGAGCATGTGCATGTAGTTCAAATTTGAATTATGCACATAAATGCATTGAAAACTAAGTTAATGCATAAAAATGTCCAAACGAACCCCGCAAAATCACAAAAAATGACACAACACTCCTATTATTCTATGCTAACACGAGAAAAATTTTGGAAGCAATAAGAAGCAATGGATATCGTTTCGTCCCAAAATGTGGGACGTTCCCTACCGAAACCATCATGATTTTTGTGAGAAGCTCTGGTTTGTGAGAAGCATGAAAGCACAAGTGCTCCCTTGGTGGTTTTGGTAATTAATGTCAACATATCTCTTGTTGGACTAACACTTTTATCTAGTATGTTTCAGACAAGTTCAACAATGGAGTGGCATGGACTAGAGGATGTGGAACCCCTTCAAGATGCTAAGGACAAAGGATTGGCTCAAGCTTCAAGATCAAGACTCTACATTTTCTATTTTAGTGATCCAAGATCACATTGAGTCTATAGGAAAAGCCAATACTATCAAGAGGGGATGAGGTGTTGCTTAATGGCTTGCTTGCTCAAAGTGCTTAGTGATATGCTCCAAAGCCCTCAACTACTTTCCCACATCCACATATGTCCTAACCCCAAAGTCTAACTCGGCCCCATCGATTCTTTCTATCCGCGCCACCGAGTTCAAATGTCTTAGCCACTGCCACAAACCCTAGGCAAATCGGTCTCACCGATAGGGATCTCGGTCTCACCGAGATGGGATTGTAATCTCTCTGTGTATGTCCATTAACAAAATCGGTCTCACCGAGTTTAAGTAATCGGTACTACCATGATTACAACGCAAACTCTCTGGTTAGCTTATTACCAAAATCGGTCCCACCGAGTTTGTGTAATCGGTCTCACTGAGTTTTCCTGACCAACTCTCTAGTTAGCTTATTACCAAAGTTGGTCTCACCGAGTTTGTGTAATCGGTCTCACCGAGATTACGTTATGCCCTAACCCTAACCATATCGGTCCCATCGAAAATCCTAACAGTCACTAGATTTGCTGAATCGGTCTGACCGAGTTTCTCAATTCGGTCCCACCGAGTTTGGCAAGTTGTGTGTAACAATTAGATTTTAGGCTATATATACCCCTCCACCCACTCTTCATTCGTGGAGAGAGCCATCAGAACGAACCTACACTTCCAATACACATTTTCTGAGAGAGAACCACCTACTCTTGTGTTGAGGCCAAGATATTCCATTCCTACCATATGAATCTTGATCTCTAGCCTTCCCCAAGTTGCTTTCCACTCAAATCTTCTTTCCACCAAATCCAAATCCTGTGAGAGAGAGTTGAGTGTTGGGAGACTATCATTTGAAGCACAAGAGCAAGGAGTTCATCATCAACACACCATTTGTTACTTCTTGGAGAGTGGTGTCTCCTAGATTGGCTAGGTGTCACTTGGGAGCCTCCAACAAGATTGTGGAGTTGAACCAAGGAGTTTGTAAGGGCAAGGAGATCGCCTACTTCGTGAAGATCTACCGCTAGTGAGGCAAGTCCTTCGTGGGCGACGACCATGGTGGGATGTACAAGGTTGCTTCTTCGTGGACCCTTCATGGGTGGAGCCGTCCGTGTACTCGCGCAACCGTTACCCTTCGTGGGTTGAAGTCTTCATCAACGTGGATGTACGATAGCACCACCTATCGGAACCACGACAAAAACATCCGTGTCTCCAATTGCGTTTGAATCCTCCAAATCCTTCCCTTTATATTCTTGCAAGTTGCATGCTTTACTTTCCGCTGCTCATATACTCTTTGCATGCTTGCTTGAATTATGTATTGTGATTGTTAAACTTGTGCCAAAACTCCACTTGAACTTAAAGAGTTAAAAACTGCAACTTTCGGTACTTAGTGTCTAATCACCCCCCTAGACACCTCTTCTCGATCCTTTCAATTGGTATCAGACCTTTGGTCTCCATTGCCTTGGTTTAAACACCTTTGGAGGAAGATGGATGTGTCTACTTTAGGGAGTCTTAGACATAGAGTGCTTATTCTTGATAAAGAATATTTTCATGAGTGGAAAAATGAGATGCTTGTGATTTTCAATGAATATCATTTGAACAAGTACATTGCTAGCCCTTGTGCACCTCATATTGATCCCTTGCATCCCACACCCGAAGAGGATCTTGACATGATTCGCAATCTTAGAACCATCAATCTTATCATAAGAGGATTGTCCGAAAACTTGATTGCTAGTTTGCCTACTCTTGATTGTGCCTATACTATATGGAAATTTCTTGAGGAACGATTTCAAGATTATTCCTTGAAAAATTTAGATGAAATTCTCCATAAGTCTATTGCCTTGAGCAAGACGAATTCTAGTGATCCTAGCTTTGGTGATTGTCTATTTGAACTTACCAATCTCATGCGTGTATAGGAAATGTTGGGATCATTAGCGATATTAGAATTCATAAAGATGACCATTGTGATGATCATTTATCTAATGAATTACCCTCTCTAGGAATTGATCAATCACAAGATGATGTTGAACATGGATACTATTATGAGGATGATGATAGTGAATATGATCTTGACGATGCAATGAGACACTTTGGTCTTATGGCAAATCTTCGCGGCTACATGGCTGGCGGAAAGGAATGGGTTCTTGATAGTGGATGTACCGATCACATGACCGGAGATAAAGACATGTTCCGTGAGCTTGCTGAAAACGACGTCCCTCAAAAATATGTCACTTTTGGTGATAATTCAAAGGGTAAGGTTGTTGGGGATCGTAGCAGAAATTTAAAATTTTCTACGCATCACCAAGATCAATCTATGGAGTAATCTAGCAACGACGGGAAGGGGAGTGCATCTACATACCCTTGTAGATCGCTAAGCGGAAGCGTTACAATAACGCGGATGAAGGAGTCGTACTCGTAGCGATTCAGATCACGGTTGATTCCGATCTAAGCGTCGAACCACGGCGCCTCCGCGTTCAACACACGTGCAGACCGGTGACGTCCCCCATGCCATGATCCAGCAAGGGGAGAAGGAGAGGTTGGGGAAAACTCCGTCTAGCCGCAGCACGACGGCGTGGTGGTGAAGGAGGAGCGTGGCAATCCTGCAGGGCTTCGCCAAGCACCGCGGGAGAGGAGGAGGACTTGGGAGAGGGGGAGGACTGCGCCAGAACTTGGGTGCGGCTGCCCTCCCCACCCCACATATATATAGGGGCAAGGGAGAGGGGGGCCGGCCCCATCAGATCCAATCTGAGGAGTGGGCGGCGGCCAGGGGGGTTGCCTTGCCCCCCAAGGCAAGGGGGCGCCCCCCCTTAGGGTTCCCCCAAAACCCTAGGCGCATGGGGCCAAAGGGGGAGGCGCCCAGCCCACTAAGGGGCTGGTCCCTCTCTGCAAACAGCCCATAGGGCCCTCCGGGGCAGGTGGACCCTCCCGGTGGACCCCCGGAACCCCTTCGGTGGTCCCGGTACAATACCGGTAACCCCCGAATTATTTCGGTGACCGTATGATGACTTCCCATATATAAATCTTTACCTCCGGACCATTTCGGAACTCCTCGTGGCGTCCGGGATCTCATCTGGGACTCCAAACAACATTCGGTAACCACGTATATCTATTCCCTATAACCCTAGCGTCATCGAACCTTAAGTGTGTAGACCCTACGGGTTCAAGAACCATGTAGACATGACCGAGACCACTCTCCAGCCAATAACCAACAGCGGGATCTGGATACCCATGTTGGCTCCCACATGTTCCACGATGATCTCATCGGATGAACCACGATGTCAAGGATTCAATGAATCCCGTATTCAATTCCCTTTGTCTAGCGGTATTGTACTTGCCCGAGATTCGATCGTCGGTATCCCGATACCTTGTTCAATCTCGTTACCGGGAAGTCTCTTTACTCGTTCCGTAACTCATCATCCCGTGATCAACTCCTTGATCATATTGTGCACATTATGATGATGTCCTACCGAGTGGGCCCAGAGATACCTCTCCGTCACACGGAGTGACAAATCCCAGTCTCGATTCGTGCCAACCCAACAGACACTTTCGGAGATACCTGTAATGCACCTTTATAGCCACCCGATTCGTTGTGATGTTTGGTACACCTAAAGCACTCCTACGGTATCCGGAGTTGCACAATCTCATGGTCTAAGGAAATGATACTTGACATTAGAAAAGCTTTAGCATACGAACTACACGATCTTTGTGCTAGGCTTAGGATTGGGTCTTGTCCATCACATCATTCTCCTAATGATGTGATCCCGTTATCAATGACATCCAATGTCCATGGTCAGGAAACCCTAACCATCTATTGATCAACGAGCTAGTCAACTAGAGGCTTACTGGGGATATAGTGTTGTCTATGTATCCACACATGTATCTGAGTTTACTATCAATACAATTATAGCATGGATAATAAACGATTATCATGAACAAGGAAATATAATAATAATAACTAATTTATTATTGCCTCTAGGGCATATTTCCAACAGTCTCCCACTTGCACTAGAGTCAATAATCTAGTTCACATCGCCATGTGATTAACACTCACAGGTCACATCGCCATGTGACCAACATCCAAAGAGTTTACTAGAATTAATAATCTAGTTCACATCACTATGTGATTAACACTCAATGAGTTCTGGGTTTGATCATGTTATGCTTGTGAGAGAGGTTATTAGTCAACAGGTCTGAATCTTTCAGATCCGTGTGTGCTTTACAAATCTCTATGTCATCTCCTAGATGCAGCTACCACGCTCTATTTGGAGCTATTCCAAATAACTGTTCTACTATATGAATCCGGTTTACTACTCAGAATAATCCGGATTAGTGTCAAAGTTTGCATTGGCGTAACCCTTTACGATGAACTCTTTTACCACCTCCATAATCGAGAAAATTCCTTAGTCCACTAGTTACTAAGGATAAGTTTGATCGCTGTCCTGTGATCTATTCCTGGATCACTCATGTTCCCCTTGACTGACTCATGGCAAGGCACACTTCCGGTGTGGTACACATCATAACATACTATAGAGCCTACGTCTGAATCATAGGGGACGACCTTCGTCCTTTCTCTCTCTTCTGCCGTGGTCAGGTCTTGAGTCTTACCCAATACTCACACCTTATGACACTGCCAAGAACTCCTTCTTTGTCGATCTATTTTGAACTCCTTCAAAATCTTATCACGATATGTATTCGTTTGAAAGTACTATTAAGCATATTGATCCAGAAATTCTATATCATTTCCAATCAACAATATGTCAACAACATATACTTGTCAGAAATGATATAGTGCTCCCACTCACTTCTTTGGAAATACAAGTTTCTCATGAACTTTTTATAAACCCAAAATCTTTGATCATCTCATCAAAGCATATATTCCAACTCCGAGATGCTTACTCCAGTCCTTAGAAGGATTGCTGGAGCTTTGCACACTTGTTAGCATCTTTCAGGATTGACAAAAAACTTCTGGTTGTATCACATACAACCTTTAGTCAAGAATATCATCGAGGAAACAATGTTTTTGACATCCTATCTGCAAGATTTCATAAATCATGCAGTAACTGCTAATATAATTCCAACAGACTCTTTAGCATCGCTACGAGTGAGAAAGTCTCATCGCGGTCAACTCCTTGAACTTGTTGGAAAACATCTTAACGACAAGTCGATCTTTCTTAATGCTGACACTTACCATCATTGTTTGTCTTCCTTTTAAAATCCATCTGTACCCAACAACCTTACGACCATCAAGTAGTTCTTCCAAAGTCTATACTTTGTTTTCATACATGGATCCTCTCTCAGATTTTATGGCATCGAGCCATTCGTCGGAATCCGGGCCCACCATCGCTTCTTCATAGCTCTTAGGTTCATTGTTGTCTAGCAACATGACCTCCAAGACAGGATTACGTACCACTCTGAAGTAGTACGCATCCTTGTCCACCTACGAGGTACGGTAGTGACTTGATCTGAAGCTTCATGATCACTATCATAAGCTTCTACTTCAATTGGTGTAGGTGCCACAAGAACAACTTCCTGTGCCCTTCTGCACACTAGTTGAAGTGACGGTTCAGTAACCTCTTCAAGTCTCCACTATCCTCCCACTCAATTCTTTCGAGAGAAACTTTTCCTCGAGAAAGGACCCGTTTCTAGAAAAAATCACTTTTGCTTCCGGATCTGAGACAGGAGGTATACCCAACTGTTTTGGGTGTCCTATGAAGATGCATTTATCCGCTTTGGGTTCGAGCTTATCAGCCTGAAACTTTTTCACATAAGCTTCATGATCCCAAACTTTTAAGAAATGACAGCTTAGGTTTCTCTAAACCATAGTTCATACGGTGTCATCTCAACGGAATTACGTGGTGCCCTATTTAAAGTGAATGCGGTTATCTCTAATGCCTAACCCATGAACGATAGTGGTAATTAGATAAGAGACATCATGGTATGCACCATATCCAATAGGGTGCAGCTATGATGTTCGGACACACCATCACACTATGGTGTTCCAAAGTGTATTAGTTATGAAACAATTTCCACAATGTCTTAATTGTATACCAAACTCATAACTCAGCTACTCATCTCTATGATCATATCACAGACATTTTATCCTCTTGTCATGATGATCTTCAACTTCACTATGAAATTACTTGAACCTTGCAATAATTCAGATTTGTGTTTCATCGAGTAAACATACTCAACATCTACTCAAATCATCTGTGAAGCAAGAACATAATGATATCCACTGCATGCCTCAACACTCATTGGACTGCACACATCAAAATGTGTTACTTCCAACAAGTTGCTTTATTGTTCCATCTTACTGAAACCGAGGCTTTTCAGTCATCTTGCCCATGTGGTATGATGTAACATCCCAAAATTCTAAATTTTGGAATGTTATATTAAATAAAAAAAATTCTGATTGTTTGTTTGATTGTTGAGTGATTGCTTGTGTGAAATTGAGTGAAATTTGAATCTTTCTGAAAGTTGAATGAGAGGGAATGAAATGATTTTTCCCAAACTTCCACCTTGCATTTATGATCTCCATGAATTCAAATTCATTTCATCACGAAACCCTGGAGTGAAGATGATATGACTCTTCCATTTAAATAAATGAAAAGGGTTTTGAAAAGAATTGAATTCCATCTGAAAATATTTCAAATTTTAGAAACTTTATGCAACTCAATGATTTTCATGAGAGAAGATAAAATGACTTCTTAAATTATATGAAATATGAGTTGGAGGTTAAAAAGAATCAAATTGAAAGTCATTTCAAAGTATTTTGAAACTCCCTTTCAAATTTGGAATTATTTGAGTTTTATTCAAAATATTTTTCTCCAAAAACAAAATATACGGAAAATAGGGTAACGTGATTCTCTACATCAGAAAATTGGAGAGAAGTTAATTTGAAGTCATTTTGGTTTTAAATGATTTTTTGGATTTTATTAGAGCAGAAACACTCTTTGTTTTATTTGAATTTTTGTGTATTTTATCTGAAGCTGGAATAAAGTTCATCGTGTAGGAAATATTTTTCTGAAAATTTTGATATATATATGTCCTATATAGAAATATATATATTATATATATATTCCCCCTCTCCCTAATTCAAAAAATAGAAAAAGGACCCCCAGTGTGACCAGAATACCGCCCGGCCAGTGTGACGACCCACCAATGAGCCAGACCCAGCCGTACCTTGCCCGCCGCCAACCCCTTTCCCTCGGTCGACCGAACCCCTCCTCTCTCTCGTGACCTTGACCCCACCTCTCTCTTTCCTCGCCCACGCCCACGCCCTTGCCCGCCCTTGCTTGGCCGGAATCCCGGAGAACGCGGGATCTCCCCCCCGATTCGCCCCCTCCTCCAAGCCGGTCCCCCCTATAAATACCCCCCCCCTCACCCCGTTCCGCCCCTCCCCGACCCCCGGAACCCTCTCCCCTCGCTGGCGCTCATTGAACCCGGCCGCCCGCCCTTATTGCCGCCCCACCGCTCGACTCCGTCCCCCCCGAGCTCCACCGACTCCCCCCCCAAACCCCCCGCGAGCCGCCGCACCCGCCCGACGCCTCCGCCGTCGCCCCGGACCACTGGAGCCTTAGGCGTCGCCCGCCTCGAGCCATTGCCGTCGACCGCCATGTGTAAACCACCGGACTCCCCTCCGCCGTCCGATCTAAAATCTACGCGCTAGATTAGATCCCCCGAAGGGGTACGGTCTTATTTCAAAAGGCCGGTTCAAGTTACGGTTTTTTTATTAAGTTAGCGGTTTAGTTAGACCGGCCCGAATCGGTTTATTCCCTCGGGCGCGTTTTAGTTATTTGTCGCCCGAGCGTTCGATAGGCCCGTAGCGCTAGTTTTTCTTTTTAGTTTTATTTTCGTTTCTGTTTTTAACAGAATAGTTCCAGTTTTGTAAAATCCATATCTTTTAGGTTACTTAATATTTTTAATTGATTCTTTTTTTGTTAGTTTGAAAATTTGTTGTAGTTTCTGTAGAAAATATGTTTGGCCATGTTTAAATTATTAGAAATTGTTTTATTTTAGTTTTAGTAATTCTGCTATAAAATGAGTTAGGATTATTTTATTTTAGTGATTCTTTTTGTCAATGCTTTGTTTTGACTTTGCCTAGCAGTAGGGATTTATTTGGGTATTTTAGATTTAATAAAAAATAGTTTTAGTCAAAATCATGTATTTCTTGTTTATTTAACTAGCTACTGTTTTCCTATTGTTTTATTTAGTAAAATAATTTTTTTTACTACTATATAGTTTATTTTAGATTAGATTCTGTAGCTACAGAGGATGAACTTTTATTTACAGTAGAATAAAGTTTTTATTTTATTTTTCCTTGCTAGGATTGTTATAGGCATAAAATAGGAGTTCTATAATAGCTTTTGATGTGATTCTTTTTGCTCCTAGTTTGTATGATGTTTTCCCTTCTATTAGTTAGCAAAACTCATGCTTAGGTTCTGTTAAGAAAAGTTTTAGTTGTGTAAAACTATTTCTTAGTGGTTGCTTGATGTGGTGAAAACCTTGATTTGCTTTCTCCGAGTTTTCTTTGGGTTTTGGTTTGAGTGCTTGGGTGTTTTACTTCCAACTTGCTGTTATGTTATATTGTGCCATACTTATTTGTGCTAT
This sequence comes from Aegilops bicornis, assembly GCA_021605145.1. Classification (NCBI taxonomy): domain Eukaryota; kingdom Viridiplantae; phylum Streptophyta; class Magnoliopsida; order Poales; family Poaceae; genus Aegilops; species Aegilops bicornis. Next base: position 333,736,161 of record CM038673.1, on the reverse strand, counting down.
TGTTTGATTCGGTAGAATTTCCGGTCTGAAGCCTACTATTACGAGTCCCTAGCTTTCGAAGACCGTCAGCCAGGCAAGTTCACTTTGATCATGTTTTTCATACCTATGTGTTTTATTGCATCTAGTGTCATCTTCGCAACAATCCCTCCAGTAGTGACATTGAATCCTTGTAGTTGAGTAGTATGCATGAGGTAGGAACCCATCACCATGTTACCAAGCCCGGGACGTTATTTATTTTAATGCTACTCTATAGTAGACGGGGTTGGTATGAGTGCTCGAGAGTGGTGTGAAGAAGGAGGACTCTACGTCAATGACGACAATTCCATGATGGCATCTGCAAGGACTGCATTTTCAAGGCCTCAAGACTTCAAGACTCGAGACAAGAATTCAATACACATTACTGGGTGAAGGATGGTTGACGGGCACCCTGGAGAATCCAGTGGTTGGTCGGGATGCATGGAGAAGCGCCATGACATCTTGCGGAAAGCTTCACCCGGACTCAAAGAGACGGAAGAATACTTCATGCCCGAAGCTTACATGCAACCGCAAGTCACTATGGGCTCTCGCTTGGTTGACCTTAGTTGTGACTCTGGCTGGGACGGTGCCAGCAGATGTAGAACTACGGTAGGATTGGATGAGCACCGGACATTGGTCAGAGGAACTCTTTGGAAGACCATGTTTCGGTCGTCTTGTTCTCAAACACCCTGAAGTGCGAGAACGTAAAGAGAGGGATCGAATCTTGCGGGTAAAGTGTACAAACCTCTGCAGATGGTTAAAACCTAATCGATTAGTTGTGTCCCGATTCTGGACAATTTGAGCCTCTGGACTTGGATCTATCTCGGAACTCTCAACACCGGATCGATAACTTAATTGTGGGCAACTTATGATGAATTTGGGCTATGAGACATCGGTTGGCGGAACCATGTCATGATAGAAAACTCCATAGTACAGACTTCATTTATTCCTTTGATGTAGGGAAAATAAAACCAGCTTTTACGCAAACAAAACTCGAATCTGAGCCACAAAGCCATACTGCATATAGTATAGTTTATCATCTGTTTTCTCTTATTGTGATCTTGCCGGTACATTCAATGTACTGACCTATGCAACGTATCATGTTGCAGATATTCCCTCGACGAGTAAGAGTTACGATACAGGGTTACGGTCTACATTCAACCTGCCGATGGCGTTGATGGGACACCACACCCGACTAATTGTTTCCGCTGTGACTTATGAGGTATATATCAGTTTTACGTTAATTATACATGTGATTGCACTTTGATATATACATTGATGTACTGTGTGTGCCGAGATCTTGATCCGAGGATGGCACGGCAATACTGAGGCTTGACCGTCTGAGGTCGGGTCGCTCTGAGATATGGTATCGAGCACATGTTGGTATGGGGCGTGACCCTAGGAAATGACTTAGTAATATGAAGACCCCAACAGGAGCGACCTTTGTTTTTGTTACTACTCTCGTAACACGATTCCTTTTCTTGAACCTCCCTTATTTCAAACTATAGATGGAGAGCTACATTACGAACAAAGAGAACACTACGAGAAGGTTCTTGGAGGCCCTTTCATTGTGGAGCTAGTCGAAATTTCTTTGAAGTTACCGATACACGAGATCAAGGCAACTAAGAGGGCGTCTAGATCATGGGGAGTCAAGACCCAAGTTTTTGGCCGTAAAGAAGACCCCAAGACTGCAGACATCAGCTTGGCACCATAAATGGTGATCGTGATATGAGCATCAACACTGCCGTCCATGATGCTATTGCACGCTTATGCTATCGTCATCGTCTTTGCACTAAACCCACACTTCTTTGGAAGGATTGGATGGCAGAAGTTTGATGGAGCAACTATTGCCTTGACGGAAGTACAAAAGATGAAGTTCTCCCCCTTTGTTAGTGTACAATCGGGATCTAGAATAATACATCAAGAATCTTCAGATGGACCTCCTGGAAGCCCTATTTGACAATGAAGCACTACGAGAAGAGGTTGAGACTCAGAGACTGAAGGTAAACAACCTAGAGGAGGAGAACCTCGAGATCCCGAGAATGTGTTAGGAACTGAAAAACAGCAGGACCATGTCTCATGCCAAGGACGTTGAGATCCAGAAGCTCAAGGAACAACTTCAGGACATACAGGGTCGTCACAAGAAACTCCGCATCGACAGGGAAAATCTAGAAGAAAAATTGGAGGAGATTAAGTCCACACAGAAGAAGCCCCAATGGGGACAATGATCAAGTTCCCGGTAAATTGGCTTAGTAGTAGCCCACCATGAGAGAAATAAAGATGAACGCTTTCTCGATTTAAGTATCTGACCATACCAACTTATGTGGGTGGCGATACTAAAGAATTGATTGAATAAATGAATGCTTGGTTGCTATTATTTTACGTGTTTATTGAATGGTTGGATAGATGCGATATTCGTAGGCTTGTTATGTCAACCTTGAGAGGCGTAAGTTACGGAAGAATGGTAGAAGGCCTTCATATGGGAAAAGCATCAGGAATTGGAAACTCCCGAGCATTGAAGACCTGAAGAAATGAGGACTTAGAAAGCGAAACCATAGTAGAACGCCCATTACAAAGCAGTACTTTTGAGCTAGGATTCTTTTGTTGATGGGTGGGTATTTGCTTTCTCTTTCTATCTCAACCGGACCGAAATCTTGAACCCATGGACAACTGAACACCAAACTTTTACGGAGACAATTGCAATTTCCCCATGGAGATACATTCTTTGTTACGAGTAGCCCTCTTATCCTACACATGCAGATGACAACCCTTTATGAGTCTTTCCTTAAAGGTCCGGAAGCGATCATGACCACGACAAGTGATCATGATTACCGAAGATCCTGAAGGACATGATGAAGCATATTCACCTTGAAGGAGATGCACGGTCTACAAAGGCTACCCCTTCATGCAAAAGGGAGTGGAACTTTGGTATGTGGAGGTACACCTCCACCGTTTGAAAGGAGTTTGCCCAAAGATGATGGGGCAGTACTTTTTCATCTCATGTGTACCACAAGCAACTTTATTCGAAGCTGTTCGTGAAGCAGCCATGGAAGCCATACGCCAGATCGGAGAAATACTTGAAGCAAGACTCCGTTATACTCAGGAATACCTCAGAGAAGTGCATGCAGAGATGGTGGAGGTGAAGCTCAAGGCCACCACGATGAAACAGAAGATTGAAGATTTCAAAGGCGCATGTTGCACAATTCGGTGGGAATCAAGAATCCTCAAGGAGGAAAAATGAATAAAGTTGGAAGTAATGTCGACCATACCGAACCATGTGGGTGGCAGCATTTGTAATAAACTTTTTGGAATTTGGATTCTGAAAAATGGTTAAGGATGTAATAAAAGATTTGATATGAAAAATAATATGATTTTTGGATAAACTAGTGCATTTCAATTTAAGTGTGGTAGTACTCCGTAAAGCCACAAGATCAATGAAGAAAGAAATGTGTTATTCATGACGGTCCATAGAAGGGAGCTGGACCAAATAAGTTGGATTTTTGTATGATCATCACCACAAGGGTATGAAGGAAGAAGTACTATTGGATTCTGAGGAGATGAATTGTTGGAATATGGAATGATAATCCTCGGAAGGATGAGTTAAACTTGTACAAGAGTTGAAGTGGGCCCATAACCCACGGGCCGAGGAGTTAATAAGAAGCAAGCACACTCTTCTTTGAAGGAAGATATTTCGGAAGAAAAACTCTGAGTTAATCATCCGACATTTTAGGAGGATACGAAAACCGAGGGTTGTGAAGACACGTTAGATGTCTTGTTCAAACTGCGAAACCATGGATTTTTTCGAACTCGGTTCGTCAACAAGAGAAATTCCATGATGCTTGTGAGTATGCCCAAGTGTTAGAATACGTGATTCGATGTCTGCATATGTAGTAATGGTTCAAGTACGGGATGGATTGGCCCCCATACCGGAGACTTCTATCATGAACTATCATATGTTGATGGAAAATCAGAGAGCCTTGAAAACCTTAGAAGAGTGTCGACACGTCAAGCCATAAAACCATAGAATGGTAGGGCGATGGAACCCTTCTGAGCAGCCGATGCCAATCGTAGAATATCTGGTGAGATTCAACCCCAACCATTTTTTTTCTTGCAGGAGAAGCCATAAATTGTTGACCGCCAGGAGGTTCCGATAGTTTCTTAGTATTGATGATGACATATGTCGATATGAAGACCCACCCTTCTAAGAACCTCACGGAAATTGAGAGGACACAAGATTTTGAGAAAAGGTTATACCCTACCGAAAGAGCCTCGGTGAAAGAGTTAACCGGAGCGACCTTTGTCAACCCAAAGGGATGGAGTACACGAGTTCCGTCGGAACCATAACCACCTTTTAAGTGTGGTAGCACACTAGACCATTCCAATCGATGGAATTGCTGGAAGACCCCAAACCCTAACCTTTTCTTGCTAGCCTCTTCGAATCTCGAGGACGAGATTCATTTTAAGTGTGGTAGATTTGTAACATACCAAAATTCTAAATTTTGGAATGTTATATTAAATAAAAAAAATTTGATTGTTTGTTTGATTGTTGAGTGATTGCTTGTGTGAAATTGAGTGAAATTTGAATCTTTCTGAAAGTTGAATGAGAGGGAATGAAATGATTTTTCCCAAACTTCCACCTTGCATTTATGATCTCCATGAATTCAAATTCATTTCATCACGAAACCCTGGAGTGAAGATGATATGACTCTTCCATTTAAATAAATGAAAAGGGTTTTGAAAAGAATTGAATTCCATCTGAAAATATTTCAAATTTTAGAAACTTTATGCAACTCAATGATTTTCATGAGAGAAGATAAAATGACTTCTTAAATTATATGAAATATGAGTTGGAGGTTAAAAAGAATCAAATTGCAAGTCATTTGAAAGTATTTTGAAACTCCCTTTCAAATTTGGAATTATTTGAGTTTTATTCAAAATATTTTTCTCCAAAAACAAAATATACGGAAAATAGGGTAACGTGATTCCCTACATCAGAAAATTGGAGAGAAGTTAATTTGAAGTCATTTTGGTATTTTTTTAAAAAGATTTTTTGGATTTTATTAAAGCAGAAACACTCTTTGTTTTATTTGAATTTTTGTGTATTTTATCTGAAGCTGGAATAAAGTTCATCGTGTAGGAAATATTTTTCTGAAAATTTTGATATATATATGTCCTATATAGAAATATATATATTATATATATATATTCCCCCTCTCCTAATTCAAAAAAATAGAAAAAAAGGACCCCCAGGCGCCCGGCCAGCTAACAGCCAGCCAGACCGGCCAAACCCACCAGTGACCAGCCCAGCCAGGAAACCCATGGCCAGCCTTGAACCCCTTTCCCTTGGTCGCCGAACCCCCTCCTCTCTCTCGTGGCCCTTGACCCACCTCTCTCTTTCCCCTCGCCCCCGCCTGCCGCCGCCGCCGCCGCCGGAATCCCGGAGAACGCGGGATCTCCCCCCGATTCGCCCCCTCCTCCAAGCTGGTCCCCCCCTATAAATACCCCCCTCACCCCGTTCCGCCCCTCCCCGACCCCCAGAACCCTCTCCCCTCGCCGCAATCGCTCGCCGGAACCCGACGCCGCCGCCGCGCCATTGCCGCCCCACCGCTCGACTCCGACCCCCCCGAGCTCCACCGACTCCACCCCCACACCCCCCTCGAGCCGCCGCACCCGCCGGACGCCTCCGTCGCCCGGACCACCCGGAGCCTTGGCCGTCGCCGCCCAAAACGCCGTCGCCGTCGACCACCATGATAAACCACGGACTCCCCTCCGTAGTCCGATCTAAAATCTCTGGCGCTAGATTAGATCCCCAGAAGAATACGGTCTTATTTCAAAAGGCAGTTCAAATTCTGGTTTTTATTAAGTTAGCGGTTTAGTTAGACCGGCCCGAATCGGTTTATTCCCTCGGGCGCGTTTTAGTTATTTGTCGCCCGAGCGTTAGATAGGCCCGTAGCGCTAGTTTTTCTTTTTAGTTTTATTTTGTTTACATTTTAACAGAATAGTTTCAGTTTTGTAAAATCCATATCTTTTAGGTTACTTAATATTTTTAATTGATTCTTTTTGTTATTTTGTAATTTTTTTGTAGTTTCTGTAGAAAATATGTTTGGCCATGTTTAAATTATTAGAAATTGTTTTATTTTAGTTTTAGTAATTCTGCTATAAAATGAGTTAGGATTATTTTATTTTAGTGATTCTTTTTGTCACTGCTTTGTTTTGACTTTGCCTAGCAGTAGGGATTTATTTGGGTATTTTAGATTTAATAAAAAAATAGTTTTAGTCAAAATCATGTATTTCTTGTTTATTTAACTAGCTACTGTTTTCCTATTGTTTTATTTAGTAAATAATTTTATTTTTACTATGTTATAGTTTATTTTAGATTAGATTCTGTAGCTACAGAGGATGAACTTTTATTCTGAGTAGAATAAAGTTTTTATTTTATTTTTCCTTGCTAGGATTGTTATAGGCATAATAGGAGTTCTATAATAGCTTTTGATGTGATTCTTTTTGCTCCTAGTTTGTATGATGTTTTCCCTTCTATTAGTTAGCAAAACTCATGCTTAGGTTCTGTTAAGAAAAGTTTTAGTTGTGTAAAACTATTTCTTAGTGGTTGCTTGATGTGGTGAAAACCTTGATTTGCTTTCTCCGAGTTTTCTTTGGGTTTTGGTTTGAGTGCTTGGGTGTTTTACTTCCAACTTGCTGTTATGTTATATTGTGCCATACTTATTTGTGCTATTGTTTGATTCGGTAGAATTTCTGGAGTGCGAAGCCTACTATTACGAGTCCCTAGCTTTCGAAGACCGTCAGCCAGGCAAGTTCACTTTGACCATGTTTTTCATACCTATGTGTTTTATTGCATCCAGTGTCATCTTTGCAACAATCCCTCCAGTAGTGACATTGAATCCTTGTAGTTGAGTAGTATGCATGAGGTAGGAACCCATCACCATGTTACCAAGCCCGGGACGTTATTTATTTTAATGCTACGCTATAGTAGACGGGGTTGGTATGAGAGCTCGAGAGTGGTGTGAAGAAGTAGGACTCTACGTCAATGACGACAATTCCATGATGGCATCTTCAAGGACTGCATTTTCAAGGCCTCAAGACTTCTAGACACGAGACAAGAATTCAATACACACTCTTTGGGTGAAGGATGGTTGGCAGGAACCTGGAGAATCCGATGGTTGGCGGGATGCATGGAGAAGCGCCATGACATCTTGCGGAAAGCTTCACCCAGACTCAAAGAGACGGAAGAATACTTCATGCCCGGAAGCTTACATGCAACCGCAAGTCACTATGGGCTCGGCTTGGTTGACCTTAGTTGTGACTCAGCTGGGGCGGTGCTAGCAGATGTAGAACTACGGTAGGATTGGATGAGCACCCGGACGGTGGTCGGAGGAACTCTTTGGAAGACCATGTTTGATGCGTCTTGTTCTCAAACACCCTGAAGTGCGAGAACGTAAAGAGAGGGATCGAATCTTGCGGGTAAAGTGTACAAACCTCTGCAGATGGTTAAAACCTAATCGATTAGTTGTGTCCCCGGTTACGGACAATTTGAGCCTCTGGACTTGGATCTATCTCGGAACTCTCAACACCGGACTGATAACTTAATTGTGGGCAACTTATGATGAATTTGGGCTATGAGACATCGGTTGGCGGAACCATGTCATGATAGAAAACTCCATAGTACAGACTTCATTTATTCCTTTGATGTAGGGAAAATAAAACCAGCTTTTACATAAACAAAACTCGGAATCTGAGCCACAAAGCCATACGCATATAGTATAGTTTATCATCTGTTTTCTCTTATTGTGATCTTGCGGTACATTCAATGTCTTGACCTACACGGCTGCAACGTATCATGTTGCGGATATTCCCTCGACGGGTAAGAGTTACGATACAGGTTACGGTCTACACTCAACCTGCCGATGGCGTTGATGGGACTCCACACCCGACTAATTGTTTCATTGTGACTTATGAGGTATATATCAGTTTTACATTAATTATACATGTGATTGCACTTTGATATATACATTGATGTCTTGTGTGTGCCGACATCTTGATCCGAGGATGGCACAACAACACAGAGGCTTGACCGTCTGAGGTCGGGTCGCTACATATGATTTGCATGTCTAAAGTGATTCAAAATCAAGTGAGTCCAAACGATCCATCTGCATGGAGTTTCTTCATGCGTATACACCAATAGACATGGTTCGCATGTCTCAATCTTTTCAAAAACGAGTGAGTCCAAAGATCCATCAACATGGAGCTTCTTCATGCGTTTTATACCATTATGACTCAAATGGCAGTGCCACAAGCAGGTGGTACTATCATTACGATCGAGACTCAATAAACCATTCATTTTACGTGCTAGACCATTGAAGGTATTATTCAAATAAACAGAGTAACCATTATTCTCCTTAAATGAATAACCGTATTGCAATAGACATAATCCAATCATGTCTATGCTCAACACAAACACCAAATAACAATTATTTAGGTTTAACACCGATCCCGATGGTAGAGGGAGCGTGCGACGTTTGATCACAATAACCTTGGAAATACTTCCAACACATGTCGTCACCTGGCCTTTAGCTAGTCTCCTTTTATTCCGTAGCCTTTTATTTCGAGTTACTAACACTTAGCAACCGAACCGGTATCTAATACCCTGGTGCTACTAGGAGTACAAGTAAAGTACACATTTAATATAATGTATATCCAATATACTTCTGTCAACCTTGCAGGCCTTCTTATCTACCAAGTATCTAGGGTAATTCTGCTCCAGTGACCGTTCCCCTTATTACAGAATCACTTAGTCTCGGGTTTGGGTTAAACCTTGGGTTTCTTCACTAGAGCAGCAGCTGATTTGTCGTTTCATGAAGTATCCCTTCTTGCCCTTGCCCTTCTTGAAACTAGTGGTTTCACTAACCATCAACAATTGATGCTCCTTCTTGATTTCTACTTTCGCGGTGTCAAACATCACGAATATTTCAAGGATCATCATATCTATCCGTGATATGTTATAGTTCATCACGAAGCTCTAGTAGCTTGGTGGAAATGACTTTGGAGATACATCACTATCTCATCTGGAAGATCAACTCCCACTCGGTTCAAGTGATTGTTGTACTCGGACACTTTGAGCACAAGCTCAACGATTGAGCTTTTCTCCCTTAGTTTGCGGGCTAAGAAAATGCGTCGGAGGTCTTATACCTCTTGGCGTGAGCACGAGCTTTGAAATCCCAATTTCAGCCCTCGAAACATCTCATATGTTCCATGACGTTTGAAATCGTCTTGATTGCCTCAATTCTAAACCGTTTAACATTCTTGAACTATCACGTAGTTATCAAAAGCGTGTATGTCAAATGTTCGCAACATCCACGAGCGGCGTTCGAGGTTCAGCACACCGGCGGTGCATTAAGGACATAAGCCTTCTACGCAGCAATGAGGACAATCCTCAGTTTATGGACCCAGTCCGCATAATTGCTACTATCAACTTTCAACTATATTTTCTCTAGGAACTTATCTAAAAAGTAGAACTAAAACACGAGCTATGACATAATTTGCAAAAACCTTTTCACTATGTTTAGGATAATTAAGTTCATCTTATGAACTCCCACTCAGATAGACATCCCTCTAGTCATCTAAGCGATTACATGATCCGAGTCAACTAGGGCGTGTCTGATCATCACGTGAGACGGACTAGTCATCATCGGTGAACATCTTCATGTTGATCGTATCTACCATACGACTCATGCTCGACCTTTCGGTCTCTTGTGTTCCGAGGCCATGTCTGTACATCCTAGGCTCGTCAAGTCAACCTAAGTGTATTGCGTGTGTAAATCTGGCTTACACCAGTTGTATTCGAACGTTAGAATCTATCACACCCGATCATCACGTGGTGCTTCGAAACAACAAACCTTCGCAACGGTGCACAGTTAGGGGGAACACTTTTCTTGACATTATTGTGAGGGATCATCTTATTTAAGCTACTGTCGTTCTAAGCAAATAAGATGTAAAACATGATAAACATCACATGCTTCAGATAGTGACATGATATGGCCAATATCATTTTGCTCCTTTTGATCTCCATCTTCGGGGCGCCATGATCATCATCGTCAACGGCATGACACCATTGTCGGCGTTCTGGGAACGGGGGTCCCCAGACTTGCCTGCCTGCGGCCTGCGGCGTGGCTCAAGGGGTGGCCCATCAAGGCCCATCTTCATCAGCACAAACTCAAGACCCTCACGAGGGGCCAAGCCTCATGAGGTGGACGACGAGGAGCTTCCTCGAGCACGGCCTCGTCGAGCTGGCTCGCGAGGCGTGAGATCAAGGCGGGGTACCTCACGAGGTGCCCATGGCGCAAGCCATGACGACCAAGGGCGCATGGCGGGCGCCAGCCCGCCATGTCCTCCTTTCCTCTTTGGTGCAAAGGGAGCAAGCACGAGCAAGGGTATCAAGCAAAGGCATCCGTTTGATTGCAACAAGACCAAGACCATCGCAGCGGCAGGAAGGAAGTCATTGTGGAGCCCAAGCCGGCGTCACCACGAGCCTTTGACAAAGTAGGACCAACTTTAGTCAGGATAAGTGTACTAGATGTTCCCCTTCAAAATGGCCAACTGTTGGCGCCCTTCCCGCTCAATATTTGGGGAGAGGCCCGGGGCCTTTGCCTATAAATAGGACTAGCCACCCACAAGGTAGAGGCATCGAGAAATCTAGAGAGAGGATCCAAGAAGAGAGAGAGAGCGACTGAACTCCTCCTAGCAGTTCATCGCACCAGCCAAGAACAGACCCTCGCGAGGCTGTTCTTCTTTGTATTGTTCATCATCGTCAGCCCAAGAGGCAATCCACCACACCACAAACTAGAGTAGGGTATTACTTCACAATGGTGGCCCGAACTAGTATAAACCCTGTGTCTCTTGTGTTGTTCCTTTCATAGCTTAGATCTTAGCGAGGCGGCGGGGCGCAGGAAGGTAGAGGGTGAGATCTCCGCGCGCACCCCAGTGTTCGAACCTAGAGGGTCTGCCGGAACCCGAAATCCGACATTTGGCGCGCTAGGTAGGGGTACGCCGGAACTTCTCTTTTGCCGCCCTGTTCTTCGCCGACCACCGCATCCATGTCAGACGCTCGTCGGGCCAGCTGAAGCGCCGAGCCGCCTCGCTTCCCTGCCGCCTGAGGTCCCTCTCGGCGGCCGTCCCTCGCTGCCTCTGCCGCCGCTGCATTAACGCCGCCACCGCCCGGCGGGGAACAAGCAAAGAAGCATCGTCCCCAAAGACTCGTCTGGTGAGGCGAGACGGCCGTACCACTACTCGCCGCTTCGCCCCGCTGGTTCTTCGTCCCGCGCGCTCCGCGCGCCCATGGAGGCTCGAGCTGCACTCATCGCAGCAAACGAGCTCCTGCACTACCGCCCTGTCGACGACGTCTATGAAGAGTGGCTCGACCGCGTCACCGAGCTCATCCGTGCCGCAGGGGGCTCCCCCGCGCCGTCCTTCTCGCTGCACCATGCCCCGCCTGCCTTGCGATGAAGCTCGGGCGCCTCGGCCGCCTCCCCTCAAGAAGGCGCCTTGGCCCCAAAGCGGCGTGGCCTGGCGGAACCCGCTCCGTCCGGCGCCCGGCGCATCAAGAGCAGAGCTGCCAAGAAGTCCCTCGCCCCCAAGAAGCTGCCCGAGTGCTCCTGCCTTTGGCTCGTCTCGCCACGCTCCTGCTCCAAAGATGCTAAGACCCAGCTGCTCCCAGCTACAGCGCATGGGGACCCGCAAGACCAGGCTCTACGTCACCAAAGGCACCCCGTGGCCACAGCAGGCTGCCGCACCTTCACCGCCGAGCTGCGCAGCGTCGCGTGGCCCGGCAAGTTCAAGCCAGACCTGCATCCTCGCTACGATGGCACGGCCGACCCTGCGGAGTTCCTCCAGCTCTACAAGCTGGGCATCGAAGCCGCCAACGGGGACGAGAAGGTCATGGCGAACTGGTTTCCCATGGCACTCAAGGACGGAGCCCACACCTGGCTCTGAACACGGCTCTGCACGATCTCCTCCTGGGACGAGATGCGCACCCGCTTCATCGCCAACTTCCAAGGTACTCACGACCGGCCTCCTGCCGTGAGCGACATGCGCCGCATCAAGCAGCAGCCAGGGAAGACCCTACAGAAGTACACCCAATGCTTCAACAACGCACGCCTCAAGATTCCCAAGGTGACTGAGGAGGCCATCATCTCCGCCTTCTCTGACGGTGTGCGATACGTCAAGATGAAGGAGGAGCTGGCGATGCATGAAGATCTCTGCACTTCCTTGGAGCTGTTCAACTTGGCAACCAAGTGCGCCAGGGCTGAGGAAGGGCGCCTTTCCCTCCTCGAGCTGCCAGCCACAGACACAGAAGAGAAGAAATCCAAGGCCAAGGACGTGAAGAGCAAGGGGGCTGCCGTGCTCACGGCAGAACCAGACACCAAGCGCGGCAGAGATCAGCCCGAGTCTTCCAAGGGCAGCCGGTACTGTGTGTACCACGACCTCCACACCCACAACACCAACGAATGTCGAGAGCTCTGGGCCGTGCTAGAAGGGAGGATCGGCCGATGCCCCGACCGCCACGATCGGGGCTACGGCCGAGGAGGAGGAAGAAATGCAGGACGCTGGGAAGACCGTGGCCCTCGCCAAGGGTGGCGCGACCGACCTCGCAAGGATCGCTGGCAGGAGCATCCTCACAAGGGAGACTGGAGGGATCAGCCTCGCGAGGATCGCCCGCGAGGAAACGCAGGCCTCCCTCCTCTGCCGCCGCAGCCAAGGAGAAACGAGGATCATCATCAGGACGAGGGGGCTGGGGGCTTCCAGGAGCCGCGCGCGATCGCTTGCATCCTGGGCGGAGCTCAAGCCCCAGCCTCTCAACGCATCTTCAAGCAGTTCGCCCGCGAAGTGAATGCAGTCCTCCCCAAGCTCGAAGCCACGCGCCCTCTCAGGTGGTCAGCATGCGCCATCACGTTCAACTCAGCGGATCAGCTCAAGTCGCTGCCACGACTGAGTCCTCCCGATGCTTTGTTCCCCAATCATCGCGGCGTGCAAGTCACCAGACCCTCATCGACGGCGGAGCAGGGCTCAATGTCCTGTCCGTAGAGACATTCAGCAATCTCCAAGTGCCTTACAATCAACTTCAGCCAACCAAGCCTTTCTCCGGAGTCACCGATGGCTCCACGATTCCGATTGGGCAGGTCCGCCTCCCTGTCACCTTCGGGGCGCGCGACAACTACCGCACCGAGCTCATCGACTTCGATGTCGCCCACATTCGCCTGCCATACATTGCCATCCTCGGGTACCCAGCTCTGGCCAAATTCATGGCCGTGACTCATCACTGCTACAACGTCCTCAAGATGCCAGGAAGCGGAGTCATCACGGTGCCTTGTGAAGAGAGAGACGCAGCAGTGCTCCCCGGAGCGAGCCTTTCAAGCCGCATCACTTGAAGACCCAGTTGCAGGAGCGTGGGGCTCCCGAGACCGCTCCCAAGAAGAAGAAGACATTGCAGGCCCGACCCGCAGGAGGCAGGCCCCTCGAGGTCAGCGCCTTTGCTCGGGGCACCATATGTCGCATAGGAAGGCGCGCTGGCGCCCTCCTCAAGCAAGGCTCGGGGGCTCTCTCCTGGAGGGCCGCCGACCTCGCCAAGGTCATGAGGGAGGCGCTTGGGCACCCCTTGGAGGCGTGCTTCAAAGCACGTTTCCCTCAGGAAGGAGCAAGGCAAGGAGGGCCAAACCCTCAGAAGTTCTCCAGTCAGATCACGCAGGAGTTGCAGGAGTCGAGATTCATGAGTGGCAGCCGCCGCTTACCCGCCGTAGCCCCCCATCAAGGCAAGGATGGTGGGCTGCGCATCTGCATCGACATACCAGGGCTCAACCGAGCCGCCTCTCAGGAGCACTTCTGGCCCTCAGGCGCCGGGCGCTGTGAAGGCCCACCCCACAGCTATGTTCGCATGCCCTACGGCCTGCCGAACGCGGCCGCGACGTACCAGCGCCTCATGAGGAGCATCCTGGAGGCTCAAGAAGCCAGGCGTTTCACAGTCCTGGCGGAGATGGAGATGGTCCACGAGGATCCACCAGCGCCTCCAGAGCCTCCCGAGGCTCCTGGGCCTGGGGGCTCGTGAAGATCGGCTTCCGCAGCCCACGACGTCCGCTACTTCAACATCCCTTCGTCCCCAACGTTATCGGTGACATCCTCCAAGTTTCATTTCCAGTGGGGCGACCCCGAGGCTGCATCATTCCCGAGCCGCGTGGGTCCGTCCCTGCGGCGTGTATCCTTGACTTCATGTTATTAGCTTACTTTGTTGGGGCGCCCTCGGCTGCATCATCCCAAATCGCTCGGGCGAGACCAGCGATGTATGCCTTCCCCTGCATCTATCTAAATGAACTTGTTTCTTCGTGATTAACGTGCTTGACCTAGTTGCTCGCTCGACTAACACCAAGCGATGGAGCTACCCCCGGTAACGGCGCTTGCGCGTAGTGCATCCAAACGCGTCTGAACACGAGCGGTTGAGCTCGGCGCGGCAGCCGCCTCAGCGCCACCTCGTCAAGCCTTGATTGCCTCGTCACCTCTCCAAAGCAACCCACGGTAGCCGCTCGTCATAGCGGACTCTTGTTCTTTTTATGGTGAGCCTGCAGGATCCCTTCAAGGCGCAGCGCCAGGCGAGGCCCTCGCGGTGTCTTCTTCACTCTCGCCCACGCGAACCGCTTGCACGTTAAAGGGAGGGGTACCTGAGCATCACGACTCATGGGACCCTACTGGCTCTCTAGCCCTCACCCTCTGGCCTTGTCCACGACATCGCGACCTGGCATACCAGCGACGGCTGAGACCCGCTCGAGGGCCGGGACCTGAGGACGTAGAGCAGAAAGGGGAGAAAAGGCGAGAGGGAAGAGGCACGCGGGGACCTCGCCAGGCAACCCATCTCCAGCCGATGCGCGGACCTAGTGCCGCACCAGGAAGCGGTTCCTAATTCTCGAGATAAGTCACCCTCCGGAAACACCAGCCACTGCAGCACCATCCCCGCACCCAATGCAATCCCGTGTTAGCAACGTCGCGCTCCTTTCTCACCGAGCGATGGCTGCTTGAGCGCTAAAGGGACCTCCTGAGCATCGCGACTCGTGGGCTCTTCTTTGGACCCCGGGCCGCTCACCTCCTGGCCTTGACCACGGCATCACGACCTGGCATACCAGCGACGGCTGAAGCCTACCTTGGGATCGGGACCTGTCGGTGCAGAGCACCAAGCCCTCGTGATGTTCGAAAGGAAGAACTAAGCTAAGACGGAATGAGCATCTCACACTTCTTCATGGCAAGGACTATATTAACAAACAGAACCACATGCACCTTACAAGCCCCCACGGGGCGTGCTTTTTGATTCCTCGCAGGGAACAGATCCTAAAGAACGCTAACTACACGTGCCCCTGCAAGAGACGCCATCATCAACAGTGGGCCACCGGGCACCGGCGCCAACCTCATCCAGATCAGAGGCGGCGGCGGCCTGACGAGCCCGTCCTGCTCCAAGAGCGGCACAGGCTCGGGGTTCAGAGGCTGTCGCCGCCGTCTCCGAGTCGCGAAGAGCTCGGCGGAGTCGCTGGACCCTCCGACGCCTCCGCCGCTGAGGAGCGGCCCGAGGAGCAATCGGCCGAGCTGGTCCTCGCCCGCGTGGTCCCGACCACCTCTCTCGTGGCAGCACTCGGCCCGGCGTCCATCCGTCGAAGACCTTGAAGAGCATCATGCAAGCGCCGTCGTACTCCAGGTGGATCGCGAGCGCCCTCGTCCTGCAGAACCGGGTGATCTCGCCCGGCCTCGAGTCATGAAGACCTTGCCGGCGGCGGCCGCGACCTCCGCTTGATCGCGAGGGTGTTGCAGCCCGGCGTCTTTGGAACCAGAGCTCGAGTATCCCCTGCGGCATCACGAAGGCGAAGGAGGAAGGAAGGCGAATCCAAGGCCCGAGGAGGCATGGCGGAGTGGAGCACAAACTCTCGGGAGGAGCCCTCGGCATGGACTCCGGGGAGGGACAACGCGCACCGCCGTGACACGCCCGGCGCCGACGTCGGCCATGGCGCCAGCGTCAACTCTGCGAGGCCCTCAAGGTGGGCGTACAAAGCAGCGGGAACCCTGGCGGTGGCCGCTCGCACCATGGCCTCGACACCTCTGCCGGGCGCCATCATCTCGGCTTGACATAGGGCTAGCCGTTTCTTTAGCGGAAGCGGGTCGGGACCCTCTCGGGGAGCCTTTCCCTTCTCTTCCACGGAGAACCGGCGGATCAGAGCCATTGCGACAAGGTGGAGCAAGGACGGAGAAGAAGGAGAAGCAAGAAGGGATGGACTGGAAGGGCACGCGCCGTTCCGTACTTATAACCGGAGAAGGCCAACTGCCGACTTCCACGATCGCAGGTAATCATGACCCGTTTTGCATGCAGGGACTTGTTAATTCGTGCAGTCGCCGAGGCGTCGTGGGGGAGCAGGGCCACCCACGTCCAATCAACCGCCACGCGGCGCCCAAAGCAGCGTTAGCGCCCATGCCAGCGCACTTTCCCCTTCGCTTCTACGCTCAGCCAAGTCCGTGCGCGCCTTGGGTCCGGGGCTCTTGTCGGCGTTACGGGAGCAGGGGTCCCCAGACTTGCTCTGCCTGCTGCGGCGGCGTGGCTCAAGGGTGGCCCAGCAAGGCCCATCTTCATCAGCACAAGCTCAAGACCCTCGCGAGGGGCCAAGCCTCGCGGGGCGGACGACAGGGAGCTTCCTCAGGCATGGCCTCGTCAGGCTGGCTCGCGAGGAGGCGGAGAGATCAAGGCGGGGTACCTCACGAGGTGCCCATGACGCAAGCCATGACGACCAAGGGCGCCAGGCGGGCGCCAGCCATGATGTCCTCCTTTCCTCTTTGGTGCAAAGGGAGCAAGCGCAGGCAAGGGTATCAAGCAAAGGCATCCGTTTCGGTGCAACAAGACCAAGACCGTCGCAACGGCAAGAAGGAATTCATTGTGGGGCCCAAGCCGGCGTCACCACCAGAGCCTTTAACAGGCGAGTACCAACTTTAGTCAGGATAAGTGTACTAGATGTTCCCCTTCAAAATGGCCAATTGTTGGCGCCTTTCCCGCTCAATATTTGGGGAGAGGCCCAGGGCCTTTGCCTATAAATAGGACTAGCCACCCACAAGGTAGAGGCATCGAGAAATCTAGAGAGAGGATCCAGCATCTGGGATCAGCAGAGAGAGAGCGACTGAACTCCTCCTAGCAGTTCATCGCACCAGCCAAGAAATGACCCTCATGAGGCTGTTCTTCTTTGTATTGTTCATCATCGTCAGCCCAAGAGGCAATCCACCACACCACAAACTAGAGTAGGGTATTACACCACAATGGTGGCCCGAACTAGTATAAACCACAATGTCTCTTGTGTTGTTCCTTTCATAGCTTAGATCTTAGCGAGGCGGCGGGGCGCAGGAAGGTAGAGGGTGAGATCTCCGCGCGCACCCCAGTGTTCGAACCTAGAGGGTCTGACGGAACCCGAAATCCGACAACCATGATCTCCATCATCATGATCTCCATCATCGTGTCTTCATGATGTTGTCTCGTCATCTGTTACTTCTACTACTATGGCTAACGGTTAGCAATAAAGTAAAGTAATTACATGACGTTTATGTTGACACGCATGTCATAAATAAATTAAGACAACTCCTGTGGCTCCTGCCGGTTGTCATACTCATCGACATGGAAGTCGTGATTCCTATTACAAGAACATGATCAATCTCATACATAACATATCATTCATCACATTCTTTTGGCCATATCACATCACATAGCAAACCCTGCAAAAACAAGTTAGACGTCCTCTAATTGTTGTTTGCATGTTTTACGTGGCTGCTATGGGTTTCTAGCAAGAACGTTTCTTACCTACGCAAAAACGACAACGTGATATGTCAATTGCTATTTACCCTTCATATGGACCCTTTTCATCAAATCCGATCCGACTAAAGTGGGAGAGACTGGCACCCGCTAGCCACCTTATGCAACAAGTGCATGTCAGTCGGTGGAACCTGTCTCACGTAAGTGTACGTGTAAGGTCGGTCCGTGCCGCTTCATCCCATGATGCCGCTGAATCAAGATAAGACTAGTAGTGGCAAGTAATTGACAATATCGACGCCCACAACTGCTTTGTGTTCTACTCGTGCATAGAAACTATGCATAGACCTAGCTCATGATGCCACTGTTGGGGATCGTAGCAGAAATTTAAAACTTTCTACGCATCACCAAGATCAATCTATGGAGTAATCTAGCAATGAGGGGAAGGGGAGTGCATCGACATACCCTTGTAGATCGCTAAGCGGAAGCGTTACAAGAACGCGGATGAAGGAGTCGTACTCGTAGCGATTCAGATCGCGGTTCATTCCGATCTAAGCGCCGAACCACGGCGCCTCCGCGTTCAACACACGTGCAGCCGGTGGCGTCTCACGCCTTGATCCAGCAAGGGGAGAAGGAGAGGTTGAGGAAGACTCCGTCCAGCAGCAGCACGACGGCGTGGTGGTGAAGGAGGAGCGTGGCAATCCTGCAGGGCTTCGCCAAGCACCGCGAGAGAGGAGGAGGACTTGGGAGAGGGGGAGCGTTGCGCCAGAACTTGGGTGCGGCTACCCTCCCACCCCCCACATATATATAGGGGCAAGGGAGAGGGGGGCCGACCCCCTCAGATCCAATCTGAGGAGTGGGCGGCGGCCAGGGGGGTTGCCTTGCCCCCCAAGGCAAGGGGGCGCCCCCCTTAGGGTTCCCCCAAAACCCTAGGCGCATGGGCCTAAAGGGGGGAGGCGCCCAGCCCACTAAGGGGCTGGTCCCTCTCCACAAACATCCCATAGGGCCCTCCGGGGCAGGTGGACCCTCCCGGTGGACCCCCGGAACCCCTTCGGTGGTCCCGGTACAATATCGGTAACCCCCGAATTAGTCCGGTGACCGTATGATGACTTCCCATATATAAATTTTTACCTCCGGACCATTTCGGAACTCTTTTTGACGTCCGGGATCTCATCCGGGACTCCGAACAACATTCGGTAACCACGTATATCTATTCCCTATAACCCTAGCGTCATCGAACCTTAAGTGTGTAGACCCTACGTGTTCGGGAACCATGTAGACATCACCGAGACCACTCTCCGGCCAATAACCAACAGCGGGTTCTGGATACCCATGTTGGCTCCCACATGTTCCACGATGATCTCATCGGATGAACCACGATGTCAAGGATTCAATGAATCCTGTATTCAATTCCCTTTGTCTAGCGGTATTGTACTTGCCTGAGATTCGATCGTCGGTATCCCGATACCTTGTTCAATCTCGTTACCGGCAAGTCTCTTTACTCGTTCCGTAACACATCATCCTGTGATCAACTCCTTGATCATATTGTGCACATTATGATGATGTCCTACCGAGTGGGCCCAGATACACCTCTCCGTCACACGGAGTGACAAATCCCAGTCACGATTCATGCCAACCCAACAAACACTTTCGGAGATACCCGTAGTGCACCTTTATA
Source organism: Aegilops bicornis (assembly GCA_021605145.1). Classification (NCBI taxonomy): domain Eukaryota; kingdom Viridiplantae; phylum Streptophyta; class Magnoliopsida; order Poales; family Poaceae; genus Aegilops; species Aegilops bicornis. The sequence goes on along the minus strand of CM038673.1, from coordinate 333,716,644 downwards.
GCCACCCAGTTACGTTGTGACGTTTGGTACACCCAAAGCACTCCTACGGTATCCGGGAGTTGCACAATCTCATGGTCTAAGGAAATGATACACGACATTAGAAAAGCTTTAGCATACTGAACTACGATCTTTGTGCTAGGCTTAGGATTGGGTCTTGTCTATCACATCATTCTCCTAATGATGTGATCCCGTTATCAACGACATCCAATGTCCATGGTCGTGAAATCGTAACCATCTATTGATCAACGAGCTAGTCAACTAGAGGCTTACTAGGGACATGGTGTTGTCTATGTATCCACACATGTATCTGAGTTTCCTATCAATACAATTATAGCATGGATAATAAAAGATTATCATGAACAAGGAAATATAATAATAATAACTAATTTATTATTGCCTCTATGGCATATTTCCAACAAAGGTGGTTGGCCTTGGTAAGGTGGCCATCTCACATGATAGCTCCATACAAAATGTCATGCTCGTTGAATCTCTTGGCTACAACTTACTTTCAGTATCTAGACTTGTTGGTTTCGGTTTCAATGTCCTATTTACTGAAGTAGATTGCCAAGTGTTTTGTAGAGACAATCATAAAATGGTCTTTACCGGTATACGTAGAGGTGATCTATACATTGTTGATTTCACTAAAAAGGCTCAACCTAGAACGTGCTTTATTGCTAAATCTTCTAAAGGTTGGTTATGGCATAGACGATTAGGTCATGTTGGTATGCGGAACCTTGACAAGCTTATTAAAGGAAATCATATCCTTGGCATTAACAATGTCATATTTGATAAGGATAGACTTTGCAGCGCTTGTCAAGGTGTAAACAAAGTTGGAGGGAGGCATCCCGTGAAGAACATCGTGACCACAAGGAGGCCACTCGAGCTACTTCACATGGATCTCTTTGGTCCCAACGCCTACAAAAGTCTCGGTGGAAATTCTTTTGGTCTAGTTATAGTTGATGATTTTTCAAGATTTACGTGGGTGTTCTTTCTCGATGATAAATCGCAGGTTCAAAAGATCTTCAAAAACTTCGCTAGGAAGGCCCAAAATCAAATTGAAGTGAAGATCAAGAAGGTTCGCAGCGACAACGGAACGGAGTTTAAGAACGCAAATGTGCACACCTTTCTTGACGAAGAAGGGATTTCACATGAGTTCTCGGCTACGTACACACCTCAACAAAATGGAGTTGTTGAGAGGAAGAACCGGACGCTCATCGAAATGGCGAGAACGATGCTTGATGAGTACAAGACGCCGAAGCACTTTTGGGGGGAAGCGGTTGAGACAGCTTGTCATGCAACAAATCGCTTGTATCTTCACAAGCTACCCGGCAACACGGCATACGAGCTTCTCACTGGTAACAAACCCCAAGTTGGATACTTTCGAGTATTCGGCTCAAAGCGCTACATTCTTGATAAGCATCGTCATTCTAAATTTGCTCCTAAGTCTCATGAAGGTTCCCTACTTGGTTATGGCTCAAACTCTCACACATACCGTGTCTACAACAATTTCACCCGAAAGGTTGAAGAAACGGTAGATATGAAGTTTGATGAATCTAACGGCTCGCAAGTAAAGCAATTGCCAATTGATGTAGGAGACAAAGACCCCCCGGAAGAAATTCAAGACTTGTCTATTGGCAAGATTCGTCCAACGGAGGTGAAGGAGAGTACCTCGTCCATCCAAGTGGAAGCTTCTACCTCACGACAAGGTGAACCAAGAGTTGATATGGAAGCATCCACAAGTGGGACACACCAATATGAAGAAAACGAGGAATTGCACCAAGACGAACGTCAACAACCTCCTTCTCCACCACGACAAGAGAACGACAACGCCAACAATGAAGAAGGCCAAGAAGAAGAACAAGATGAAGAAGATGTTCAACCAAGACCCAAGCAAAAGCTTTCACGAGTTCGAGCAAGAATTGCTAAAGATCATCCCGTCGAGCAAATCTACAAATATATCCAAACCGGTAGAATCACTCGCTCTAAAACTCGTTTAGCTAAATTTTGTGAACATTACTCATTCATCTCTAGCATTGAACCTATGAAGGTTGAAGAAGCATTGGAAGATCCGGATTGGATAAATGCTGTGCACGAAGAACTACACAACTTTGAGAGAAATCAAGTGTGGACATTGGTTGAGAAGCCCGACAACAACCACAACATCATCGGTACCAAATGGGTGTTTCGCAACAAGCAAGATGAAGATGGACAAGTAGTTCGCAACAAAGCACGTCTAAATCGCCCAAGGCTACACACAAGTCGAAGGTATGGACTATGATGAGACTTATGCTCCCGTTGCTAGACTTGAGTCCATTCGCATCTTACTTGCCTATGCTAATCACCATGATATCACCTTGTACCAAATGGACATTAAAAGTGCTTTTCTAAATGCTGAAATTGAGGAGGAAGTTTATGTTAAGCAACCTCCCGGCTTTGTCAATCCTAAGAAACCTGATCATGTCTACAAACTTCACAAAGCTCTTTATGGTCTTAAACAAGCTCCTAGATCATGGTATAAATGCTTGACCATGTTCCTTATTGAAAAAGGCTTTGAAATTGGAAAAATAGATTCTACTCTTTTTACTAAAAGGGTCAATGGAGAACTATTTGTATGCCAAATTTATGTTGATGATATTATATTTGGTTCTACTAACCCTCATTTTAGTGAAAAATTTGGGAAGCTAATGTCGGAGAATTTTGAGATGTGTATGATGAGTGAACTCAAATTCTTTCTTGGTTTGCAAATCAAGCAAACTAAGGAAGGTACCTTTGTCTCTCAAATGAAGTACACCAAGGACTTATTCAAGAAGTTCAATATGCAAGAATGCAAAGGTATGACTACACCCATGCCTACTAGTGGACATCTTGATTTGACCAAAGATGGTGAACCGGTTGATCAAAAAGTTGATCGCTCTATGATTGGTTCATTGTTATATCTATGTGCTTCACGTCCCGATATCATGCTAAGTGTGTGCATGTGTGCACGATATCAAGCTGCTCCTAAAGAAAGTCATCTTATGGTCGTGAAAAGGATAGTGAGATACTTAATCCATACACCAAATTTTGGCATTTGGTATCCTAAGAGGGCCTCTTTCGATCTTGTTGGCTACTCCGACTCAGACTATGCCGATGAAAAGGTTGATAGAAAGTCCACTTCGGGTACTTGTCAATTTCTTGGTAGATCTCTTGTGTCTTGGTCTTCCAACAAACAAAACTCGGTATCCTTATCCACCGCTGAAGCGGAATACATTGCCGCTGGTTCATGTTGTGCTCAATTACTTTGGATGACCCAAACTCTTAAAGATTATGGGATATATGTGAAACATGTTCCATTACTTTGTGAAAATGAAAGTGCTATCAAGATTGCTCACAATCCCGTGCAACACTCTCGAACTAAGCATATTGAAGTTCGTCATCATTTCATTCGAGATCATGTTGCTAAGGGTGACATTAATCTTAAGCACGTTCGCACCGACAAGCAATTAGCGGATATATTCACTAAACCACTTGATGAGAAAGTGTTTTGCAGGTTAAGAGGAGAATTGAACATCATTGATGCTTCAAACTTGGAGTAGGAACTCCATTGGATACATGCAAGACTTGAGCTTATGACTAATATTTGATATTTCTCTTATGATGATAACCTTATGTCTTGGATACATTTGCATCTTGCATGTTATCTAACCCATGTAGGTACTTGGATGAATGTAAATCTATGAGATTGCAACTCACTCACATCTTGAGCAATCTCTACATCACCAAGTCTCTACACAGTGGTGGTTGAAGACAAGGAAGCACGAAACCATTCGAACATATCCTTTGGCAAATTCTATGTTGAGTTTCATGATTGTCATTTTGGATACACAAGTGCTCTTCCTTGCGAAAACTAACCCATGTAGGTAGATGAACTCAAATTCCCAGTGGTGCTCCCAACTCTTGATGAGCTACATCAACCTTCAGCAACCCACACAATTTCAACTACATGATCACGATCAACACCACCACCCAAGGTATGTTATTCCATCTTAGAGAAGCTTTACTCCAAGTCATGAGTCAAAGCAACTCGACAAGATGTGAATACATCAAGATGCTTAAACAAAAAATGGTAACCCCATTTTGAGCTTAAACGATGAGTATGACCTATGATCAAGTGATCTCACTTGACTCCTAAGTCAATATACTCTAACATAGGTGACTTTGTCGCCGACCATCTCTAGATGAAGTTTTTCTTGTGTTTTCTCTTCTGTGCCCTTGCTTTTGTCTCATGCATATTTGTTTCCCCTTTCAAAAAAAAACTTCATCTAGATTTCTTTTCTTTTTAATTTGTTCTGCATTCCCTGCATCCAATTCATTGCAAATCTTTCTGTTAATTCCTTGCAAATCCTTGTGATATCTTACGTGTCTAGTGAGCTGAGGTGACAAGTGTCTTCTCTGTGATGAACTCGGTCACATCAATTTCTTTCTTTCGGTCCAACCGAATCCCTTCGGTGCAACCGAAGCATACCACTCGGTGCCACCGATTTCGCAACAGGAAAAACATTTTGCCATTTATTCCTGCACTACTCTTGATCCAGCTCCACTTAATAAATCTTGTCCTCTACACACATCACATTTTAATCAGTGCTTTGTGCTGTGACTCAAGGACCAAACCTATCCATGACAAATTCCAGAAGGCCCTTCTTGGAAATTGATGTCAAAGGGAGAGAGAGATCACATCAAAGCTTATCACTTCAACAAGGGGAGAGAGATATCTCTAGGGGGAGAGAATACTCAAGGAGAGAGTAATCTTCAAGGATCCCAGATGCTTGGTGTTCAAAGAGGAGAGATGCCACATGTCTTCTTGAGGGGAAAGACATGTTCATATGTGCTTATTTGCATTAGCTCTGTTCATTTGTTTCCTTGAGCTCTGATTTTGCATTTTGCTTTGATTTCTGTTCCCTATCTAATCCCAGTATCGCATGATAGATTCAGGGGGAGCAAGACATCTAAGGGAAAGAAATTCTTTAAATTCATTGCACATCTTTACCTTTGGGGACATGTCTATGTTAAATGTGGTACTTAGTACTCACTCTCTACATGTCATCCCAGTCTTGGTACTCTTGTGGTTTCTTTTTGTTTTCTCTGGCCAACAGGTGTATCTGTGTTATCTAACTTTGTTTACGCAGGTTCATTCCATCCTAAGCCAACTCAAGACGACAAGGTAAGTATATGCATCACAATCATGTGTATGAGAAATTCTTGCTGATGTATATATTGTTTGCAAGAAGGACTCATGAGCATGAAGGTACATTTCCCATATTCACTTCATTTTCTCTGATGCATATAGCCAAGATACATGTAACACATTGCCTACTCTGTCATGCTTATGCTCTCACATGGTTCTAATTTCCATATTCACATGATTGCATACATGTAGGGGGAGCCTATGCTTGTTACATGTCTTTCCAAAGCTTTACTTGCTATTCTTTATATCTTTATCTAAAGCTTTGATGTATGTTGTCATCAATTACCAGAAAGGGGGAGATTGAAAGCACAAGTGCTCCCTGGGTGGTTTTGGTAATTAATGTCAACATATCTCTTGTTGGACTAACACTTTTATCTAGTATGTTTCAGACAACTTCAACAATGGGGTGGCATAGACTAGAGGATGTGGAACCCCTTCAAGATACTAAGGACAAAGGATTGGCTCAAGCTTCAAGATCAAGACTCTACATTTTCTATTTTAGTGATCCAAGATCACATTGAGTCTATAGGAAAAGCCAATACTATCAAGAGGGGATGAGGTGTTGCTTAATGGCTTGCTTGCTCAAAGTGCTTAGTGATATGCTCCAAAGCCCTCAACTACTTTCCCACATCCACATATGTTCTAAACCCAAAGAGTAAACTCGGCCCTACCGATTCTTTCTATCCGGCGCCACCGAGTTCAGATGTCTTAGCCACTGCCACAAACCCTAGGCAAATCGGTCTCACCGATAGGGATCTCGGTCTCTCCGAGATGGGATTGTAATCTCTCTGTGTATGTCCATTACCAAAATCGGTCTCACCGAGTTTAAGTAATCGGTACTACCGAGATTACAATGCAAACTCTTTGGTTAGCTTATTACCAAAATCGGTCCCATCGAGTTTGTGTAATCGGTCTCACCGAGTTTGCCTGACCAACTCTCTGGTTAGCTTATTACCAAAGTCGGTCTCACCGAGTTTGTGTAATCGGTCTCACCGAGATTACGTTATGCCCTAACCCTAACCGTATCGGTCCTACCGAGTTGCATGTCAGTCCCATCGAAAATCCTAACGGTCACTAGATTTGCTGAATCGGTCTGACCGAATTTCTCAATTTGGTCCCACCGAGTTTGGCAAGTTGTGTGTAACGGTTAGATTTTGTGTGGAGGCTATATATACCCCTCCACCCACTCTTCATTCGTGGAGAGAGCCATCAGAACGAACCTACACTTCCAATACACATTTTCTAAGAGAGAACCACCTACTCTTGTGTTGAAGCCAAGATATTCCATTCCTACCATATGAATCTTGATCTCTAGCCTTCCCCAAGTTGCTTTCCACTCAAATCTTCTTTCCACCAAATCCAAATCCTATGAGAGAGAGTTGAGTGTTGGGGAGACTATCATTTGAAGCACAAGAGCAAGGAGTTCATCATCAACACACCATTTGTTACTTCTTGGAGAGTGGTGTCTCCTAGATTGGCTAGGTGTCACTTGGGAGCCTCCAACAAGATTGTGGAGTTGAAACAAGGAGTTTGTAAGGGCAAGGAGATCGCCTACTTAGAAGATCTACCGCTAGTGAGGCAAGTCCTTCGTGGGCGACGACCATGGTGGGATAGACAAGGTTGCTTCTTCATGGACCCTTCGTGGGTGGAGGCCTCCGTGGACTCGTGCAACCGTTACCCTTCGTGGGTTGAAGTCTCCATCAACGTGGATGTATGATAGCACCACCTATCGGAACCACGAAAAAACATCCATGTCTCCAATTGCGTTTGAATCCTCCAAACCCTTCCCTTTACATTCTTGCAAGTTGCATGCTTTACTTTCCGCTGCTCATATACTCTTTGCATGCTTGCTTGAATTATGTATTGTGATTGTTAAACTTGTGCCAAAACTCCACTTGAACTTAAAGAGTTAAAAACTACAAATTTCGGTACTTAGTGTCTAGTCACCCCCCCCCCTCTAGACACCTCTTCTCGATCCTTTCAAAGCATATACCCAAACCTGCCCAAATGGGATAAAAAATTTACCACGACATGTTGATGCCACTCCATGATAGCATGCCAAGTTTCATGAATTTCAGACGAGTTTTGGATTTACTAGAATTTAAAAAACAAGCATCCCAATATTTTGCCGGCAATCAATGGTGCCCTGGTGTTTGATATTCATTACCATTTCCTGCATGGGACCTAAGCATGCACCCAAGGATGCAGATTTGATTTTTCAACCAATTTAAATGCACTAGAGCATTGCATGTAGTTCAAACTTGAATTATGCACATAAATGCATTGAAAACTCACTTAATGCATAAAAATGTCCAAACGAGCCCCAAAAAATCACAAAAATTGACACAACACTCCTGTTGTTCTATGTTGACACGAGAAATTTTTTGAAAGCAATAAGAAGCAATGGATATCATTTCGTCCCCAAAGGTGGGATGTTCCCTACCGAAGCCATCATGCTTGTTGTGAGAAGCTCTGGTTTGTGAGAAGCATATACCCAAACCTGCCCCAAATGGGACAAAAAAATTACCACGGCATGTTGATGCTGCTCCATGATAGCATGACAAGTTTCATGAATTTCAGACGAGTTTTGGATTTAATAGAATTTAAAAACCAGGTATCTCAATGTTTGCGGCCGAGTGATGATGGCAGGGTGTTTCACATTCATTCCCATTTCTTGCATGGGACCTAAGCAGGCAACCAAGGACACATATTTGAATTTTCAACTCATTTATATGCATTAGAGCATGTGCATGTAGTTCAAATTTGAATTATGCACATGAATGCATAGAAAACTCAGTTAATGTATAAAAATGTCCAAGCGAACCCAGAAGAATCCCAAAAATTGACACAAAACTCCTGTTGTTCTATGTTGACACTAGGAAAAAATTTGAAATCGAGAGGAGGCAACGGTTATCGTTTCGTCCTGAAATGTGAAATGTTCCCTACCAAAACCATCACAGTTGTTCTGAGAAGCTCTGGTTTATGAGAAGCTTATACCCAAACCTGCCCCAAATGGGACAATTTTTTTACCACGACATGTTGATGCCGCTCCATGATAGCATGCCCAGTTTCATGAATTTTAGACTAATTTTGGATTTACTAGAATTACAAAAGCAAGTACGTCGACGTTTGCCAGAGAGCCACGGTGTCGTGGTGTTCGAATTTCATCCCCATTTCTTGCATGGGACATAAGCATAAACCCATGGACACATATATGATTTTACAACCCATGTTGGTGCACCGGAGCATGTGCATGTAGTTTAATTTTGAATTGTGCACCTGGAATGGCTAGATAACCAATTTAATGTATAAAATGTTCAAACAAACCCTGAATAATTCCAATTCTTTTATGAAACACATATAGTTGCATGTTCACTCTAGATAAAAGGAATAGCAATTCAAACACCGTCCATTGCCGCTGTGACCCCATAATTTAATTCAAATCAAGATGAAAAATCAAGTAGATCGCACACAGTTTATTGTCACCAACCGTGTGAGATGCAGCACAAAATATCCTGGAGCACGTCAGTGTATAGTACGCCTATGGCTGACGCAAGAAGGTGCATCGGCTACAGTCCACAGCCAGCGTCTCAAGCACACTAGCTCTCTCCTCAAATGTCATTTCACTGTTCAATCATCGCCGGTGAAAGATGGGCATGTGGACCCGCGTCGTGAGGGCAAATTCGGTGGCCCACTTCGACGAGAGCGCGGACGCAGCCGCCATGCGCGTGCTAACAAGGTGCATGAGCGCGGCCGCAATCTGCGACCGGGCGTCCATGGCAGCCCAAACGGCCGCTGTTGCTTCTCAGGTGGCGGCAGCAACATCTGGCTCGGGGATAACAACTGGCGAGAGCGGCACAATCGTCTGCTTCTGCAGCGGTGGCCTTAGCCCTGATGGAGGCCGCCCATGACCATGTCGAGGCCGCCCACGCCCAGCTCCTGGTGGTCACCGCACAAATCGAACGAAGCTTCTCCGACAACGGTCAGCAACCCACGACCGAAGAGCTGGCAATCGCCGAGAGTGTTCGAGCAGCCGTCCATTCCTCCGCCGCATACCTTGCCACGACGGAGCCCGTCCAAGCCCAGATTGCATCTGCCCACGCCCAGCTCGTGGTGGCCTTTTCCAAAGAGATGGCGAGATGTCTGCCGAGTATGGTGCGATGGATGCCATGAAGCCCCTTCCCGAGGAGACCGTCAGGCGTGAGCTAGACATGGAGGAGGCGGCAGAGATCGACGAGCACCAGTCGTAGTAGTACTCTTTGTTTTGTTTAATTAAGAGCGCTGGTCTTTAATTTGTTAGAGTAATGTCTAGGTCAGCTAGCTCTGTTTAATTGCTGAACTTGCTCGATTAAGAAGCGTGGGTGTGCTGTAGTCTCCTTTGTGTACCCAAATTATGCAATGACGTGGATGACCACTGTAACTAGGGAAATTTGAACCAAAATTTTTGACGTTCAAACTCAACACACACGGGTTAAGCTATTTGAATCGTTTGTGATGTTCACATATCGTACACAGTTTTGAATAAGGGACCGTGTCTGATGACATGTTGCGCGCCAGTTTTGTCGCTGAAGCGATTCCAAATTTTCGGCTTCCGCAGAAATATCTACCTCCCCGCCCCCCTTACCAAAAGCCACATTTCCCCTGTTTCCGCCTTCCTTTCCAAGTTGAAACCTTCACTCCTTGCTTACAGCATTGCCGCCTCCTCGTCAGTGACCCTCCTTCACACTGCTCGACCTCGTCTATCCAGGCAGGTAATCCACACCTGACCCCCATCCTCCTCCTCCTTCCACATCCCACATGCCCCGACCGCCGGCGCGAGCGCGACACCTTCCACAAAAATCACCAACCCCTCCACCAAATAAGTGCCACCCTAAGCCATGGTGCACGCAGTATAGCCAGGATCTCAAGGAGCATTTGGCAGCGGAGAAGCAAATCGCGGCCGCACGCGCAGATGAGGTCACGATGGCTGCCATTCGTGCCGACACCCAGATCTTGGAGGTGCGCCCTGCCATTTGCTAGCTATGCTGGTTAAGCATGCTCGGTTTACCCGTTGCGTGTGCTGCTCCTGCCTTTCCTTCACAAATTCTAGTGAATTGTGCTATCTAATTTTACCATGCAATCTGTTGCTCTAGTGTATATGTTCTATATGTCGTGCAGTGTGGTGCTCGCTTATTAACTTTTTTGTTAATTAGTTGTCGTCTTCAGTTAACTGTTTGGTTCGATTATGCAAATGGGATGCTCAATTCCTCAAGCTGCAATTTTGTATTGTCTTCCATGTGAGAAATAAATCGAATTTATCTTTACAAAATACATGAGAAACGAATACAATTGCTATATTTCCAAGTTGTCAAGCATCCTTGGTTTGGTTATACATTGTGCAATGTGGTGCTCAGTTAACGTTTGGTTCATTTGTGTTGTGGTGTTTAGTTAACTGTTTGGTTCAATTCTGCAATGCGATGTTCAATAGTTGTGGGTGCATTCTGTTATTGTATACCATGTGAGGAATAAATTGAAGTTGGCTGTAGTAAATACATGAGAAACAAATACAATTGCTACAATTGGCTGTAGTTAACTGTTTGGTTAAGCATACATTCTTCTATTAGTAGTATGTTATATTATGCAACATGGTGCTCAGTTAATGTTTGGTTCATTTGTTGTGGTGTTTAGTTAAATGCTTGGTTCAATTCTGCAATGCGATGTCCAATTGTCGTGGGTAGAATTTTGTATTGTTGTGCATGTGAGGAATAAATCAAACTTGGCTGCACTTAATACATGAGAAACATATACAAGTGCTATATTTCCTAGTTCTTAATCATGCTTGGTTTGGATAAATGGATTTTCCATGTGGCTTGAATTAATCTGATGAATCTGCAACTTGCTTATTTTTCATCAACATATTTTACTGATAGCATGCGAACCCTTACTTAACCTGATAACTAACTACCGTATATGTGTTGCAGGGAAACAACGTGAAGCACTGAGGTTTACAATAGAGGTTAGCACGTGCATGGTCCGTTGTCTAATAGCACATTATTGTGAAATTGCAGGAACCATTCTAATATTTAGGTTTTTAACAATTTGGTCTTGCACATGTAGGTCCTGCTGTGAGAGGTTTTGACCCACTGTTCGACCCTTTTTGCATATGGGGAAATGAGTTGTCCATGAACATCAATCAAATCAAGAAACTCAGAAAGATTTTTAGAATAATGAAATTAGCGACAAAAAACAACAAAATCTTTGTCTGCACAATGAAGAAGACATCAATTCACTACAAGATGGTACTAACTATTATACCTTGCCTTTTTTTATTCATTTGCCCCATTTCCAATATAGATATTTATGTACATCCTTGTTTTCAGGCCTTTCCAAAGCAGTTCACTGATGATTACCTCTCAAACCACCTCTATGGTCAGGAGGCGAGGAAGGTTTTCATACAACACCCACGGTTCAATATTGAAGTGTTCCTGAAGAGGGCGAAGGACGGACGGTCAATCATCCACAGGCACTGGCCTAAAGTTGCAAAGACCTTCAACATGAATGAAGGCTCAATATTCGCCTTCCGCTTCAGCAGTTTTCCAGATGAGATGTATCTGTCTATATACTGTCTATGATGCTAATTTCAAAAGGTTCTACATGTTGCATGTGAATCTTGGTGCTGGTGCAGTTGTGTAATGGGGTAGGTGAGGGCTGAAGCTGTATCATGTTGTACTCTGATGTATTTCAATTATGAGATTTTGCTTCCTCAATATGGAAATGAAATATATTATGTGCTTAATATGAATGTTTAACAAATGGATTATTAATAACAGGGCAATTAGCCTGCTAATTGGGTTTTGCTATTGCAAACAGTTATTGAAAAAATACCGTGGGCGAAGACCTCAGGCAACACACACAGTTTCTAGGAATAAACCTTGCTGGATCAATGAACAATCACACACGACTTTCTCTTGAAAACTGTTTGCGTTAGGCCATCTTGCGCAAACACTGACCACAAAAAAACTATGTGTGATGCACAACCTTTGCCACACAGTTTCTTCTACGGACCGTGTGTGATACATTCAATAACTCAAAAGATATAACGGGAAAAATTGTGTGTGATATATCTGTGAACGGAAATGTTTTCCTTGGAGCGACTATCTGGGATGTACATACGAATGGAAACGTTTAGCGGGGACTGACTGTGTGGGATGTACTTGCGACCGGAAAAAATTTCGCCTGTATAATTGTATTTTTAGCTCGACTGTACATATTTTCGTATTTGGCGCTTGATGCACCACGACCTCATTTTGCCGAGCGTGTGTGCTAGGAGGGCATATCCCCGACAGTTTCTGGGTCATGTGGGAAGGACCCCCCTATCGCCCACACTCACTAGGCGACGGTTCCAAATGCCGTCGCGGAAAGGGGTTAAAAACCGTTTGTATAGGACCGACGCGTACCAGTGTCTCCTAGATAGATCTTGCGTGATCGTAGGAATTTTTTTGAAATTGCATGTTGATACGTCTCCAACGTATCTATAATTTATGAAGTATTCATGCCAATATATTATCATTCTTGGATGTTTTACAATCATTTTATAGCAAATTTGTATCATTTTTTGGGACTAACCTATTGACCCAGTGCCCAGTGCCAGTTGCTGTTTTTTGCTTGTTTTTTACATCGCAGAAAATCAATATTAAACGGAGTCCAAACACCGTGAAACTTTTTGTGGATTTTTTATGGGCGGAGTAGCACACAGGGGTGCCCAGGGGCACAACCCACCGGTATGCGCCAGACCTGGCGCGCCCAGGTGGGTTGTGCCCACCTCGGTGACCTCCCGCACCCCCTCTTTGCACTATAAATGCCCAAATATTCTGAAACCCTTCGGGGGTTAACCTAGATCAGAAGTTCCACCGCTGCGGGGCTCCGTAGCTACCGGAAACCAATCTAGACCCATTCTGGCACCCTCCCGGAGGGGGGAATCATCTCCGGTGGCCATCTTCATCATCCCTGCGGCCACCACGATGAGGAGGGAGTAGTCCACCCTCGGGGCTGAGGGTTTTACCAATATGTGTTTAATCTCTCTCTCGTGATCTATATCATGGGATTTGTTAATATAGTCGGATCATATGATGTTTCTCCCCTATATACTCTTATTGTGATGAATTGAATCTTTACCCTTTGAAGTTTTGTCATGTTGGATTGAATACTCAGAGATTAGAACACATGATGTATGTCTTGCAGTGTGAATACTTGAGGTGACATTGGGGTATCTTATTGATTCACTTGATATATGTTATGGCATTCAACTTGTGGATTCCCGTGGTGATATTGGGGTAATCTTTGCATAGGGGTTGGTGCACGTTTTTATCATCTTTTCTCCGATAGAAACTTTGGGGTCCCCTTGTAGTTCTTTGTGTTGATTGAGTATTATGAATATGAATTTGCTTTGGTGTTATTTTAGTATGAACTCTTGATTAGATCGTTCGGAAAGAATAGCTTGCGTTATTTTAGTACGAACTCTACGATAGATCGAACGGAAAGAATAGCTTTGAGGTGGTTTCTTACCCTACAAACAATTTATATCTTTTGTGATCCGCTAATAGGAACTCGAGAGTGATTCTTTATTGCACTCTGAGGGATAATCATATGATCCAACTATGTTAGCACTATTGAGAGGTTGTACTAGTGAAGGTACGGACCCTAGGCCTCATTTGAAGCATTGCAACACCATTTTTGTGCCCGTTTACTATTTGCTACCTTGCTGTTTTTATTTATTCAGATTATAAAAATATATTTCTACCATCCATATTACACTTTTGTCACAATCTCTTCGCCGAACTGGTGGACCTATACAATTTTCCATTGTATTGGTTGTGTTGGGGCACAAGAGATTTCTTGTATTCGGTTGCAAGGTCGTTTGATAGAGACCATCTTCATCCTACACCTCTCACGGATTGATAAACCTTAGGTCATCCACTTGAGGGAAAATTGCTACTGTCCTATAGAACTCTGCGCTTGGAGGCCCAACACGTGTCTACAAGAATAAAGTTGCGTAGAAGACATCACATGCTACGTTCCCCAACAAATATAAGTTTCTTATAAACTTTGTACAAACTGAAAAGCTTTGATCGCCTCATCAAAGCGTATGATCCAACTCCGAGATGCTTGCTCCAGCCCATAGAAGGATGGCTGGAGCTTGCATACCTTTTAGCACCTTAGGATCGACAGAAACCATCTGGTTGTATCACATACAACCTTTCCTCACGAAAACCGTCAAGGAAACTTTGTATTGACATCCATCTGCCAATTTTCGTAATTGAAAATGCAGGAACTGCTAACATAATTCGAACAGACTTTAGCATCACTATGAGTGAGAAAGTCTCATCATAGTCAACTCCTTGAACTTATCGGAAACTTCTTTGTGAGAAGTCAATCTTCATAAATGGTGACATTACCATCAGCGTCTGTCTTCTTCTTCAAGATCCATTTATTCTCAATGGCTTGCCGATCATCGAGCAAGTCCACCAAAGTCCATACTTTGTTCTCATATGGATCCGATCTCGGATTTTCATGGTGTCTAACCACTTGTTGGAATCTGGGCCCACCATCACTTCTCCATAGCTCGTAGGTTCATCATTGTTGTTGCCCAACAACATGACCTCTAAGACAGGGTTACCGTACCACTCAGGAGCTGTACGTACCCTTGTTGACCTACGAGGATCGATCGTAACTTGACCCAAAACTTCATGATCATCATCATTAGATTCCTCTTCAAATGACGCAGGTGCCACAGTAACATATTTTTGTGTTGTGCTACTCTATGGTTGAAGTAAAGGTTCAACAACCTCATCAAATTCTATCTTCCTCCCACTCATTCTATCAAGAGAAACTCTTTCTTGAGAAAGGACCCGTTCTTAGCGACAAACACTTTGCCTTCGGATATGAGATAGAAGGTATACCCAATCGTATCTTTTGGGTACCCTATGAAAATTTGTCTGCTTTGGGTTTGAGCTTTTCCGGCTGAATCCTTTTGACATAAGCATTGCTGCCCCAAACCTTAAGAAACGACAACTTAGGTTTCTTGCCAAACCACAATTCATACGGTATCATCTCCACGGACTTAGATAGTGCCCTATTTAAAGTGAATGTAGTTGTCTCTAATGCATAACCCCAAAACTATAGTGGCAAATTGGCAAGAGACAACATAGAACGCACCATATCTAATAAGGTACGATTACGATGTTCGGACACACCATTACGCTGTGGTGTTCCAGGTGGCATCAATTGTGAAACAATTCCACATTGTCTTGAGTGATTTCCAAACTCATAACTCAGATATTCTCCCCCTCGGTCAGATAGTAGGAATTTAATCTTCTTGTTACGATGATTATCAACTTCACTCTGAAATTGCTTGAACTTTTCAAACGTTTCAAACTTATACTTCATCGAGTAAACATACCCATATCTACTCAAATCATCAGTGAAGGTGAGGAAATAACGATGTCCACCGCGCGCATCAACACTCATCAGACCACACACATCAGCATGTATGATTTCCAACAAGTCACTTGCCCGTTCCATTGTTCCAGAAAACGGGGTTTTAGTCATCTTACCCATGAGGCATGGTTCGCATATGTCAAGTGATTCAAAGTCAAGTGACTCCAAAAGTCCATCCACATGGAGTTTCTTCATACACTTTACACCAATAAGACCTAAGTGGTAGTGCCACAAGAAAGTGGTACTATCATTATTAACTTCGCATCTTTTGGCATCGATATTATGAACATGTGTATCACTACGATCGAGATTCAATAAATCATTCACATTAGGTGCATGACCATAGAAGGTATTATTCATGTAAACAGAATAACCATTATTGTTCGACTTAAATGAACAACCATGTTGCAATAAAACGTGATCTTAATCATGTTCATGCTCAACGCAAACACCAAATAACATTTATCTAGGTTTAACAGTAATCCCGAAGGTAGAGGGAGCATGCGATGGTGATCACATCAACCTTGGAAACACTTCCAACACACATCGTCACCTTACCCTTAGCTAGTCTCCGTTTATTCTGCAACTTTTGTTTCGAATTATCAATATTAGCAACTGAACCGGTATCTAATACCCAGGTGCTACTAGGGGTACTAGTAAGGTACACATCAATAACACATATATCAAATATACTTTTGTTGAAGTTGCCAGCCTTCTTATCTACCAAGTATTTGGGGCAGTTCCGCTACCAGTGACCGTTCCCCTTACAATAGAATCACTTAGTCTCGGGTTTAGGTTCAACCTTGGGTTTCTTCACTAGAGCGGCAATTGGTTTGCCATTCATGAAGTTTCCCTTCTTGCCCTTGCCCTTCTTGAAACCAGTGGTCTTGTTAGCCATCAACACTTCATGCTCCTTCTTGATCTCTACCTCCGCGGCCTTAAGCACCGCGAACAGCTCCGGGATCATCTCCATCCCTTGCATGTTATAGTTCATCACGAAGCTCTAGTATCTTGGTGATAGTGGCTGGAGAACTCTTTCAATCACTATCTTATCTGGAAGATCAACTCCCACTTGATTCAAGTGATTATAGCACCCACACATTCTGAGCACATGCTCACTGGCTGAGCTATTCTCCTCCATCTTGTAGGCAAAGAAATTGTCAGAGGTCTCATACCTCTCAACACGGGCATGAGCCTAAAATACTAACTTCAACTCTTGGAACATCTCATATGTTCCATGGCATTCAAAACACCTTTGGAGCCCCGATTCTAAGCCGTAAAACATGGCGCACTAAACTATCAAGTAGTCATCACAAGTGTCTGCCAAATGTTCACAACATCTACAGACGACACTAGAGGGGTTGGCACACCGAGCGGTGCATCAAGGACATAAGCCTTCCGTGCAGCAGTGAGGACAATCCTCAGACTACGGACCTAGTCCGCATAATTGCTTACAATATCTTTCAACATAGTCTTTCTCTAGGAATGTATTAAAACAGGGAGCTATAGCGAGCTATTGAACATAATTTGCAAAGACAATTTAGACTATGTTCATGATAAATGAGTTCAACTAATCTTATTATTACCTAAGAACTCCCACTCAAATCAACATCCCGCCGTTTGTCCGAGTGTAACACGATCCAAATTCACCAACCCAAGTCCGATCATCACGTGACATGAGGTGGTTTCGATGGTGAACATCTCCATGTTGATCATATCTACTACATGACTCATGTTCGACCTTTTGGTCTCTTGTGTTCTGAAGCCATGGCTGTACATGCTAGGCTCGTCAAGTTTAACCCAAGTGTTCCGCATGTGCAAAACTGGCTTGCACCTGTTGTATGTGAACGTAGAGTCTATCACACCCGATCATCACGTGGTGCTTCGAAACGACGAACTTTCGCAAGAGTGCACACTTAGGGAGAACACAATTTTATCTTGAAATTTTAGTGAGGGATCTCCTTATAATGCTACCGCCGTCCTAAGCAAAATAAGATGCATAAAAGGATTAACATCACATGCAAATCATAAGTGACATGATATGGCCATCAACTTGTGCTTTTGATCTCCATCTCCAAAGCACCGGCATGATCTCCATCGTCACCGGCATGACATAATGATCTCCATCATCATGAGCTCCATCATTGTGTCGCCATCGGGGTTGTCACGCCAACCATGCTTCTACTACTATTGCTACCGCTTAGAGATAAAGTAAAGCATTACATAGCGCTTAATGATTGACATGCATTTCATACTATAATTAAAGACAACCGTATTGCTCCTGCCGGTTGCCGTATGCCTCGACATGCAAGGCGATATAAACTATTACAAACATGATCATCTCATACATCAAATATATCTCATCATGTCTTTGGCCATATCATATCACAACATACCCTACAAAAACAAGTTAGACGTCCTCTAATTGTTGTTGCATGTTTTACGTGGCTGCTATATGGGTATCTAGCAAGAACGATTCTTACCTACGCAAAGCCACAATGGTGATATGCAAGTTGCTATTTAACCTTCTGCAAGGACCGCCTTTGTCGAATCCGATTCAACTAAGGTGGGAGATGACACCCGCCAGCCATCTTTATGCAACAAAGTCACATGTCTGTCGATGGAACCGGTCTCATGTACGTGGACATGTAAAGTTGGTCCGGGCCGCTTCATCCCACAAACTGCTGAATCAAGAAAAGACCAAGGAATGAAGCAATATGAATATCAACGCCCACAAATTCCTTTATGTTCTACTCATGATGTCATCTACGCATAGACCTAGCTCTGATACCACTGTAGGGGAACGTTGCATGGGAAACAAAAAATTTCCTACGCTCACCAAGATCAATCTAGGAGATGACCATCTACAAGAGGAGAGATTGCATCTACATACCCTTGTAGATCGCTAAGCAGAAGAGTTAAGAAACGCGGTTGATGTAGTCGAATGTCTTCGTGATTCAATCATGATCAGTCCCGGGAACTCCCAATCCAAGTGTCGAACGGACGACACCTCCGCGTTCAACACACCTACGGCTTGATGACACCTTCACCTCCTAGATCCAGTGAGCGATGATGAAGTAGTAGCTCGAGTCCTCCGGCAGCACGACGGCGTGGTGGCGGTAGTGGTGGCGGAATCTCAACAGAGCTTCGCTAAGCACTAGGGAGAGGAAGAGGGATGCGAGGGAGAGGAGAGGCAGCGCTGTTGCATGGAGATGTGCTCTTCGGGTGCAACTGCCCTCTCTCTACCTCTCTATATATAGGGGAAGGGAGGAGGAGGTGGCACCCCTAGGGTTTCCCTAGGGCGGTGGCTGTGAGATGGGATCTCCCCTAGGGTGACTTGCCCCCCAAGCCGGGAGGTGGGAAGCCCTAGGGGAACGCCCCAACCCTCCTGGTTACGTGAGATGGGGTGAGGGGAGCGCCCAACCCCTTAGTGGTCTCATTTGCCCCCTCCCCTTGGCCCATGGAGCCCCCAAACACTTGCCGGGCCCCCCAAAACCCCTTTCGGTGACGTTGGTCATCACCCAGTTCCCCCAGAACAATTCTGGACTCCAATACCCTTCGTCTAATATATCGATCTTCACATCCGTACCATTCCGGAGTTCCTCGTCATTTCTGGGATCTCATCCGGGACTCCGAACAACCTTCAGTAACCACCATAATGACTCAACTATACTTGTATCGTCACCAAACGTTAAGTGTGTAGACCCTACGGGTTCGAAAACTATGCAGACATGACCGAGACACCTCTATAGTCGATAACTAATAGCGGGACCTGGATGCCCATATTGGTTCTTACATATTCTACGAAGATCTTATCGGTCGAACCTCGATGTCAAGGATTTAGCTAATCCCGTATGCAGTTCCCTTTGTCTATCGGTATGTTACTTGCCTAAGATTTGATCATCGGTATCTCCATACCTAGTTCAATCTTGTTACCGGCAAGTCTCTTTACTCGTTCCATAATACAAGATCCCTTGGCTAACTCATTAGTCACATTGCTTGCAAGCTCATTGTGATACTGTATTATCGAGTGGGCCCTGAGATACCTCTTTGTCATGCGGAGTGACAAATCCTAGTCTTGATTCATGCCAACTCAGCAGACACCCTCGGAGATACCTGTAGAGCACCTTATAGTCACCCGGTTACGTTGTGACGTTTGGTACACACATGGTACTCCTCCGGTGTCAGTGAGTTGCATGATCTCATGGTCATAGGAACATATACTTGACATGCAGAAAACGATAGCAATAAACTTGACACGATCATATGCTACATTCAAAGTTTGGGTCTTGTCCATCACATCATTCTCCTAATGATGTGATCCATCATCAAATGACAACTCATGTCTATGACTAGGAAACCATAGCCATCTTTGATCAACGAGCTACTATGGTAGAGGTCACTAGGGACATGTTGTTGTCTATGTACCCACACATGTATTTGAGTTTCCAATCGATACAATTATAGCATGGATAATAAACGATCATCATGAATAGGGAAATATGATAGTAACCAATTTATTATTGCCTCTAGGGCTTATTTCCAGTAACTTCACCATACTCAGGCCTAAGGGAAGGTATTGGGGAGTAATAAGTAGATGATTGGTTATGAGATGACATAAACTTAAACCCTAGTTTATGCATTATTCCGTAAGGGACTCATCGGGATCCATATGTTTCATGTTATGGTTAGATTTGACTTAATTCTTATTTTGTAGTTGCGGATGATTGCGAGAGGGGTTAATCATAAGAGGGTTGCCTGTTCAAGTAAGAACGACACCCTAGTACCGGTCCACCCACATATCAAATTATTAAAGTAGTGAACACGAATCAACTAAACATGATGAACGTGACTAGGCGAGAATTCCCATGTGTCCTCGAGAATGCTTTGCTTACTATAAGAGAATTTTCTGGCTTGTCCTTTCCTATAAAAAGGATTGGGCCATCTTGCTGCACCTTTGTTACTATTGCTACTTGTTAATTGTTATGGATTGTCTTGATACAAAACTATCTGGCACCGCTACTTTCAGTACTTGCAAATAATACCTTGCTGAAAACCACTTCTCATTTCCTTCTGCTCCTTGTTTGGTTCGACACTCTTACTTATCGAAAGGACTAGGATTGATCACATATACTTGTGGGTTATCAAGACTCTTTTTTGGCGCCATTTCCGGGGAGTTGAGCGCCTTTGGTAATGGTATTTGGTAGGAAAACATTTTTATTACATGCTAAAATTTATTATTACTTGTCATTATGGAAAGTAATCCTTTGAGGGGCTTGTTCGGGGTATCTTCACCTCGACCAGAAGAAATAAGAGTTTCTCCTCAACCTACTGAAAATATTTACTTTGAGATTCCTTTGGGTATTTTAGAGAAACCGCTAGCTATTACTTATGTAGGAGATGGTGATGAAGCTATGTACCTAGGGTAGGGTCATGGGCCTGTCCAAGATACCCTCCCCAAGGCCATCACCCTAAAACCATAAGCATTCAAAGAAGAATCATCATCCACTCGACCATGAAGCGTTCCACTCGGAAGACTTGAAGTCACTCGACCATGGAGACACTAGTAGAAAATGGAGCTTTAATACCGGTTCATAAGGGCCTTTAGTGCCGGTTCTGCAACCGGCACTAAAGAGTGGAGACTAAAGGCTCCCCACCTTTAGTACCGGTTCGGCACGAACCGCCACTAAAGGCCCACCATGTGGCGTGAGCTCGCGCCGTGGTATGGGGGACCTTTAGTACCGGTTGGTGTTACCAACCGGTACTAAAGGTATTTTTTTTGAAATTATGTTTTGAAAATTTGGAAAAAAAATTGATTTTTTTTCGATTTTCAATTTTTTGAATTATTTGATGATTTAGTCTCTAATCACCCCTCTTAACTACTTAAGTGTGGATGACTCATTCCAATTCGTCTAACTTCCCGACCGGTCACCCATCCTCTCACTCCCCCAGCCTGAGCACGCTTAACTTCGGAGTTCTATTCCCCCTACTTTCCAAGTATGCACTTGTTGTTTTCCTGACAAATGTAAGTTGTAAATCCTATTAACCCTCAGCAGTTTAGCTTGAGCATTAGGTCACACATTTCACCATTTGAGTTTGAAACTATTATTCTAAAAAACAGTAATTATTTAGTAACACTAATATTTCTTGAATAAGTTTGACCATGTTTTGACTATAGTTTGACCATAGTTTGACCAGATTTGACCAAAATTCAAAAAATTGAAATAATTATTTAGTAACACTAATATTCTTGAATAAGTATGTAGTAACATTAATACTTCTTGAATAAGTAGTTTGACCATACTTTGACAAGATTTAACCAAAATTAAAAAACTTAAATTTGAGCATATCTTTTTCTCCTTTTGGAATTTGAGGATTCTAAAAAATTGCAAATAGGCCGTAGGCGGTCAAAATCGGATGCGGGTTTTCATGCTGAATTTTTTGATATATTATACATTTTTTCCGACATCGTATGCAAAAGTTATAGCCGTTTTACATTTTCCCTACACTTTTTGCAAAACATGTCCAAATTTAAGTTTTTAAATTTTCCTAACTAGTAGATATAGTAATATAACTACATCTCGAAGAATTTTATTTTTTGAATTTTTTATCATTTTCTTTTGTATTTTTCAAAACTGAAATGGCGATAAGCGAAGTAGAGTTTGAAACGTGCCCTTTATTACCGGTGTGTGCCACGAACCGGTACTAAAGGTCAAACCCCTTTAGTACCGGTTCTTGGCACGAACCGGTACTAAAGGGGTTCTTGGCACGAACCGGTACTAAAGGTTAGCCCTTTAGTACCGGTTCGTGCCACGAACTGGTACTAAAGGTAATCGCGGGGCCCCGGCCTGACGCCAGCCTGCCACCGGTTCGTGGCACGAACCGCTACTAAAGGTTCAAAACGAATCGGCATTAATGCATAGCCGTTCGAACCGGCACTAATGGTACCATTAGTACCGGGCCAAAATCGAACCGGCACTAATGTGTCTCACATTAGGTCCTTTTTCTACTAGTGAGACTGTCACTCGACCGCCAGAAGGTCTAAAGCCACCCCATACTGCAACGGTCGGTCATTACGTCATAGCTTTAATGGTCATTATGTCACTTTATTACTGGCGTTACCAGTAATGCCCTGTCATAATGTTCCTTAAACCCTGTGTAATTGAGGGTCGGAGGGGTCTGGCGAACTCTATATAAGCCACCCCCTCCTCAGTGACAGGGGTTCGCACCCCCTGTAACACACACATATAATCCAGTCGACCACCTCCGGGCACCGAGACGTAGGGCTGTTACTTCCTCCGAGAAGGGCCTGAACTCGTAAAACTTCGTGCGCATAACTTCTCCATAGCTAAGATCTTGCCTCTACATACCTACCCCCATTCTCTTGTCAGACTTAGAACCACGACAGTTGGCGCCCACCGTGGGGCAGGGGTCTTAGCGACTTATTGGAGAAGTTGCGACGTTTCCGATCCCCATCAGCATGGTTTCAGGCGGAGGATTGGCCGAGGGTCGCGAGATCCGTCTCGGCGCGCTCGTGTTCATCGCCGACGACTCCGCTTGGCTCCAAGAGGCTCTGCTCGACGTCAAGGCGCTCCCCGTCCGCGGGGCAACACACTTTCGCGCGTGCGTCCGCGGCGTCCTCCTGCGGCAGCCGTTGACCCAGTATCGGTCGGCTCCTATGGCATCTTCACTCCCTGCTGCCCACCGGCGCAAGCGTTCCGGTCGGTCGAGGCTCCAGCGGTGGGTGAGGCACGCAGTGGCTCGCCAGTCGGCCACCTCCCAAGTCGTGGCAATCGAGCCCGACGAAACTCTCTACGGCATGTTCGACTGGCTCCGTCGAGACTACATCCGAGTGCGACAGCAGTGACCCCGCGGCGGAAGTCCTGATGGTCAATGGACTGCGCAGTTCCCCTGGCTTTCCCCGCGATGACGGTGGTGATGGCGGAGGCGATTCGTCGTGCGTCCACGAGGAGTACCGCCCCGAGCCCCCCTCTTCGCAGGAGAGGGAAGAGCTTCGCCGCCGTAACATGGATACACTTCACACTCCTATCATTGGAGAAACCCCCGAGGCCCGGGCCTTGGAAGAGGCGTGCTTGGCCAACTTGGCTGAGCGCACTCGACTAGAGAACCTCCAGCATGCACTCGACGAGCGTGCTCGGTAGCGGGTTCCTGAGTCCAGTCGACGACAACTTTTTCCGCCTCCCACCTAGGTATATCAAACTCCGATCCAGAATCTCACAGTTGCGGCCCGAATAGCAGAGTCGATTCAGCCTTCACAGTCGGAAGCTGGTAGGGGTTTGATGCAGATCCAGGCTTTGCTCCGGGCGGCGGGGGAGCAAAACACGGAAGTGTCACAGTCTCCGAATAGGATTCATAGTAGATCTGTAATGGCGAACCTGATTCGATCGGCTCACAGCCCAAGATCGCCTCCAAGACGTGAGGGACGTGGAGATTGACAGGATCAGTACAGAAACTGTGAGCAGTATGATCGTCATCGAGCGCCCGCACCTCCCCCAAGGAGTGGGTCGTACGCGCCTCGGCAACACAATGACAGACGCCCTCACAGTGGAGGGCGAAGGATTCCAGTCGACCCCCGGGAGCCGGGCTTTGACGCGAGATCCATTATCGTTCAAGGTCTGGTTGACAGGAACAGGGCTCACAGAGATGGCCACGATAGAGATTACCCGACTGGCAACAGAGTGCATGTTTCAGGCCCCGAGTGTTTCAACAGAGCCATCAGAGCAGCAGTGATTCCTCCCAACTTCAGGTTGGCGACTGGAGTCAGCAAATTCACTGGTGAGTCCAAGCCTGATACTTGGCTTGAGGACTACCGAGTAGCTATGCAAATTGGTGGTGGCAATGATGAAGTGGCCATGAAGCACCTTCCTCACGATGTTGGAGGGCTCGGCGAGGCGCGGTTGAATCGATTAGCACCTTTTGGCGGATTTATAGTGGGAAGAGCTTGCCCGAGTGTTTGTCGTAACATTTGAAGGTACATGAAAAGCGGCCCGGCGGGGCTAGCGAGCTACAATATTGTGTGCAGAAGCTGAATGAAACTTTGAGGTATTATATCCAGAGATGGATCACGTTGCACCACACGGTGGAGAATGTGTCTGATCACCAAGCAGTTTGTGCCTTCAAGGAAGGTGTCAAGTATCGAGAATTGAATCTGAAGTTCGGTCGGACCGGAGATATGTCTCTGAGTCGAATGATGGAAATTGCCACCAAGTATGCTAATGGTGAAGAGGAGGATCGGATCCGGAGTGGCAAGGACAAAACAGTCGCCCATGAAACCGGGGGAGGGAACTCCAGTCGGAAGCAGAAGCGCAAAGCTGAGCCAGCTGCTCCCGGAGAAGCCTTAGCCGTGACTCAAGGAAAGTTCAAGGGGAAGCCCAAAGGGCCATGGAACCCCAAGAAAGTAAAAGATCAAGATGGAAATGATGTGTTGGATTTACCATGCCACATTCATACCAAAAAAGATGAGGAGGGTAATCTCATTTACCCGGAACATACCACTCGACAGTGTCGGCTCCTAATCCAGCAGTTCTGAGAGAAACAACCCAAAGAGAAGGAGAAAGAATCGGACAAAGTTGAAGATAAAGAAGAGGATGATGATGGTTACCCCCACGTCAATTCCACTCTGATGTTTTTGCTGATGTTGATAGCAAAAGTCGACTGAAAGTCATCAACAGAGAAGTGAACATGGTCGCTCTGGCGACGCCCAGTTATTTGAAGTGGTCTCAGACTGCCATTACATTCGACCAGTGTGATCACCCAACACACATAGGCACCCCTGGGAGGCAAGTGTTGGTGGTCGACCCAGTCGTCGAAGGCACTTGGTTGACTAAGGTTCTGATGAATGGTGGCGATGCTTTGAATATCTTTGTGTCACGGAGACCTTGAAAGGAATGGGCATTCCGATGTCGAGACTCGATGAAAGCAATATGAGTTTCCATGGAGTTATTCTTGGCAAGAAGGCTGAGTCACTCGGCGGATCGCCCTCGATGTGGTTTTTGGTGATTCCAAGAATTACCGCAAAGAAAAGTTGACGTTTGAAGTCGTGGATTTCCAGAGTGCTTATCATGCTATTCTGGGCAGGCCGGCTTACGCACGTTTTATGGCTCGACCATGTTACGTGTACCTCAAATTGAAGATGCCTGGTCCTAAAGGAGTGATCACTATCACTGGCAATCAGAAGAAGGCAGAAGAGTGCTTCCAGAAGGGCTCAAAGATCGCCGATGCGCAAATGGCAGTAGTGGAATTGCAGGAGTATCAAGAAAATGCAGATCCGAGTGATTTTTTGCGAGCTAAGAAGCCTGCCACGGATTCAGCATTTCAGTCGTCTGGTGAAACGAAGCCGATTCATATTCACCCAACCGATCCCAATGCTGCTCCGACTCACATTTCGACAACACTCGACTCCAAATAGGAAGAAGCGCTCATCCAGTTCCTCCGTGAGAACTGGGACATCTTTGCATGGAAACCTTCTGACATGTCGGGTCTTCCCAGGGGGCTGGCTGAGCATCGTTTGCGAGTTGGCCCAAAAGTGAAACCAGTCGAAGAACATCTTCGACGGTCCGCCGTATAGAAGAGAAAAGCAATCGGTGAAGAAGTGGCTCGACTCCTAGCAGCCGAGTTTATCCGAGAGATTTACCACTCCGAGTGGCTAGCCAATGTTGTCATGGTCCCCAAGAAGGACGACTCACTTCGCATGTGCATTGACTTCAAGCATATCAATCGGGCCTGCCCGAAAGATCACTTTCCTCTCCCCCGCATCGACCAAATAGTCGACTCGACTGCAGGGTGTGAGCGCTTGTCCTTTTTGGACGTCTATTCAGGGTATCATCAGATCCGACTGTGTGGACCCGATAAGATAAAAACAACTTTCATCACCCCATTTGGGTGCTTCTGTTATGTCACCATGCCATTCGGCTTGAAGAACGCTGGAGCCACATTCATGAGGATGATTCAGAAGTGTTTACTCACTCAAATCAGTCGGAATGTGGAAGCATACATGGATGACATTGTGGTCAAGTCACGTAAAGGTTCCGACCTGCTGGCTGACCTTGCTGAAACTTTTGCCAACCTCAGAAGGTATGATATCAAGCTTAATCCATCAAAGTGCACATTCGGAGTTCCGGGCGGAAAATTACTCGGTTTTCTCATTTCCGAACGAGGGATCGACGCTAACCCAGAGAAAGTGGGTGCCATACTCCGGATGAAACACCCTATGCGTGTGCACGATGTCCAGAAGCTTACTGGTTGTTTGGCCGCCTTAAGTCGATTCATTCCTCGCCTCGGTGAAAAGGCATTGCCTCTTTACCGACTGATGAAAAAGTCCGATAAGTTCGAGTGGACTCCTGAAGTTGATGCAGCGTTTGTAGAGCTCAAAGCCCTGCTTTCCACCCAGCCGGTGCTTGCTGCCCCAATCAGCAAAGAGCCTTTACTGCTTTACATTGTAGCCACTGGCCAAGTTGTCAGTACAGTACTTACGGTCGAGCGGGAAGAAGAAGGAAAACCTGTAAGGTTCAGCGCCCAGTATACTATGTTTCTGAAGTTCTGACTCCGTCAAAGCAAAGATATCCACATTATCAGAAGCTTGTTTATGGGATTTATATGACCACGAAGAAGGTTGCACCCTATTTCTCTGACCACTCTATTACGATTAAATCGTGACGCTCCATTATCGTGAGATTACGAACAACAGAGATGCAAGCGGTCGAGTGGCAAAGTGGGCGATTGAACTTCTTCCTTGGATATCAAGTTTGAGGCAAAGAAGGCTATCAAGTCCCAAGCAATAGCAGATTTCCTCGCCGAGTGGATCGAACGACTCGCCAACTCAAGTTCACTCGAACCTTTGGACCATGTTCTTTGATGGCTCCAAGATGCTGAATGGTTCCGGTGCTGGGGTGGTACTGGTATCCTCCCGAGGAGACAAGCTCAGATATGTTCTCCAGATTCACTTTGATTCCTCCAATAACGAAGCGGAATATGAAGCACTCTTACATGGGTTACGTATGGCCATTTCACTCGGCGTCCGTCGCCTCATGGTCTACAACGACTCAGATTTGGTAGTCAATCAAGTGATGAAGGAGTGGGGCGTCAGAAGCCCAGCTATGACTGGTTACTGTAATGCGGTGAGGAAGTTGGAAAACAAGTTTGAGGGTTAGAGCTCCATCATATAGCCCGATCGAAAATCAAGCAGCCAATGATTTGGCAAAGATAGGTTCCAAGAGGGAAGCCATTCCCACCAACGTGTTTTTGGAACACATTCATACACCTTCAGTTCAAGAAGATCCTTTCACTGAAGAGCCCCCGCAGCCTAAGAGTGCCACAGATTCGACTGAAGTCGAAGTCCCAGCCATGGTCGACCTGATCATGGAGGTTTTGATCATCACTCCCGACTGGACAGTGCCATACATTGCGTATATCCTTAGGAAGGAACTCCCAGAGGATAAAGAAGAGGCTCGACAGATCGTCCGTCGATCCAAAGCCTTTACTGTGATAAGAGGACAATTGTTCAGGGAAAGCGTAACCGGAGTCAGCCAGAAATGCATAGCACCAGAAGAAGGTCGAGTGATCCTCAACGACATCCACTCGGGGACCTGTGGCCACCATGCGTCCTCCCGGACCATTGTGGCCAAAGCATACCGAGCTAGATTTTATTGGCCACGAGAAAATGAAATGGCGAAAGATATAGTCGACAAATGTGAAGGCTGCCAGTTTTAGTCCAATATGTCCCACAAGCCTGCGTCAGCCCTGAAGACCATTCCACTCGTCTGGCCATTTGCTATTTTGGGATTGGATATGGTTGGACCCCTGAGGACTGGTACGAGCGGCTTCACTCATGTGCTTGTAGCAGTCAACGAGTTTACCAAATGGATTGAAGCCAAGCCTAGCAAGAATCTTGAAGCCAGTACTGCCGTCAGCTTCATCAGAGAATTGACATTCGGATATGGAGTTCCGCACAGCATCATCATTGAAAAAGGGTCGAACTTCGATTCTGATGAGTTCATAGCCTTCTGTGCTTCCCAAGGCACACGAGTCGACTATGCTTCAGTCGCCCACCCCCAGTCGAATGGACAAGCGGAAAGAGCAAATGGTTTGATTCTCAAAGGACTAAACCCCCGATTGATGCGTGATCTCAAGCATGCAGCAGTCGCCTGGGTCGAGGAACTTCCATCAGTTCTTTGGGGATTGAGAACAACTACCAATCGGTCGACTGGCCGAACTCCATTCTTCTTGGTCTATGGAGCTGAAGCTGTTCTACCGAGTGACTTGCTTCACAATGCCCCCCGAGTCGAGATTTTCTCTGAAGATGAAGCAGAACAGGCCCGGCAGGACGCAGTTGATCTCCTAGAAGAGGAAAGAGAGATGGCCTTAATCCGGTCGACTATTTATCAACAAGACTTGCGCCGATTCCATGCCAGAAACGTGAGAGCTCGAGCCTTTCAAGAGGAAGACTTGGTTCTTCGAGTGGATCAGCAGAAACCACACAAGCTCGCCCCTGCTTGGGAAGGTCCCTTCATCGTCACCAGAGTTCTCCACAATGGGGCATACCATCTTTACAATGTCGGGCATCAGAAAGACGAGCCACGGGCTTGGAATGCAAAGCTGCTCCGCCCCATTTATACTTAAGTACTCATTCCGATGAGATGTAATAAAGAATACCTTTGTAGTTTCTTTATTAAAGACAAGAGCTTTACAGTCTTCTTAAACGATTGTTGTTGCTTATGTTTGCGTCTCAAATCCCCTAGTGAATCCGTTTCGCCTAAGTTTGAAAAATCCAACCAAGTGATGAGCAAGCCTTTCACTCGGGGACTTAGCCGCGAATCCGTTTCGCCTAAGTTTGAAAAATCCTACCGAGTGATGAGCAACCCTCTCACTCGGGGGCTTAGCTGCAGTCCAGTACTCGCCTAAGTTTGTAAAATCCTACCGAGTGGTGACAAACCCTCCCACTCGTGGGCTTAGCTGTAGTCCAGTACTCGCCTGAGTTTGTAAAATCCTACCGAGTGGTGAGCGACCCTCCCACTCGGGGGCTTAGTGCTACGTCTTGAGCTTGCGTTGGTTTTCCCCGAAGAGGAGAGGATGATGCAGCACAGTAGCGTAAGTATTTCCCTCAGTTTTTGAGAACCAAGGTATCAATCTAGTAGGAGGCCACGCGCAAGTCCCTCGTGCACTGCACAAAGCGATAGCTACTACGCAACCAACGCGATTAGGGGTTGTCAATCCCTTCACGGTCACTTACGAGTGAGATCGATAGAGATAATATTTTTGGTATTTTCGGTATAAAGATGCAAAGTGAAAAGTAAAAGGCAAAAGTAAAACAAAGCAAGTATAAAAGTGATGGAGATTGATATGATGAGAATAGACCCGGGGCCATAGGTTTCACTAGTGGCTTCTCTCAAGAGCATAAGTATTCTACGGTGGATGAACAAATTACTGTTGAGCAATTGATGAGAATTGAGCATAGTTATGAGGTTATCTAGGTATGATCATGTATATAGGCATCACGTACGTGACAAGTAGATCGAAACGATTATGCATCTACTACTATTACTCCACTCATCGACCGCTATCCAACATGCATCTAGAGTATTAAGTTAAAAACAGAGTAACGCCTTAAGCAAGATGACATGATGTAGAGGAATAAGTTCATGCAATATGATAAATACCCCATCTTGTTATCCTCGATGGCAACAATACAATACGTGCCTTGCCACCCTTTCTATCACTGGGTAAGGACACCGCAAGATTGAACCCAAAGCCAAGCACTTCTCCCATTGCAAGAACTACCAATCTAGTTGGCCAAACCAAACGGATAATTCGAAGAGACTTGCAAAGATAACTCAATCATACATAAAAGAATTCAGAGAAGATTCAAATATTATTCATAGATAAGCTGGATCATAAACCCACAATTCATCGGTCACAACAAACACACCACAAAAGAAGATTACATCAAATAGATCTCAACGAGAGAGGGGGAGAACATTGTATTGAGATCCAAAAGAGAGAAGAAGCCATCTAGCTACTAACTATGGACCCGAAGGTCTGAAGTAAACTACTCACACTTTCGAGAGGCTTTGATGATGATGTAGAAGCCCTCCGTGGTGGATGCCCCTCCGTGAGCTCGGAATAGGCCCCAAGATGGGATCTCAGAGAATCTGAGGAAGTTGTGGCGGTGGAATTAGGTTTTTGGCTCATGTTACGATTGTTTAGGGGTGCGTGAGGTATATATAGGAGGAAGGAGTACGTCGGTGGAGCTTGAGGCCCACGAGGCAGGCGCGCCTAGGGGGCGCCCTCCACCTCGTGACCGCCTCGTGGCTTTCTTGACGGAGGGTCCAAGTCTCCTGGTCTTATCGATGAGAAAATCACGTTTCAAGATTTCATTCCGTTTGGACTCCGTTTGATATTACATTTCTTGAAATCTTGAAAAAGGCAAAAAACAGCAATTAAGGCTGGGCCTCCGGTTAATAGGTTAGTCCCAAAAATAATATAAAAGTGGAAAATAAAGCCCATTATAGTCCAAAACAATAGATAAAGTAGCATGAAGCAATCAAAAATTATAGATACGTTGGAGACGTATCGTGCATCCCTAAGCTTAATTCACCTCGTCCTCGAGTAGGTAAATGATAAAAAGAGAATTTTGATGCGGAGTGATACTTTGGCATAATTTCAATGTAAATCTTCTTAATCATGGTATGAATATTCAGATCCGAAAGATTCAAGACAAAAGTTCATATTGACATAAAAATAATAATACTTCAAGCATACTAATCAAAGTAATTATGTCTTCTCAAAATAGCATGGCAAAAGAAAGTTCATCCCTACAAAATCATATAGTTAGGCTATGCTTCATTTTCGTCACCCAAAGATGTTCCCAACTTCTATACCCCCGATGACAAGCCAAGCAATTGTTTCATACTTAAATAATCTCAAACTTTTTCAACTTTCACACAATACATGAGCATGAGCCATGGATATAGCACTATGGGTGGAATAGAATATGATGATGGGGATTGTGTGGAGAAGACAAAAAAGGAGAAAGTCTCACATTGACGAGGATAATCAACGGGCTATGGAGATGCCCATCAATTGATGTCAACATGAGGAGTAGGGATTGCCATGCAACGGATGCACTAGAGCTATGAATGCTCAACAAAAGAAAACTAGTGGGTGTGCATCCAACTTGCTTGCTCATGAAGACCTAGTGCATTTTGAGGAAGCCCATCGTAAGAATATACAAGCCAAGTTCTATAATGAAAAATTCCCACTAGTATGAAAAAGACAACTTATGAGACTCACTATATGAAAAACATGGTGCTACTTTGAAGAACAATATATGAGACTCACTACATGAAGAATAAGGTGCTACTTTGAAGCACAATATATGAGACTCACTACATGAAGAATAAGGTGCTACTCTGAAGCACAAGTGTGGAAAAAGAGATAGTATCATTGCCCTTTTTTGGGCCTTTCTTTTTTCTTTTGGACTTTCTCTTTTTTGGGCAATGCTCTAATAATGATGAT
Organism: Aegilops bicornis; assembly: GCA_021605145.1. NCBI lineage: Eukaryota > Viridiplantae > Streptophyta > Magnoliopsida > Poales > Poaceae > Aegilops > Aegilops bicornis. The sequence continues at coordinate 333,684,411 of CM038673.1, read as the reverse complement.
CATCACACTTCTATTGATTACAACATAAGGATTACAACTCGAAACTAGAACAAGATATGACTTTATATGAATGCCTCCGTGTAAAGGATGGTGCGATGAATCAAGAGTGACATGTATGAAAAATAATGCATGGTGGCTTTGCCAAAAATACGATGTCAACTACATGATCATGCAATGGCAATATGACAAAAGTAATGTATGTCATGATGATGATGAACGGAACGGTGGAAAGTTGCATGGCAATATATCTCGGAATGGCTATGGAAATGCCATAATAGGTAGGTATGGTGGCTGTTTTGAGGAAGATATAAGGAGGTTTATGTGTGAAAGAGCGTATCATATCACGGGGTTTGGATACACCGGTGAAGTTTGCACCAACTCTCAAGGTGAGAAAGGGCGATGCAGTGCAGAAGAGGCTAGCAAAGGCGGAAAGGTAAAAGTGCGTATAATCCATGGACTCAACATTAGTCAAAAGAACTCATATACTTATTGCAAAATTTTAGAAGTCATCAAAATAAAGTACTACACGCATGCTCCTAGGGGGTAGATTGGTAGGAAAAGACCATCGCTCATTCCCGACCACCACTCATAAGGATGCACAAGCCAGGTACACTTCATGTTTCAAATTTGTTACACAACTTTAACCATACGTGCATGCTACGGGATTTTCTAACTTCAACACAAGCATTTCTCAAATTCAGAACTACTCAACTAGCACGCCTTTGATATTATCACCTCCATATCTCAAAACAATTATCAATCATCAAACTTATCTTAGTATTCAACGCACTCAAAAGAAAGTTCCACATATCTTGAATACCAAGTATATTAACTTTAAGCAAATTACCATGCTATTAACGACTCTCAAAATAATCTAAGTGAAGCATGAGAGATCAATAGTTTCTTTAAAACAAATCCACCACCGTGCTCTAAAAGATCTAAGTGAAGCACTAGAGCGAAAATTATCACGCTCAAAAGATATAAGTGAAGCACTATGAGCATAACTATCAAACTCAAAAAATAAGTGAAGCACTATGAGCATTCTATCAAATTCCAATTCATGTATGGCTCTCTCAAAAGGTGTGTACAGCAAGGATGATTGTGGTAAACTAACAAGCAAAGACGCAAATAATACAAGACGCTCCAAGCAAAACACTTATCATGTGGTGAATAAAAATATAGCTCCAAGTAAATTACCGATGGAAGTGGATTTAAAGAGGGATGCCTTCCGGGGCATCCCCAAGCTTTGACTTTTTGGTGTCCTTGGATTATCATGGGGATGCCATGGGAATCCCCAAGCTTAGGCTCTTGCCACTCCTTGTTCCATGATCTATCAAAAGAATTCACCCAAAACTTGAAAACTTCACAACACAAAACTCAATAGAAATCTCGTGAGCTCCGTTAGAGAAAGAAAACAAAAGACTACTTTAAGGTACTGTAATGAACTCATTCTTTATTTATATTGGTTTTAAACCTACTGTATTCCAACTTCTCTATGGATTATAAACTATTTTTCTAGCCATAGATTCATCAAAATAAGCAAACAACACACGCAAAACAGAATCTGTCAAAAACAGAACAGTCTGTAGTAATCTGTAACTAACACAAACTTCTGGAACTCAAAAAATTCTACCAAAATTAGACGACCTGGACAATTTATTTATTGATCATAAGAAATTGGAATCAGTATTTTATCTTGTTCTGGTGATTTTTAACAATTCGGGCACTGAGCACAAAGTTTCTGGAAATTACAGCAAGATCAAATAACTATCATCCAAGAAGATCCAATAGGTCTAGCTTGGCACAAACACTAATTAAAAGATAAAACCACATCTAAACAGAGGATAGATAGATTATTTATTCCTAAATAGGAGCAAAAACAAAAAAACAAAAAATAAAATTGGGTTGCCTCCCAACAAGCGCTATTGTTTAACGCCCCTAGCTAGGCATAAAAGCAATGATAGATCTAAGTGTTGCCATCTTTGGTAGGCAATCCATTAGTGGCTCTCATAATAGATTCATATGGTAATTTTATTTTCTTTCTAGGAAAGTGTTCCATGCCTTTCTTTAATGGAAATTGAAATCTAATATTCCCTTCCTTCATATCAATAATTGCGCCAATCGTTCTAAGGAAAGGTCTACCAAGAATAATAGGACATGAAGGATTGCAATCTATATCAAGAACGATAAAATCTACGGGCACATAATTCCTATTTGCAAAAATAATAACATCATTAATTCTTCCCATAGGCTTTTTAATAGTGGAATCCGCAAGTGCAAGTTTAGAGAGCAATCATCAAAGTCACGGAAATCTAGCAAATCACACAAAGTTTTGGGGATAGCAGAGACACTAGCACCCAAATCACACAAAACATTAAACTCATAATTTTAATTTTAATTTTGATAGTAGGTTCCCACTCATCGTAGATTTTCCTAGGGATAGAAACTTCCAACTCAAGTTTTTCTTCATAAGATTGCATCAAGGCATCAACAATGTGTTCGGTGAAGGCCTTATTTTGACTATAAGCATGAGGAGAATTTAGCACGGTTTGCAACAAAGAAATACAATCAATTAAAGAGCAGTTTTCATAATTAAATTCCTTGAGATCCAATAAAGTGGGTTTAGCAACATCTAGATTTTGATTTCTTCCAATCCACTTTTATCAATTTCATCATCAAGATCTAAAAACTCCGAATTCTTAGAACGCCTTCTAGGTAAAGGAAGATCATATTCAGTTTCATCAAGATTCATATTGCAAATCAAAGATTTAATAGGGGACACATCAATAACTTTTAGATCTTCATCTTGATTATCATAGGAAATAGAAGAACACGCTTTAATAAAGGCATCTTTGGAAGCACGCATCCTAGCGGTTATTTCTTTGCACTCATCAATGGAAATTCTCATAGCTTTGAGAGACTCATTGATATCATGCTTAGGAGGAAGAGATCTAAGCTTTAAGGAATCAACCTCAAGAGAAATTCTATCAACGTTCCTAGCCAAATCATCAACTTTAAGCAATTTCTCCTCAAGCAAAGCATTAAAATTATTTTGTCAATTCATAAACTCTTTAACACTACTCTCAAATTCAGAGGGCATCTTATTAAAATTTCCATAAGAGTTGTTGTAGGAATTTCCATAATTATTGGAAGGATTACTAGGATAAGGCCTAGGATTAAAATTCCCTCTATACGCGTTGTTACTAAAATTATTCCTACCAACAAAATTCACATCCATAGATTCATTATTATTCTCAATCAAAGTAGACAAAGGCATATCATTAGGATCAGAAGAAACACTCTTAGTAGCAAATAATTTCATAAGTTCATCCATCTTTCCACTCAAAACATTGATTTCTTCTATAGCATGCACTTTTTATTAGTAGATCTTTCAAGATGCCATTGAGAATAATTAACCATAATATTATCTAGGAGTTTAGTAGCATCTCCTAAAGTGATTTCCATAAAAGTGCCTCCCGCGGCCGAATCTAAAAGATTTCTAGAAGCAAAATTCAATCCAGCATAATTTTTTTATATAATCATCCACAAGTTCAAACCATGAGTAGGACAATTAACTATCATTAATTTCATTCTCTCCCAAGCTTGTGCAACATGTTCATGATCAAGTTGCTTAAAATTCATAATATCGTTCCTAAGAGAGATGATCTTAGCGGGAGGAAAATACTTAGAGATGAAAGCATCTTTGCACTTGTTCCTAGAATCAATACTATTTTTAGGCAAAGATGAAAACCACGCTTTAGCACGATCTCTAAGCGAAAAAGGAAATAGCTTCAATTTAATGACATCATTATCGACATCTTTTTTCTTTTGCATATCACATAAATCAACGAAGCTATTCAGATGAGTAGCGGCATCTTCACTAGGAAGGCCGGCGAATTGATCTGTCATAACAAGATTCAACAAAGCAGTATTGATTTCACAAGAGTCAATATTGGCAAGAGGAGCAATCGGAGTGCTAAGGAAATCATTATTATTGGTATTGGTGAAGTCACACAATTTGGTAGCATCTTGAGCCATCGCGACAACAAGCAATCCAACACACGAGCAAAAAACGGACGAGGAAAAGGGCAACAGAAAGAGAGGAGGAGATTGGGAAAGAGAGGGCGAATAAAACGGCAAGGGTGAAGTGGGGGAGAGGAAAACGAGAGGCAAATGGCAAATAGTGTAATGCAAGAGATATGGATTGTGATGGGTACATGGTATGGTTGACTTTTGCGTAGACTCCCCAGCAACGGCGCCAGAAATCCTTCTTGCTACGTCTTGAGCTTGCGTTGGTTTTCCCCGAAGAGGAGAGGATGATGCAGCACAAGATGGCGTAAGTATTTCCCTCGCTTTTGAGAACCAAGGTATCAATCCAAAGAGGAGGCCACGCCAAGTCCCTCGTGCACGCACAAAACGATAGCTACTGCAACCAACACGATTAGGGGTTGGCAATCCCTTCATGGTCACTTACGAGAGTGAGATCTGATAGAGATAATATTTTTGGTATTTTCGGTATAAAGATGCAAAGTGAAAAGTAAAAGGCAAAGTAAAACAAAGCAAGTATAAAAGTGATGGAGATTGATATGATGAGAATAGACCCGGGGGCCATAGGTTTCACTAGTGGCTTCTGTCAAGAGCATAAGTATTCTACGGTGAGTGAACAAATTATTGTTGAGCAATTGACAGAATTGAGCATAGTTATGAGGTTATCTAGGTATGATCATGTATATAGGCATCACGTCCGTGACAAGTAGATCGAAACGATTCTGCATCTACTACTATTACTCCACTCATCGACCGCTATCCAAAGATGCATCTAGAGTATTAAGTTAAAAACAGAGTAACGCCTTAAGCAAGATGACATGATGTAGAGGAATAAGTTCATGCAATGTGATAAATACCCCATCTTGTTATCCTCGATGGCAACAATACAATACGTGCCTTGCAACCCGTTTTGTCACTGGGTAAGGACACATCAAGATTGAACCCAAAGCCAAGCACTTCTCCCATTGCAAGAACTACCAATCTAGTTTGCCAAACCAAACGGATAATTCGAAGAGACTTGCAAAGATAACTCAATCATACATAAAAGAATTCAGAGAAGATTCAAATATTATTCATAGATAAGCTGGATCATAAACCCACAATTCATCGGTCTCAACAAACACACCGCAAAAGAAGATTACATCGAATAGATCTCCATGAGAGAGGGGGAGAACATTGTATTGAGATCCAAAAAGAGAGAAGAAGCCATCTAGCTACTAACTATGGACCCGAAGGTCTGAAGTAAACTACTCACACTTCATTGGAGAGGCTTTGATGATGATGTAGAAGCCCTCCGTGGTGGATGCCCCGTCCGGCGGAGCTCCGGAACAGTCCCTAAGATGGGATTTTGTGGATACAGGAAGTTGCGGCGGTGGAATTAGGTTTTTTGGCTGCTGTTCTGATCGTTTGGGGGTACGTAGGTATATATAGGAGGAAGGAGTACGTCGGTGGAGCTTCGAGGGGCCCATGAGGCGGGGCGCGCCCTAGGGGCGCCCTCCACCCTCGTGACCGCCTCGTGGCTTTCTTGATGGAGGGTCCAAGTCTCCTGGGTCTTGTCTGATGAGAAAATCACGTTTCCGAAGATTTCATTCCGTTTGGACTCCGTTTGATATTCTGTTTCTTCGAAATACTGAAAGGCAAAAACAGCAATTCTGGGCTGGGCCTCCGGTTAATAGGTTAGTCCCAAAAATAATATAAAAGTTGAAAATAAAGCCCATTATAGTCCAAAACAATAGATAAAGTAGCATGAAGCAATCAAAATTTACAGATACGTTGGAGACGTATCACTTAGCTGCAGTCCAGTATTCGCCTAAGTTTGTAAAACCCTACCGAGTGGTGAGAAACCCTCCCGCTCGGGGGCTTAGCTGCAGTCCAGTACTCTCCTAAGTTTGTAAAATCCTACCGAGTGGTGAGCAACCCTCCCACTCGGGGGCTTAGCTGCAGTCCAAGATTGCCTAAGTTTGTAAAACCCTACCGAGTGGTGAGCAACCCTCCCACTCAGGGGCTTAGCTGCAGTCCAGTACTCGCCTAAATTTGTAAAATCCTACCGAGTGGTGAGCAACCCTCCCACTCGGGAGCTTAGCTGCAGTCCAGTACTCGCCTAAGTTTGTAAAACCCTACCGAGTGGCGAGCAACCCTCCCACTCTGGGGCTTACCTGCAGTCCAGTACTCGCCTAAGTTTATAAAATCCTGCCGAGTGGTGAGCAACCCTCCCACTCGGTTGCTTAGCTGTAGTCCAGTACTCGCCTAAGTTTGTAAAATCCTACCGAGTGGTGAGCAACCCTCCCACTCGGGGGCTTAGCTGCAGTCCAGTACTCGCCTAAGTTTGTAAAACCCTACCGAGTGGCAAGCAACCCTCTCACTCGGGGGCTTAGCTGCAGTCCAGTACTCGCCTAAGTTTGTAAAACCCTACCGAGTGGTGAGCAACCCTCCCACTCGGGGGCTTAGCTGCAGTCCAGTACTCGCCTAAGTTTGCGCTCCATCCCTATCCGCAAGGACGACGAGGTGCAGGTCGACTGCAACCTTCTCCTTCGGAGCTACGCCACAAGTACAACGTGCGCTCCATCCCTATCCGCAAGGACGACGAGGTGCAGGTCGACTGCAACCTTCTCCTTCGTATCTACGCCACAAGTACAACATGCGCTCCGTCCCTATCCGCAAGGACAACGAGGTGCAGGTCAACTGCAACCTTTTCCTTCGGAGCTGCGCCACAAGTACAACGTGTGCTCCATCCCTATACGCAAGGACGACGACGTGTAGGTCGACTGTAACCTTCTCCTTCGGAGCTGTGCCACAAGTACCAGTCGATTGCCTCCTCCTCAAAGCTGCATTTCAAGCACAAAGATTATTCCAAATGACGAATGTGGTTCACTCGACGGCAAACACGAGCATACCCAGAGATAAACCAAGTTCGGATAAACCCTAAAGTTCCGGACCACAAATAGAAGTACTCGGGCTTCAAACCCAAAGATGTTTAATGATTACAAAATCACTCGGCATTCCAAGGCAAATTTAAAGTGAGGCATAAAGTTTGTTCATTTCGCAGGAGGTGGACTAGCAGGATCAACGAACTCGTCCAGGTCAATTCCGTCAGCAATCAGAGTGGAAGCAGTGATGAAGGTCTCCATGAAGGACTGGAAGTCATGCCTTTTGGTGTTGGCGACCTTGATTGCCGCTAGCTTGTCTTCTCGCGCCTCCTTGCAGTGGACGCGTACCAGAGACAGAGCCGCATCGGTGCCGCACCGTGCAGAAGACTTCTTCCAGTCTTGCACACGGCTCGGGATTTCATTAAGTCGAGTCATCAAAGACTCAAGGTCATTCGGAAGAGTCGCCCTTGGCCAGAGTGTTGTGTCGATCCTTGACACCGCAACCTTCAAGCGAGCAAGATAGTCAACGACACCAGCGACGCGGGATTCCAGTCGGAGCACGTTCATGGCAGCTTCATCCTTCACTGGAGAGTTGATGGGGTCCAAGCTTGTCTCAACACGCCCAGTCTCTTTTTCAAAGTTCTGACAAAGTTCTGCATGCACAATTCAAAGATGAGTCAATGATTGTACATGGAGTCGACAACCACAAGTCAATCGGAAGAAAGAAAATACCTTCAAGCATGACGAACAGCTTCTTGGCAAGATCTCCCAGATATTTTTCCAAGTCATTCCTCTTGTGGGCGGTTTCTTCAAACTTGTCGTTCAAGGATATCTTGTCCTTCTTTAGACGTGTCACCTCCCTGTTAGCTTCATTCAAAGCAGTCTTCAGCTTAGTATTCTCTTCCTCCAGTTTGCCGACTGAAGCCAGCTTCTGGTCGGCGAGTGCAGTTTTCTCGTTAGCTATTTTCTGCGCAGCTGCAAGGTCCAGATCCTTCTTTGCCAGAGCCTGGTTCATTTTCTCTAAAACAAACAACGATAAGCTCAGAGGAAAAAACAAATGCCACCTGGATCAGAAACAAAATAGTCGAATGAATTCCTCTTACCAGCAGCTTCATCCTGGGCCTTTTGCAAGTCCTTCTTGGCCAGCTCCAGATCGAGATTCAGCTGAATCTGCTTCTGCTCTAGGTCAGCGAAACGAGCTCCAAGGTCACAAGATTTCTGCAATCAAAGGGCAGTCAGTCAGTGGGTGAAAGGATCGAAATTCAACAAACTCTAAGACTACTGCTGAATCAAACATCCAACAGTAGTCTCGGGGACTACACCCAGTGGGTGCACTCAGCGTGCCCCCACCGGTTCAGTTTCCACTCGACGTGGTCCGTCCAAGACGAGTAAAAAAGAAAAAGAGGGAAAGTATTTCTTAGACCATAACTGACTACCAGTAGTCGACTACGGTCTCGGGGACTACACCCAGTGGGTGCACTAAGCGTGCCCCCACAGGTTCAGTTTCCACTCGACGTGGTCCGTCCAGGATGAGTGAGAAAATTCCAACTCTCAGACCATAACCGACTGCCAGCAGTCGACTACGGTCTTGGGGACTACACCCAGTGGGTGCACTCAGCGTTCCCCCACTGGTTCGAAGACTCAGTCGACATAAGATTAGTCGACCCAAGAAACAAGACTATTCGCAACAAATTCAAACACCCAGTGGGTGTACAAACACAAAAGCAGACTGACAAAAAGACGTTTCAAAAGAAGTTTTCAGGTACCATATCCTAACAAAACAAGCAACAAGCTAAGAGAGCAGTCAATAATCAACCGACCTAGACGTTGCTTTGGAGAGCTGAGCTGGCATTGTAGGCAGCTTGGCTTGCATCTCGAACCACCTTCAGTTTCTCCATCATAATGCCCGCTTGACGTATGGCCTCCTTGGCGGTGGCCACTTAGTCCTCTGGGACGTGATGCACAGCGAAGAGCGAAGTAGGATCAACTGAGGCCTGTGCAGTCGACGCTGAGGGCTGAGCACCCGATAATGGCATGGCGAAGGTGACGGAAGTCCGATTGACATCACCACCCTCATGGACCACTGGTTCCACCACCGGCATCGACTGAGGCGTCTTTCCAGTCGACGTCTTCTTGTTCCTTCTTCCCGAAGGCCTCAGCGGCACGTCCTCATCATCATCCGGAAGGGTAATAACATTGGGAGGAGCTGCAAAAGCGTAGTCATCGGAAATCAGTTGACTGCAGTTCAGTCAACAAAACAGAGACAAAATTACAAAGATCAAACCTGGGGTTGAAGTAACCGCATCTTCCATCTCCTCGTCCTCATTCTTGTAAGCATAAGTTCCAGAGGTAGCAGCACTGTTGGGTTCAAGATTCATTTGATCAAATCAAGGAAATGATGTTATTTAGCACAAAATCTCCAGCAAAGACAGAACACTCACACAGAAGCAACAGGGATGTCAATTTGGATTTGGGGCAGAGTCTTCCGAGACTTTTGTGCCTCAACTTTGGTTTGCTTCGGGGCCTTCTCAGTCGGCGCCGGAGAAGATGTCCGAGGACGCTTGGAAGTTTGCCCGGTCGACCCAGTCGCTTTGCCACGAATACTCACCGGATCATGGGAGTGCTTGGATCGCCTTTCGTTGCGAGGAGGCGAGTCGACTTCCTCACCATCACTTGAGTCGTCGCTCTCCTCGTCCCCTCCTCCGTCAGAATGCCATTCACCGCTCTCGTCCACACTCGCCTCCCCTTCAGGGTCCTGTTGCTGTTCTCCATTTGCCATCGAGTACATCTCAGTGAAGGTCTGCAGAACAACAAGTAAAACAAATATCAGTCAATCGACAAAAAGCAATTTCATGGTAAATAAGGATAACACTCGGCGATTCAGAATTGGACCTTGTCTGTACCATACGAATTGTCGAGCGGAGGGATTCTCCTCGACCACCTGGGGTTGTCCTTGTTACCGGTGATGCCCTTCAGCCACTTCTCCACCATATCCTCATCAACCTCTTTCTGGTGGATCCTAGTGGAATCGTCAATGCCCGAATACATCCACATCGGATGGTCACGAGCTTGAAGCGGCTGAACGCGTTGTCTGAGGAAGACTTCCAACAGATCCATGCCAGTCACGCCATCACGGATGAGCTGGACCACTCGCTCAACCAGCACCTGCACCTCCGCTTTCTCCCCTGGGGTCACTTTCAAGGCAAAAGGTTTTTCTACTCGGGCCATGGAAAAGGGTGGAAGCCCAGTCGACTATCCCGGAGTCGACTGGTCTTTGCAGTAGAACCAGGTCGACTGCCACCCTCGGACTGACTCGGGAAGGATTATGGCTGGGAAAGAACTCTTACCCCTCATTTGAATCCCAAGACCCCCACACATCTGGATCACTTTCGTCTTCTCATCACTAGGATTAGCTTTTTTGACCGACTGAGAGCGACACGTGAAAATGTTCTTGAAGAGACCCCAGTGCGGTCGACAGCCCAAGAAGTTCTCGCACATAGACACAAAAGCAGCGAGATACACGATGGTGTTGGGGGAAAATGGTGAAGTTGTGCTCCAAAGAAGTTCAAGAAAGCTCGGAAAAAAGGATGAGGAGGCAAAGAAAACCCGCGGTCAACGTGAGTGGGGAGGAGGACGCACTCACCCTCCTGCGGACGAGGCTCGGTCTCATTCCCCGGAAGCCGTGCGGATCCGTGAGGAATCAACCCCTCCTCGGCCAGATCGTCGATGTCGTCTTGGAGAACCGTCGACCGAATCCAATCGCCCTGGATCCAGCCGCGCGGCAGGCCAGACCTCGACGAAGATCCGCGTCGGCTGGATTTCTTCCCTTTCGCCTTCGCCATCGCCTTTTTTGCGTGCTCCAAAGCCACCGTCCTCTCCTTCCCCATTGTGGTGAGCGGAGCTTGGGCGGAGCAGCGGCGCCGAGAAGGAAGCAGGTACGATGAGGAAGAGGAGGAAGGGAAGGAATGGGAACGTACTGTGCAAAAAACCCCATCTGGTGCTTTATATGGACTCTGTTCCGAGTGGCTGACTTGTGGGTCCAGACTATCCTGTCAAATCGCGCAACAGCCGCGCGCGCAGTACGTGGCAAAAAAGGGGGGTAGAGATTGAGGCGACCTTGCCTAATCCATCCCGATTACTGCGGCCTTTCCCGTCCCGCGTGCTTCCCCAAATTCGAATCCCGGAAGATCCGCAAGTAGGAGAGCAACCTGACAGGCAAAAGATTTTCTCCACATCAACACTCAAGGCTTTTCAGCAAAAGTTCACTCGACAAAACCAAGAATGGACCAAGGCGAGTGAAAAAGAAGTTGAAGTCATCATGTTGTTCTCTGAACCTAACAAGGCGCTTCCTGAGCGCGAATACTTAGTCGGGAGTATTTTCATATTCTTCTCCACTCAAACCCTGATCCATTCGGGGGCTAATGATGAAGCTATGTACCTAGGGTAGGGTCATGGGCCTGTCTAAGATACCCTCCCCAAGGCCATCACCCTAAAACCAGAAGCATTCGAAGAAGAATCATCATCCACTCGACCATGAAGCGTTCCACTCGGAAGACTTGAAGTCACTCGACCGCCAGAAGGTCTAAAGCCACCCCATACTACAACAGTCGGTCATTACGTCATAGCTTTAATGGTCATTATGTCACTTTATTACTAGCGTTACCAGTAACGCCCTGTCTTAATGTACCTTAAACCCTGTGTAAGTGAGGGCTGGAGGGTGCAGCGAACTCTATATAAGCCACCCCCTCCTCAGCGACAGGGGTTCGCACCCCCTGTAACACACACGCATATAATCCAGTCGACCGCCTCCGGGCACCGAGACGTAGGGCTGTTACTTCCTCCGAGAAGGGCCTGAACTCGTAAAACTCATGCGTACAACTTCTCCATAGCTAAGATCTTGCCTCTACATACCTACCCCCATTCTACTGTCAGACTTAGAACCATGACAGATGGAACTATACATCTTGATATGCACCTAATCTATATCGATTAAGTTTGTGGATTGTTTAAGATTGCAGATTTATCCGAGGATGGAGTTAAGAAAAAAATTATTCCCTTTGTATTTGGGGGGGGGGAGGCATTATCTTGGTACAGACTATTGGGTGATATTGGAGCATGGGACTGGAACCGGTTGAAGCTGGAACTCCACAAAAAAATTATCCCATGCATTTGGTTCATCGTGATCGGAATTATATATATAATGTTTGGCCTCGTGAAGGAGAAAGTATCTCTCAAGCTTGGGGAAGCTTAAATATATGATGCACACATGCCCCAATCATGATCTCTCAAGAGAGATGATTATACAAACCATTTATGCTCGGCTTTCTCATGATGATAAAACAATGCTTGACACTTCTTCTGTTGGTTACTTTATGAAGAGAACTGAATTCAAATGGGATCTTATTGAAAGAATTAAATGTAACTCTGTATATTGGGAAATTGACAAAGGTAACACGTCAGGTTCAAATCTTGAATATGAGTGTGTTAAATCTTTTATTGAAACATATGCTTTTCATAAGTTTAGCGCGAAATATGGACTTGAGTGTAAAATAGTAGCTTCTTTCTGTGAATCCTTTGGTGCTCATGTTGATCTCCCTAAGGAGAAGTGTTTTAAATTTCACCACCTACTGAAGAAATTCATGAGGAACCTGCTATAGCTAAAACTGAAACTATTTCTTATCTTGCTAATCCAGTTGTTCCTACTGCTTACATTGAGAAACCTTCTTTCCCTGTTAGGATTATGAAACATGCTAAGGCTACAACTATGGTTCATAAGAGTAATATTAGAACAACTAAACCCTTTGAACAAAGTAAAGTGGAACCTAATGTTGCAATGACTAAAGACCTATTGGTTGACAATATTGATGGGCATGTTATTTAGTTTTGTTTTAAAGCTGCTAGAATTGCCAAACCTGTCAGAATGAACAAGATATGTTAGACAAGAACAAGCTTGTTGTTGGCATGCATGTTGTTTCTGTTAAGATTGGAGATCATTGCTATCATGGTTTATGTGATATGGGTGCTAGTATAAGTGTTATTCCGCTCTCTTTATATCAAGAAGTTATGAATGACATTGCTCCTGTTGAGATAGAAGATATTGATGTTACTATTAAGCTTGAAAACAAATATACTATTTCTCCACTTGTATCATTGTTAGAGAGGTTGAAGTTTTGTGTGGTAAGATTAAATACCCTATTGATTTCGTAGTACTTGAATCACAACAAGATAACTTTTGTCCCATTATATTTGATAGACCCTTTCTTAGTACTGTTAATGCTGAAATTGATTGTGTTAAAGAAAAGTTAGAGTTAAGTTTGGTGATGTATCTCATGAATTCAACTTATCCAAGTTTAGTAAGAAATCTCATGATAAATAATTGCCTAGTAAAGATGAAATCATTGGTATTGCTTCTATTGTTGTACCTCCTACTGATCCATTAGAATAATGTTTGCTTGACCATGAAAATGATATTCACGTGAATGAAAGAAATGAAATAGATGAGATATTCTTTTAACAAGCATCTATCCTTAAGCATATTTTGCTTGTTGAAACTTTGGAAGATCCTCTCTCACCTAAGAGTGATCACGTATTTCAATTAAAGAAACTTCCTGATACATTGAAATATGCTTATCTTGACACAAAGAAAATATACCCTATTATTATCATCAATGCTAACCTTTTCGAGCACGAAGAGAAAATATTACTTAAAACTTTAAGGAGGCATCATGCTGCAATTGGATATACTCTTGATGTTCTTAAGGGCATTAGTCCCACTTTATGCCAACATGGGATTAATATGGAGCATGACGCTAAACCAGTTGTTGATCATCAACGCCGCTTAAATCCCAAGAGGAAGGATGTGGTAAAAACTGAAACCTTAAAGCTTCTGGAAGCATGTATTATTTTTCCTATAGCTGATAGTAGATGGGTAAGTCTTGTTCACCGTGTCCCTAAGAAAGCAGGCATTACTATTGTTCCTCATGATAAAAATGAACTTATCCCACAAAGAATTGTAACCAGTTATAGGATGGTAATTGATTTTAGAAAATTAAACAGATCATCATGCTTTGCCTTTCATTGATCAAATGTTAGAAATATTGTAAACACACACATTTATGTTTCCTAGATGGTTATTCTAGTTTTTTTCAAATACCCATATCACAAGAAGATCAAGAGAAAACTACTTTTACTTGTCCTTTTGGAACTTATGCTTATAGGCGTATAGCTTTTGGTTTATGCAATGCACCCGCTAATTTTCAAAGATGTATGAATGCTATATTCTCCGATTTCCGTGAGAAAATAGTTGAGGTATTCATGGGTGATTTCTCCGTTTACGAGACTTCTTTTGATGATTGCTTAAGCTGTTGGGAAACATAGCATGCAATTTCAAAAAAATTCCTACGCTCACGCAAGATCTATCTAGGAGATGCATATCAACGAGAAGGGGAGAGTGTGTCTATGTACCCTCGTAGACCGAAAGCGAGATCGTTTGACAATGTGGTTGACGTAGTCAAACTTCTTCTCGTTCTGACCGTTCAAGAACCAGACATACGACACCTCTGAGTTCTGCACACATTCAGCTCGATGACGTCCCTCAAACTCTTGATCCAGCAAAGTGTCGAGGGAGAGTTCCGTCAGCACGACGGCGTGGTGACGGTGATGGTGAAGTGATCCACGCAGGGCTTCGCCTAAGCACTAGAAAGATATGACCGGAGGCGTAAACTGTGGAGGGATGCACCACACACGGCTAACAATTGTTGGTGTGTGTTCTAGGCGCCCCCTCCCCACGTATATATAGGTGGGAGGGGGAGGGGAGCTTCCATGGGGCGCCCCAAATAGGAGGAATCCTACTTGGGTCCCTAGTCCAATTCGCCCCCTTTCCTTATTACCGGAAGGGGGGAAAGGGAAGAGAGGGGGAGGAAGGAAAGGGGGGCCGAACCCCCTCCTCCTTCTCCTATTCGGCCTCCTTCCTTAGAGGGGGGGGCACCCCTTGTGGGCTGGTGTTCTCCCCTCCTATGGCCCATAAGGCCCATAATTCCCCCGAGAGGTTCCGGTGTCCGAATATCATCGTCCTATATATGAATCTTTACCACTCGACCATTTCAAGACTCCTCTTCATGTCCGTGATCTCTTCCGGAACTCTGAACAACATTCGGTCACCAAATCACATAACTCATATAATACAAAATTGCCATCGAACATTAAGCGTGCGGACCCTACGGGTTTGAGAACTATGTAGACATGACCGAGATACCTCTCCGGTCAATAACCAATAGCGGAACCTGGATGCTCATATTGCCTCCTACATATTCTACGAAGATCTTTAACGGTTGAGCCGTTATGACAACATATGTTATTCCCTTTGTCCATCGATATGTTACTTGCCCGAGATTCAATCGTCGGTATTCACATACCTAGTTCAATCTCATTACCGGCAAGTCTCTTTACTCGTTCCGTAATACATGACCTCGTCACCAATTCCTTAGTCTTTTGCTTGCAAGCTTATGATGTTTATTACCGAGAGGGCCTAGAGATACCTCTCTGAAACTCGGAGTGACAAATCCTAATCTCTATCTATGCCAACTCAATAGACACCTTCGGAGATACCTGTAGAGCATCATTATAATCACCCAGTTACGTTGTGACGTTTGGTAGCACATAAGGCATTCCTCCGGTATCTGGGAGTTGCATAATCTCATAGTCAAAGGAATATGTATTTGACATGAAGAAAGCAATAGCAATAAAACTGAACAATCATTATGCTAAGCTGACGGATGGGTCTTGTCCATCACATCATTCTCCTAATGATGTGATCCCGTCATCAAATGACAACTCATGTCCATGGTTAGTAAACCTTAACCTTGTTTGATCAACGAGCTAGTCAAGTAGAGGCTCACTAGGGACACAATGTTTGTCTATGTATTCACACATGTATTTAGGTTTCTGATCAATACAATTCTAGCATGAATGATAAATTTTATCATGAATAAGGAAATATAAAATAAAAACTTTATTATTGCCTCTAGGGCATATTTCCTTTAGTCTCCCACTTGCACTAGAGTCAATAATCTAGTTCACATTGTCACATGATTAACACCCATAGTTCACATCGCCATGTGACCAACACCCAAAGGGTTTACTAGAGTCAATAATCTAGTTCACATCGCCATGTGATTAACAGCTAAAGAGTACTAAGGTGTGATCATGTTTTGCTTGTGAGAGTAGTTTATTCAACGGGTCTACCACATTCAGATCTATATGTATTTCGCAATGTTCACAATGCTCTGCATGGAGCTACTCTACACTGGTACAACAAGGTGCTATACAAATGGTTTTTAACCCCTTTTCATGACGACGTTTGGAACCGTCACCTAGTGAATGACTGCAATAGGGGGTCCTTCCCACACGACCCAGAAACCATCGGGGACATGCCCTCCTGGCACACACGCTCGGCAAAATGAGGTCGTGTGCGACCGGCGAGCGACCAAATACGGTTATACATATAGTAGTGCTAAAAAATATAATTATACAAGCAAAATCATTTCCGGTCGTAAGTACATCCCACATAGTCAGTCCCCGCTAAACGTTTCCGTTCGTATATACATCCCACACAGTCGCTCCAAGGAAAACGTTTGCACAAGGTGGCCTAACGCAAACAGTTCTCAAGAGAATGTCGTGTGTGATTCTTCAATGATCCAACACGGTTTATTCGTAGAAACTGTGTGCTTTGCCTGAGGTCGTCGCCCACGGTGTTTTCTCAATAACCGTTTGCAATAGGAAATCCCAATTAGCAGGCTAATATGCCTATTATTAGTAATCCATTTATTAATCTAATTGACATTCATATTAAGCACATAATATATTTCATTTCCATATTAAGGAAGCAGGATTTCATAATTAAAATACATCAGAGTACAACATGATATAGCTTCAGCACTCAGCTACCCTATTACACAACTACACTAGCACCAAGTTTCATATGCAACATCTAGAACCTTTCGAAATTAGCATCATAGACGGTATATAGACAGATGCATCTCATCTGGAAAAATTGTTGAAGCGGAAGGCGAATATTGAGCCTTCATTCATGTTGAAGGTCTTTGCAACTTTAGGCCAGTGCCTGCGGATGATTGAACGTCCATCCTTCGTCCTCTTCAGGAACACTTCAATATTGAATCGTGGGTGTTGCATGAAAACTTTCCTCGCCTCCTGACCATAGAGGTGGTTTGAGAGGTAATCATCAGTGAACTACTTTTGAAAGGCCTGAAAACAAGGGGGTGCATAAATATCTTCTCTATATTGGAAATGGGGCAAAGGAATAAAAAAAGGCAAGGTATAATAGTTAGTACCATCTTGTAGTGAACTCATGTCTTCTTCATTGTGCAGACAAAGATTTTGTTGTTTCTTGCCGCTAATTTCTTTATTCTAACAATCTTTTTGAGTTTCTTGACTTGATTGATATTCATGGACAACTCATTTCCCCATATTTAAAAAGGGTCAAATAGTGGGTCAAAACCTCTGGCAGCAGGACCTACATGTGCAAGACCAAATTGTTAAAAACCTAAATATTAGAATGGTTCCTGCAATTGCACAATAATGTGCTATTAGACAACATACCATGCACGTGCTAACCTCGATTGTAAACCTTAGTGCTTCCCATTGTTTCCCTGCAACACATATAAGGTAGTTAGTCATGAGGTTAAGTAAGGGTTCACATGCTATCAGTAAAATATGTTGATGAAAAATAAGCACATTGCAGATTCATCCGATTAATTCAAGCCACATGGAAAACCCATTTATCCAAACTAAGCATGATTAAGAACTAGGAAATATAGCACTTGTATATGTTTCTCATGTACTAAGTGTAGCCAAATTCGATTTATTCCTCACATGCAGAACAATACAAAATTCTACCCAGGACAATTGGACCTCGCATTGCAGAATTCAACCAAGCAGTTAACTAAACACCACAACAAATGAACCAAATGTTAGCTGAGCACCACATTGCACAATATAACATACTCCTAATAGAATATCAGGCAGTTAACCAAAGCAAGCATGCTTAACAACTTGGTAATATAGCAATTGTATTTGTTTCTCATGTATTTAGTACAGCCAAATTCGATTTATTTCTCACATGGTATACAACAACAGAATGCAGCCACAACAATTGAACATCGCATTGCAGAATTGAACCAAGCAGTTAACTAAACACCACACCAAATGAACCAAACGTTAACTGAGGACCACATTGCACAATATAACATACTCCTAGTAGAAGATCAGACAGTTAACCAAAGCAAGCATGCTTAACAACTTGGAAATATAGCAATTGTATTTGTTTCTCATGTATTTAGTACAACCAAATTTGATTTATTTCTCAGATGGTATACAATAACAGAATGCAGCCAGAACAATTGAACATCAGATTGCAGAATTGAACCAGTTAACTAAACACCACAACAAATGAACCAAACATTAACCGAGCACCACATTGCACAATATAGCATACTCCTAATAGAAGATCGGAGAGTTAAACAAACCAAGCATGCTTAACAACTTGGAAATATAGCAACTATATTTGTTTCTCATGTATTTAGTACAAGCAAATTCGATTTATTTCTCACATGGTATACAATAACAGAATGCACCCACAACAATTGAACATCGCATTGCAGAATTGTACCAAACAGATAACTAAACGCCACAACAAATGAACCAAACGTTAACTGAGGACCACATTGCACAATATAACATACTCCTAATATAAGATCAGACAGTTAACCAAACCAAGCATGCTTGATAACTTGGAAAATTGCACCCTGAAGAATTGAACATCATATTTGCAGAATTGAACCAAACAGTTAACTGAACACCACATTGCACGACATATAGAACATATACACTATAGCAGAAGATTGCATGGTAAAAGTAGACAGCACAATTCACTAGAATTTATTAAGGAAAGGCAGTAGCTAGCAAACTGAACATGGGTCCTTACAGTGAGCTAATAAGACAAGCTACTCCTCATTGTCGGAGATATCGATGATGATTGGCTCCTTGGACATGGAAGAGGGCGAGGCCTCCGCATCGTGGGTGCCCTCATCGTAGTGGTGAGTTGCCTGAGCCGCTCCGGGCAGCAACCTGCTGGCTCTCGAGATGAGGTAAGCACATGCACGCTGAGAAAACACCTCATAGTCTTTGTCGAAGGCACCGATGGTCGCCTTGAGAAAATGCCATGAACTGTCATTTAAAGTAGCGAAGCGCGTCATGGCGTCGGTGCACGAGGCAGCGGCGGTGGCCTTGACGGCGAGGTGCTCCTCCCAGATCTGGGGGTCGGCACGAATGGCAGCCATCGCGACCTCATCCGTGTGTGCGGCCGTGATTTGCTTCTACGCTGCCAAATGCTCCTTGAGATCCTGGATATACTGCATGCACCATGGCTTAGGGCAGCGCTTATTTGGTGGAGGGGTCGGTGATTTGGGTGGAAGGTGTCATGCCGGCGGTTAGGGCATGTGGGATGTGGAAGGAGGAGGAGGATGGGGGTCGGGTGTGGATTACCTGCCTGGATAGGCGAGGCCGAGCAGCGTGAAGGAGGGTCATCGGTGAGGAGGCGGCGCTACAAGCAAGGAGAGAAGGTTTCAACTTGGAAAGGAAGGAAGAAACAGGGGAAATGTGGCTTTTGGTAAGGGGGAAGGGTCAGGGAGGTAGATATTTCCGCGGAAGCCAAAATTTTGAAATCGCTTCAGAGAAAAACCGGCGCGCAAAGTGTCATCAGACACGGTCCCTTATTCAGAGCGGGCTGTGGACTGTAGTCGTCGCTCCTTCTCGCGTAAGTCGTATGTGTACTATACTCTGACGGTGCTCCAAGATATTTTGTGATGCATCTCACACGGTTGGTTATAATAAACTGTGTGTGATCTACTTGATTTTTCGTCTTGATTTGAATTACATAATGGGGTCACAGCGGCAATGGATGGTGTTTTAATTGCTAGACCTTTTATCTGCAGTGAACATGCAACTATATGTGTGTCGTAAAAAAATTGGAATTATTCAGGGTTTGTTTGGAAATTTTATACATTAAATTGGTTTTCTAGCCATTTTAGGTGCACAATTCAAAATTGAAGCACAGGCACATGCTCTGGTGCACCAACATGGGTTGTAAAATCATATATGTGTCCATGGGTTTATGCTTATGTCCCATGCAAGAAATGGGGATGAATTTCGAACACCACAGCACCGTGGCTCTCCGGAAAATGTTGAGGGACTTGCTTTTGTAATTCTAGTAAATCCAAAACCCGTCTGAAATTCATGAACCTTCGCATGCTGTCATGGAATGGCATCAACATGCTGGGGTAAAAAATGTTGTCCCATTTGGGGCAGGTTGTGGTATAAGCTTTTCACAAACCAGAGCTTCTCACAAGAAAGCCTCATGGTTTCATTAGGGAAACGTGTCACCTTTGTGGACAAAATGATATTCGTCGCCTCTTCTTCCTTTCAATTTTTTTCTTGGTGTCAACATGGAACAACAGGAGTGTCATGTTAAATTTTGGATTTTTTCAGGGATCGTTTGGACATTTTTATACGTTAATTGAGTTTTCTAGGCATTTATGTGCATAATTCAAAATTGAACTACGTGCACATGCTCCAGTTCATAAAAACGGGTTGCAAAATCAAATGTTTTTCCTTGGTTGCAAGATTAGGTCACATGCAAGAAATAAGAACGAATGTCAAACACCTTGACACGGCCGCTCGGCCGCTAACATTGAGATACATGGTTTTAAAATTCAAGTAAATCGAAAAATTGTCTGAATTTCATGAAACTTGACATGATATCATGGAATGGCAGCGACATGTTGTGGAAAAAATATTGTCTCATTTGGGCCAGGTGTGGGTATAAGCTTCTCGCAAACCAGAGCTTCTCTCACAACAAGCCTGATGGTTTCGGTAGGGTACGTGCCACCTTGGGGGATGAAACGATATCTGTTGCCTCTTCTTACTTTAAAAATGTTTCTCGTGTCAACATAGAACAACACGAGTGCTGTGTCAACTTTTAGGATTTTTCGGGGTTCGCTTGGACATTTTTATATATTAACTTAGTTTTCTATGCATTAATGTGCATGATTCAAATTTGAACTACAGGCACATGCTCTAATGCATATAATAATTAGTTGAAAATTCAAATATGTGTCCTTGGTTGCATGCTTAGGTCCCATGCAAGAAATGGGAATGAATGTCAAACACCCTGCCACCATCACTCGTCCGCAAACATTGAGATACCTAGTTTTTAAATTCTAGTAAATCCAAAGCTCGTCTGAAATTCATGAAACTTGGCATGCTATCATGGAGCGGCGTCAACATGTCGTGGTAATTTTTTTTGTCTCATTTGAGGCAGGTTTTGGGATATGCTTCTCACAAACCAGAGCTTCTCACAACAAGCCTGATGGTTTCGGGAACGTCCCACCTTTGGGGATGAAACGATATCCATTGCGTCTTGTTGCTTTCAGAAAATTTCTCGTGTCAACATAGAACTACAGGAGTGTTGTGATAAATTATGGAATTTTCTGGGGTTGATTTGGACATTTTTATGCATTAATTGATTTTTCAATGCATTTATGTGCATAATTCAAATTTGAACTACATGCAGATGATCTAATGCATATAAATTGGTTGAAAGTTCAAATCTGTGTCCTTGGTTGCATGCTTAGGTCCCATGCAAGAAATGGGAAAGAATGGCAAACACCCTGCCACCGTCACTCGGCCGCAAACATTGAGATACCTGGTTTTTAAATTCTAGTAAATCCAATCTGAAATTCATGAAACTTCGTATGCTATCATGGAGTGGCATCAACATGCCGTGGTAAATTTTTTGCCCGATTTGGGGCAGGTTTGGGTATAAGTTTCTCACAAACTAGAGCTTCTCACAATAAGCCTGATGGTTTCGGTAGGGAACGTCCCACCTTTAGGGACGAAACGATATCCGCTGCCTCTTATTGCTTTCAAAATTTTTATAGTGTCAACATAGAACAACATGAGTGTTGTGTTAAATTATGGAATTTTTTAGGGTTCGTTTGGACATCTTTATATATTAACTGGTTTTCTAGGCATTTTTTGTGCATAATTCAAATTTGAAGTACATGCACATGCTCCAGTGCATAGAAATTGGTTGGAAAATCAAATATGTGTCCTTGGGTGCATTCTTAGGTCCCATGCAAGAAATGAGAATGAATTTCAAACACCATGGCGCCGTTGATTGCCGGCAAACGTTGAGATACTTTGTTTTTAAATTCTAGTAAATCCAAAACTCGTCTGAAATTCATGAAACTTGGCATGCTATCATGGAATGGCACCCGACATGCTGTGGTATTTTTCCTGTCCATTTTGAGAGAAGGCGAACTCGAATAACAACCAACAAAGGCATTTTGAAAAAAGAGCTGCCACTTTAATATCTCAAACATTTGTATAATTCAAACCGTGTGCGTTATGTTAACCATTCACGTGGTGCCACATGTCTTGGTTTAAGGGCTATAGGAGGTGCCGTGCGGACAACTGCTTGACTGAACGGGAGCCGTGCGAACGCAGTCTGGTGCGCAGGCTCACCGGGAAGCGTGCAAGCTGTTCAACGCAGGATCTTTGCATCTCTTCAACGCCTACGGTTTAGATTATGGTATGCAAATTAAAGCCAGACTTCGGCGCTAAACCAAGAGACACTGCGATTTGTCAAAATATGCAGCTAAAAATCACTAGCACTATCTAATTTTTGCAACTAAAATTCAGTAATTAAGCATAGATTTCATTCATAGATTAAGCAGTCGTTCTAACCGGGAAGAGAGACAGCCTTGGACCGCCGCCCGCCTCGCTCCCACTGGTCTATATTAATGGCACAGCCGAGCAGCCGCACCCCTCCATCCTCGCCACACACACAATCCTCTATCTCCGCCCGCATCCTCGACGCCGCTCTCAATCCTCAAAACCGTCAGTGTATGAGGATCCCGTCGAAGCGCCCCATCGGAGGTGGCGACGCCGAGGCTGCTAAAGCACCGGAGCACGACGTGAATATGGAGACAGAGGTTTCCGTCGCTGCCGACGAGGTGGAGAACGAGGCTGCCAACAAGCGGAGGCGGGTCAAGAAAGAACCACAAGCGACTCCAGCAGGCCTAGACTTCATCAACAACCTCCCCAATGATATGTTGAGAGTCATCATATCCCTCCTCCCAATCAAATATCAGGCGAGGACAACCGCCCTTTCCCGGTGGTGGTGCCCCTATGGCTCCTCACCCCTGTCGACCTCCTCGACGCCCAAGAGCTCTGCCATGGCTATCGCAAAAGCTTGGATGCGTTCTCCTAGATCCTCGGCAGTCACCATGGGCCAATCAAAGGCCTTATCACGGGCAAGTTCTGTTCCAATGGCAAGGACCGAGCCAAGCTTGACAAGTGGTTCCGATCCCCCGCCATAGATCAACTCGAGAAGCTCAGTTTTAATGATGGGCATATGCGCTTGCTGCCAACGTCCGCGCTCCGCTTCGCGCCCACGCTACGCCTCACCAAGTTCATGAACTACCATTCCCCCCCCCCTTAATGGCATGTCCGCTCTTTTTCTACCACGACTGAAGCACCTCGAGCTCATCGTTGTCTGCATCCCAAAGGATGACATGGAGCGCCTGCTCCGCGGCTGTACTGCACTCGAGTTCCTTCATCTTTAGGCGATGAATTGGTCAAGTACCTTGGACATCACCTCCAGGACTCTCCGGACTATTTATGTGTGTTGATGGTGCTGCAACGAGAGATCACAAAAGGTGGACCACAATATGGTCACTGAGGACACACCTCCACTTGAGAGATTACTTGTAGTTGATCAACAAGGTCCAACAAGAATCAATGTCATTTCTGTGCCGAAATTGACAGTGGTGGGCTACTCGTCTGCCAAATACTACTACTTTCAGGTACAACTGTCGCCTTATACCTCTCCTTCTTGATACCAACATTATTTCTACTTTTGAAGATGTATTTTCGTCTGTCATCCAGCAAAGCTTCACCCAGATTCTGGGCACAGTGAAGGTCTTGGCACTAGAATCTGTCGGCCCCAACCTGGACCAAGTTGTCAGTTGCCTAAGACGCTTTCCGTGCCTGAAGAAGCTGTATATCGAGGTTAATTTTAACCATAAGGGAGTTAATTTTTTGCACCTTTTCCCAAGTTTACAATGACAATGTACTACGATTTCTGAAGGGATTTTGGAGGATTTCAGGACATACACCCCCACCCCATATTGGTTGCTTGATCCATATGGTTACAATCCGTAAGCATTTCTCCTTTGGATTCAACTGTAAAAGTTTTCTTAGGGAAACTTTCATACAATCCAACCTCTTGTGAAGAAGGATACATGTTTCTAGATTGTAATCAAATGCCCATGTTAATCATATCAAATCGAAGATGGCACGTTGGTGCATTTTACAAATCCTGCAAACCAAATGGGCGTGTAGTAGTGTTCAAAACTGCATGTAGGCACTAACACATTCTCTTCTTTTGCAGATAATAATAGGCCCGGAGGTGGATAATGTTTATAACGACAATCACATCGAATGAATGGATCTGCATCTCCCAAATATTACTTTAAACTCCTACCGAGGTACCTTACTGGAGATTACACTCGCTAGGTTCTTTCTTGCCAGAGCAAAGGTGCTGAGGGTACTGAGGTTGAACAAGCATTTAATTAGGAAAGATGAATGGTATGTTGATTAGAGCCGGCAGGTACTGCAGAATGGAAGAGGCTCCAAAAAAGCTAAACTTCATATTGGAAGAGCATATGGCAAAGCAATTGGAAGTAATTGTGTCAAACCCATACATGACTTGTCAGCGGCTGATCCCTTTTCAAAAATGATGATGTTTGCAATGTTTGAATTTGGGCGTTATAATCTTTCAATTTGAACCTTGCAATATTTATGGTTTTTGTTATATAACGTAATTGGATGTTTTGTCTAATCGATACATGGGCATCCCGATGCAATGTTTGAATTTGGGCGCGCTCTGCCAGCGGTTGGGCGTGCGCACGATCACGTCGGGTGCCCCATACGCATGCGGTTGCACCACGCGTGCTACCAAGCGATGCAGTTACATGCGGCCGTTTCTGTTCTCTTGTCTCAACACAAATAGTTCGTCCGAGTGAACCGCGTGCCGTATATCGCACACACCTTGATGTGGCTGACCGTTTCTTTTGTGTTGCCTAATCACAAACAGTTCATCCGAGTGAACCGTATGTTGTACATCGCACACACCTTCATCTGGCTGCCCATTTCTTTTGTTCCTCCTCGTCGCAAACAGTTAATTGAACTGAACCATATGCCCAACATCGCACATGCAACTAAAATATCAACCGTGTTTGATGCATCTGTCATCGCAAACGTTTTGCACTTTTTTTGACCGTCTTTTAACACCACCGTTTGCGATTATTGCATCACACACAGTTTCGTCGAAGGGTCTCTGATCATAGTGTCGCATTAGCAGCATCCTGCAGTAGTGCTAGCTAATTGCTCCCACTTCCAATACGTATCCAGATTGAGACTCAGAGTCATCTAGATCATTGTTAAAGCTTGCATCGACGTAACCTTGTACGACGAACTCTTTATCACCTCCATAATCGAGAAACATTTCTTTAGTCCTCTTAGGTAACTAAGGATAATTTTGATCGCCGTCCAGTGATCCACTCCTGGATCACTATCGTACCCCCTTGCCAAACTCATGGCAAGGTACACAATAGGTCTGGTACACAGCATGGCATACTTTATAGAAACTGTGGCTGAGGCATAGGGAATGACTTTCATTCTCTCTCTATCTTCTGTCGTGGTCGGGTTTTGAGTCTTACTCAACTTCATACCTTACAATATAGGCTAGAAATCCTTCTTTGAATAATCTATTTTGAACTCCTTCAAAATCTTGTCAAGTTATGTACTCATTGAAAATCTTATCAAGCGTCTTGATCTATCTCTATAGATCTTGATGCCCAATATGTAAGTAGCTTCACCGAGGTCTTTCATTGAAATATTCTTATTCGAGTATCCTTTATGCTATCCAGAAATTCTATATCATTTCCAATCAGCAATATGTCATCCACATATAATATCAGAAATGCTACAGAGCTCCCACTCACATTATTGTAAATACAGGCTTCACCATAAGTCTATATAAAACCATATGCTTTGATCGCCTCATCAAAGCATATATTCCAACTCCGAGATGCTTGCACCAGTCCATAGATGGATCGCTGGAGCTTTCACACTTTGTTATCACCTTTAAGATCGACAAAACCTTCTGGTTGCATCATATACAACTCTTCTTTAATATCCATTAAGGAATGCAGTTTTTGACATCCATTTGCCAAATTTCATAGTCATAAAATGTGGCAATTGCTAACATGATTCGGATAGACTTAAGCATCGCTACGGGTGAGAAAGTCTCATCATAGTCAACTCCTTGAACTTTGTCAAAAATCTTTTGCGACAAGTCAAGCTTTGTAGATAGTGATATTACTATCAGCATCAGTCTTCTTCTTGAAGATCCATTTATTCTCAATGGCTTGCCGATCATTGGGCAGTCCACCAAAGTCCACACTTTGTTCTCATACATGGATCCTATCTCAGATTTCGTGGCCTCAAGCCATTTATCAGAATCTGGTCATAATAGCGTCTTCATAGTTTGTAGGTTCGTCATGGTCTAATAACATGACTTCCAGAATAGGATTATCGTACCACTCTGGCGGGGAACGTGCTCTAGTTGACCTACGAGGTTCGGTAGTAACTTGATCTGAAGTTTCATGATCATTTTCATTAGCTTCCTCTCTAGTTGGTGTAGGCATCATGGGACCGGTTTTATGTGATGAGCTACTTTCCAATTAGAGAGAAGGTACAATTACCTCATCAAGTTCTACTTTCCTCCCACTCACTTCTTTCGAGAGAAACTTCGTCTCTATAAAGGTTCCATTCTCGGCAACAAAGATCTTGCCTTCGGATCTGTGGTAGAAGGTGTACCCAATTGTTTCCTTAGGGTATCCTATGAATATGCACTTCTCTGATTTGGGTTCAAGCTTATCAGATTGAAGCCTTTTGACGTGAGTTTCGCGACCCCAAACTTTAAGAAACGACAGCTTAGGCTTTTTGCCAAACCACAGTTCATACGGTGTCGTCTCAAAGGATTTAGACGGTGCTCTGTTTAACGTGAATGCAGCTGTCTCTAATGCATAACCACAAAACTATAGTGGTAAATCGGTAAGAGACATCATAGATCGCACCATATCTAAGAAAGTACGGTTACAATGTTCGGACACACCATTACGCTATGGTGTTCCAGGTGGCATGAGTTGTGAAACTATTCCACATTTTTAAATGACGGCCAAACTCGTAACTCAAATATTCGCCTCTGCGATCATATCATAGAAACTTTATTTTCTTGTTTACGATGATTCTCCACTTCACTCTGAAATTGTTTGAACTTTTCAAATGTTTCAGACTTGTGTTTCATTAAGTAGATATACCCATATCTGCTCAAATCATCTGTGAAGGTCAGAAAATAACGATACCTGCCGCGAGCCTCAACACTCATCGAACCGCATACATCGGTATGTATTATTTACAATAAGTCATTAGCTCACTCCATTGTTCCGGAGAACGGAGTTTTAGTCATCTTGCCCATGAGGCATGGTTCGCAAGTATGAAATGATTCATAATCAAGTGATTCCAAAAGCCCATCTGCATGGAGTTTCTTCATGCGCTTTACACCAATATGACCTAAACGGCAATGCCACAAATATTTTGCACTATCATTATCAACTTTGCATCTTTTGGCATCAATGTTATGAATATGTGTATCACTACGATCGAGATTCAATAAACCATTTACATTGGGTGTATGACCATAGAAGGTTTTATTCATGTAAACAGAACAACAATTATTCTTTGACTTAAATGAATAACTGTATCGCAATAAACATGATCCAATCATATTCATGCTCAACGCAAACACCAAATAACATTTATTTAGGTCCAACACTAATCTCGAAGGTAGAGAGTGTGCGATGGTGATCGTATCAACCTTGGAATTACCTCCAACACACATCGTCACCTCGTCCTTAACTAGTCTCTGTTCATTTTACAATTCCCTTTTTGAGTTACTAACCTTAGCAAATGAACTGGTATCAAATACCCTGGGGTTACTATTAACAGTAGTAAAGTACACATCAATAACATGTATATCAAATATACCTTTGTTCACTTTGTCGTCCTTCTTATCCGGCAAGTATTTGGGGTAGTTCCGCTTCCAGTGACCATTCCCTTTGCAGTAGAAGCACTCAGTTTCAGGCTTAGGTCTAGCTTTGGGCTTCTTCATGGGAGTGGAAACTTTCTTTCCATTCTTCCAGAAGTTCCCTTTCCCTTTGCCCTTTTTCTTGAAACTAGTGGTCTTGTTAACCATCAACATTTGATGCTCTTTCTTGATTTCTACCTTCGTCGATTTCAGCATCGCAAAGACCTCGGGAATCGTTTTTGTCATCCCTTGCATTTTATAGTTCATCACGAAGTTCTAGTAGCTTGGTGATAGTGACTAGAGAACTCTGTCAATCACTATCCACTACAAGAAAGAGACATCCGTGATATTTTGGGCCAAACGATTTTTTTTCCTGTCATGCTTATGACACTTCTATGACGATAATTGTGACAAAACCCGGTATCATCATAGATGTGGTGGGCTCCTACTTCTATGACAAAAAATCATGACAGAAAATGGGATTTTCTTCCTGCGCGGGCCGGAGACGATGTTGCATGACATTCTTTGGGCCGTCCATGACGGAAAAAACCGTGGTAGAAGCGAGGGCGAGGAAAATATCGGGGGAGTTCCCGGTTACGATGGGTGGTCGAGGGCCGAGCGATGTGTGTTTCTCTTGTACGTACGCGCGTGTGTGCGAGTCATTGGGCTCTAACTGAACCCGAGCGAGGCGTGGGGCTCTAACTGAACCCGAGCGATTGCACTAGCTACGTTACTGAACCCGAGCGATCGATCCCTTGCTGTTAACTAAACCCGAGTGATTCCTTTGCTACTGCTGCTAACTGAAGCCGACAGAACCCTACAGCCTCCTTCCCTGGATGAACAGTGGAGCATTGTTGGGGGGTTTGGATGAACAGTTCCCGGTGGGGGGTTGGATGAACAGGTCCCCGTGGTGGTAGAGGCCGTTGCCGCTGGATGAACAGGAACCCGATCGATCCAGCCAGTTGGGGGTGGGATGAACAGGACCCCGTGGAGGGCTGGATGAGCAGGACCCCATGGAGGGCTGGTTGAACAGTAGCTAGTGGAGGGCTTGATGAATAGTAGCCCGTGGAGGGGTGGTTGAACAGGACCCCGTGGAGAGCGCTGGTTGAACAGTAGCCGGTGGAGGAGCGCGCGGTGGAGGCTGGATGAACAGGAGCCCGTGGATGAACAAATGCAGTGGAGGCTGGAGGAGGTCGATGGTGGATGAACAAGAGTCTGTGGAGGCCGGAGGACGGGTGGAGATGAACAAGATCCTGTGGAGTCCTGCTTTTGCGATCGCCACACCCCTCCCGATTAACAGGACCCCCGTTTCGACCATAGCGCTCCAACACAAGTCTGTTTCCTCCGTTTTGCGGTACGCCACACCCCTCCCGATCAACAGGACCCCGTTTTGACCTTAGGAGGTCCAAGAGAAGTCTGTTTCCTCCGTTTTGCGGTACGCCAGACCCCTCCCAATGAACAGGATCCTGTTTTGACCGTGGCCGGTCGAACACAAGGCCGTTTCCTCCATTCTGCGGTACGCCAGGCCTCGTTCCCATTGATTGTTCTATCCAAGCCGGTTGCTCCCGATGAACAGCATGCATTCCGTTGCCTCCCGAT
Source organism: Aegilops bicornis (assembly GCA_021605145.1). Lineage (NCBI taxonomy): Eukaryota > Viridiplantae > Streptophyta > Magnoliopsida > Poales > Poaceae > Aegilops > Aegilops bicornis. The sequence continues at coordinate 333,654,606 of CM038673.1, read as the reverse complement.
GAACACGACGCATTCCGTTGCCTCCCCATGAACACGACAACGATGTAGTTTCTCCGTTCTGACCCAGCCATGTACACGAGCCCTGGCCGTATGTATGCGCGAGTAGGCGTTCGAGACCCCGCCCGTATGTACGTACGTGGCCGTATTTTTTGGCGTGTGGTTATATGTATGTGTACAAGGTTTAGACGGGACAGCTTGAACTGCTACGTGGGGGGCTATACTATGACATGTGCTGCTACCTACTCGGCCACGGTTCATCGTTGCAAAGCGACCGATCGACCAGTATGTACGTACACGTTCCCACAAGATAGACAACGCTATGTACGCTTCGACCGAGTGGGTCCCAACTGTCAGGGAGGATAAGGACGCACTTCCTTGCATGCGAAAATATAGCTGTTGGGTCCCAGCTGTCAGGTGGGATATTTTTTTGCCCGTAATAAGGACGCACTTCCTTGAGTGCGAAGATGTAGCTGGTGGGTCCCAGCAGTCTGGGGGAGAAAACATTATTTTTTTAGGGTAAAAAGGATGCAGTTGCATGCATGCGTCCATGGGCGTGGTGCGTCCCCACTGTCAGCCTCTCATGTACAGTCATCTTCCGATGACTCTCGTTTGTTGACCGCATTGACCACACCGTGCCGAGCGCACCAAGGCCGGTGGACGACGGCGAGGCCCCATATTGGAATGACCCGGAGATGGGGAAGACGCGACAGTGGAGTCGCAGATGGAGAGGAGTGGGAAACTTGACTGGTTCAGATGCGCGGCGGCATTGTTGCCAACGGGAGACAGGAGCAAGAACAGAGGTTGAAGAAGGAGCACGGTTGTTGGATTAACATCCAATGGTCCAGCTGCTAGAATCATTTGTTGATTAAGTTGACAAAGCCCTGCGTACACGTCCGCTTAGTAGGCCCACAAGTCAGCCACCAACTCTGACGGGTCCCAGCTGTCAATGGGAGGAATTGTTTTTTCGCATAATAAGGAGGCACTTCCTTCCGTGCGAAGATACATCCGGTGGATCCTAGCTGTCAGGGGGAGGAAAAAAATTTCAGCTTAATAAGGAGGAACTTTCCTTGCGTGCGACCATGGACCTCGTGGGTCCCAGCCGTCAGGATCTCCACGTACAGTCCTCTTCCGATGACTCTCGTTTGTTGACCACGCCGCGCCGAGCACAGTGAGGCGGTGGACGACGGCGAGGCCCCGGACGGGAACAACCCAGAGATGGGAAGACGCGGCAGTGGAGTCGCAGATTTAGAGGAGTACAAGGGTTATAAATGGTTCTGGTGCGGCGTGTGGCTGCAGTTGGTGGAGAATAACAGGAGGTGTGGAGGGGTGGAGGGATAGCCTGGCCGGCGCTGGGGTAGCGCTTCGCGGCGATGCGTGCTAAGCAGAGCCGCTTAGTCACGGAGGCGGACCAAAGCGGTCCCGGCGACGCTGGAGGAAGAAGACGAGAGATTGAAGGTGCATGCCGGCTGTTGGATATAAATCCAATGGTTGTGGATGTCATAATCATTTGTTGAGCAAGTTGACAATGCCCTCCGTAGGCTTCTACCTATTGGCCCACATGTCAGCCTGCAAAAATGTGGCATATATTTAACCCATGTTTTCTAGAATGTACAGTCCATTTGCTGGGTCGGATGAACAAATAATTTCGCATCAATGCGGACCATTCAATATTTTCTAAGAAATCCCAGCCCATTTGCACTTTCTTTAAATACACGAATTAGTTGGGCTCGTTCTCTATATAATGTTAGGTTAGAAGGAGCAATTAATATCAAAAAATAAACCGGGGCGACACATTATATATATATATATAATTAACAAATTAGCGAGTTATTGCTCAAAATAAAAATGAGCGCGTTATTATTACATTGGTCCTTAACATCTTCGCAAGCTTTTGTATGCAATCACCAGGATTTTCCTACCTGTGAGTAAAAAAAAAACTAGGATTTTCCTTGGCAACTTCTGTTAAACATTTACTTTTATAAGTTAATAACACGTGGGATGTTTTTATAATGTATATATAAGTCTCTATAAAATATACAATAATGGTAATAATATAAATATATATAATGTGGTTAGAAGGGAAAACATAAATTGGACATAGCATTATTATTCTTATATATAGATAAATAGAACAGAGATCTGCGTTTTATGAAGAAAAAAACATTGGGCTGGCGATCTTTAAGAAAAAGTAAAACCTACGCTAGGAGGCCCATAGGCCAGTATGGACCTCAAAAAATAAGTTGAAACCATCTTTGCTTTACGTATGTCGTAATACGTGATACCTAGGCCTAGCTGATACTTATTCGCCCTCTGGGAAAAAATGATACCAGCTAGATCCCTGAGCAAACTAGATTAAAGAGGGGGCCGGCGGCGCGGCTGAAGAAGAAGCACACCAGACGCGATTTTTTTTCTTCAATGGATGGCTCTCGATGGCGTTTTTTTACTTGCCTCTGCACCATACAACTTGTATTTTTAGCCTCCCAGTTCGTGGTGGACCAACAACCCATTTGCTGGGCGGGCCAACCTACAGAAACCAACACTCGATTTTTCATGAAGCCCCAAAAACAACGTAGTACTATGCTTGTTTTCAGGCTGAAAACATTACGGCAGAGGTTCAGCGGGGAAGGGGGGAAGACAGAGGAAAAATATTAAAAATAGCTGATGCGCCGTTGCTACCCTAAAAAAGCAGGTGCAATTCTTCTCGGAAAGAAGGTGTGCTGTTGACACCCACACGTCACAAATCCCACAGTAGACATACTAACAAGTTCACACACAAGTACAATAGAACAGGTAAACATTCGTATCAAACTCAGGTTCACAAGACACGTTCATATTCATAGCCAACATTCACAATCAACAACTCAAAAGATTCATATATACACAAGTTCAAAGATGTCTATGCATCCAAATGATTGATAGATCACACGACAATATTCATAGATAATTCACAAAAAGATTCAGATATACACATGTTTAGTATGTTTATGCAACCAAATGATTGAGATCATAGCCAATATCATCCATGGATGAACTTTAATTACCTAGGGTATAGACTGGTAAATGGTGTTCAGTCGGAGGTACTTCTTGCTAAAATTAATGCTTGTATGAGTAAACTTTCGAGTACATAAGAGGCAGCGCAGACAATCTGAACTTTGCTTGTAGGTTTATCCTCAAATTCTAGCCTCGTGCCGAGGGAGGTTTGAGCAACTTGGCCACTACTTTCATCCAACTAGTTTACTGCTCATCTTGGTCCTGTAGCTCGCCAAAATTCTACATTGTAGACAAGAAAGGAGGCGGTTGAGAAAATGAACCACCCAAAAAAATTTGTGCAGTTCAACTGAAATGGAGCATCCCTGGCGTGCAGACTGATTAAGTGCCAGATGAATATGTGCATTAACCAACTTGTCTGGAATCTTTAGACTCCATGCCGTACAGTTCGCTACCATATGTGCCGCCACCAATAAGCTTAGAATAAAGCGATTTAACTAAAAAGCGCCCAGAAGCAGTGTGCGGCCAAATCACCGAGTCCAAATTCGCCGAGAGTGTGGGGAAGAAGGCAGTAAGACGTTTCCAATCTTCAAACTCTTCAGGAGACAAGGACCGGCGAAAGGCCAGGTTCCACTGCTACCTCTTGAGCACTGCGTTGGATTTCCTTGAAGAGGAAAGGGTGATGCAGCATAGTAGCGTAAGTATTTCCCTCAGTTTTTGAGAACCAAGGTATCAATCCAAAGAGGAGGCTACGCCATGAGTCCCTCGTACCTACACAAAGAAAATAACTCCTCGCAACCAACGCGGTAAGGGGTTGTCAATCCCTTCACGGTCACCTACGAGAGTGAGATCTGATAGAGATGATAAGATAATATTTTTTGTATTTTTGTGATAAAGATGCAAAGTAAAAAAGCAAAGGAATAACTAAGTGTTGGAAGATTAATATGATGAAGATAGACCTGGGGGCCATAGATTTCACTAGTGGCTTCTCTCAAGAGCATAAGTATTTTACGGTGGGTGAACGAATTCATTGTTGAGCAATTGATGTAATTAAGCATAGTTATGAGAATATCTAGGTATGATCATGTATATAGGCATCACGTCCGAGACAAGTAGACCGACTCCTGCTGCATCTACTACTATTACTCCACTCATCGACCGCTATCCAAAGATGCATCTAGAGTATTAAGTTAATGAAAAAAGAGTAACGCCTTCAGCAAGATGACATGATGTAGAGGAATAAATTCATGCAATATGATAAATACCCCATCTTGTTATCCTCGATGGCAACAATACAATACGTGCCTTGCTTCCCTTACTGTCACTGGGAAAGGACACCGCAAGATTGAACCCAAAGCTAAGCACTTCTCCCATTGCAAGAAAGATCAATCTAGTAGGCCAAACCAAACTGATAATTCGAAGAGACTTGCAAAGATAACAAATCATACATAAAAGAACTCAGAGAAGATTCAAATATTGTTCATAGATAATCTTGATCATAAACCCACAATTCATCGGTCTCAACAAACACACCGCAAAAAGAAGATTACATCGAATAGATCTCCACGAGAGAGGGGAGAACATTGTATTGAGATCCAAAAAGAGAGAAGAAGCCATCTAGCTACTAACTATGGATCCGAAGGTCTGAGGTAAACTACTCACACTTCATCGGAGAGGCTATGGTGTTGATGTAGAAGCCCTCCGTCATGGATGCCCTCCCATGGAGCTCCTAACAGGCCCCAAGATGGGATCTCATGGGCATGTAAGGTTACGGCGGTGGAATTAGGTTTTTGGCTCCGTATGTGATCGTTTGGGGGTACGTAGGTATATATAGGAGGAAGGAGTACGTCGGTGGAGCAACAGGGGGCCCACGAGGGTGGAGGGCGCGCCTGGGGGGGGAGGGTGCACCCCATACCTCGTGGCCTCCTGGAAGCTTCCTTGACGTAGGGTCCAAGTCTCCTGGATCATGTTCGGTGAGAAAATCACGTTCCCGAAGGTTTCATTCCGTTTGGACTCCGTTTGATATTCCTTTTCTGTGAAACTCTGAAATAGGCAAAAAAATAACAATTCTGGGCTGGGCCTCCGGTTAATAGGTTAGTCCCAAAAATAATATAAAAGTGAATAATAAATCCCATTAATGTCCAAACCAGTAGATAATATAGCATGGAGCAATAAAATATATAGATACGTTGGAGACGTATCAAGCATCCCCAAGCTTAATTCCTGCTCGTCCTCGAGTAGGTAAATGATAAAAAGATAATTTTTGATGCGGGGTGCTACTTGGCATAATTTTAATGTAATTCTTCTTAATTGTGGTATGAATATTCAGATCCGAAATATTCAAGACAAAAGTTTAATATTGACATAAAAATAATAATACTTCAAGCATACTAACAAAGCAATCATGTCTTCTCAAAATAACATGGCCAAAGAAAGATATCCATACAAAATAATATAGTCTAGCTATGCTTTATCTTCACCACACAAAGTATTTAAATCATGCACAACCCCGATGACAAGCCAAGCAATTGTTTCATACTTTTGACATTTTCAAACTTTTTCAATCTTCACGCAATACATGAGCGTGAGCCATGGATATAGCACTATATGTGGAATAGAATGGTGGTTGTGGAGAAGACAAAAAGGGAGAAGATAGTCTCACATCAACTAGGCGTATCAATGGGCTATGGAGGTGCCCATCAATAGATATCAATGTGAGTGAGCAGGGATTTCCATGCAACGGATGCACTAGAGCTATAAGCATATGAAAGCTCAGGAAAAGAAACTAAGTGGGTGTGCATCCAACTCGCTTGATCACGAAGACCTATGGCATTTTGAGGAAGCCCATCATTGGAATATACAAGCCAAGTTCTATAATGAAAAAATCCCACTAGTATATGAAAGTGACAAAATGAGAGATTCTCTATCATGAAGATCATGGTGCTACTTTGAAGCACAAGTCTGGTAAAAGGATAGTAACATTGTCCCTTCTCTCTTTTTCTCTCATTTTTTTTATTTGGGCCTTTTCTCTTTTTTTATGGCCTCTTTTCTCTTTTTTTATTATTTTTTGTCCGGAGTCTCATCCCGACTTGTGGGGGAATCATAGTCTCCATCATCCTTTTCCTCACTTGGGACAATGCTCTAAAAATGAAGATCATCACACTTTTTTTTATTACAACTCAACAATTACAACCCGATACTTAGAACAAAATATGACTCTATACGAATGCCTCCGGCGGTGTACCGGGATATGCAATGAATCAAGAGTGACATGTATGAAAGAATTATGAATGGTGGCTTTGCCACAAATACGATGTCAACTACATGATCATGCTAAGCAATATGACAATGATGGAGCGTGTCATAATAAACGGAACGGTGGAAAGTTGCATGGCAATATATCTTGGAATGGCTATGTAAATGCCATGATAGGTAGGTATGGTGGCTGTTTTGAGGAAGGTATATGGTCGGTGTATGATTCCGGCGAAAAGTGCGCGGTATTAGAGAGGCTAGCAATGGTGGAAGGAAGAAGGTGCATATAATCCATGGACTCAACATTAGTCATGAAGAACTCATATACTTATTGCAAAAATCTACAAGTTATCAAAGCAAAGTATTATGCGCATGCTCCTAGGGGGATAGATTGGTAGGAAAAGACCATCGCTCGTCCCCGACCGCCACTCATAAGGAAGACAATCAATAAATAAATCATGCTCCGACTTCATCATAACGGTTCACCATACGTGCATGCTATGGGAATCACAAACTTTAACACAAGTATTTCTCAAATTCACAACTACTCAACTATCATGACTCTAATATCACCATCTTCATATCTCAAAACAATTATCAAGCATCAAACTTCTCATAGTATTCAACACACTCATAAGAGAGTTTTTACTATTCTTGAATACCAAGCATATTAGGATTTTTAAGAAAATTACCATGCTATTTAAGACTCTCAAAATAATCTAAGTGAAGCATGAGAGATCAATAGTTTCAATAAAACAAATCCACCACCGTGCTCTAAAAGATATAAGTGAAGCACTAGAGCAAAACTATATAACTCAAAAGATATATGCGAAGCACATAGAGTATTCTAACAAATTAAAAATCATGAATGGCTCTCTCAAAAGGTGTGTACAGCAAGGATGATTGTGGTAAACTAAAAAACAAAGACTCAAATCATACAAGACGCTCCAAGCAAAACACATATCATGTGGTGAATAAAAATATAGCTCCAAGTAAAGTTACCGATGGATCGTGATTTAAAGAGGGATGCCTTCCGGGCATCCCCAAGCTTTGGCTTTTGGTGTCCTTAGATTATCTTGGGGTGCCATGGGCATCCCCAATCTTAGGCTCTTGCCACTCCTTGTTCCATAATCCATCAAAAATCTTTCACCCAAAACTTGAAAACTTCACAACACAAAACTCAACAGAAATCTCGTGAGCTCCGTTAGCGAAAGAAAACAAAAGACCGCTTTAAGGTACTGTAATGAACTCATTCTTTATTTACATTGGTGTTAAACCTACTGTATTCCAACTTCTCTATGGTTTATAAACTCTTTTACTAGCCATAGATTCATCAAAATAAGCAAACAACACATGAAAAACAGAATCTGTCAAAAACAGAACAGTCTGTAGTAATCTGTAACTAACGCAAACTTATGGAACTCCAAAAAATCATACAAAATAGGACGACCTAGGAAATTTGTTTATTGATCATAATAAATTGGAATCAGTATTTTATCACGTTCGCGTGATTTTTAACAATTGTTTTCGTGAACAGAAAGTTTCTAGAAATTTCTGCAAGATCAAATAACTATCATCCAAGAAGATCATATAGGTTTAACTTGGCACAAACACTAACTAAAACATAAAAACACATCTAACCAGAGGCTAGAACAAATATTTATTCCTAAACAGAAGCAAAAAGCAAAAAAACTAAAATAAAATTGGGTTGCCTCCCAACAAGCGCTATCGTTTAACGCCCCTAGCTAGGCATAAAAGCAAGGATAGATCTAGGTATTGCCATCTTTGGTAGGCAATTCTTCAATGAGACATCTATCATCCTTAGGAAATTCTTTCTTTTTATTAATTATCAAACTTTTAGGCACAAGATCGAAAAATTCATTTGCAATAAATGGTCACTTAATGATAGCAAAAAGATTGGGGTGAATACTTATAGATTTAAGATCCGCAGTTTCCTTACTAGAGGATTCACCCTTATTTTTAGGAACATACATAAGCTTGGCAACTTTAGTAGGAGGACTTGGAGTATTATTTACGGAAGAAAAAGCGGTTCCCAAGTTGGTAATGATGCCCTCAAGTTTATCGATTCTAGAGGAATCTTGATTAATTCTCTCATTAACTATGGGTTCCTTCTCCTTAACATTTTTCAAAGTGACTCCTACCTTAGATCCATATTGGGAAATTTGGTTGGGATCTTTTTATCCATATTTTCAATTAACTCTATGGTAGCAACTTTATTTTCAATAATTTCAAGTCTTTGCATTACATGCTCCAAAGTTAACATAGTTCCATTAACCAAAAGTGGTGGTGAGACAAATAAATCTATCATAGCATTATAAGAGTCAAAAGTATGGCTACCCAAGAAATTCCCTCCGGTGATGGTATTAAGAATATATCTATACCAAGGATTAGCGCCTACATAAAAATTGCGGAGAAGAACGGAAGTAGATTGCTTCCTAGCAGATCTATTTTGAGCATTGCAAATTCTATACCAAGCGTCTTTTAGATTTTCTCCCTCCGTTTTTTTTAATTTAGAACTTCATTCTCGGGAGACAACGGAGAAGATAGAGGACTAGCCATAACGTCAAGGCAAGCAAACCGAAAAGAGGCAAACGGAAAAGCGAGGGCGAATAAAACGGCAAGGGTGAAGTGGGGGAGAGGAAAACGAGAGGCAAATGGAAAATAATGTAATGCGGGAGATAAGGGATTGTGATGGGTACTTGGTATGTTGACTTTTGCGTAGACTCCCAGGCAACGGCACCAGAAATCTTCTCTGCTACCTCTTGAGCACTGCGTTGGATTTCCTTGAAGAGCAAAGGGTGATGCAGCACAGTAGCGCAAGTATTTCTCTCAGTTTTTGAGAACTAAGGTATCAATCCAGTAGGAGGCTACGCGCGAATCCCTCGTACCTACACAAAGCAAATAACTCCTCGCAACCAATGCGATAAGGGGTTGTCAATCCCTTCACGATCACTTACGAGAGTGAGATCTGATAGAGATGATAAGATAATATTTTTGGTATTTTTGTCATAAAGATGCAAAGTAAAATAAAAGCAAAGTAAAAAAGCAAAGGAAATAACTAAGTGTTGGAAGATTAATATGATGAAGATAGACCCGGGGGCCATAATTTCACTAGTGGCTTCTCTCAAGAGAATAAGTATTTTACGGTGGGTGAACGAATTCATCATGAGCAATTGATGAATTGAGCATAGTTATGAGAATATCTAGGTATGATCATGTATATAGGCATCACGTCCGAGACAAGTAGACCGACTCCTGCCTGTATCTACTACTATTACTCCACTCATAGACCGCTATCCAGCATGCATCTAGAGTATTAAGTTCGTGAAAACAGAGTAACGCCTTAAGCAAGATGACATGATGTAGAGGGATAAATTCATGCAATATGATAAAAACCCCATCTTGTTATCCTCGATGGCAACAATACAATACGTGCCTTGCTGCCCCTATCGCCACCGGGAAAGGACACCGCAAGATTGAACCCAAAGCTAAGCACTTCTCCCATTGCAAGAAAGATCAATCTAGTAGGCCAAACCAAACTGATAATTCGAAGAGACTTGCAAAGATAACCAATCATACATAAAAGAATTCAGAGAAGATTCAAATATTGTTCATAGATAATCTTGATCATAAACCTACAATTCATCGGTCTCAACAAACACACCGAAAAAACAAGATTACATCGAATAGATCTCCACGAGAGAGGGGGAGAACCTTGTATTGAGATCCAAAAAGAGAGAAGAAGCCATCTAGCTACTAACTATGGACCCGAAGGTCTGAGGTAAACTACTCACACTTCATCGGAGAGGCTATGGTGTTGATGTAGAAGCCCTCCGTGATGGATGCCCTTCCCATGAGCTCCTAACAGGCCCCAAGATGGGATCTCATGGGTACGTAAGGTTGCGGTGGTGGAATTAGGTTTTTGGCTCCAGATTCGATCGCTTGGGGGCAATGAGGTATATATAGGAGGAAGGAGTACATCGGTGGAGCAACAGGGGCCCAGGAGGGTGGAGGGCGTGGGGGAGGGCGCCCCCCCTACCTCGTGGCCTCCTGGAAGCTTCCTTGACGTAGGGTCCAAGTCTCCTGGATCATGTTGGGTGTGAAAATCACGTTCCCGAAGGTTTCATTCCGTTTGGACTCCGTTTGATATTCCTTTTCTGTAGAACTCTGAAATAGGCAAAAAATAGCAATTCTGGGCTGGGCCTCCGGTTAATAGGTTAGTCTCAAAAATAATATAAAATGAATAATAAAGCCCATTAATGTCCAAAACAGTAGATAATATAGCATGGAGCAATAAAAAATTATAGATACGTTGGAGACGTATCATCCACCCATGGGCAGCCAGCTCCGCAATAGAGATATCCGGGTCAGGGCAGTAAGAGAATAAGGTGGGGAAGGTCACGGATTTCTTCTGATTTTTGGGATGCTGATAGTAGGATATCCTCTGGTGAAAATGCGGAATTAATGGTTCCCTTATCTGATGAGGAAATTTGGAAGGTGATTAGCTCGGCCAATACGAACGCTGCCTCGGGGCAAGATGGTTTCTCTATTCCCTTCTTTAAAAAATTCTGGCCGCAGTTGTGGGAGCTCGTCTGTAGATGATCCAAGGTTTCTGCCTAGGGACGGTGGACATCTCTCGTCTTAACTATGCTGTCATAACTCTCATTGCTAAAGTCAAAGGAGCTGATTTGATCACGCAGTTTCAACCTATTTCTCTCATTAACAATTTTGCTAAGTTCCTTGCGAAAGGGTTCGCCACGTGCCTTTCCCCCATTGCTCATCGTACCATCAGCCCCTTTCAATCCACCTTTATTAAAGGCTGATTCATCTTGGATGGGATCCTTTTCTTGTATGAAATAGTGCACAACCTCAAAATTTGTAAGTCGAAAGCCGTGATTCTAAAGCTTAATTTTGAGAAGGCGTACGACTCGGTGAGCTGGCCTTTTTTGAGAAGGCTTCTTCCGGCTAAAGGGTTTGAGGGGCCCTTTGTCCATAGAATCATGCAGATGGTCTCGGGAGGCCACACTGCCATTTCTGTGAACGGCCATGTTAGTAAGTATTTTGCCAATGGTAGGGGCCTAAGGCAAGGCGATCCTGCTTCTCCCGTCTTGTTTAATTTTGTGGCGGACGCCCTATCTCGTATCCTCTCCAGAGCAGCTAACCATGGGCATATATCTCCGGTCATTTCTCATCTTATCCATGAAGGGATTACCCACCTTCAGTATGCGGACGACACAATTATTATGGTCGATTTGAATGATTCCTGCCTCGCTAATCTCAAATTCATCCTCCTCTGCTTTGAAGCTATGTCGGGCCTTAAGATCAATTTTGTGAAGAGTGAGGTTATTGTCACTGGTGTGCGTGACAATGAAGCCCTGCGGGTGGCTCATCTTCTTAATTGTAAGCTAGGGTCCTTTCCTTTCAAGTATTTGGGCCTCCCCATATCCCCGGACGTGCTTCATGCGAAGGATTTTGCCCCGGTGGTAACCAAGGTGGGCAACAGGTTCCTACCCTGGTGTGGGAGATACAATACCAACGCGGGTAAAGTGGCATTGATCAATGCATGTCTGACATCCCTTCCCATGTTCTTGGTGGGCTTTTATCTACTCTCGGGAGGTACCCATGTTGGCTTTGATAAGCACCGTGGGGCTTTTTATTGGAACGCTGCTGATAATCGTCGCAAATATCATTTCGTTAAATGGAAGCTGATGTGCAGACCCGAAAACCTTGGAGGGTTGGGTATTATTAAAACTACCATCATGAACCAATGTCTTATGATTAAATGGTGGTGGAAAATCATGAGTGGTGGGGATCAGCCCTTATGGTTTTCCATACTTAAGGCCAAATATTTTCCTCTCTCTAGCCCGATGTTTGCTAACTCACGTGGTGGTTCTCAGTTTGGGGAGGCCTTGGTGAAAGTAAGGCCTCTTTTCCAGGCGCACGTTAAGTTTGTAGTGGGGGATGGCTCCTCCATTAGATTTTGGCTGGATTGGTGGTGTGGAGAACTGGAGATTCACCGCTCTCGTGACCTTCCCCACCTTATTCTCTTACTGCCCTGACCCGGATATCTCTATTGCGGAGCTGGCTGTCCATGGGTGGAACCTGGCCTTTCGCCGGTCCTTGTCGCTCGAAGAGTTTGAAGATTGGCAACGTCTTATTGCCTTCTTCCCCATGCTCTCGGCAAATTTAGACTCGGTGATTTGGCCGCACACTGCTTCTGGGCGCTTTTCAGTTAAATTGCTTTATTCTAAGCTTATTGGTGGCACTCCTACTAACCATTTCTCTCAGATCTGGAAAGCCCGGATCCATCCTAAGGTTAAGATTTTCTTATGGCAAGCTTTCAGGGGCCGGCTGCCTTTGGCTGACCATATTCGTAACAGGAATGGTCCGGGCTCACAGTTCTTTGCTTTGTGTGGTGACTTGGAGGATACGGCTAGTATCTTCTTCCACTATGTCTTGGCTAAGCTCATCTGGAGTTGCGTTAGAGAGTGGCTTCATGTAGCCTGGGACCCTAGTTCGTTCTCTGAGCTTCGGGCCCTGGCTAATAATTTGTCCGTCGTTACCAGACGTATCTTTTGGGTGGGCCTGGGAGCTTTATGCTGGTCCCTCTGGATGACTAGGAACAAATTTACTATTGAACATGTGTTCCCAGCTAACCTGCTGATTGCTTATTTAAATCGTGTGCTCTCTTGCAGCAGTGGAAATCATTGACTAAGGTGGACGACCAGGATGCGCTATCTGTGTTGATCTCCAAAGTTTGGGCCTCGGCGTCTAATCTATGCAGACAAGAGCAGGATGCTTAGTTGGTTTGCGCGTCGCTGGCTAGTTTCTTTTGGGCAGTAAACTTTCTGGCTTGCGTGTCGTGTACTGGCTAGGGAGCCATGTGCCCCTATTTTAACTTTCCCTCGTATGACCCATGGTTGGGGTCTGGCTGGTTCTGTGTTTTTAACCTATGTGTGTTTGCTACCTGCCTTATGGCTTTATTTGTAAAGTCGGGCGCATGCCTTTTCTCTAAAAAATATGTGCCGATAACCAAAAGGCACAAGATGGGACCAAAGCATGGACTACGTTTTTCTGGGCTATGCGCCAAGCAATATTTTTGGCGTTCACTCTCCTAATACTTGGAGTTTGACAACTGGTTGACGCCAGTTGATACTCGAATGAATATAGGCACTTCTTCTTGTCAACATTGATGCTTGTCTGAGTGAACTTTGGAGTACATAGCAGCAGCATAAGTATCTGTCCATCTGATCTTTTTGTGCGGTTCTACTAAAATCACCCAATGTAATGATTTGCCTGTGAGTTCAGGCTCCAAGTTACTCCTTTATGAAATCGGCAAATAGTAGCACAATACCAAATTACCAATACATATGACAATCACAATAATCAGGATAAAGACCAATACCAACATGTGTGAGGTAGCATACCAATTACTATTTCCTTTGACTGGAAGCCGAGATAAGCGAAGCGACTAACAGCAAAGGAAGGAAGGAAGCCCAGATTAGCGACTCACAGGAAAGGAAGGAAGCTATCGAGGCAATGAAGCACTCAAAGTTTTTGTGCAGTTCCACCAAAATCGAGCATCCCTGTTGGCACATATATTGAGAGAGTGATATTACTGTAATAGTGGGACTAGTTGATGAAACATACACTAACAAATAGAAGCACCGTCATTATCTTAATGGGTAAAGTTAGCAACATAGTAGTCTTGCTTAAAGAGAGGTATTAGTTTATTTAATCAAGCCAATTAGCTCAACACTCAAAGCATTGCCATGTATCATAGGTTGCAAAACTTAAACGTGCAAAGATAAAGGAGTTTCTCATGACAGTAGCACGATACAAATAGAGATGACAGCAAACTAATATGGATGAAGGCCTTAGGCCGGTACCAACCTGAGCAAAAAACCTTATTCATGTAGTCCCAGAAGAGATGATAAAGCACTCACTCGAATCACTCAATAGTATATATTTTTGTAAACTTCAAATGTATGGTTGAAATCACTCTTGTTTACCAGTGCTGAGATTATATCGAAAGATTATCAAGAACTTCCAGCGGAGTTAAAGCACTGGCTGGGATACAGTTCATTGTATTGTCTTGTGTAGTTCCACCAAAATATATGATTGGAACAACATGATCCCTGTTTGCACAAGTAGGAACAAGGTGAAACCTTCATTAGCTTAGTGAGAAAGGATAGAAAGACATTAGCATATTACTCTAACAAAGAGCATCAGATTCATGATGGACAATACGCAGAAGTGGAAGGGCTCCCTGGAGGATCGTCTCACATGTAAGGTAGACGTTGCCGGAGCCCTTGAATGGCCTCGACTGAGGCCTCGGATTCAGCAAGATCACCTTGGCACTGTTTATTCTTCTTCTTCTTCCTCTTCATGCTCTGTTTCTATTTCTCCTCACTAGTTGGTGAAACTATGTACATGATTGGCCTTCTATTTCAGAACTAGTTTTGTCAGCGAGGGAGTACAAGTGTACTAGTAAACAATAGCATTATTTTCTCATTGCAGTCGCAAAATAGAGATGAACACATGCATTAAATATCATTATTACCTAAAGGAAGGTTATGGTGCCAATATGGATGATGAGGATTGGAACACAGATCTCCCTTTGTGTAGTTCCATCGAAATGAACCAACTATTCCATTCTGACATTCCAGTTAAACAACACAAAAGTCACTTCTTTTAAGAAGTGGTTTGTGCAGTGCACCAAAAGGTCACAACAGCAACGAGGTGAAATGGATATCCCTGTTTGCACAAAAAGCTACAGAGGAAATAGTCAGAGTCTCAAACAATTACAGGTAAAAACATTTAGCTAAACTTGTCATGGCTTATAAAAGTGGCATGGCTTCATTTTACCAGGGGAATTAGATTAAGAACAACTAAATATTTGGTGTAAGGGCATGGGATAGTGGGTGCACCAGCACTCCAACACCATGTACGTAAATCGGAGCATAAAGTGGTAATTCAGAGTTTGTTGCCCCGAGAAACAAACATCCAAGAAACATATCTGGGTTGGTCCCATTTTTGTTCACTCTAGCCACCTACTCCTATGTGTGGATAGTAAATCTAGTCCTGGTCATACCACTGTGTACAGCGTTTCCCCTATATTTCCCTTTTCGACGAAGAGACCGGTTGGATGACCAGTCTGTACTACTTTCACCCCCTTTCCTTCCTGTTTGTACCAAGTTCGATGTACATACTAAATTCCCCCACCCCCACTTTATTTCTTATTTGAACCAAGTACAAGATTCGACTCCATGAAGTAGCTTTACCTCAAACAATAGAATAAAAAATATGTGTCGTTGGACCATCCGATCGAGAGGGGTTGAGAGGTAGAAAATGATGCACATGCAGCGACGTAGCGAGCTAGAGAAGTAGAGCTAGGGCGGTTTCGAAGGAAGATATACCTGAAGGTCGTCGGGATGTGGATAGGTGGGCGGTGGGAGGCCGGATTCGCCCACACTAGGTCAACAACGAAGGGATCGGAGGACCTCCCGTGCCAGCGCTCGGCCAGAGATAACGGTGCGGCCGGTGATACGTCCATTTTGCATCATGCTTTTATATTGATATTTATTGCATTATGGGATGTTATTACACATTATGTCACAATACTTATGCCTATTCTCTCTTATTTTACAAGGTTTACATAAGGAGGGAGAATGCCGGCAGCTGGAATTCTTGGCTGGAGAAGGAGCAAATATTAGAGACCTATTCTGCACAACTCCAAAAGTCCTGAAACTCCACGAAAGTTATTTTTGGAAATAATAAAAAAATGTTGAGCGGAAGAAATACGTCAGGGGGGCCTCCACCTGTCTACGAGGGTGGGGGCGTCCCCTACCCCCTGGGCGCGCCTCCTGCCTCGTGGGCCCCCTGTTGGCCCTCCGGTGCCCATCTTCAGCTACATGAAGTCTTTCGTCCGAAGAAAAATCATAAGCAAGCTTTCGGGACGAGACTCCGCCGCCACGAGGCGGAACCTTGGCGGAACCAATCTAGGGCTCTGGCAGAGCTGTTCGCTGGGACACTTCCCTTCGGGAGGGAAATCAAGCGCCATCGTCATCACCAACGCTCCTCTCATCGGGAGAGGGCAATCTCCATCAACATCTTCACCAGCACCATCTCCTCTCAAACCCTAGTTCATCTCTTGTATCCAATTCTTGCCTCTAAGTCCGGGATTGGTACCTGCAGGTTGCTAGTAGTGTTGATTACTCCTTGTAGTTGATGCTAGTTGGTTTATTTGGTGGAAGATCATATGTTCAGATTCTTTATGCATATTAATACCCCTTTGATTATGAACATGAATATGCTTTGTGAGTAGTTATGTTTGTTCCTGAGGACATGGGAGAAGTCTTGCTATTAGTAGTCATGTGAATTTGGTATTCGTTCGATATTTTGATGAGATGTATGTTGTCTATCCTCTAGTGGTGTTATGTGAACGTCGACTACATAACACTTCACCATTAATTGGGCCTAGAGGAAGGCATTGGGAAGTAATAAGTAGATGATGGTTTGCTAGAGTGACAGAAGCTTAAACCATAGTTTATGCGTTGCTTCGTAAGGGGCTGATTTGGATCCATATGTCTCATGCTATGGTTAGATTTACCTTAATACTTTTGTTGTAGTTGCGGATGCTTGCGATAGAGGTTAATCATAAGTGGGATGCTTGTCCAAGTAAGGACAGCACCCAAGCATCGGTCCACCCACATATCAAATTATTAAAGTACCGAACGCGAATCATATGAACGTGATGAAAACTAGCTTGACGATAATTCCCATGTGTCCTCGGGAGCGTTTTACTTTATATAAGAGTTTGTCTAGGCTTGTCCTTTGCTACAAAAAGGATTGGGCCACCTTGCTGCACTTTATTTACTTTTGTTACTTGTTGCTCGTTACCAATTATCTTATCACAAAACTATCTGTTACCTATAATTTCAGTGCTTGCAGAGAATACCTTGCTGAAAACCGCTTATCACTTCCTTCTGCTCCTCGTTGGGTTCGACACTCTTACTTATGGAAAAGACTACGATAGATCCCCTATACTTGTGGGTCATCAAGACTCTTTTCTGCCGCCATTGCTGGGGAGTGAAGCGCCTTTGGTAGGTGGAATTTGGTAAGGAAAAATTTATATAGTGTGCTGAAATTTACTGTCACTCGATACTATGGAAAGTAATCCTCTCAGGGGCTTGTTCGGGGTATCTTCACCCCGACCAGTAGAGCAAAGAGTTGCCCCTAAACATACTGAACCTACTGAAAATGAAAAACTGCTAGCTAATCCTTTTGCAAGAGACGGAACATTGCATTCTGATGAGCACCTAATCTATGTGGATGAAGTTTGTGGATTATTTAAGCTTGCAGGTATACCCGGTGATGTTATTAAAAAGAAGGTCTTCCCTTTATCTTTGAAGGGAGATGCATTGGCATGGTATAGGCTATGTGATGATACGGGATCATGGTACTACAAACGATTGAAATTGCAATTTCATCAGAAATTTTATCCTATGCATCTTGTTCATCGTGATTGCAATTATATATATATTTTTTGGCCTCACAAAGGAGAAAGCATCGCTCAAGCTTGGGGGAGGCTTAAATCAATGTCATATTCATGCCCCAATCATGAGCTCCCAAGAGAAATAATTATTCAAAGTTTTTATGCTCGGCTTTTTGATAACAATCGCACCATGCTCGATACTTCTTGTGCTGGCTCTTTTAGGATGAAGACTATTGAATTCAAATGGAACTTATTGGAAAGAATTAAATGCAACTCTGAAGACTGGGATCTCGATGAAGGTAAGGAGTCAGGTATGACACCTAAGTTTGATTGTGTTAAATCTTTTATGGATACCATTTTTTCCGTAAATTTAGCACTAAGTATGGACTTGACTATGAGATAGTAGCTTCTTTCTGTGAATCTTTTGCTGCTCATGTTGATCTCCCTAAGGAGAAGTGGTTTAAATATCATCCTCCCATAGAAGTAAAAGTAGCTGCACCTATTAAAGTTGAAGAAAAGACTATCACTTATAATGATCCTATTGTTCCTACTACTTATGTTGAGAAACCACCTTTCCTCGTTAGAATAAAGGATCATACTAAAGCTTCAATCGTGGTCCGTAAAAGCAATATTAGAACTTATACACCTCCGAGCAAATTAAAGTTGAACCT
The DNA here is from genome assembly GCA_021605145.1 of Aegilops bicornis. Taxonomy (NCBI): domain Eukaryota; kingdom Viridiplantae; phylum Streptophyta; class Magnoliopsida; order Poales; family Poaceae; genus Aegilops; species Aegilops bicornis. The sequence goes on along the minus strand of CM038673.1, from coordinate 333,636,177 downwards.
AGTATTGCTATTGTTAAAGATCTCTTGTCTGATAATATTGATGGGCATGTTATTCATTTCCATGATGAAACTGCTAGAATTGCCAAACCTTGTGCTAAAGATAAACATAGACCTGTGGTAGGCATGCCTATTATTTCGGTTAAAATAGGAGATTATTGTTATCATGGGTTATGTGATATGGGTGCTAGTGCTAGTGCAATACCTTTTGACTTATACAAATAAATTATGCATGATATTGCACCTGCTGAGATAGAAGATATTGATGCCACAATTAAACTTGCCAATAGAGATACTATTTCACCAATTGGAATTGTTAGAGATGTTGAAGTCTTGTGTGGGAAAACTAAATATCCTGCTGATTTTCTTGTTCTTGGTTCCCCACAAGATAGCTTTTGTCCCATTATATTTGGTAGACCCTTCTTGGAACACTGTTAATGCTAGGATAGACTGCGAAAAGGATATCATTACTATTGGTTTGGGTGATATGTCTCATTAGTTTAATTTATCTAAATTTCGTAGACAACACCGTGAAGAGGAATTGCCTTGTAAGGATGAAATAATTGGTCTTGCTTCTATTGTCGTACCTCCTAGTGATCCTTTAGAACAATATTTGCTAGACCATGAAAATGATATGTTTATGAATGAAAGAAGGGAAATAGATGAAGTATTATTTAAACAGAACCTATCCTCAAACACAATTTGCCTGTTGAAATCCTAGGATCCTCCTCCACCCAAGGGTGATCCCGTGTTTGAGCTTAAACCGTTACCAGATACTCTTAAATATGCTTATCTTGATGAGAAAAAGATATATCCTGTTATTATTAGTGCTAACCTTTCAGAGCATGAAGAAGAGAGATTATTGAAAACTCTGAAGAAGCACCGTGCTGCTATTGGATGTACTCTTGATGATCTTAAGGGCATTTGTCCCACTCTATGTCAACATAAAATAAATTTGGAGAAAGATGCCAAACCAGTTTGGGATCATCAACGGCGGCTGAATCCTAAAATGAAAGAAGTGGTAAGAAAGGAAGTACTAAAGCTCCTTGAGGCAGGTATAATTTTTCCCGTTGCTGATAGTCAGTGGGTAAGTCCTGTCCATTGTGTCCCTAAGAAGGGAGGTATTACTATCGTTCCTAATGATAAAGATGAATTGATTCCGCAAAGAATTATTACAGGTTATAGGATGGTAATTGATTTCCGCAAATTAAATAAGGCTACTAAAAAAGATCATTACCCCTTGCCTTTTATCGATCAAATGCTAGAAAGATTATCCAAACATACACAATTTTGCTTTCAAGATGGTTATTCTGGTTTCTCTCAAATACCTGTGTCAGCCGATGATCAATCAAAGACCACCTTTACTTGCCCTTTCGGTACTTTTGCTTATAGACGTATGCCTTTTGGTTTATGTAATGCACCTACTACCTTTCAAAGATGCATGATGGCTATATTCTCTGACTTCTGTGAAAAGATTTGTGAGGTTTTCATGGACGATTTTTCCGTCTACGGATCCTCTTTTGATGATTGCTTGAGCAACCTTGATCGAGTTTTGCAGAGATGTGAAGAAACTAATCTTGTCTTGAATTGGGAAAAGTGCCACTTTATGGTTAATGAAGGTGTTGCCTTGGGGCATAAAGTTTCTGAAAGAGGTATTGAAGTTGATAAAGCCAAGGTTGATGCTATTGAAAAGATGCCATGTCCCAAGGACATCAAAGGTATAAGAAGTTTCCTTGGTCACGCCGATTTTTACAGGAGGTTCATTAAGGACTTCTCAAAAATTTCTCGGCCTCGGACTAATTTATTACAAAAAGATATACCATTTGTCTTTGATGATGATTGTGTAGAAGCATTTGAAATACTTAAGAAAGCACTTATCTCTACACCTATTGTTCAGCCACCTGATTGGAATTTACCTTTTGAAATTATGTGTGATGCTAGTGATTATGCTGTAGGTGTTGTTCTAGGGCAAAGAGTTGTCAAGAAATTAAATGTTATCCAATATGCTAGTAAAACTCTAGACAATGCTCAAAGAAACTATGCTACTACTGAAAACGAATTCTTAGCAGTTGTATTTGCTTGTGATAAGTTCACACCTTATATTGTGGATTCTAAAGTAACTATTCACACGGATCATGCTACTATTAAATATCTTATGGAAAAGAAAGATGCTAAACCTAGACTTATTAGATGGGTTCTCCTGTTACAAGAATTTGATTTGCATATTATTGATAGAAAAGGAGCTGAGAACCCCGTTGCGGACAACTTGTCTAGGTTAGAAAATGTTCTTGATGACCCACTACCTATTGATGATAGCTTCCCCGATGAACAATTAAATGTCATAAATACTACTCGTATTGCTCCTTGGTATGCTGATTATGCTAATTACATCGTTGCTAAATTTATATCACCTAGTTTCACATACCAGCAAAAGAAAAAGTTCTTCTATGATTTGAGACATTACTTTTGGGATGACCCACATCTTTATAAAGAAGGAGTAGATGGTGTTATTAGACGTTGTGTACCTGAGCATGAACATGAACAGATCCTACGCAAGTGTCACTCCGAAGCTTATGGAGGACACCCCGCTGGAGATAGAACTGCACATAAGGTATTGCAATCCGGTTTTTATTGGCCTACTCTCTTCAAGGACGCCCGTAAGTTTGTCCTATCTTGTGACGAATGTCAAAGAATTGGTAATATTAGTAGACATCAAGAAATTCCTATGAATTATTCACTTGTTATCGAACCATTTGACGTTTGGGGATTTGATTATATGGGACCTTTTCCTGCCTCTAATGGATATACACATTTTTTAGTTGTTATTGATTACGTTACTAAGTGGGTAGAAGCTATTCCAGCTAGTAGTGTTGATCATAACACTTCTATTAAAATGCTTAAATAAGTTATTTTTCCGAGGATTGGAGTCCCTAGATATTTAATGACTGATGGTGGTTCACATTTTATTAATGGTGCTTTTCGTAAAATGCTTGCTAAGTATGATGTTAATCATAGAATTGCATCTCCTTATCACCCACAGTCTAGTGGTCAAGTAGAATTGAGTAATAGAGAGCTCAAATTAATTTTGCAAAAGACTGTCAATAGATCTAGAAAGAATTGGTCCAAGAAACTTGATGATGCATTATGGGCCTATAGAACCGCATATAAAAATGTGAGAATTCCTTATTTGACACTCTCTTAAAATTGTGTTCCTTATTTGACACTGAAAAAATTTCTTCCCTATATGACCTATAGTCTTAATTTCTTTCCCTATACGACACTCTAGTTTATTTTGTACACGTGAAAAGACCTTTTTGCCCCTGTACATAATGTGACCAGAAATATGTAGCATTGAGCCTAATTAGGGAAAATTCGTTTATGAGAGTGAGCATAGCTGAACATGTTATCTCCTCCGTTGGTATTTTTTGGGATGCGTTTGTATTCTCAGATACACCGAGCGCATGCATCCAATGTATTTAGAACGTATTCAGCTGTGGGTCTAGTTTCATGTGGTATGGTTTGTGAGTGCGACTGTTTGGCGTACTTTTGTACGTGTGCTTTAACACTAAAATGCATTCTTAAAAATGAATGAATTTTTTAAGCACTTTTGTGTGTGCTTCGGTGATCACCTACGTGCATGCCATTACTGCATGTGCACGTATTTGCATGGCTCATGCAGGACCTATAGCTGTATGGAAGGAAGTTGCGTGTTAGCACGAACATACGCCCAGTTCGGTGCAGCCAACATGCGTATGTATATGAACTGGTCATCTGAAGCTAGAATACATGTATTCGCTTGATCGTCGAGTCGCATACGTATTTAAATATCTACGCTCCGGCCGGCAAGCTGGCCGCGTATATGTACACAAATACATATAGACAACTAGCCAGACCATGAGGTCAATTAGCACATGAACCATCGAAGGCCTCGGTCATGATTTCTTAGCACAGTAGTAAATCGACTGGCATGACAATACCAGCATATATGACGTCACATATGGATAACTCGACTGATTTTTTTGGAACAACTATTATCTTGTACATATTTGTGGTCACATTATACATATGGGTAAAATGGTTTTTTCACGTGAACAAAATGCACTAGAGTGTCATATAGGGAAAGAAATTAAGACTATAGGTCATATAGGGAAGAAATTTTTTCCAGTGTCAAATAAGGAACATGATTTTAAGGGAGTGTCAAATAAGGAATTCTCTCTATAAAAAAAATTCTATGGGCATGTCTCCGTATAAAATGGTTTATGGAAAAGCATGTCACTTACCTCTCGAACTAGAACATAAGGCTTATTGGGCTACTAAAGAGCTCAATTATGATTTCAAACTTGCCGGTGAGAAGAGGTTATTTGACATTAGCTCATTTGATGAATGGAGAACCCAAGCCTATGAAAATGCCAAGTTGTTTAAAGAAAAAGTTAAAAGATGGCATGGCAAAAGAATACAAAAGCATGAGTTTAATGTAGGTGATTATGTATTTCTATACAACTCTCGTTTAAGATTTTTTGCAGGAAAACTTCTCTCTAAATGGGAAGGCCCTTACGTTATCGAGGAGGTCTATCGTTCTTGTGCCATAAAAATCAACAACTTCGAAGGCACAAATCCGAAGGTGGTGAACGGTCAAAGAATCAAACATTATATCTCAGGTAATCCTATAAATGTCGAAACCAATGTTATTGAAACCGTAATCCCGGAGGAATACATAAGGGACACTTTCCGGAACGTTTCAGACTCCGAAAAGGAATAGGTATGTGGTACGGTAAGTAAACCGACTCCAAAACAGTTCTAATGGCAATTTTCCTCGTTTTGGAATATTTAGAAAAATAAAAAAAATAAGAAGCAGTCCAGGAAGGACACGAGGCCTCCACGAGGGTGGAGGGCGCGCCCAACCCTACTGGGTGCGCCCCCTGCCTCGTGGGCACCTCGTGCGCTCTCTGGACTCCGTTTTCTTGCATGTTACGTATTTTGGTCGGTAAAAATTCATTATATGATCTCCCGAAGGTTTTGATCTCCGTATCATGCAAATATCTCTTGTCTTTGTTTCGAGCTGTCCTGCTGCAGATTAGAGCAACATGTCGTCCCAGGACTCGGAAGGATAAAGCTATGTGGCTGATTACCTTGCAGATCCTAAGGTCTATGGGGATGTGGAGCATTGTGGTTGGACTGCGGAAGAAGAAGAGGACTATGAGCCCCAGAGAAAGGAGGAGACGAGCTCAGATGAAGATGAAGTCCCATTATCTCAACCTGGGGACATGCATGTGGAGTTCAGAAAGTCAAGCCTCCCTGATAGAGCAAAGAAATTTAAGATCGAGTTTATCCCTTTTCGTCTCTTGCAGGAAAACAAGCAGGAATTATGCAAGAAGATATTAAGCCTGGAGCAGGAGATTGATGACTTGAGGGATCAAAATTCTGTCCTCAAGCGCAAGTTAAGGAAGAAGACTACGCCATCAACTAAACCTACAATCCCTTCACCAGCAAAGGAGACATAATCACATGGGTATGGGCACTCCCCTTGGAAACTGCCAAGCTTGGGGGAGGTGCCCCAGTATCGTATCACCACCACATCTCCTATCTTTACCGTTTTTCTTAGTTCGATCCTATTAGTAGTATCTTGATCTAGTAGAATAAAGTTTTGGTATGATCTAGTTTTGAGTTTTGCTTTATGATCTCTCTATGTAATCGAGTCCGTAAGCTATATAATAGAGATTAGTGTTGAGTCAAGGGCTTGATTATCTTGCTATGATCTTGAGGGAATAAAAGAAAGAGAAAAGAATAAAAAGAAACAAAGAGATCATATTGATTTTATGAAGAGTAATGACTTCACATAGGAAGAGTATGATGATTAAAAGTTGTTGAGAGTTGACAAACATAGCTTTGGTCATCGTTGCAATTAATAGGAGGTAATAAAGAAAGAGAGGTTTCACATATAAATATACTATCTTGGACATATTTTATGATTGGGAGCACTCATTAAAATATGACATGCTAAAGAGTTGATGCTGGACAAGGAAGACAACGTAATGGGTTATGTTTTCTTGTATCTGAGATAAAGTATATTGTCATGGATCATCCAACATGTTGAGCTTGCCTTTCCCCCTCATGCTAGCCAAATTCTTTGCACCAAGTAGAGATACTACTCGTGCTTCCAAATACCCTAAAACCCAGTTTTGCCATAAGAGTCCACCATACCTACCTATGGATTGAGTAAGATCCTTCAAGTAAGTTGTCATCGGTGCAAGAAATAAAAATTGCTCTCTAAATATGTATGATTGATTTGTGTGGAGGAAATAAGCTTTATACGATCTTGTGATGTGGAAGAAATAAAAGCGAAGGACTGCATAATAAAGGTTCATATCACAAGTGGAAATATAAAGTGACATTCTTTCGCATTAAGATTTTGTGCATCCAACCACGAAAAGCGCATGGCAACCTCTGCTTCCCTCTGCGAAGGGCCTATCTTTTATTATTATCTTCTATCTTATGCAAGAGTCATGGTGATCTTCACCTTTCCTTTTTACATTTTATCCTTTGGCAAGCACAGGATGTTGGAAAGATTCTAATATATATATATATATATATATATATATATATATATATATAATTGGATGTGGGTTAGCATGAATTATTATTGTTGACATTACCCTTGAGGTAAAAGGTTGGGAGGCAAAACTATAAGCCCCTATCTTTCTCTCGTGTCCCACTAAAACTCCGTAACCACAAGTATTGCGTGAGTGTTAGCAATTATGAAAGATTAAATGATAGTTGAGTATGTGGACTTGCTAGAAAGCTCGACATAGACTTTTTTCGATGTTATGATAAATTGCAATTGCTTCAAAGGATCGAGATTATAGTTTGTTGGTTCTCAATAAAGTTTCTGATTCATACTTTGCATTGTGAATAGATTACTACTTGAGCATAAGAAATCATATGACATTATCCATATATGTCGGCATTCTGGGAACGGGGGTACCCAGACTTGCCTGCCTGCGGCCTGCGGCGTGGCTCAAGTGGTGGCCCAATACGGCGCATCTTCATCAGCACAAGCTCAAGACCCTCGCGAGGGGCCAAGCCTCACGGGGCGGACGACAGGAAGTTTCCTCAGGCACGGCCTCACAGTCGGGCTCGCGAGGAGGCGGAGAGATCAAGGCGGGTACCTCACGAGGTGCCCATGACGCAAGCCATGACGACCAAGGGCGCCAGGTGAGCGCCAGCCCGCAGTTGTCCTCATTTCCTCTTTGGTGCAAAGGGGCAAGCACAGGCGAGCATCAAGCAAAGGCACCCGTTTGATTGCAACAAGACCAAGACGTCATAGCGGCGGGAAGGAAGTCATCGTGGAGCCCAAGTCAAGGCGTCACCACCAGAGCCTTTGATAGGCGAGGACCAACTTTAGTCAGGATAAGTGTACTAGATGTTCCCCTTCAAAATGGCCAATTGTTGGCGCCCTTCCAGCTCAATATTTGGGAAGAGGCCCAGGGCCTTTGCCTATAAATAGGACCAGCCTCCCACAGGGTAGAGGCGTCTCATCTGGGATCAAGGGTCCGGAATCCAGAGAGAGAGCGACTGAACTCCCCCTAGAAGTTCATCGCACCAGCCAAGAACAGACCCTCGCGAGGTTGTTCTTCCTTGTATTGTTCATCATCAGCCCAAGAGGCAATCCACCACACCACACACTGGAGTAGGGTGTTACACCACAATGGTGGCCCGAACCAATATAAACCCTGTGTCTCTTGTGTTGTTCCTTTCGTAGTTTAGATCCTAGCGAGGCGGCGAGGTGCGAGTAGGTAGGGGTGAGATCTCCGCGTGCACCCCTGTAGTTCGAACCTAGAGGGTCTGCCGGAACCCGAAATACGACATTTGGTGCGCCAGGTAGGGGTGCGCCAGAATTCTCCTTCCGCCGCCCTGTTCTTCGCCGCCCATCGCATCCATGTCAGACGCTCGTCGGGCCCGCGCCGAGCGTCGAGCCGCTCTCGCTACCCGTATCGCCCAGACGGCCCCCGTCGGCGGCCGCCCCGCCGTTCCCGTCGCTTTGCCGTCAACGCCGCCACCGCCCGGCAGGAACGAGCAGCAAGCATCGCCCCAAAGATCCGGCCCATGAGGCGAGACGGCCGTACCGCTACTCCTTCACTCGCCCCAGCTGGTTCTTCGTCTCGCGAGCTCCGTGCGCCCATGGAGGCTCGAGCTGCGCTCATCGCGGCAAACGAGCTCTTGCGCTACCGCCCTGTCGACGACGTCTACGAAGAGTGGCTTGACCGCGTCGCCGAGCTCGTCCGCGCCGCAGGGGGCTCCCCCCCGCTGTCCTTCTCGCTGCACCGTGCCCCGCCTGCGTGGCGATGAAACTCGAGCGCCTCGGCCGCCTCCCCCTCAAGAAGGCGCCTTGGCCCCAAGGCGCGTGGCCCCGAGGCGGAACCCACTCCGTCCGGCGCCAGCACAGCAAGAGCAGAGCTGTCAAGAGGTCCCTCGCCCCCAAGAAGCTGCCCGAGTGCTCCCTGCACCGGCTCGTCTCGACCGCGCTCCTGCTCCAGCACGCCAAGACCCCACGCTGCTCCCAGCGGCAGCGCATGGGGACCCGCAAGACCAGGCTCTTCGTCACCAAAGGCCTCCCGTGGCCACAGCAGGCTGCCGCGCATTCACCACCGAAGTACAGGTGCGTCGCGTGGCCTTAAGTTCAAGCCAGACCTGCCTCCTCGCTATGACAGCACGGCCGACCCTGCGGAGTTCCTCCAGCTCTACGAGCTGGGCATCGAAGCCGCCAACGGGGACGAGAAGGTCATGGCGAACTGGTTTCCCATGGCACTCAAGGACGGAGCCCGCACCTGGCTCCTGAACCTGGCTCCTGACACGATCTCCTCCTGGGACGAGATGCGCACCCGCTTCATCGCCAACTTCCAAGGTACTCGCGACCGGCCTCCTGCCGTGGCGACATGCGCCCGCATCAAGCAGCAGCTGTGGAGACCTGCAGAAGTACATCCAGCGCTTCAACAACGCACGCCTCAAGATTCCCAAGGTGACCGAGGAGGCCATCATCTCTGCCTTCTCTGACGGTGTGCGTGACGTCAAGATGAAGGAGGAGCTGGCGATGCATGAAGATATGTGCACATCCTTGGAGCTGTTCAACTTGGCGACCAAGTGCGCCAGGGCTGAGGAAGGACGACTTTCCCTCCTCGAGCTGCCAGCCGCAGACCCAGAAGAGAAGAAGCCCAAGGCCAAGGACGTGAAGCGCAAGGGGGTTGCCGTGCTCACGGCAGAACCAGACACCAAGCGAGGCAGAGATCAGCCCGAGTCTTCCAAGGGCAGCCGGTACTGTGTGTACCACGACCTCCACACCCACAACACCAACGAATGTCAAGAGCTCCGAGCCGTGCGAGAAGGGAGAACGGTCGACGCCCCGACTGCAACAATCGAGGCTACGGCCGAGGAGGAGGAAGAAACGCAGGACGCTGGGAAGACCGTGGCCCTCGCCAAGGGTGGCGTGACCGACCTCGCGAGGATCGCCGGCAGGATCAGCCTCGCGAGGGAGGCTGGAGGGATCAGCCACGTGAGGATCGCCCGCAAGGAAACGCATGCCTCCCTCCTCTGCCGCCGCAGCCAAGGAGAAATGAGGACCATCATCAGGACGAGGGGCTGGGGCTTCCAGAGCCGCAGACGATCGCTTGCATCCTGGGCGGAGCTCAAGCCCCAACCTCTCAACGCATCTTCAAGCAGTTCGCCCGCGAAGTGAATGCAGTCCTCCCCAAGCTCGAAACCACGCGCCCTCTCAGGTGGTCAGCATGCGCCATCACGTTCAGCTCAAGTGCGCGGCCACAGCCGGAGTCCTCCCGATGCTTTGTTCCCCAATCATCAGCAACGTGCAAGTCACCAGGACCCTCATCGATGGCGGAGCAGGGCTCAATGTCCTATCCGTAGGGACATTCAACAATTTCCAAGTGCCTTACAATCAGCTTCAGCCAACCAAGCCTTTCTCCGGAGTCACCGATGGCTCCACAGTTCTGATTGGGCAGGTCCGCCTCCCTGTCACCACTACTAGGGAAAACCCTATACACAGAACTTTAGCAACGGCGTGGGTCAAGAAAGCACGCTGGTGCTAATTAGCGATAGGCGCTTTGAGGTAACATGCTGCAGATAAAGATATAGCAAGATGGCGTCTTCCAAAGACACACGTTACTACTAAAATTCCCACGGCTTAGCCCATAAGCTACACATAGTAGTAGCGATCTATGGCGAACCAGCGCTACCGCTATCTTTGTTTTTAGCGGTAGCGTTTTAATGTAAACTCGTTGCTGCTAAAGGTTATAAAATTAAATGGAAAGAAAATGGAAATGCAATTGAAAATGAAAGAAATAGAATAAGGTGAAAGGAAACAAATAAAATGTGAAGGAAACTAAATGAAAAAGGGAAAAAAGAGAAAGGAGTAGCAGTAGCGTGTATCAATGAACGCCAGTAGCTAATGTAGCAAAGAAGACTTTTCTGAACGCGCTACTGCTACTTCTGACTTAACCACGGGCCGGGTTCGTCCTTCCCCACGCCACACTTTCCCCAAATCTCTCCACTCTCGCCGCCATCGCCACGGCCAAGGCCTCCGCACCCTCTACGCCGCCCCGACCCCCGACCTCAACGCCGCCCCAGACGCCGCCTCAACCCCAGATTTAACGCCGCCTCGCCTCGACCTCAACGCCGCCTGACGCCGCCTCGACCTCGACCTCGACGCCGCTCCTCCTCGTCAGCAGCACCCGAGTTGAGCACGCCCGCTCTCCCTCTCCCCTACCTGATCTGCCTAGGGTTTTTTTTATTTTAGTTGCATATTAAGTTTATTTTTATTTATAGTAAGTTTATTTTAGTTGCATATTAAGAACTAGGTACTAATAGTGTCCCACTACTCAGTTTTGCCATTAGAAGTTACAACTGCTCAAAAATGCCATCGATCCGTGAGATGCTTGCTCAAAAATGCCATTAGATATCTAAAAAATGCCACCATCCCGTTAGATGTTTGCTAAAAATGGCCATTAGACATTATTATTTTCATGTCAAACCCGTTGACCATGTTATATGACAAAAATAAGTCTAGACCCATATGTCAGTTCCTAAGTGTATCCCTACTTGTCAGGAGTAACCAGGCGAATAATTTTACAGGAAATTAAGAACGTTGTTAGGATTAAGTGGGCCCCACACTTTATTGTAGCGAGATAGAGGGAGAGCTGGCATGTTGGTTCATAGGTATTTATGTCACTATAACATAGCAAAAGGGTTTTGAGATCACAATAATGGTATCCAATGGCATTTTTGAGCATGTACCTAACGAAGTGATGGCATTTTTGAGCAGTTGGAATTCCTAGTGGCAAAATTGAGTAGTGAGACACAACCGGTGGCATAAGTGATAAAAACCCTTTTATTTATAGTAAGTTTATTTTTAGTAAGAACTAGTTGAATTAATAGAACTAGTTAGTAAGAACTTGTTGCTATTTTTAGTTAAAGCAATTTTTCCCGCCTCGACGTGGACGATGCCTATCCCGCATCCTCGCTGCCGAAGTCGGCGGAGGATTTACACCTGCTGACCAGATCGGCCATGTCCGGACTGGCTCACTGGGTGGTACTGGAGGCGCCACTACCGGGGCGCAGGTTGGTGAGGAGCCAGCTGTCATTGACCCGAACCTTCTTTGGTGGCGGTCGCGTGGGCGATGACGATCCAGGGCTTGAGGACTCCGTGGAGGTGGTGCGTCACCGTGTCGGTGAGGAGGACGCGCCGCGTTAAATGCGCTACTTGTTTGCGTTGGAGCACAGGTCGTTCTCCAATACCGGCAGTGTTCTCCAGGATCTCACTTTGGAGCTATGATCCCGTGATGGTTCCTTCTCTGTGGGTGTCCACCGCCTTGCCGATACCCGTCGTGTGCTAGGGTTTTAGTTGTATTAGTGATGTTATATGTATGACACTATTCGTGATGTATTAGTGATAATATTCGATGATGTAGGGACGCATGAGATGATTTACTTTTGCTTATTGAATGCATGCTAATTTGAGTCCTATAAGATATTTTGAAATGTATATCTTGTGTTCCTCAATATCCAAGTGGCCGGTCATGTTTGCATGTTACACCTCCGAGTGGCCTATGTTTTGCCGGAGTGTTGATTCATTTCCGTTCCGGCAAATTTCAGGTGCTCGATATGTCCTATGTTAGCAAAGGTCATGCCGGATTTTTCCGTGAATCTTGGCATGACTTGTGCCGGAATATGTAGGAAATATCGAGTGCCCCGGATTTGTGTGTTGAGTATCCTGGTAGTTGTCTTCAATCGATGTTTCAATTAATGTTTTAACTATGAACATAGGAAATGTCTGACGACGAAAAGGATTTCGGTATTTGCAAATACTGCGAAGACGAGCGCGGCCTGTGCGACGGAATCTTCCTAGATGATGATAGGCGCTCAGCTTCAAGCTGGACGAGAACTTCGAAGTGGATACAATGAAGTCGTAACGACAAGTCTTTTTCGTAGCTAAGCATGACATCTGCTTCATTTGCTTGAACTTATATTTTTTTACTATTCTACTAGCGTATCCCCGCCATGCAAGAGTTTTTGTATTGGATAAGATAGGTTTCAGTCATACCGCCGGAGGTAAAGAAAGTTTATTTGAAGACCGAGCATGGTTATATTTTCCATGCAAAATTATACAATTCAGACAACTACACCTATTTTGGATGCAGAACATGGCGAGCACTATGCAAGACTTATGCATTTGAGCCTGATATGGTTATCACCTTTGATATTCGTCCGAAGATGATATTGAAGGTAATACCGACATATCTGGAGTCGATGTGCGACATACTCCAATTATACCATTATGTAAGTTTCTCAACCATATTTATGTCTTTGATATTGTTTATTCAAAAATAGTTGACAACTAATTTGTATTGTCGGCTTATTTCGTGCAAGCAAACATGTCCAACGCTTGGTAGACGGGACCTACTATCGTCCCGAGGCTGAACTAAATAGAGGAGCTAAGTCATTATGTTTCATGGCTTGAGGATCTTGATACTGTCAAGGCAAATTTTCTTCCTGGATTTATAAATGTTAGTACTGAAAACGTGCGACCAATAGTGTTCGTAATGAACTACGGTCACATCCATTTAGGAGGATGGTAAGATTTTTACTATTTGTCCTCATTGCATCTTTTCCATACATTATTTTTGAAGCTAAACTTCATTGCTAAGTATGTTACCATACGATGTTCTTCAACAGGGACTCCGATGAATGTTGTGCCTTATGGGATCGGGACCAAGGTACCATGAGTATTATCACCTTACGGTCAAGATATCCTCTGATTACTCTAGTGCATTCAAGATTAGCGACGGATGCTTAATAGTGCAAGACTGGACCAAATATGTGTTGGGGGAGCGCAGAGAAGTACTAGGGGCCAGCAAATAGAGGCGCTTTCCACGATTAGGAGACAGGTTCATCTGCATGCTTCAACTTGATCAAGGAGGAGAGCTACACATGTTTTATGTTGTTTTACCTAAGAGAGAGCAGCAGGAGTGATTAGCTAGCTAGAAATGAGTTTCAGGATGATGATGTGCTACACTATTACTATGATGATAAAATAGCTAGTGTTGGTGGTAATGACTATGAAGATTATTATTAGCTCTTGTTAGTGGTGATTAAATAAATACTGTTGGTGGTAATGACCATGATGATGATTAAATATCTTGTCTTTGGCGGATTAGATTCAAGTTGAGGCAACATGTGGTGCACATCGAAAGTACTACTAGTCCAAACTAGATCAAGTTTGGATTAGTAGTATACTTTTGACATGCACCACATATTGCCTCCACTTGAACCTAATCCACCTTCATTTGACACACTGTTATTGACATAATGATGTAAACCTCATAACTAGTATTGTACCAATATTTGTATGATGGCGCATAAATACAATAAAAAAAGTACTAGTAGCGATGGGCGAAAAACACTGCAAGTAGTTACCTTAGCAGTAGTGTGGTAACGAACAAACGCTGCAGCTATTTTTCCTAGCGATGGCGCTGGTACGGCACGCTGCTGCTAAGCAATAGCTGCAGCGCCTTATTAGTAGTGCCTATACCCGCGCTACTGATACATCTAAAACCCGCGCTGCTGCTAGCCTTTTCCCTAGTAGTGCACCATCGGGGCGCGCGACAACTACCGCACCGAGCTCATCGACTTCGATGTTTCCCACATTCACCTGCCATACAATGCCATCCTCGGGTACCCAGCCCTGGCCAAGTTTATGGCCGTGACTCATCACGGCTACAACGTCCTCAAGATGCCAGGAAGCGGCGGAGTCATCACGGTGCCTTGTGAAGAAAGAGACGCGGTGTGCTCCCTGGAGCGAGCTTTTCAAGCCGCGTCACCTGAAGACCCAGATCGCAGGAGCGGGAGGCTCCCGAGACTGCTCCCAAGAAGAAGAAGACATCGCCAGCCCGACCCCTCGGGAGGCAGGGCCCCTCAGGTCCGTGCCTGTTCAGGGGCACCTCCTTCCGTCAGATAGGAAGGCGCGCCGACGCCCTCTTCAAGCAAGGCTCGGGGCTCTCTCACGGAGGGCCACCGACCTTGCTAAGGTCACGAGGGAGGCGCTTGGGCACCACTTGGAGGCGTGTTTCAAAGCACGTTTCCCTCAGGAAGGAGCGAGGCAAGGAGGGCTAAACCCTCAGGAGTTCGCCGGCCAGATCATTCAGGAGCTGCAGGAGTCAAGAGTCATGAGTGGCAGCCGCCTCTTACCTGCCGTAGCTCCCCATCCAGGCGAGGATGGTGGGCTGCGCGTCTACATCGACGTACCAGGGCTCAACCGAGACGCCTCTCAGGAGCTCTTCTGGCCCTCGCGCGCGAGGCGCTGCGATGGTCCACCCCACAGCTATGTTCGCATGCCCTGCGGCGTGCCAAACGCGGGCGCCACACGTCAGCACCTCATGGGGAGCATCCTGGAGGCTCAAGAGGCCAGGCGTTCCGCAGTCCTGGCAGAGATGGAGATGGTCCGCGAGGAGCCACCAGCGCCTCCGGAGCCTCCCGAGGCTCCTGGGCCTGAGGGCTCATGAAGATCGGCTTCCGCAGCCCACGGCGTCTGCTACTTCGGCATCCCTTCATCGTCAATGCTATCAGGTGACATCCTTCAAGTTTCATTTCCAGCTGGGAGCGCCCCCTAGGGCTGCATCATTCCCAGGCCGCGTGGGTCCACCCCTGTGGCGTGTATCCCTTTTACTTCATGTTCTTAGCTTACTTTGTTGGGGCGCCTCAGTGCATCATCCCCAAGTCGCCGGGCGCACTCCAGCGACGTCGCCTTCCCTGCACCTATCTAAATGAACTTGCTCCTTCGTGATTAACGTGCTTGACCTAGTTACCCGCTCAACTGAGACCAACTGATGGAGCTGCTCCCCAACGGCACGACGCTTGCGCATGGGTCCGTCCCTGCAACGCCGACAAACCTGAATGGTTGAGCTCTGGCCGCGGCAGCCACGCAGCGCCACCTCGTCAGCCTTGATTGCCCGTCACCTCCAAAGCAACCAACGGTGACCGTCGCTTGTCATAGCGGACTCTTGTTCTTCTTGTGGTGAGCCCGCAGGATCTCTTCAAGGCGCAGCACCAAAGTAGGCCCTCACGGTGTCTTCTTCACTCTCGCCCGCGTGAACCGCTTGCACGTTAAAGGGGGGTACCTGAGCATCGCGACTCACGGGCTCCTACTGGCTCTCCAGCCCTCACCCTCTGGCCTTGACCACGACATCGCGACCTGGCATACCAGCGACAGCTGAGACCCGCTCGAGGGCCGGGACCCGAGGACGTAGAGCAGAAAGGGGAGAAAAGGCGAGAGGGAAGAGGCACGCGGGGACCTCGCCAAGCAACCCCTCGCCTGCCGATGCGCGGACCTAACGTCGCACCAGGAAGCGATTCCTGACTCCCAAGATAAGTCACCCTCTGGAAACACTAGCTATCGCAGCACCGACCTCGCACCTAATGCAATCCCGTGTTAGTAACTCGCATTCCTTTCTCACCGAACGATGGCTGCTTGAGCGCTAAAGGGGACCTCCTGAGCATCGCGACTCAGGGGCTCTTACTGGACCCCGGGCCGCTCACCTCCTGGCCTTGACCACGGTATCGCGACACAGCATACCAGCGGCTGAAGCCGCCTTGGGACTGGACACATCGCAGAGCACCAAGCCCTCGTGAGGTTCGAAAGGAAGAACTAAGCTAAGACGGAATGAGCATCTCGCACTACTTCACGGCAAGGATTATATTGACAAACAGAACCACATGCACCTTACAAGCCCCCATGGGGCGCGCTTTTCGATTCCTCGCAGGGAACAGAGGGAGCAGATCCTAAAGAACACTAACTACACCCGCCTCCGCGAGAGACGCCATCATCAACAGTGGGCCGTCAGGCACCGACGCCAACCTCATCCAGATCAGAGGCGGCGGCGGCCTGACGAGCCCGCCCTGCTCCAAGAACGGCGCAAGCTCGGGGGCTCGTAGTTGTCGTCGCTCCTCTCCAGAGTCGCGAAGAGCTCGGCGGAGTCGCTGGACCCTCCGCCGCCTCCGCCGCCTGAGAAGCTGCTGAGGGAGCGATCGGCGAGCCTGTTCCTTGCCGCGGCAGGGCCCCGACTACCTCTCTCAGGGCAGCACTCCAGCCGGCGTCCTTCTGCGTCGAAGACCTTGAAGAGCATCATGGAAGCGCCATTGTACTCCAGGTAGATCGCGAGGGCGGCCCTCGTCCTGCAGACCCGGGCGATCTCGCCACAGCCTCGGGTCATGAAGACCTTGCCCGGAGAGACGACAGCGACCTCCGCTTCGGTCGCGAGGGTGGTGCAGCCGGCGTGCTGCAACCAGAGCTCCAAATGTCCCCCCTGCGGCATCACGAAGGCGAAGGAGGGAGGAAGGTAGATCCAAGACTGAGGAGGCATGGCGACGTGGAGCACAAACTATCGAGAGGAGCCCTCGGTATGGACTCCAGGAGGGACAACGCGCACCGCCGTGACCCGCCGACGCCGACGGTGGCGTCGTCCATGGTGCTCGGCGTCAACTCCTTCAGGGCCCTCAAAGTGGGCGTACAAGGGCAGCGGGAACCCTGGCGGCGGCCGCTCGCACCAAGGCCTCGACACCTCCTGCCGAGCGCCCCCATCTCGACGGCATAGGCCTAGCCGTTTCTTCGGCGGAAGTGGGTCGGGACCCTCTCGGGGAGCCTTTCCCTTCTCTTCTGCGGAGAACCGGCGGATTGGAGCCATTGCCGCGAAGTGGAGCAAGGACGGAGAAGAAGGAGAAGCAAGAAGAGATGGACTGGAAGGGCACGCACGTCGTTCCGTACTTATAGCCGGGGAAGGCCAACCGTCGACCTCCACGATCGCAAGTAACCATGACCAACTTTGCATGCAGGGACTTGTCAATTTGTGCAGTTGCCGAGGCGTCATGGGGAAGTGGAGACGCCCACGTGCAATCAACCGCCACGCGGCGCCCGAGGCCGCAAGCTGTTAGGGCCCGCAGTGCTTTGCACTTGCCCCTTCGCTTCTCTGCTAAGCCAAGTCCAGGCGCGCCTTGGGCCCGGGGGCTACTGTCGGCGTTCTGGGAACGGGGGTACCCAGACTTGCCTGCCTGCGGCCTGCGGCGTGGCTCAAGGGGTGGCCCAGTACGGCCCATCTTCATCAACACAAGCTCAAGACCCTCGCGAGGGGCCAAGATTCATGGGCGGACGATAGGAAGTTTCCTCGAGCATGGCCTCGTCGAGCTCATCGCGAGGCCCGGAGAGATCAAGGCGGGGTACCTCATGAGGTGCCCATGACGCAAGCCATGACGACCAGAGGCGCCAAGCGGCGCCACCAGCAGTGTCCTCATTTCCTCTTTGGTGCAAAGGGGGCAAGCATAGGCGAGAGCATCAAGCAAAGGCACCCATTTCGGTGCAACAAGACCAAGACCGTCGCAACGGCAGGAAGGCAGTCATCGTGGAGCCCAAGCCGGCGTCACCACCGGAGCCTTTGACAGGCGAGGACCAACTTTAGTCAGGATAAGTGTACTAGATGTTCCCCTTCAAAATGGCCAATTGTTGGCGCCCTTCCCGCTCAATATTTGGGAAGAGGCCCAAGGCCTTTGCCTATAAATAGGACCAGCCTCCCACAGGGTAGAGGCGTCTCATCTGGGATCAAGGGTCCGGAATCCAGAGAGAGAGCGAATGAACTCCCCCTAGAAGTTCATCGCACCAGCCAAGAACAGACCCTCGCGAGGCTGTTCTTCCTTGTATTGTTCATCATCAGCCCAAGAGGCAATCCACCACACCACACGCTGGAGTAGGGTGTTACACCACAATGGTGGCCCAAACCATTATAAACCTTGTGTCTCTTGTGTTGTTCCTTTGGTAGTTTAGATCCTAGCGAGGCGACAAGGTGCAGGTAGGTAGGGGGTGAGATCTCCGCGCGCATCCCAGAGTTTGAACCTAGAGGGTCTACCGGAACCTGAAGTCCGACAATATATGTTGCTGTTATGAGAACAATCATGATGCCCTCATGTCCATATTTTATTTTATCGACACCTCTACCTCTAAACATGTGGACATATTTATCGTTATCGGCTTCCGCTTGAGGACAAGCGAGGTCTAAGCTTGGGGAGTTGATACGTCCATTTTGCATCATGCTTTTATATCGATATTTATTGCATTATGGGCTGTTATTACACATTATGTCACAATACTTATGCTTATTCTCTCTTATTTTACAAGGTTTACATAAGGAGGGAGAATGCCGGCAATGGAATTCGGTGGAAAAGGAGCAAACATTAGAGGCCTATTCTGCATAACTCCAAAAGTCCTGAAACTCTACGAAAGTTATATTTGGAAATAATAAAAAATATTGAGCGGAAGAAATACGTCAGGGGGGCCTCCACCTGTCCACGAGGGTGGGGGCGCGCCCTACCCCACTGGGCGCGCCCCCTGCCTCGTGGGCCCCCTGTTGGCCCTCCGGTGCCCATCTTCAGCTATATGAAGTCTTTCGTCCGAAGAAAAATCATAAGCAAGCTTTCGGGACAAGACTCCGCCGCCACAAGGCGGAACCTTGGCGGAACCAATCTAGGGCTCCGGCAGAGCTGTTCGCTGGGACACTTCCTCCGTGAGGGGGAAATCATCGCCATCGTCATCACCAACGCTCCTCTCATCGGGAGAGGGCAATCTCCATCAACATCTTCACCAGCACCATCTCCTCTCAAACCCTAGTTCATCTCTTGTATCCAATTCTTGCCTCTATGTCCGGGATTGGTACCTGCAGGTTGCTAGTAGTGTTGATTACTCGTTGTAGTTGATGCTAGTTGGTTTATTTGGTGGAAGATCATATGTTCAGCTCCTTTATGCATATTAATACCCCTCTGATTATGAACATGAATATGCTTTGTGAGTAGTTACGTTTGTTCCTGAGGATATGGGAGAAGTCTTGCTATTAGTAGTCATGTGAATTTGGTATTCGTTCGATATTTTGATGAGATGTATGTTGTCTATCCTCTAGTGGTGTTATGTGAACGTCGACTACATAACACTTCACCTTTAATTAGGCCTAGAGGAAGGCATTGGGAAGTAATAAGTAGATGATGGGTTGCTAGAGTGACAGAAGCTTAAACCCTAGTTTATGCGTTGCTTCGTAAGGGGCTGATTTGGATCCATATGTCTCATGCTATGGTTAGATTTACCTTAATACTTTTGTTGTAGTTGCGGATGCTTGCGATAGAGGTTAATCATAAGTGGGATGCTTGTCCAAGTAAGGACAGCACCCAAGCACCGGTCCACCCACATATCAAATTATCAAAGTACCGAACGCGAATCATATGAACGTGATGAAAACTAGCTTGACGATAATTCCCATGTGTCCCCGGGAGCATTTTCCTTTATATAAGAGTTTGTCCAGGCTTGTCCTTTGCTATAAAAAGGATTGGGCCACCTTGCCGCACTTTATTTACTTTTGTTACTTGTTGCTTGTTACCAATTATCTTATCACAAAACTATCTGTTACCTATAATTTCAGTGCTTGCAGATAATACCTTGCTGAAAACCGCTTATCATTTCCTTCTGCTCCTCGTTGGGTTCGACACTCTTACTTATCGAAAGGACTATGATAGATCCCCTATACTTGTGGGTCATCAAGACTCTTTTCTGGCGCCGTTGCCGGGGAGTGAAGCGCCTTTGGTAGGTGGAATTTGGTAATGAAAAATTTATATAGTGTGCTGAAATTTACTGTCACTCGATACTGAGGAAAGTAATCCTCTGAGGGGCTTGTTCAGGGTATCTTCACCCTAACCATTAGAGCAAAGAGTTGCCCTCAACATACTGAACCTACTGAAAATGAATATGTCTACTTTGAAATTGCTTCGGGTATGTTAGAAAAACTGCTAGCTAATCCTTTTGCAGGAGATGGAACAATGCATCCTGATGAGCACCTAATCTATGTGGATGAAGTTTGTGGATTATTTAAGCTTGCAGGTATACCCGGTGATGTTATTAAAAATAAGGTCTTCCCTTTATCTTTGAAGGGAGATGCATTGACATGGTATAGGCTATGTGATGATACGGGTTCATGGAACTACAAATGATTGAAATTGGAATTTCATCAGAAATATCCTATGCATCTTGTTCATCGTGATCGCAATTATAGATATAATTTTTGGCCTCGCGAAGGAGAAATCATCGCTCAAGCTTGGGGGAGGCTTAAATCAATGTTATATTCATGCCCCAATCATGATCTCCCAAGAGAAATAATTATTCAAAGTTTTTATGCTGAGCTTTCTGATAACAATCGCACCATGCTCGATACTTCTTGTGCTCGCTCTTTTATGATGAAGACTATTGAATTCAAATGGAACTTATTGGAAAGAATTAAACGCAACTCTGAACATTGGGATCTCAACGAAGGTAAGGAGTCAGGTATGACACCTAAGTTTTATTGTGTTAAATCTTTTATGGATACCGATGTTTTCCGTAAATTTAGCACTAAATATGGACATGACTCTGAGATAGTAGCTTCTTTCTGTGAATCTTTTGCTGCTCATGTTGATCTCCCTAAGGAGAAGTGGTTTAAATATCATCCTCCAATAGAAGTAAAAGTAGCTGCACCTATTAAAGGTGAAGAAAAGACTATCACTTATAATGGTCCTATTGTTCCTACTACTTATGTTGAGAATCCACCTTTCCCTGTTAGAATAAAGGATCATGCTAAAGCTTCAACTGTGGTCCGTAGAAGCAATATTAGAACTTATACACCTCCTGAGCAAATTAAAGTTGAACCTAATATTGCTATTGTTAAAGATCTCTTGTCTGATAATATTGATGGGCATGTTATTCATTTCCGTGATGAAACTGCTATAATTGCCAAACCTTGTGCTAAAGATAAACATAGACCTATGGTAGGCATGCGTGTTATTTCAGTTAAAATAGGAGATCATTGTTATCATGGCTTATGTGATATGGGTGCTAGTGCTAGTGCAATACCTTTTGACTTATACAAAGAAATTATGCGTGATATTGCACCTGCTGTGATAG
This sequence comes from Aegilops bicornis, assembly GCA_021605145.1. Lineage (NCBI taxonomy): Eukaryota > Viridiplantae > Streptophyta > Magnoliopsida > Poales > Poaceae > Aegilops > Aegilops bicornis. Next base: position 333,614,657 of record CM038673.1, on the reverse strand, counting down.
AAGATATTGATGTCACAATTAAACTTGCCAATAGAGATACTATTTCATCAATGGGAATTGTTAGAGATGTTGAAGTCTTGTGTGGGAGTATCCTCAAAACAAAATGTGAGAGTACAATATTTATTGGGCCCCTTTGTAATTGGTGTTAAATTTTGACCAAAGATTTAACTAACAAAATGTTAGTGCATGTTAACAAAAATTATATCGTTTGATTCGTATTTGAACATAGTATTCAATGATGTAATTTTTTGTGACATGCATGAACATTTGGTTAGTTAAATTTATAGTCAAAATTTGGCAAGGTGCATCAAATCAACACATACAAGTATCAAAAGGAGAGTCACGGCATGCATGCATGCGTTGTAATTAGTGCATCGGTAAACACAAATTATTGAAAAATATCGAGTGCAGTGCTTTGATGTGTCGCGTCAACTCGTAGAAGACCGAGAAGTTTGATTACTACAATGCCCTCTCCCTGGCGGACTGAGCTCCGGTGCCTTAACTGCACCTGCCTTTGGCTGCATGACAGGTGGGCCACCCACCTGTTGGGCCGACCTGTCATACACGCAAAGGCAGGAGCAGTAAGTCAATGAAGCTGCGTCCCTCCCTCGCCCATGAGCATGGTGGCTGGCAGGACTAGGAGAAGCTTTCTCTACACGCTCTCCCTCCCGCATGCGGTGGACATGCAACAGTTCGATCGGTGTCAAATGGCCAGAAGCATACTGTAGTACTCCTCCACTGCAGTAGTACTCCATCATTGTTCAACTTCCCAAAGAGGCGAAGAGCCCAGCGCAGCCCGGACGCTCGTGTGGCAGTTTCATGTGTAGAGTAGTCTAGGATAGCGTGTATCATGCCTGTAAGCTTAAAATCGTTGGGGTCGGTTCCATGCTATGAGGCCGTCTTGAAGCTTTTTTTTTATTAAAATAATCTTCTGGCCCTACCTGTCATCCTGGTGATTGTAGTTTGCACACTCATCTGGTCAAGACAGGAATATATATTTTAATTTCTGGTGGGTAAATGTTAGAGGTTGCAGCAAATATATTGTACACTGAGGGTCTTTCAGCCAAGTTTAGAGGCAACCATGTGGGGCCAGTGCTATGATGTGTCGTGTCAACTCGTACAATGAGGAGAAGCTTGATTTTACAACTACATGCCTTCTCCCTCGCCCATGCATGCGGTGGCTCGCAGACGAGGACAGACTTTTGCTTAGGCTGGTCATAATGGAGTACTAGTATCATGCATATGATACTAGTGTATGATACTACACATTCGTAGTGCACAGTATCATATGTTAGTATCATCGATGACTTCATTTATTAGCATGCATGACACATAGTAGCACAACATTTAATATGATACGGTATCATGTTATGATACTCAACCCTCTCTTTCTTCATTTACTTCTATGCCACCTCATCAAATTTGCCTAGTTGGCTTGCATGATACTTCCTCCGTTCCTAAATATTTGTCTGTTTAGATATTTCAAATGGACTACCACATACGGATGTATATATACATATTTTAGAGTGTAGATTCACTCATTTTGCTCTATTTGTAGTCACTTGTTGAAATCTCTAGAAAGACAAATATTTAGGAACGGAGGGAGTGCTACCTATGATACTCCCATTACAACTAGCCTTATACTACTACAACAAGCTATCCCTCCCGTACGCGGTGGACGGACATGCAGCGGTGGATTCGATACTGTAGAAGCAGTAGTAACATCATTGTTCGTCTTCTCGAAGAGGCGAAGAGCCAAGCGCAACCCGAACGTGGCAGTTATGAACGCTCGCCACAATGTGTTTGGTTGCATTCTTATCTCAGCATAGTTGTTCCCTCTTCATGCATGCTCATCCCAGCACCCCTCTTCATGCATGCTCTTCTCATGCATGCTCCTAGTGTATTTGTGTTAAGCTAGTGTGGACTCATACACCCTACGAAACACCCAAAAGTGGGTCGAGAAGGGCTTGGAGCACGCATATAGCCAGGCTCTTGCATGAGATAAAATTGCTATTTGAGCCCACTATTGTAGTACTACTTGCTAGTATAGCCCTATAAACCGTAAAGGAGTATTTGCCTTTCTAGAGATTTCAACAAGTGACTAGACTACACCCTAAATGAGTAGTACTAGAGCAAAATGAGTGAATCTACACCATAAATAAATGCGTAGTTCTCTCGTTTTCCTCTCCGCCTTGGTCGCGGTGCACAATATTGAGTACCCCTATATGACTAGCTGCTCTATCTACATGCGGGACATCAAAGCATCCGGGCCCGCGTGCCATCCACCAAATCTCAGCGAGATGCTATAGCCGAGACTCACCGGTCACCCCGGTGTGGCCGTCATGACCCGTCATATCACAAAACCCACACCTTTACCAGCAGTGGTAAAGTGGCCTCGAGTTAATTTGGACAAAGCAACCATCATTTCACTGGAATGCTCGGTGAAGCCCTTTCTCCCCTTTCTTGAAGAAAACCTCACTCCAGGCTACTCACTTCTGCCATTTTTCTTCTCGCATCGTGAAGGAAAGGTGGGCGAATCGATGATGCTACTATATTTTCATTCCAAGAATCTTCTTTTTGCGAAGCACCGACCGATTCTCACAGCCTATTCTTTTCCCGTTTTCATTGTGATTGTGGTTTCCTTTCGATTGCTTTTTGTTTGTCAGTTCATTGATGGATCCTGGAGCACTAGGCAAACAGTTGCCGGTGGACAACCCACTGGAGACAGGGCTCTCCAGTAAGCGAGCACCGACCAACGAGTTGACCATGTCGGCGGGCCAACCCATGGAGATGAAGAACTCCAAGAAACAAGCACCATCCAAAGAGTTGACGACGTTGGCGGACGAACTCCTCAAAGAAAGTCGGAAGAACAGCAAGGGCCCCACCGTGCCTACCCCAGAAACTCTAATGGCCACCTATGCGAGGCTCAAGGCCGAGTTTGAGGAGATAGTCGCTGTTGAGAAGCAGTAATTCCCCTGGCAAGGTGATGGCCCCCATCGAGGACGAGGAGATGGCCCCCGGAGGGATGGGATCCCCCGGTGAGCTGCCAAGGTAAAAAATAATGGCTTACCATAGTTGTGGTTTTTGATTATTTGCAATGTGCTTGCTAATATGTTAGGGTTGTGCAGGTGCCTGTGGACGTCCTTGATGATTCCGATGTCGCGGGCCGTCCTGTGGACAATGCCCCAGAGACCGTTTTTGATGCCACGGTCCGTCCTATTGACATCGCCCCGGAGATCGATTCCGATGCCGTTGTCCATCCTCTGGACATCGCCCTAGAGATCAATTCCGATGTCGCAGTGGACATCGCCCCAGAGATCAATTCCCATGCCGCTATCCATGTTGTGGTCATTGCCCGAGAGATCGATTACAAGAAATATTTGGTCGTGCTAATCCTTCAAAGTAGTTTGCATTGTGTTTAATTACCAGAACGATGCATGTTATCAAACCATCTTAGGGCTAGTGCATTGTCTTGTGTGGGCGGTACTTGCTACTTTTGTTTGATAGTGAATCATGCGAACCCTCTATGAGTTGTGTGGAAACAGATGTATCCTCACCAGCTTTTGATGTAATATGTGGCATGCTTAGATGTAAGTTTGAACTGTTTATCATATCAGCAGGGCTTGTTTGATGATTCTTGGTGTTAGTAGGCTAGCTACTGTGCAAGCTATAGTACTTTCAGAACACTCACCAAAGAGAAACGTTGGGGCTGATGAGCTCGTGGTACACTTATACTGATCCGTCGTCGATCAACCAGTAGCCCAAGCTCCTAAAATTGTAGGCTTAGCGATCGATCAGACAATAGTCGACACGGATACATTCAGGCCTCATTTGGTTCATAGGGTAGGAAAATCGTAGCAAAAGTGTAGCGACCCGACCTCAGATGGTCAAGCCTCTGTGTTGGTGTGCCATCCCTGGATCAGTATGCTGGCACACACAGTACATCAATGTATATATCAGTGCAATCACATGTATAATTAACGTAAAACTGATATATACCTCATAAGTCACAGCGGAAACAAATAGTCGGGTGTGGAGTCCCATCAACGCCATCGGCAGGTTGAGTGTAGACCGTAACCCTCAGATTGTAACTCTTACTGTCGAGGAAATATCTGCAACATGATATGTTGCAGCCGTAGGTCAAGTACATTGAATGTACCCACAAGATCACAATAAGAGAAAACAGATGATAAACTATACTATATGCAGTATGGCTTTGTGGCTCAGATTCTGAGTTTTGTTTATGTAAAAGCTGGTTTTATTTTCCCTACATCAAAGGAATAAATGAAGTCTGTACTATGGAGTTTTCTATCATGACATGGTTCCGCCAACCGATGTCTCATAGCCCACATCATCATAAGTTGCCCACAATTAAGTTATCAATCCGGTGTTGAGAGTTCCGAGATAGATCCAAGTCCAGATGCTCAAATTGTCCGTAACCGGGGACACGGCTAATCGATTAGGTTTAAAACCCTCTGCAGAGGTTTGTACACTTTACCCGCAAGATTCGATCCCTCTCTTTGCATTCTCGCACTTCAGGGTGTTTGAGAACAAGATGACCGAAACATGATCTTCCGAAGAGTTCCTCGACCACCGTCCCAAGTGCCCATCCAATCCTACCGTAGTTCTACATCTGCTAGCACCGTCCCAGCCAGAGTCACAACTAAGGTCAACCAAGCCAGAGCCCATATTGACTTGCGGTTGCACAGTAAGCTTCCGGCATGAAGTATTCTTCCGTCTCTTTGAGTCTGGGTGAAGCTTTCCGCAAGATGTCATGGCGCTTCTCCATGCATCCCGACCAACCACTGGTTTCTCCAGGTGCCCGTCAACCGTCCTTCACCCAAGAGTGTGTATTGAATTCTTGTCTCGAGTCTTGAAGTCTTGAGGCCTTGAAGATGCAGTCCTTGCAGATTTCATCATGGTGTTGTCGTCATTGACGTGGATGCTCCATTCTCACACCACTCCTGAGCACTCATACCAAACCCCGTCTACTATAGCGTAGCAATAAAATATCGTCCCGGGCTTGGTAACAGGGTGATGGGTTCCTACCTCATGCATACTACTCAACTACAAGAATTTCAATATCACTACTGAGGGGTGATTGCAAAGATGCCACTAAATGCAATAAAACATAGGTATGAAAGCATGGTCAAAGTGAACTTGCCTGGTAATACTTGATGAAGATAACAACACCGCCGTAAAATGACTTGGTAGAACTAATCGTCACTCCGTTGAAAATCTATATAGTCAAACATAGCATTCACATAAGCAAACATCCTAGCAAACAATTTTAGCACTCGAAATAACAATCAAAACAGCAAGGAAAATCGATAATAAAACTCAAACAAAATCAAAAGAAACTTCAAATAAAACTACAAAGAAAAACTACTAATGAAGATCTATGACTTTGCTACAAACATCTAATATAATTTTGCCGTAAGTAAAAACTTAACAACAATTAAAATACTAAACTAATAAATTAACAGAAAATAAAATGTAAAATAACTAATTTAACAGAAAGTATTTTTTCATAAAATTTTATTTGCAAAAAGAAACAAATAAAAAGCTTTTATAAAACTCTAACTATGACCTATAGAAGGTTTCATACAAAACTAAGGAAAATAATTTTTTTAAATAAAATAAATTTTCTCCTGTTGTCTAACAGAAACACAACTAATTTTGTCAAAAGTGACAAAAGAAATAATTTAAAACTAATAAAAACAATAAAGAAAAAGCTAAAACAGAACTAATATTAAAACAATACTGTTTTGCTAAAAACCTAATTTAAATTAACCTGAAAATAATATACTAAATACTACTGGATAAACAAAGGTCCTAGAGACCAGGAGCAAAAAGAATCGGTCAAAAATAATATTCCTAACTCAAAATATCTCAAATCTAGTGATTTGAGAAAATTCATACAAACACAAATTTAAACTGCTCAAATATGAAATACAATTGAACTAACAAAAACTTCATAAAATTTGTGATCCAAGGCAGTTGGAATCACTCAAAAATACCTCGTAGATAATTAACTATGGATTTTACAAGATTGAAACTATTCTGAAAAAAAAACAGAACGAAAAAAAAAAGTAGGTCGGGATTTACCGTAGCAGTTCCGATGATGGGGTTCTGGTGGAGCTCCGGCGACGTCCTCCGGTGGCCCTCTGGCGTCGGGGAAGGGACGGTAGGGTCGGTGGGTGGCTAGGATGACCGGAGGTGGTGGGGCGGGGCGGCAATGGCGGCGGTGGTCCGGCGAACTCCGGCGAGGCGGCGCAGCGACGTGGGGTGAGGAGAGGAGAGGAGAGGAGAAAAAAATATTTTTCTTAGTCAAACCAAAATATTGATTTAACCCGAATCAGATGATTTTTGGAGGCTCTATGGATCTATATTTATAGGTGGAAAAGAGGCTTAAGGGTCAAAGGTTAGGCAATGTGGGACTAAACGTAGATGAAGGAAAAGAAACAGAGAAGAAGAGGCGCCTCGCATGGGCCTAGAGGCCTTCGGCCGGCCGCGCACGCGTAAGCTGCGGCTGCAGTTTTTTTTAACAAAATTCGGCCTAAGAAAAAAAAGAAAAGGCTGGCTGGGCCTGGCCCATATAGGAAAAAAAGGATGGGGCGCTCGCTGTTACTATGATGCGCACGTGGGCGGCAAATACTTATGGGCCGCACGTATAGTTTTTTTAAAATAGAAACAGAGAGGAAAACTGAATAACGAAAATATAATAATCATTTTATATAGGCATATTATATATCAAAATTTTCAGAAAAAGATTTTCTACAGCATGAACATTATTCGAGCATTAAATAAAATACACACAAATTCAAATAAAGCAAAGAGTGCTTCAGCTCTAATAAAATCCAATAAAAATCATTTTAAAAATACCAAAATGAATTCAAATTTATTCCTCTCCAATTTTCTGTTGTAGGTAATCTTGTTACCCTATTTTCCATGTATTTTATTTTTGGAGAAAAATAATTTGAATAAAACTCAAATAACTCCAAATTGAAAATAAATTCAAAAGAACTTTGAATTTATTTCTTTGAAACTCCCTACTCATATTTCATATGTTTTGAAGAAGTCATTTTATCTTCGCTCGTGAAAATCATTGAGTTGCATAAAGTTTCAGAATTGGAAATATTTTCCAAATGAAATTCAAATATTTTCAACACCCCTTTTTCATTTAAATGGAAGAAGTCATGTTATCCTCTCTCGTGGTTTTGTGATGAAAAATATTTGAATTCACGGAGATCAGAAATCAAAAAAATGAAAGGTTGGGAAAGTCCTTTTATTCCCTCTCATTTAACTTTCAAAAAGTTTCAAATTTCACTCAATCAATCACACAACAATTCAAACAAACAAACAAATCTATCTATTTAGTATAACATTCCAAAATTTAGAATTTTGGGATGTTACAAATCTACCACCTTAAAATGAATCTCGTCCTCGAGATTCGGAGAGGCTAGAAAGAAATGGGTTAGGTTTGGGGTCTTCAAAATCCATCGATCGTCTCCGGGTCCTGGGTGCTACCACCCTTAGAAACATCGTTACGGTTCCATCAAAACTCAGACACTCCATCCTTATTGCCGATGATTCGGTCTTCTCGGATATTTAAGGATAATTCCTTCTCTGGCTCTTCCGTAGTGGCATAACCTTTTCCTCAATTCTTTTTCTTTTACTCTTGGTAAGGTTATTCCGAGACTGGTCTTCAGTGGTACGGTCTGGCGCCAATTCTAAACAAATATCGGTATCTCATGGTGGTCAACGATTTATGGTTTCCGCAGAAAACGGGTCTGGGTTGAACTTCACCGTATAACCTACGGTTGGCAACAACTGCCGTGTACAAGGGGAAAAAATACCTATACCTTTCTAAGGTTTAAACAAGGTTTTGATCGTCGTCTCTCTACTATAGGTAAGTCACTCAGATTTTACCATCCCATATAGCAAAGCGAATAATAAGAGTAAGTCGGTATGGTGATCAATCCATCCCGCACCCAAATCATTACCTTGTACATGGTTTAGCGAATCTCGCATTTTAACACTCGGTCATCCTCACAAGCATTGCAGAATTTCTCTTGTCGACGAACCAAGTTCGGAAAATCCATTGATTCTGCAGGCCAAACAAACATCTATCGCTCCGTAACAACTCTCGTGTTTTGCGTAAACTCCTATAGAATCGCCGGTTGATCAAATCGTAGTCTATTCCCAAAATTTCTTTCTCCAAAGTACTTGATCCTTATTAATTCTTGGGCCCGTGGGTTATGGCCCACTTCAACACTAGTGCAGCTTTAACTCATCCTTGGGGTAACTCTCTTGTTCCATATTACACATCCTTTAAATCCAAAGTAGTACTGCTTCTTCATACCATCATATCAAAAGCAAAACTCCAACTTTTTTTCCTTCAACTACAAATCCGTGGAATATATATTTTCTTATCCATTAGTCTAGTCTTCTTCACAGGTACTACCACCCTAAAAATGAAATTCACAAATCCATCCATAGACCATATTTCTCATATCCTCGAAAATGGTCAAAATCTTTGTTCACAGAGTAACAACTCCTACAATTAAACATATGAAAACATGTCACCTTAACTTTATTGATTTCATGAATCCATTACAAACTCGAGCACCCATTACATAACTCACTTATTGTACTCATAAACATGAAATTGCTTTCTATTACTCTTGTTTCCAATATCAAAATTCCAACTACTCAACTCCAATTTTCATCTTGTTGGGACATTTAGTAGCATAATGTCCTGCTTCCTTGCAGCGAAAACAAAAGACTTCCGACATGTCTCGGGGCTTCTTTGTGATTATGTAGGCTCCTTGGATTCTTGGCTTCTTTTACGGACATTTACTAGCGTAATGACCTAAATCCTTGCACCTGTAACAAGTGATATGACTTAGGTCCTTCTCTCGCAAAAATTGCGTTGTTCTCGGGTTGCCTTCTTTTCTCTTCCTGGATTTCTCTCAGAATGATCAGAGCTTCTATTTCGAGGGTCAAACTTCACTGCCGGGAAATCCTCGAGATATTCTTCTCTTTCCTTGGTACAATCTTGGGAAAATGTCCTTCTTCTCCACATGGATAGCAAGCGTTGGAGTAAAATCTGTTGAGGCCTTCTCCATCGTGGTCTTCAACACATTCCTTCATCATGTGTTCTTTCATAACTTCTCGGAGGGCTTCTTTCATTCCTTCTTCCTGCTCCTGAATAGTTTGTTGCACCATGGGGTAAATGTGACACCGAGTCGGGTAGTGGGTGGTTCCTTCACACAAGAAACAAGTCACACGACTAGTTGGGCATTCCTCGGTGGGTGTTTCTCCTCACAATGAGGGCATCCATCCTTGTGTTCCTCCGGTGTGTCCTATTTCTCCGCAAATCTTGCAGGCACAAGGTTTCTTCTTCGGGTTATCATAGTGCTTCCGGATGAGACGTGATCTCAACAGGTCTTCTTGAATTCTTCCCAAGTCTTTGTTCCATTCCATCCTCAGATAGCTTGATGCATCTGCCACCATGTTGCAGCACTTCCTTCAAAGTAATCAAGAGCGTAAGATACTTCATTCTTCCTTGAAACCAAATTCCTTCCAAGTGATTCTCCATGTTACGAATCCATAGCTCTGCCTCCCGAAGTCTTGATCCAGAATATCGTGCCAACTTCGCTCATCATCTATGGGGTCCAAAAGTTTTGGGATGAGATATGAGAGAGGTGGGGAGGATATACACACAATACAAACAATAGTTCTTGAAGAAACAAGTTTTACTTTGTGGTCATTTGAAAACATCAAACAAATGACAGCTCACAAATCGTCGCATCTAACGTAGGTGTATAACAGGGTTTGGTCTCTAAAGGTCAAATAATTCTTCAGAACTTCAAATTCTTCAAGTCTTGAGTCTTTAATTGTTGCAGCTGCAATTCTTCCAACGCATGGTGAAATCCTCTTTACTCCGAAATGGCCATCGGTTGTCCGATATCTTTAATTCTTGGAGCGACTTCAGCTTGATCTTCCGTGTGGTCAAAAGGGAAAGGTGTATATTCTAACTATTTGAGGTGAGAGTGTCTATTTGATAAAATCAGAAAAGATGAGAAGTAAGAGTCTTTTTTTTTAAATAAAGTTTTAGAAATTTCCTGTCCTAGGGCTTTCCGGTTTCTAGGGTTACGCCCCATACCAACATGTGCTCGATACCATATTCAGAAGCGACCCGACCTCGACGGTCAAGCCTACGTGTTGTCGTGCCATCCTCGATCAAGATGTCGGGCACACACAAGACATCAATGTATATATCAAAGTGCAATCACATGTATAATTAACGTAAAACCGATATATACCTCATAAGTCACAATGAAACAAATAGTCTGGTGTGGAGTCCCATCAACGCCATCGGCAGGTTGATTGTAGACCGTAACCCAGTATCGTAACTCTTACTCGTCGAGGAAATATCTGCAACATGATACGTTGCAGCCGTGTAGGTCAAGACATTGAATGTACGGCAAGATCACAATAAGAGAAAACAGATGATAAACTATACTATATGCGGTATGGCTTTGTGGCTCAGATTCGAGTTTTGTTTATGCGTAAAAGCTGGTTTTATTTTCCCTACATCAAAGGAATAAATGAAGTCTGTACTATGGAGTTTTCTATCATGACATGGTTCCGCCAACCGATGTCTCATAGCCCACATCATCATAAGTTGCCCACAATTAAGTTATCAATCCGGTGTTGAGAGTTCCGAGATAGATCCAAGTCCATATGCTCAAATTGTCCGTAACCGGGGACACGGCTAATCGATTAGGTTTAAAACCCTCTGCAGAGGTTTGTACACTTTACCCGCAAGATTCGATCCCTCTCTTTACGTTCTCGCACTTCGTGGTGTTTGAGAACAAGATGACCAAACATGGTCTTCAAGAGTTCCTCGACCACCGTCATCGGTGCCCATCCAATCCTACCGTAGTTCTACATCTGCTAGCACCGTCCCAGCCAGAGTCACAACTAAGGTCAACCAAGCGAGCCCATATTGACTTGCGGTTGCATGTAAAGCTTCCGGCATGAAGTATTCTTTCGTCTCTTTGAGTCTGGGTGAAGCTTTCCGCAAGATGTCATGGCGCTTTCTCCATGCATCCCGACCAACCACTGGTTTCTCCAGGTGCCCGTCAACCGCCCTTCACCCAAAGAGTGTGTATTGAATTCTTGTCTCGAGTCTTGAAGTCTTGAGGCCTTGAAGATGCAGTCTTTGCAGATTTCATCATGGTGTTGTCGTCATTGACGTGGATCCTCCATTCTCACACCACTCCCGAGCACTCATACCAAACCCCGTCTACTATAGCGTAGCAATAAAATATCGTCCCGGGCTTGGTAACAGGGTGATGGGTTCCTACCTCATGCATACTACTCAACTACAAGAATTTCAATATCACTACTGAGGGGTGATTGCAAAGATGCCACTAAATGCAATAAAACATAGGTATGAAAGCATGGTCAAAGTGAACTTGTCTGGTAATACTTGATGAAGATAACAACGCTGTCAGAAAATGACTTGGTAGAACTAATCGTCACTCCGTTGAAAATCTATATAGTCAAACATAGCATTCACATAAGCAAACATCCTAGCAAACAATTTTAGCACTCGAAATAACAATCAAAACAGCAAGGAAAATCGATAATAAAACTCAAACAAAATCAAAAGAAACTTCAAATAAAACTACAAAGAAAAACTACTAATGAAGATCTATGACTTTGCTACAAACATCTAATATAGTTTTGCCGTAAGTAAAAACTTAACAACAATAAAAATACAAAAATAATAAATTAACAGAAAATAAAATGTAAAATAACTAATTTAACAGAAAGTATTTTTCCATAAAATTTTATTTGCAAAAAGAAACAAATAAAAAGCTTTTATAAAACTCTAACTATGACCTATAGAAGGTTTCATACAAAACTAAGGAAAATAATTTTTTTTAAATAAAAATAAATTTTCTCCTGTTGTCTAACAGAAACACAACTAATTTTGTGAAAAGTGACAAAATAAATAATTTAAAACTAATAAAAACAATAAAGAAAAAGCTAAAACAGAACTAATATTAAAACAATATTGTTTTGCTAAAAACCTAATTTAAATTAACCTGAAAATAAAATACTAAATACTACTGGATAAACAAAGGTCCTAGAGACCAGGAGCAAAAAGAATCGGTCGAAAATAATATTCCTAACTCAAAATATCTCAAATCTAGTGATTTGAGAAAATTCATACAAACACAAATTTAAACTGCTCAAATATGAAATACAATTGAACTAACAAAAACTTCATAAAATTTGTGATCCAAGGCAGTTGGAATCACTCAAAAATACCTCGTAGATAATTAACTATGGATGTTACAAGATTGAAACTATTCTGAAAAAAAAACAGAACGAAAAAAAAGTAGGTCGGGATTTACCGTAGCAGTTCCGATGATGGGGTTCTGGTGGAGCTCCGGCGACGTCCTCCGGTGGCCCTCTGGCGTCGGGGAAGGGACGGTAGGGTCGGTGGATGGCTAGGATGGCCGGAGGTGGTGGGGGCGGCGGCAATGGCGGCGGTGGTCCGGCCGAACTCCCATGAGGCGCGAACGACGTGGGGTGAGGAGAGGAGAGGAGAAAAATATTTTTCTTAGTCAAACCAAAATATTGATTTAACCCGAATCAGATGATTTTGGAGGCTCTATGGATCTATATTTATAGGTGGAAAAGAGGCTTAAGGGTCAAAGGTTAGGCAATGTGGGACTAAACGTAGATGAAGGAAAAGAAACAGAGAAGAAGAGGCGCCTCGCATGGGCCTAGAGGTCTTCGGCCGGCCCCGCGCGCGTAAGCTGCGGCTGCAGTTTTTTTTTCTTTTTTTTTTGACAAAATTCGGCCTAAGGAAAAAAAAACTGGCTGGGCCTGGCCCATATAGAAAAAAAAGATGGGGCGCTCGCTGTTACTATGATGCGCGCGTGGGCGACAAATACTTATGGGCCGCATGTACAGTTTTTTTTAAATAGAAACAGAGAGGAAAACTGAATAACGAAAATATAATAATCATTTTATATAGGCATATTATATATCAAAATTTTTAGAAAAAGATTTTCTACAGCATGAACATTATTCGAGCATTAAATAAAATACACACAAATTCAAATAAAGCAAAGAGTGCTTCAGCTCTAATAAAATCCAATAAAAATCATTTTAAAAATACCAAAATGAATTCAAATTTATTCCTCTCCAATTTTCTGTTGTAGGTAATCATGTTACCCTATTTTCCATGTATTTTATTTTTGAAAAAAAATAATTTGAATAAAACTCAAATAACTACAAATTGAAAATAAATTCAAAAGAACTTTGAATTTATTTCTTTTAAACTCACTACTCATATTTCATATGTTTTGAAGAAGTCATTTTATCTTCGCCGTGAAAATCATTGAGTTGCATAAAGTTTCAGAATTGGAAATATTTTCCAAATGAAATTCAAATATTTTCAACACCCCTTTTTCATTTAAATGGAAGAAGTCATGTTATCCTCTCTCCAGGGTTTTGTGATGAAAAATATTTGAATTCACGGAGATCAGAAAGCAAAAAATGAAAGTTTGGGAAAGTCCTTTTATTCCCTCTCATTTAACTTTCAAAAAGTTTCAAATTTCACTCAATCAATCACACAACAATTCAAACAAACAAATCTGTCTATTTATTATAACATTCCAAAATTTAGAATTTTGGGATGTTACAAAAAGTACAGAGACGTACAACACAAAATCATAGCAGTACAGAAACGTACTCCCTCTGTTCCAAAATAGATGACTCAACTTTGTACTACTAACTTTGAAACGGAGGGAGTACAAATCCTAGGCGGGCTAGTTTGGCCTAGTGGGTTTTAGTGATATGACGTGGTACAGTGCAGTCCAGTCTTCGCGTGTGGTAGCGATCTTTGTGGATACGATGAAGTTTTCTTGAAGAAGCGGAATTCAACGAAGTCATGATGGTTCCTTCGTCCGACCAACTTACAGTGGGAAAGGTTGGGCCTGCGCTACGACCTGGGTGCACCAGGATAATTTTGTGCATGGCAGGTGGACTAGGATGGTCGACGTCCCACATGTCGGCAAATGAAAGTATTCATTCCGGTATAGTGGATGAGCAACGAGTATTCATTGTTTATTTTTGATGAAAGCTATTGTCTCCACTGTTACGACGGAGGAGTGTGAAGCACGGCAGCCCAGTGAACTTGGCATGTGCACCACTTCCTCCTTCCTCATGTAATACTACCACAGTGTTGACTATAAGGTTGGCTATAAGGTTACAACTTTTTCTCACTTTCTCTCTATCTATTTCCTCTCAAATGTTTTTACCTTTCTTTATTTAGACACAATTGTGTTTTATGCCTCTTTTTTTAGAATTAGTTTTTTTATACCTAGGATCACGTGTAGAGATGGGCTCCTGCAGATCCCACTCCTTGACTTTGTCAATGCCTCTCTCTCCTCCACATAAGCGGGCTTATAGCCCAGAATCTTACTGGTAATACTTGCTATGAATGCGGGCAGCTGGCGTCTGAGGGGGGAGCGCGCGGGGGAGGTGGTGGTGGGGGGTTCTCATGGGCCAGGGCGGTCAAAAGCGGGCTTGGAAGCGGTCCGGACTCCCGCATGGCCCACCTCACATTATCACCATATATTTCTTGGAGTCCGTGCGCAGCGGGCGGGCGACCTCTTCTCCCTCCCCCGTCTCTCTCCTCTCAGCCGACGCCCGCCGAGCAATCAGATTTTGGCTATCGACAGTTTAATCAATTGCAGTCCCACATGTCAGTGAACATGCAAGACAACGCGTGTCCCCTCTGGTGAGCGGAGAGTGAGCCGGACTGTAGGGGTGCGACGCGAACGCGACGCGTACGAGTCATAAGTGTGCTGCCTTTTCCTTTTGAGCTTGCAAAGCATAACATTTTCGTGCAATCGATCGATAGAAATCCAGAACAAAATGATGAGGCGGTGCTTTCCCGCGCGTTAGGCGGGCTAGTTTGAGTGATATGACGTGCTACAGTGCCGTCCACTTGCTCCATTTTTATGTAATCAAGAGTCTACACTCTTACATGGGAAGAGTGCGAAACACGGCGGATCTGATTTTGCTCGAGGGATAACTGTTCCCTGCGAAATAATGGAGCACTGTTAGCGATTATAGCATGATAGTTAGGGCATCTCCAGTGCTGGCCCACAAATTTACACCGGCATCTGTCCTAGGACATTGATGGATGCCATCCAATGCTGCCCGCATACCTTTCGACAACTATATGAACTAACCAGAAAAAATTCGTGCAAACAAAGCAAATTTCCAATTAACCAGATGAAATTCATTACATTTCGAAAACTTTGCCTATTAACTGGACGAAATTCATTACATAATTCGCACAAACCATACTAAAACCTACTGTAAACCTAATCTAAACGATCGCCGGAGCCCGACTACCATGTCCGGCCATGAACCTGAGAAAGTCGGCCATTTCCTTTGCCTCCTCCTCATCCGCCTCGATAACCTCCTCCTCCGGAGCACAAGGTTCTGAAGATTTCCGCCTCCACATCGCCGTCAAGCGGTTAATCGGCCGCCGATGTTTATCCCACCAAGCTTGGTGTCGACTTAATGGAGGAGTGGTGGCCTTCCTGGGACCAGAGCGGTGTCGACCTACCATGTACTACTCTTCCTCGCTACCGGCTGCGCTCGCGCATGCGCGCCGCTTCGTGGTTGTGGCTGCAGAGGGCAGCCGGGGGGAGCCGGCGATCTCCTTCGTCTGCTCCTACGACAGTACGTCCAAGAGAGCTTTGGAGCGCGCCCGGATTGGAGCCGCCGATGTCCTTCGTCTACTCCTGCGACAATACGTCCAAGAGAGCTTTGGAGCGCCAGGAGGCCATAGTTGGAGTGGTGCAGACAGAAGGAAGGGACCGGAGGAGAACGAGTGTGGGTCTTTGGCTATGGCTGGGAGCTGGGGCTCAAGTTAATATAGCGGGCGAATGGCAATGAGCCGCGGCAGACGGATGGACGGCTGGCGCCAGAGTAGGTTCATCGGCAGCCGCGTGTCTTTAATGTGGGTGGCGGACGGAAGGATGGCCATGGTGTCGCTATCGTGGAACAGTCGCTTGCACCGGGATGCAGTGCGGGTGGTGCTCTCTCAGCTGTTGCGCTGCTGCAATGCCGGCGCCAGTGAGAGGTCGCGTCGGGCGTGAATGCGGATGCTGCTTTACTGACTTAACCGCAGGTGCGTTGGGTCAGTAACATATGGGCCCAACTGACATCTGGCCCGCATGTCAGTGACACACCAACTGCACCTGCCGTTAAGTCCGGTGAATGCGACATTGACATTCTGGAGAGACGGTGACCGTTTCAGGTGGGAAGCCTGCGCTAGCGATGGAAGGGGTTTCAGTAGGCCAGGGCGGTCAGACGCTGGCGTGGTGGTAAAATATGAACTCATGGATGACGAGCCTTTGAACCATATGCAGCACGTATTGACAACCAGGCATCCATGCAACCGCTCTTGTCGCCAGCTAGCCTTCGACGACCACCATTAGACACCACACAACCATGCATAACTTATGAATAATGGAAGAATCGGTCAGACACACACTCGTGCGTAGTGGCGCTATGATCGGTCGCTCACGATAGTACATACTCCATACCATAGTACCCTCTCTAGCTAGGCTGTTTTATAGATTGTCGTTGTGATGGACGATATACATGAGCAAGGCGCCGAGTCACGAGTATGACCGTTGGTGTTGAGCCAGATGAATACATGCTTGGTGTTCGCGGAGGCCTCCAGCAGACGTCTAAACATTAATGTCACGCACCGCCGGGGCGCGCAGGTGACGGGCTCGCCGTTTGAGTTGCGCCATGAGCAGGACTTTGATTGAGAGGGCGGCGTGCATGCATTAGCATGGTTTGACAGCGTGAGCACGAGTGTCTGCACGCGTACATGCTACTTGCCTCTGTGGACGGTGTGCGCTAATGTGTGCATCACGTACAATATAAAAAAATCTGTTTGTGCATTTAACGCAAAGTATTTCATTTTCATTTGGCTGAAGAGTGTATGTTGCAGCGACGAGTCCGTGGTTTGATTCGTCACATACGCATAATTTTGGTTTTTATTTATTTCTCCACTGATAGGTAGGCCCGCATAGATAAATAGATAAAGAACACGAGCTGATGAGGCACATGCGGACTGTTTGACTGGTCAACCAGACAAATACGGAGCTATACGCTGAGCCACTGACCGACAATCACCATATCTCGTGCATCCGTTGCATGGCAATCCCTACTCCTCACATTGACATCAATTGATGGGAATCTCCATAGCCCGTTGATTAGCCGCGTCGATGTGAGACTTTGTCCTTTTTTTTCTTCTCCACATAACCCCCATCATCATATTCTATTCCACCTATAGTGCTATGTCCATGGCTCACACTCATGTATTGCGTGAAAGTTGAAAAGGTTTGAGAAACATCAAAAGTATGAAACAATTGCTTGGCTTGTCATCGGGTTGTGCATGATGTGAATATTTTACGTGGTGAAGATGGATCATAGCGGACTATATGATTTTGTAGGGATGAGCTTTCTTTGGCTATGTTATTTCAATAAGACATAATTGCTTGGTTGGTGCGCTTGAAGTATTATTGTTTTTATGTCAAAGGATAGACTATTGCTTTGAATCACTCGTGTCTTAACATTCATGCCAGGATTGGACATATGATCAAGATTATGCTAGGTAGCATTCCACATCAAAAATTGTCTTTTTTTATCATTTATCTACTTGAGGACGAGCAGGAATTAAGCTTGGGGATGCTGATACGTCTCCGTCGTATCTATAATTTTTTATTGTTCCATGCCAATATTATTCAACTTTCATATACTTTTTGGCCACTTTTTATACTATTTTTGGGACTAACATATTGATCCAAAGGCTCAAAGGCCTGCCCTGTCATTGCATGTTTTTGGTTTCGCAGAATATCCATATCAAACGGAGTCCAAACGGGATAAAAATGAACGGAGCTTATTTTTGGAATATTTGGAAAATCTGGGAGAAAGATCAACACGAAACGGTGTCCGAGGTGGCCACGAGGCAGGGGCCCACGCACTCCCCAGGAGGGCGCGCCCCCCACCCTCGTGGGCCACCCGTAAGGCGGTTGATGCCCTTCTTCGGCCTCAAGAAAGCTATTTTTTGGTAAAAAAATCATGACGAAGATTTCAGTCCAATCGGAGTTATAGATCTCCATATATACCCGAAACGGTGAAAGGGCAGCAGAATAGAACGCAGAAACAGAGAGAAACAGAGAGACAGATCCAATCTCGGAGGGGATCTCGCCCCTCCCACGCCATGGAGGCCAAGGACCAGAGGGGAAACCCTTCTCCCATCTATGGAGGAGGTCAAGGAAGAAGACGAAGGGGCCCCCTCTCCCCTTCTCTTCCGGTGGCGCGGAACACCGCTGGCCATCATCATCACCGCAATCTTCACCAACAACTTCACCGCCATCATCACCAACTCTTCCCCCCTCTATGCAGCGGTGTAACCTATCTCTTACCCGCTGTAATCTCTACTTAAACATGGTGCTCAACGCTATATATTATTTCCCAATGATGTATGGCTATCCTATGATGTTTGAATAGATCTGTTTTGTCCTATGGGCTATTTGATGATCAAGATTGGTTTGAGTTGCATGTTTTATTATTGGTGTTGTCCTATGGTGCTCTCCGTGTCGCGCAAGCATGAGGGATTCCTGCTGTAGGGTTTGCAATATGTTCATGATTTGCTTATGGTGGGTGGCGTGAGTGACAGAAGCACAGACCCGAGTAAGTAGGTTGTTTGATTATGGGATAAAGGGGACTTGATACTTTAATGCTATGGTTGGGTTTTACCTTAATGATCTTTAGTAGTTGCAGATGCTTGCTAGAGTTCCAATCATAAGTGCATATGATCCAAGGAGAGAAAGTATGTTAGCTTATGCCTCTCCCTCAAATAAAATTGCAATAATGATTACCGGTCTAGTTATCGATTGCCTAAGGACAAATAACTTTCTCGTGACAAAAAGCTCTTTACAAAAACTAATTTAGTTCTGTCTTTATCTAAACAGCCCGTACTTTCTATTTACGCTCTCTTTATATTCTTGCAAACCTATCCAAAAACACCTACAAAGTACTTCTAGTTTCATACTTGTTCTAGGTAAAGCGAACGTTAAGCGTGCGTAGAGTTGTATCGGTGGTCGATAGAACTTGAGGGAATATTTGTTCTACCTTTAGCTCCTTATTGGGTTCAACACTCTTACTTATCGAAAGAGGCTACAATTGATCCCCTATACTTGTGGGTTATCAAGACCTTTTTACAATTGTTGCCGGGGAGTCATAGCGTGGGGTGAATATTCTTGTGTGTGCTTGTTTGCTTTATCACTAAGTAATTTTTATTTTTGTTGTTCTTAGTTGTTTTGTATCTTTAGTTATGGGTAGGAAACGCAAAATACCAAAAAAATTAGTTGTACCTACTGAACCAATGGTTGAAGAACCACTCAAAATCTATCACACTCCTGAAGCCCTTTGTGCTCGTGCTGAAACCCCAACTAGCTTAGTTGAGGGCAAGTCTTTAGATGAGCATGCTTGTTATGTGCGACACCGAATATCTGAAAAAGGGAAAATTCTATTGGGTCAAATTCATCGTTTGCAATGCTATGCTTGGAATTTATGTGAAATATATGATGTTACTTGTCATTCTGAAAACCCTAAGAAACACCTTCCCTATCAATGTGAGTTTAGTGATAATGGAATCATATCTTCGTATGCCAAAGGTGTTTACAGTTACTATGATATTCAACAAATTGAAGAATTTGTTGCTTTTAAGGGTGCTTACGAAATTGCTTCTTTGATTGAAATGTATGATGCTACTTTTCACAAATCTGAAAATTTTGCCATACTTAAATATTGCTATGATAACTATGCTTCTAATGCCTATGTTGAACCATATCTTGAGGATTACCCCGCTGTCCAAGAAGAGACTAATATTTTGCATGAGTCTATGGAAGAAGAAATTGATGAAACTATGAGCTCATTACATGAAAAAGATGAGGAGGAGAGCGAAGAACAAAAGGAGGAAGAGCGGATTGATCACCCGTGTCCACTTCTGATGAGAGTAACTCTTCAATTCATACATTATTTAATTCCCCTTTGTGCTTACCGAAGGATGATTGCTATGATGACTATTATGATCCCGTTGATTCTCTTGATATATCCCTTTTTGATGATGCTTGCTATCCTTGTGGCCAAGATGCCAATATGAATTATGCTTATGGAGATGAACTTGCTATAGTTCCTTATGTTAAACATGAAATTGTTGCTATTGCACCCACGCATGATAGTCCTATTATCTTTTTGAATTCTCCCGACTACACTATATCGGAGAAGTTTGCCCTTATTAGGATTATATTGATGGGTTGCCTTTTACCGTTGCACATGACGATTTTGATAGATATAATATGCATGTGCTTGCTGCTCCTACTTGCAATTATTATGAGAGAGGAACTGTATCTCCACCTCTCTATGTTTCCCACATAATAAAATTGCAACAAACTGTTTATACTATGCATTGGCCTTTACTTTGTGTGCATGAATTGTTCTTTTATGACATGCCGATGCATAGGAAGAGAGTTAGACTTTGTCATTACATGATACATGTTGCTTTGTGCTCACTACTAAATTACAAATCATCGCTAATTAAAATTGGCTTTGATATACCTTGGGATCCGGGTGGATCCATTACTTGAGCACAATATGCCTAGCTTAATGGCTTTAAAGAAAGCGCTGCCAGGGAGACAACCCGGAAGTTTTAGAGATTCATTTATTTCTGTTGAGTGCTTTTATATAGTTTAAAAACAAAAAAATAAAGAGGGGAACCCAAAACTTTTCAAAAAGAAAAGTGAAAGTGAGAGAGATGAGCATTGTGAAAGTGGGGGACGTCCTTGAACTTTGTTCATGCTCGCGGAATCTTTGTGAATCTTGATTACAGAAACTTTTCAACAAAAATAATTATCGCCTTTTACAATTCCATTGTATTATAAAAATAATGTGCCAAGGTTTGCCTTTAGGATGTTTACAATGCTTGTTGGTTTGTGCGGTGCAGGACATAAACTTTGGCTATAGTGCGCGATTTTTAATTTTGTGGAATGTCAAATGGTTCGATTCTTTTTGCACTGTCTTTCTATACAAATTTTTATTTTTCCTAATTTTGGCATAATTTTTCAAGTATCATAAGTATGGTGAATGTTCAGATTATTACAGACTGTTCTGTTTTAGACAGATTCAGTTTTTGATGCATAGTTTGCTTGTTTTGATGAAACTATCAATTTATATCAGTGGATTAAGCCATGAAAAAGTTATATTACAGTAGACACAATGCCAAAAACAAAATATGAGTTGGTTTGCAACAGTACTTGGAGTAGTGATTTGCTTTATTATACTAACGGATCTTACCGAAGTTTTACATTGAAGTTTTGTGTGGATGAAGTGTTCGATGATCGAGAAGGTCTCGATGTGAGAAGAAGGAAGAGAGGAAAGAGCTCAAGCTTGGGGATGCCCAAGGCACCCCAAGTAAATATTCAAGTAGACTCAAGCGTCTAAGCTTGGGGATGCCCTGGAAGGCATCCCCTCTTTCTTCAACAAGTATCGGTATGTTTTCAGATTCGTTTCGTTCATGCGGTATGTGCAAATCTTGGAGCGTCTTTTGCATTTAGTTTTCATTTTTCTTTTATGCACCATGATGGTATGAGATGGTCCTTGGTTGATTTATAGAATGCTCTTTGCACTTCACTTAAATCTTTTGAGTATGGCTTTATAGAATGCTTCATGTGCTTCACTTATATCATTTGAAGTTTGGATTGCCTGTTTCTCTTTACATAGACAACCGTCATTTGTAGAATGCTCTTTTGCTTCACTTATATTTGTTAGAGCGTGGGCATATCTTTTGTAGAAAGAATTAAACTCTCTTGCTTCACTTATATCTATTTAGAGAGATGACAGGAACTGGTCATTCACATGGTTAGTCATAAAACCCTACATAAAACTTGTAGATCATTGAATATGATATGTTTGATTCCTTGCAATAGTTTTTCGATATAAAGGTGGTGATATTAGATTCGTGCTACTTGAGTAATTGTGAAATTGAGAAATACTTTTGTTGAGGTTTGCAAGTCCCATAGCATTCATGTATGGTGAACCGTTATGTAATGAAGTTGGAGCATAATGTGTTTATTGATTGCCTTCCTTATGAGTGGCGGTCGGGGACGAGCGATGGTCTTTTCCTACCATTCTATCCCCCTACTAGCATGCGCGTAGTACTTTGTTTCGATGACTAATAGATTTTTGCAATAAGTATGTGAGTTCTTTATGACTAATGTTGAGTCCATGGATTATACGCGCTCTCACCCTTCCATCATTGCTAGCCTCTTGATGCAGTGCATTGCCCTTTCTCACCTTGAGAGTTGGTGCAAACTTCGCCGGTGCATCCAAACCCCGTGATACGATACGCTCTATCACACATAAACCTCCTTATATCTTCCTCAAAACAGCCACCATACCTACCTATTATGGCATTTCCGTAGCCATTCCGAGATATATTGCCATGCAACTTCCATCATCATCATATTCATGACTTGAGCATTTATTGTCATATTGCTTTGCATGATCGTAAGATAGCTAGCATGATGTTTTCATGGCTTGTCCGTTTTTTGATGCCATTGCTACGCTAGATCATTGCACATCCCGGTACACCGCCGAAGCCATTCATATAGAGTCATATCTTTGTTCTAGATATCGAGTTGTAATATTGAGTTGTAAGTAAATAAAAGTGTGATGATCATCATTATTAGAGCGTTGCCCCAGTGAGGAAAGGATGATGGAGACTATGATTCCCCACAAGTCGGGATGAGACTCGGACGAAAAAAAATAAAAAAATAAAAAAACACAACGCCAAAAAAAAACCACACGCCCAAAAAAAAAGAAAAAAAGAAAAAAAATGAGCGAAAAAGAGAGAAGGGGCAATGTTACTATCCTTTTACCACACTTGTGCTTCAAAGTAGCACCATGTTCTTCATATAGAGAGTCTCTTGAGTTATCACTTTCATATACTAATGGGAATTTTCATAATAGAACTAGGCTTGTATATTCCAACGATGGGCTTCCTCAAATGCCCTAGGTCTTCATGAGCAAGCAAGTTGGATGCACACCCACTTAGTTTCAGTTTGAGCTTTCATATACTTATATCTCTAGTGCATCCGTTGCATGGCAATCACTACTCCTCACATTGACATCAATTGATGGGCATCTCCATAGCCCGTTGATTAGCCGCGTCGATGTGAGACTTTCTCCTTTTTTGTCTTCTCCACATACCCCCATCATCATATTCTATTCCACCTATAGTGCTATGTCCATGGCTCACTCTCATGTATTGCGTGAAAGTTGAAAAGGTTTGAGAAACATCAAAAGTATGAAACAATTGCTTGGCTTGTCATCGGGGTTGTGCATGATGTGAATATTTTGTGTGGTGAAGATGGAGCATAGCCAGACTATATGATTTTGTAGAGATGAGCTTTCTTTGGCTATGTGTAGCGACCAGACCTCAGACAGTCTGATCTCTGTGCATCAGTGTCATCCTTGGATCAGTAATGCTGACACGCACATTACTTGAAGGAATTATAACAGAGTATCAATCACACACTTATTACATTGAATGTCTCAAAAGAGAACTATTACAATATATATAGCTTAAGGCGATCTAATAACGATAACATCGGAAGACTTGGAAGATAAGCGAGTCCATCAACTCCAACGACATCACTGAGTATAGAACCACGACCTAAGGCACCTTACTCGTCGTCTGAAAAGTCTGCAACATGAACGTTGCAGCCCGAAAATGGGTCAGCACATGGAATATGATGGCAATATAACACATAGAGAGCAACATGAAAGAGTAATACTATACTACATGCATATATGGCTGGTGGAATGCTCTATGGTTACAATTTTTTCGTAAATCCAATTTTTCCCTACTCCAAAGGAATAAATTTTGTTTAACTATCATGGTGGTTGTTAAATATTGAGAATGGTTGACAGCATTCTCAATCCCAATTAAACATCATCATTAAAACCCAACAGTATTAATTCAAGTAACATGATGAGATTCACATGATAATCCAAGTACTACATACTCAAGATGTCCATAACCGGGGACACGACTAACCATGATTAGTTTATACACTCTGCAGAGGTTTTTGCACTTTTCCCCACAAGACCCGATCTCCTCCGTTGGGTTTCTCGCACTGCATGGTGTTTGAGAACCGGATGACCGAGACATAGTCTTTCAGAAGCGCTAGCACCTTACGAACGGCTAGACAGTTACACCTACATCCCTCTACATCTGCTAGTCTACCACTGTAAGAGTTCGCACGACTTAGTCAACTATGCTAGAGCCCATAGTAGCTTGTGGCTGCACACAGAAGTTTCTAGCATGAATAATCTCATGATCCCTTTGAGCCTGGGTGGCGGACCAAAAAGAAACAGGCAATCCTAGAATACCCAGGTACCTCAATCCACCAAGATGTGTGTTTAAGTTGCCACCTTAAGATAAACCATTAATTAACAAACTCACATCTGTCATGGATACACTCACCCAATCCACGTCTACTAGCATAGCATGGCATAATAAGCAAACGTAGAAGTAACTCCCAAGGGTTTGATATTATAACAGGTAATAGGTACTACCTCATCTACTTTCCCAAAACCCACAATTTAATTAGATCCTAATCATGCAATGTTTGAGGATTGATCTAATGCAATAAAACTGGGTAGTAAAGAGGTATGATCAAAGTGTTACTTGCCTTGCTGATGATCCGCGAAACCTAGAGATTCAAAGTAGCAAGCTGCGCACTCCGGGTACTCTATCACAAACAAACAATCACACAATAAGTACTCAACTAATGCACAGATAAAACTCAAATAACAGATCTAACCAGAAAGTTCAACTTAAGAACTCCGGTTTGCAAAAAGAATCAAATCAAACGAAGCAACGAAATTCAAACGGTGAAAGAAACATGCTTTGTTTTACTAATCTGAACCTAAGTCAAATTTTACAGAGGCAAAAGCTTGTTTGAGTTGATTATTCGGAAAGAGGGTTTCGAGACAAAACTCTAGGCGCTTGAATCGCCTGATTCCGATAAACGAGCGAAAAGTTATACTACATCGAAAATCGGATCAGAAAACGCGATCAGAAAAATGGCGGAATAAATCCGAGAAAAAGAAAAACGACGAACAGATTAACGAACGAACGTTCATTATCTGAATCTAAACGACGAACACGTTCGTTAAAATGAACAAACGAGCGAACGCTCGCAAAATAAATAAACCGGAGAAAAACCGATCTATTTAAAAAAACGAAAACTAGGGTTTTCTAAAAAAACCGAAACAGTTTTCTTTAGAAAACCGGGCGACGGGGCGGCTACCTCAGCTCGGCTCCGGTGAGGTCCGGTGGGGTCTGGTGGCGTGGGGTGGCGAAGCGGCGGCGGCGCAGGCGTCAGCGGCGCTGGCAAGACGGCGGCTGCGGTGGCGGTGGAGTCTTGTGGCCGGCGGCGGTCGGCTTGGGGCTCCAGGGGGGCCTCGGGTCGGCCTTTTAAAGGGGGGAGGCGGCGGTGGCGGCTTGCGGGAGAGGGCAAGGAGGCGGAGTCCTCCCGGACTTGGGCGGCGGTGGCGATCGCGACTCCGGTCCCGATCCGGAGCGTGAGGCGGCGGCGCAAGCGGGCTGGCCTGGCTGGGCCTTCGGCCCATTCGGGTGCGGGGGCGCGCGTTTTTTTAATAAATAATTTCGCCGAGACTTAGAAAAATTCTAGAAAAATAAATAAAAATCTAAAAATGCCAAAACAAATTTTCACCACCTAAATAAAATATTTAGAACGATGTGAACATTTTCTTGGCCCTAAAATGCAGTTTTTTGAAATGTGCAATTTTTTCTAAATTCAAATAAAATAGCGAAAAACTCTAATAAAAACTTATTTGATTTTTTTATTAAATCTTCATTATTCCTTTATTTTGGGAAAGTCATTGAGGGAGTCCCGGACTAGGGGGTGTCCGGATAGCCGGACTATCGTCACGGCCGGACTCCAAGACTATGAAGATACAAGATTGAAGACTTCGTCCCGTGTCCGGATGGGACTTTCCTTGGCGTGGAAGGCAAGCTTGGCGTCTGGATATGTAGATCTCCTACCGTTGTAACCGACTGTGTAACCCTAACCTATCCAAAGGTTCTATATAAACCGGAGGGTTTTAGTCCGTAGGGCGACCAACAATCATACCATAGGCTAGCTTCTAGGGTTTAGCCTCCTTGATCTCGTGGTAGATCTACTCTTGTACTACCCATATCATCAATATTAATCAAGCGGGAGTAGGGTATTACCTCCATCGAGAGGGCCCGAACACAGGTAAAAACATCGTGTCCCTTGTCTCCTGTTACCATCCGCCTAGACGCACGATTCGGGACCCCTACCCGAGATCCGCCGGTTTTGACACCGACATTGGTGCTTTCATTGAGAGTTCCTCTGCGTACGTCGCCATCGGTAGGATGCCTCATCTCGTCTTTAAAGACGATACCATCGCCATGAAGCCTTGGCCATTGGTCGACTCTTGGCTAGGCGGTTTCTCATGACCGCTAGTTCGGCCGTCATACCGACGATGACCTCTCGAGTCATCAAAAGCAATCTCCATGTTAGTTCGAACTTGCCGAGCAGTTAGATCCGATCGAGCTCTCCTCCATAAACGAGCTCTTGGATCGCATCGCCGCTTCAGGAGTCGCCACAGACACGACCGGATCGGGCCTAAAACCGATCTGAGAGAGATCAACTCTCCCCAGGCTACCCATCATGTTGCTGGGATAGAGGAGCAATGCGGCAATTCTTCTTCTATCTTAAGGACTAGCCACGTCCGGATTCCCGATCCCTCCATGCTAGATTCCCGCGGAGGGACGGATGTCGATCAAACCCTGAACTTAAAGTCAGGCGGCGGGTCGGACTCATTGGATAGCACTCAAAAATCCAAACTTCCGAGTTCGGAAACTTCTCGGCCCTAGAGTCCTAAATTGGACGGGGTTCCGGATTTAGTGCCACCCGCTCACCCAAACATTAGCGATCTCTCTCGAATTCGGCAAGAGCCCGCTGAAACAGTACATCATTACTGGGCAAGATTCCTCCTGGTTATGAACAGGATAAAGGACTGCCGAGAGGAGGACGCAATCCCAATTTTCTGCAATAATTGCACGGACAAGGGAATCCTAAATGCCATAAGTCGTCGCGAAAATTACATGCTTTGTTGACTTGGTGACCATAGTACAAAAGTACTGTGCGATGGAGAGCGTCTGGAAAACCGAAAGTAAATTTTGGGATAATCCGGCCCCGAATACATCCCTAGTCCGGAACAAAAGGGTGCATCATTATCAAGCACACAGGTTGAATACCAAAAACCAAAACCCCTAAAGGGTGCGGAACCGTCTTTGGAGGGTTGGCTAAACGGACCTGCAAAATTCATAGCACAGAGGGCGCCACTCCAACTCATAGCCTTCGAGCATGTTGGATACTACGGCAGGTGGCCAAAAGTGGCGAAGTGCTTCTAGCTTCGGAATCCCAGCCCAGCAACACCAGTACGATGTTAACAGTCTTCGAGACTTTCGCATCAAATAACATGCGAAAACGAACACTCCGCAACCTTGCCGAAGTCTACCAAGTAGCAACTATAAATCCATGGAGTGACACGGCTATCACCTTTAATGCCAGTGACGAACCTAAATTCCGAACTGCTCGGGCACCAGCCGCATTGGTCCTCAGCCCGATAGTGGACGGCTTTTGCCTTACTAAGGTACTCATGGATGGCGGCAGCGGACTAAACCTCATCTATGAGGAAACCCTTCGAAAAATGGAAATAGACTGGAACCGCATTGAGCGAAGCTGCACAACCTTTAGAGGAATAATCCCGGCCGGAAGCATGCCGCAGGGAAAAATCACGCTGGGCGTAGTGTTCGCTCACGGCAATTACAGGTCCGAGGAGGTCACATTTCAAGTGGCCCCGTTCAACAGCGGATATCATGCTTTATTAGGATGAGAGGCATTCACAATTTTTAAAGCTATACCCCATTATGGGTACATGAAGCTTAAAATGCCCGGTCCTAACGGAATCATCACTCTCGCTAGTGATCCGAACATAGCACTCCGCGCCAAAAACAAGACAGCCGCACTAGCCCTCGAGGCACTATCCGAAGCCCTAGCGGCCGAGGAACTCACCGCGATGCGCTCCACGGTGAACAGGGGACGATGTGATACTTGATAAAAGATCCAAGTCCACCTCTTTTAAACCAGCGGATGAAATAGTCAAATTCCAAGTCCACCCAACGGACCTCGCAAAGACGGCCTCCATTGGGGCACAATTAAACCCCGAGGAAGACGCCAGACACGAGAATTTCTACAAGAAAACTGGGACATCTTTGCTGGCACCCTTCAAACATGCCAGAATCCCACGTCACCGGCCGAGCACAGCCTAAATATCCTAAAAGGATTCAAGCTACCAAACAGGCTCTTCGGCGCTGTTCCAAACCCCAGAGACAGGCCATGGGAGAGGAGCTAGCCAAACTTTTGGAAGCCGGATTCATCAGAGATATAAAACATCCGGACTGGCTAGCAAACCTGGTGATGGCACCAAAGAAGGATAAATCCTGGCGCCTATGTGTTGATTTCAAAGACCTTAATAAGGCTTGCCCAAAGGATCCCTTCCCCCTCCCTCGAATTGATCAAATCATTGACGCCACAGCAGGACACGACTCATTGTGCTTCCTCGACGCTGCATTACTCCGGCTACCACCAAATCAAGATGGCGGAGCCAGACCAAGCTGCAACAGCATTCATCACTCCATACGGCCCGTTACGCTTCAACACAATGCCCTTTGGGCTCAAAACGCCGGTGCAACATATCGGTAGCATGATTCGGACATGTCCGCAAACCAGATCGGCAAAAGCAAAGGAAGCATATGTAGATGACGTGGTCGTAAAAACAAAGCACGTCGAAACTCCAGTAGACGACTTGAGGCTCACATTCGACAATCTTCGAAAATATGACATCAAGCTCAATCCGGAAAAATGCGTCTTCGGCGTTCCAGCCGGAAAGCTCCTGGGCTTCATTGTGTCCGGTAGAGGAATTGAAGCATACCTAGCCAAGATCTGAGCTCTGTCAGAATTGGATATTCCAAAAGACCTCAAACAAATACAAAAATTGACGGGATGCATAGCGGCTCTAAGCCGCTTTATTTCCCGATTGGGGGAAAAGGCGTTACCCCTTTACCGCCTCCTCCGCCAAGACCGAACACTTCGAGTGGGCCGGATGCCGCCACGGCCGGACTCGAAGAAATAAAGGCCATTTTGGCAACAAATCCGTCCTGGCAGCGCCCAACATGGGCGAACCAATGCTATTATATATCGCCGCAACACATCAAGTTGTCGTAGCGGTGCTCGTTGTCGAGCGAGAAAGCGGACGGACACCGTTCCCTGTTCAAAAACCGGTTTATTATGTGTCCACCGTCCTAACTCCATGCAAGTCCGGTACCCACACTATCAAAAGATAGCATATGCGGTGTTCATGGCATCCCGGAAGCTGCGACACTACTTTCAAGAGTGTTCGATAACGGTAGCCTCCAAGTACCTCTTAACGACATTATAAACAACATGACGCGACGGGCGGATTGCTAAATGGGCCATAGAGCTCCTTCCATTCGATATAACTTATAAGCCACGACCAGCTATTAAGTCGCAGGTTTTGGCCGACTTCGTGGCCGAATGGACCGAAGCCGAACTCCCTAAAGAGTACGGCGCATACTCCAATTGGATCATGCACTTTGACGGCTCCAAAATGTTGGCGGCACGGGGCTGGCGTCGTCCTGACGTCCCCAACCGGGGACACACTCCAATACGTCCTTCAGATAATGTATACGGACTCCAACAACGCAGCCGAATACGAGGCCCTTCTGCACGGCCTCCGGATGGAAGTCTCCATGGGAATTCAATGCCTAGAGGTGCGCGGGGATTAGAACCTCGCAATATCTCAAATAAACGGGGACTTTGATGCCAAAGATCCAAAAATGGTAGCATACCGCAATGCGGTCCTAAAAATGTCAACACAGTTCGAAGGGCTCGAATTTCATCATATAGCCCAGGATAACAACCAGGCGGCGGATATATTGGCACGCATCGGTGCAAAACGCGATGCCGTCCCACCCAATATCTTTCTGGAACGGCCGTTCAAGCCATCCGTACTATGGGAAGGGGAGTCCGGCAATATCAATCCGGACCCAACCGCACTGCCTGACGCCGAACACTCTAACATAACCGGAGGCTCTGCCCCCGAGATAACACCCTCTGCTCACGAAATAATGGCGGTTATTTCCCCGTGGACGGAACCATTCCTAACCTACCTAACTAGGCAGGAACTTCCCGAGACCAAAATGAGGCTCGCTGCATAGTACGGCGCTCTAAAGCCTATAAAGTCCATGAGGGAGAGCTTTATAAGAAAAGCACTACCGGAGTCCTTCAAAGGTGTATCTCCGAAGAGGAAGGGCGAAACCTCTTGGCTGAAATTCATGCCGGACTGGGTGGGCACCACGCCGCAGCCCGGGGCCTTGTAGGCAAGGCCTTCCGTACAGGATTTTATTGGCCGATGGCCCGGGCAGATGCGCAGGATTTAGTCCAACGATGTGTCGGTGGCCAGCTTTTTGCTAACCAAAGCCGCATGCCACCCATCGCCCTTAAAACTATACCCATCACCTGGCTGTTCGCGGTCTGGGGGCTTGACATGGTTGGACCCCTCAAGGGAGGAACCCACAAGCAAAAATACCTATTGGTCATGCTGGATAAATTCACCAAATGGATAGAGGCCAAGCACATTAAAAGCGGCGAATCCGGACCGGTGATAGACTTCATATCGGGGTAGTGCACCGTTACGGTGTCCCCACGATATCATCACCGATAATGGCACCAACTTCACGGCCGATGAGGTCAAATCATGGTGCAAAAACATGGGCATCAAGCTCGATTACGCCTCAGTCTATCACCCCCAAACCAACGGCCAAGTCGAACAGGCAAATGGTCTAATCATGAGCGGCATTAAACCCAGACTAGTGCGGTCCCTCAAGGAATCTAACACGCACTAGGTTGAGGAGCTCGACTCCGTACTCTGGGGGCTGCGGACTACGCCGAATCATACTACCGGATTCACACCATTCTTCATGGTGTACGGCGCAGAGGCAGTCTTGCCCTGCGACATAATACATGACTCACCTCGCGTGCGCATGTACGAAGAAAGAGAAGCCGAGGTTGATCGGCAGGACAGTTTGGACGCATTGGAGGAGGAGCGCGACGTGGCAAAAGCTCGTTCCGCATTCTATCAACAAAGGCTCGAAGATATCAAAGCGAGGAAGCACGGGCCAAAGCTTATAACGTTGGCGAACTAGTTCTCGCTGCCGGACAAGAAAAAGGACAAACTCAAGCCCAAATGGGAAGGTCCATTCATCATCGACCAGGTCCCCGACGGCGGAGCATACCGTCTGCGAAACGCATCGGATAACCGACTCAAGCCGAACCCATGGAACGCAGCCCGTCTACGAAGATTCTACGCCCAAGTGCCGGAATCCAAGTTCGTCTCCTTCCTCCGTCCGCATTCTTTATTTTTGCTTTTTGCTGTCTTTTATCTCTCTCCTTCCTCCTCCTTCTTCTTGTAGCCTCTAGAGGCTCGTTTGCGCTTTTTTTTCGCACATACTTGACGCGCTGTCCGCGCTCATTATACCTGGGGGCTTCTTTAACAGAAGCTTATTTATACGGGCTTTCATGCCCAACACATGTGTTAAACTTCCGCATGTACCTTTTATTCACCATTATATGCATCGATATGACTTAAGTTTTGGCCAAGCTGGGTTGCCTGGCTCACATGCTTACCCTACGTTCCGATTATTCGGCTATGTGGTAAAGGGAGCACCTCTGCGATTATTCTTGCCGAATTGACGGATGTGTACCTCGGTGGGTGAAGCCAAAGCTAAGCGTTCTTAAGGGAATATTCGGTTGGTGAACTGAAAGATGATTTTTAACTATTTACCCATCTGCCCCGGATGATTTTACGCTTTCCTAGCAGCTTTGACATGCACTTTAGGGCATGCATCCCAGCGAAAGGAACCCTTAGCGGAACTATTCTCCACGGAAGATGTTTCTTACTACCCATGTAATATAACATAACTAGTGGGCACTTGTCTCGATACATCAACAATGACCCCTCGCCTTGTCTCCATGCATACCACGGTTCTTATATAACCACACGGTATTTGGACACACTCCGGACTCATCGAGTCCAGAGGTCGAGCGAAAAAGGTCCGCTATGACAAACGATCTACAATCCGGCTAGAAGACATTTTTCATGTCATGTTTTTACATAGTCAACTCGACTCATTGTATTCCTCCTCAATGCCATCTAATAGGCTATCTAATTTACAATCTTCTTTGGGAATACTTGGCGGCCAATTCTACTTCGCCAGTATACTAAGCTTACAGGATCTCCATCCCATCCGACCCCACAGTCCGACCTCGGCCATGTGGTTTGGGTCGACAACCGTGTGCAGCGTCTTTACCATGGCCCAGGCCTCCTGGCGCCTTTGACGGCATGCCGATATCTTCCACAGCCGGAAGCGCCGCCGTGCTCCTTGAAGCCGCTCTGCCGGCTCCCAATGCCTTCGGGCAGGAGATAGATGGCCACAAGGCCTGGCCGATGCTTTTCATCACTGGGACTCGTTAGATGCAGCTGCCGCAGTTCGGGAAGAAGATCACCCGAAGAATTGGGCATCTCCTCCTCAGGACAACCTGTGAGCAAACCTGCATACATGTTTATGTTAGTCTCCTTCCTCGCCGAACTCTTTCAAAGTTGGCTCAAGCACTTACTGAAAATGCTGCGACAAAGCCGCCGATTCTCCTTCTCCTTTACGGAGTCAGATAACTGGGCACGAACGTCCTTTAGTTCCTCACCCAGCTTGGTGTTGGCGTCTTGGAGGTTATTCTTCTCCTGCCGCACCCTCGTAAGCACGCTCTGCCGCCTTTAAGCTGGCGTAAGAGCTGTTGCTTGTCCGGATCTAGTCCGCGCCATTTGCAATGTTTTTGTCGATTTACACACCGCTGCATTTCATAAATTATTTATCTTCAAGCGTATATTACCGAGAGGGGTCTCTGTGGCTCCCCGTGGCGGCTAGTGCGGCCTCAAGTTGGGCCCTCACTCTTCTAGCTCTGAGACGATCGGGTATTCTTTTCAGTAAAATCCTGCATAACAAATGATCCTTAAATCAGTTATTCTAACTATTTTAAGTCTCGAGACTCTTGGCATATATAATCATCAAATTTCCGTACCCGTATGTCCTTCACATACTGCTCCGTGGCTCTGGCTAGACCATCTTGAGCGGCACAGAGGTGCGCATCTCCCGAATCAAAGGCATTCAAGGCCTCTTGGGATAAACATGCGTCACGAAGAACTGTCCGGCGGCGCCTATGATTCAAGGCGCTCTCCACCTCGGAGTTGGTGGCGGACAACCTGTCGGCATCCTCTGTCGGAGGAGCATCCGGCGACGCGTCTCATGCTCGCCTCGACCTCCGGACTCGGCTTTGAAGCTTGTCCGGTGAAGGTTCGATCGGCAACCTCTCCGTACTCGGTCCGTGGCGCTCTTTTTCTGAAAAGAGCATCAACGTTAATCGCCTTCCAGGAATCAATCACAGGAGTATGGTGACATGCCATACCGTTGCGGTGGAGTTTCGATCTGGACCGCACTTCTTTTTTTAACTTGAGGCCGCCTTTGCCCTTTGTTGGCCAGCCGCCGCGAGCTCGGCTTCCTGCCTCGAAGGTACCCCCTGCGAAGCACCATTGGTATATGGATGGGTCGTTATCAGGGTTTTGGGATCTCGGTCTCATTTACCGTGAGGTGGAAGTATTCCGGGGTAATCAGCCGTAATGGCAACCAACGCATTGTCGATGCTAAGTTGGTGGAATACCCGTCGATCAACTCCACCTTTATATCCGGATCCTCTTCGGAGGTCGGATCGAGGACCGTTCCGGAATCCTCGGGTTGTGGGGGCGGGCTGTGTATCTTCTCCATATCCGGCGCAGTTCTGTGAAACCACGAAATGAGATATTTAACCATGGGAACATGGATCGGACAGGTCACAAAGATGTTTGCTTACCCAGCTTCGAGTATTATTTGAAGAAAACTCCTTCAGTGGATTGACACGGAGGAAATCCTCCTCCTCCCTTTATACATGGCGGACAAGATTTTCACCGGTTCGGTGACCGATCCACAGCCCTTTGCGGCCATGGCGGGTGGCATCGTCCTCCCGTTGAAGTCCCACATGGGGTGGCCCCCTGTATTAGAGCGGCTGCACTCCTCATAATGCAGATTGCCATGACTCTGTCATGGTCAATCCGGCATGAGCCGATAACCTTATTCGGCTCATCAAATAATGGACATCCGGTCAACTTCTCTCCGGGTGCTCCGAGGGCGCCAGCTTAGGCGCTTCTTCAGAGGAGCATTGCTGAACTCCGGAAGGCCGATCCGAACAAGATCCGGCAGCGGGATGTCCTCCATGTAAAACCATTCCGAAGGCCAGTCTTTGGACGCCTTCTTTGGGGTTCCGGATAGGTATCCGGTCCCGGCGATGCGCCATAGCTCGGCTCCGCCCACTTGATATATTGACCCGTCATGAGAACGGGGTACTAGGCAAAATATTCTCTTCCACAGCCCGAAATGAGCCTCGACGCCCAAGAATAGTTCGCAAAGGGCCACGAAGCCCGCGATGTGCAGGATGGAGGCAGGAGTAAGGTGGTGCAATTGGAGGTCGTAGAACTCCAAGAGCCCCCGGAGAACGGATGGATGGGAAATCCGAGGCCTCTTACTAGATAAGAGATGAAGCATACCCGCTTTCCTTTAGAGGATCGGGGCGCTCTCCACTTGCTTTCCGCCCTTGTAGGTGGCAAGTCCGGCTCGAACCGGGACCATGAAGGCTGGGGGAAGAAATCCCTTGGCTTGGAGTATGACTAGCTCGCTATGCGGGACTGAGCATCTCTCCCAATTTCCTGGCTGAGGGCTAGGAGCGCGAGAGGAGGAGCCGCGTCGGTCCATGATGGAATGGGCTTTGGTCGAGGTGCTCCGATGAAAGCTTCATAAAGGGGATGGTGTGACTCAGATCTAGATCCTTGCCCCTTTATAGGCGGCTCATTTGCGCGGCTAGGGTGTTAATTGTAAAAATACCACGGCTTTTCGCATTCATTCAAACACGTGGAAGATGGCCATTATTGGGCGTAGAAGCCGAGGATCGCAGCATTTATCAGAAGCCGGACACTATTCGACAAGTATATGGAATTTGGAGAAGAACCCGCCTCGCAATGCGGAAGACAATCAACGCGCCGGACACATCGTCATTGAAGCCTGGTTCGGGGGCTACTGAGGGAGTCCCGGACTAGGGGGTGTCCGGATAAACGGACTATCGTCACGGCCGGACTCCAAGACTATGAAGATACAAGATTGAAGACTTCGTCCCGGGTCCGGATGGGACTTTCCTGGGCGTGGAAGGCAAGCTTCACGATACGGATATGTAGATCTCCTACCATTGTAACCGACTCTGTGTAACCCTAACCTATCCGGTGTCTATATAAACCGGAGGGTTTTAGTCCGTAGGACGAACAACAATCACACCATAGGCTAGCTTCTAGGGTTTAGCCTCCTTGATCTCGTGGTAGATCTACTCTTGTACTACCCATATCATCAATATTAATCAAGCAGGAGTAGGGTATTACCTCCATCGAGAGGGCCCGAACCTGGGTAAAAACATCGTGTCCCTTGTCTCCTGTTACCATCCGCCTAGACGCACAGTTCAGGACCCCCTACCCGAGATCCGCCGGTTTTGACACCGACAGTCATTTTATTCCCTCTCTCATATTCTGACAGTAGAAATAATTGAAGATAAAATAAAAAAAATCAAATGATCCTATTTTCAGAATTTGAGAAAACTCAAATATGAAAATAACGAAATCTCCAACTCTCTCCGTGGGTCCTTGAGTTGTGTGAAACTTCTAGGATCGAGCCAAAAGCAATAAAATATGATATGCAAGTGATGATCTATGTATAACATTCCAAATTGAAAATTTGGGATGTTACACTATGTTATTTCAATAAGACATAATTGCTTGGTTGGTGTGCTTGAAGTATTATTGTTTTTATGTCAAAGGATAGACTATTGCTTTGAATCACTCGTGTCTTAATATTCATGCCATGATTAGACAAGATTATGCTAGGTAGCATTCCACATCAATTTTTTTTTCTCATTTACCTACTCGAGGACGAGCAGGAATTAAGCTTGGAGATGTTGATACGTCTCTGTCGTATCTATAATTCTTGATTGTTCCATGCCAATATTATTCAACTTTCATATACTTTTTGGCAACTTTTTATACTATTTTTGGGACTAACATATTGATTCAGTGCCCAGTGCCAGTTCCTGTCTATTGCATGTTTTTGGTTTCGCAGAATATCCATATCAAACGGAGTCCAAACGGGATAAAAACGGATGGAGCTTATTTATTGAATATTTGGAAAATATGGGAGAAAGATCAACGCGAAACGGTGTCCGAGGTGGCCATGAGGCAGAGGCCCACGCCCTCCCAGAGGGCGCTTCCCTCGTGGGCCACCCGTAAGGCGGTTGATGCCCTTCTTCGGCCGCAAGAAAGCTAATTTTTGGTAAAAAATCACAGCGAAGGTTTCAGTCCTATCGGAGTTACGGATCTCCATATATACCCAAAACGGTGAAAGGGCAGCAGAACAGAACGCAGAAACTGAGAGAAACAGAGAGACAGATCCAATCTCGGAGGGGCTCTTGCCCTCCCACGCCATGGAGGCCAAGGACCAAAGGGGAAACCCTTCTCCCATCTAGGGAGGAGGTCAAGGAAGAAGAAGACGAAGGGGCCCCCTCTCCCCTTCTCTTCCGGTGGCGCCGGAACGCCGCCGTGGCCATCATCATCACCGCAATCTTCACCAACAACTTCTCCGCCATCATCACCAACTCTTCCCCCCTCTATGCAGCGGTGTAACCTCTCTCTTATCCGCTGTAATCTCTACTTAAACATGGTGCTCAACGCTATATATTATCTCCCAATGTTGTATGGCTATCCTATGATGTTTGAGTAGATCCGTTTTGTCCTATGGGCTATTTGATGATCAAGATTGGTTTGAGTTGCATGTTTTATTATTGGTGTTGTCCTATGGTGCTCTCCATGTCGGCATAAGCCGAGGATTCCTGCTGTAGGGTTTGCAATATGTTCATGATTTGCTTATGGTGGGTGGCGTGGTGTGAGAAGCAGAGACCGAGTAAGTAGGTTGTTTAGTATGGGATAAAGGGGACTTGATACTTTAATGCTATGGTTGGGTTTTACCTTAATGATCTTTAGCAGTTGCGGATGCTTGCTAGAGTTCCAATCATAAGTGCATATGATCCAAGTAGAGAAAGTATGTTAGCTTATGCCTCTCCCTCAAATAAAATTGCAATAATGATTACCGGTCTAGTTATTGATTGCCTAAGGACAAATAACTTTCTCGTGACAAAAAGTTCTTTACTAAAACTAATTTAGTTGTGTCTTTATCTAAACAGCCCCTACTCTCTATTTACGCTCTCTTTATATTCTTGCAAACCTATCCAAAAACACCTACAAAGTACTTCTAGTTTCATACTTGTTCTAGGTAAAGCGAACGTTAAGCGTGCGTAGAGTTGTATCGGTGGTCGATAGAACATGAGGGAATATTTCTTCTACCTTTAGCTCCTTGTTGGGTTCGACACTCTTACTTATCGAAAGAGGCTACAATTGATCCCCTATACTTGTGGGTTATCAGTCGCCCGTACGTTTGTTTAATTAATTACAAGCATGTACTAGTTCTAGTTACTACTATAGTTTTTAGAGCAAATTACCAGTACATTAGCCTAGACTCAATGGAAAAATTCCTATCCTATGCATCAAATGACATCTCTTTCTCTATAGGAATTGAGATGCATGTCATATCACTTCCTATGATTTTCATATTCCCATAAAATTCCTATCCTATGAACCAAAGGAGGCCTCTGCTGGAGTAACTACTGTAGCTAGCAGTACTATTGGTACAGTAGTTTTCTTCAAGAAGCGGAATTCAAGAAGTCATGATGGTTCCTTCGTCCAAGCAACTTCATAGTGGGAAAGGTTGGGCCAGTGATTTGACGGCTCATTAGTAATTACTGCGGCGCGACGACTGGGGTGACTCTCCCTTGGAGTTCTGCGGGCATGGCAAGTGGACCAGGATGGTTGACGTCCCACATGTCGGTGAACGGAAGTATTCTTTCCGATATCGAGGAGCAAGGAAACCGCGTGGTATAGTATCACTGCTGATTTATATTTATTTTTTATTTCTGATGAATGCTGCATTTTAACTCTTATGACAAAGGAGTGACAAACACGGCACGTGCTGGATGTCCCACACGTCAGCGAAAGGAGTGGGACATGAATAGCGTGGTAGAGCGTCTCCATTTCTTCCATTTCTGGGTCAGAGACCACACGTAGTAAGTACTAGTGGTATGAACGATACAAAGTGTGACCCAGAGAGAAAGACACGTCTAGTTGGAAGGTCTCGGGGCATACACATAAACAAACATAAAACCTAATATGTGCCTCCAATTAATATAGTAGTAGTAGAGTACTTAGGCACGTACTCCATAACATCACCGGGCATTGCACGTACAACATTTAGTGGTAGTAAGAGACAAATGCCTATATGCCATGCATGTTCATACTATTCGTGCCTTTCTATTTCACTTACTGCGCTACATTACTCAGGTTTGTACGTCCACTCCTGGGTACATGTCTGTCTCATAGTTCCAGTCCCACGTGTTCTTCATAGATGGAACGAGCAACGGGAGTCCATATCATCGCAGTTAGTGTGGCTCCCCACGATGGAGACTCATCCAAACTATGGCCAGCCTCGACGCGGAGCAGTCGCGTGCACCAGGAAGCGGCGCTCTCTCAGCCGTCGTGCTGCTTCAAAGCCGGAGCCAGTGAGAGGTCGCCTCCGCTCTGGCCGGGCATTAATGCGACACTGACGTTCCGGGGCGACACTGCCTGTTTCATGCGGGAAGAACGCGCCGGCAAGGGAGTGGGTTGGGTCGGCCAGGGCGGTCAGGCACAGGCGTGGTGGTGGTATTGGTTTTGAACGTTTTCAGGTGTAGTACTGGTAGTTTGCAAAACTACTCAATTATTGCACTCAGTTTCCTAAGAAAATGTGGTAAAAAACGTTACTCCACTGCCCTTTTCCCTTCTCCTTCCTCTTCCACCGCCCGCGCACATCCGCGGGAAGCGACCGGTCAACCCTTATATAGGAGTGCTA
Organism: Aegilops bicornis; assembly: GCA_021605145.1. Lineage (NCBI taxonomy): Eukaryota > Viridiplantae > Streptophyta > Magnoliopsida > Poales > Poaceae > Aegilops > Aegilops bicornis. The sequence continues at coordinate 333,575,146 of CM038673.1, read as the reverse complement.
GCACAAAAATATGCATGCATGACCACTAAAATTTCCAGATTAAAGTGCAACTCCGTCGGGAGTATGGCGTATGTCGTTACCTTCGGCCGGGCCATGGCTACCGGGCTACGGAGACCAGAGAAGAGGCGGCGGGAGGGGAATGAATGCAGCTACTGTTTGGGTTCGCCGTCCGTCTTAAATAAATGCGCACCATCACGTGTACCCGCGGTGCACAAATTGTAACATACGTGTCTCCTTAAGTGGGCGTCACGTAACTGGTGCGTGCGAGAGATTCTAAGAGATAGAGTGTGTGTGTGTGCGGCTGTACTCTTCAGACATGTACTCAACCTTTTTCATCGGGATATAAGTATAATCATATTACACTTTAGCTAGTGATTTACGTGGCCATGTTAACGTGGTTGTGTAAAAAAATGTCACTTCCTGCTCGTGATTTCCGTTATATAATTACTAGCAAGATGCTCGTGCATTGCACAAACATCACTATGCATTTTTTTACAAAACACCTGTTGTGATTGACCCATGCAAGAGTAATCCCATGTGTAAAAACTAATGATATCTCGAGAATTTTATCGGAAAACTGGTATCTCGACAATTTCATCAAAAAAATGAAAGATGAGAGATAAGGTGAGGAAAGAGTGGGCGTGGTGGTGGTGGTGGTGGATTTGAGGCGGAGGCATGGGGATGGGCCAGCTGGCAGGCGGTAGCGGCCACCATGCTAGATTGTTCTAGAGACTTCCTGTTTTAATCTCTCAGCAATGAGGTTGTGGGAGATAAGGATGAACGAGGGAAGGCCTTGTCTGTAAGAGCATAATTGGTTTGGTGCCAAAAATAGGCATGCCAATGTTCGGCATTGTGCCAAATATTCGCTACTACTTGGTTGGTTACCTAGTTGTCTTGCCTATCTCACATAAAGTTGCCAATATTTGGAAAGTCTTGGTATTGCCAATATTTGGCAATTCCAACATTTGGCTAGCCAAATATTGATAGCAAACCAATCATGCTCTAAATGGGGAGAGAGGTGCGGGTATCTTTTGTAAAATTGTCATACTTTGCTTTCTATCCGTCATATATAGATCGGACGGTCTATACTACAAGATGGCAGGCACACCATCATCACCAACTCGTTTTTTATAAGAGTAGAGATGATAAGTTTGCTAACTACTAAATTAAAGTGGAATTTGTCCATGTTATACAAGTAAATTAAGGTGATTGCTTATCATACGGGTAAGGTTGGACGAAGGGTGGTAGGAACAAATGCTCCGCCTAGAGCATGTGTGTGTGAGATGGAGTCTTAGTGTGTGTAGTGTGTGTGTGGGTGTGTGGGTGTGTGTGACGTGGGGTCCTCGATGGCGGATGTAATTTAAGTGAGTGTGCGTGGCTTCATCATAGAGAGGTGATGTGTATGGCAGAGGCCACCAACGAGGGGGTGCGAGAGAGAAAAGGCCCGTAGAGAGGGAAGAGAAGGCGTGTGCGCGTGAGAGGAGTCGACATCGAGAGAACGTGTTTGTTCGAGAGACACCGAGGAAGACTACTATATATCGATGGTGCATGTAGGCGGGAATTAAATGAAGGGATGGTCCTATTGGTTTCGGGGGTATAGGGGAAGAGTGAGAGAGGGGGGTAGCTAGAAGGAGATTGTTAAGTGTGAGTGTGTGTTTTACCCATCCAGGCGGAAGTTATGTGCACACAAGAAGACAACGATTCGATGAGATCCCGAGAGGCGGAGTTTTGTGTCTGTGAGAGAGAAAGATATTTCACAACGAGAGTGATATCTAGAGAGACATATGAGGGAACGCAAGATATCTCTAGGGAGAGAGAGAGTGTGTGTGAGCGACATACAAGAGAATGGTGGAGAGATATGAGACCCCGGGAGACAGAGTTTGGCTTTGTCTGTTAGAAAGTGATATATAAGAGGAAGAGTCGTAGCTTCTCATACCTAAGGAGTGAAAGACGTCTACGTGTGAGAGGGGGGTGTCTGAGTGGCACACAGGGGAATAGTAGAGAGAAATGAGACCCCGGGAGACGAAGTTTGTGTTTGTGTGAGTGAAAGAGATTTCACATGAAGAATCATAGTTAGAGACACATAGCAGGGAGCGAGATATACCTAGAGAGAGATAGAGTGATGAAGGTTGAGGGAGAGAGTACCGTCAGTGTGGTGTGAAGATAAAAGATCATTGTCGACAAATAGGTAGCACGAGAGATACCCGAGAGACGATGAATGCGTATAGGTCTAGAGAGATACTCCTATATAAGCTATATGAGACAAATATCTAGATTAAAGGGGATTCAAATATTTAAACTGCAGATCATGACATCGATAATATCATAACGCAATTTGGTGTATCAAACATGCATATTCACTTGAATTTGTGGAAATGTGTAATGTTATATAGTTTATCAATATTAGTGATCCATAGATTCTTTAATTAGAGAGAATGCATGATTTATATGCAATTATTGTCTAAACGGGATTACACCATATGTTGCGTGTGTGAAGCACATTATACATGTTTGAGAAATAAAAAAACCGCATGAAACACACGTTAATTGGAGACAGTTAGCGAGGAACGCATACATTGGATTTCAACATAAAGTGGTTTCAAATATTTGGAAATCCAAATTAAGATGGATACAGCCTTATGAATCTGAGATCATGCCATTTGTAAACCATATTTATGTATAAAGAGTGTTGTGCTTTTGAAAGTATATATATAAAAATGATGTATATAGAATTTTATTCCAATCGAAAATGGATCCTGCCCGAACAAAAATAGAATACAAACTGGATTCGAATTGGTTTGGCACAGTAAACGTGCACTCTTGCTATGCAAAAATTTGAATGAAGCGGGGAAAGTCACAGTAACTGCCCGAAACCAAAATCTGCGAGATGGAAATTATTGTCTAACCCTGACACGCAAAGCCTATCGGCTCAATTTCTATAGGTATCTGATACGTCTCCAACGTATCTATAATTTTTGATTGCTCCATGCTATATTATCTACTGTTTTGGACAATTTTGGGCTTTATTATCCACTTTTATATTATTTTTGGGACTAACCTATTAACCGGAGGTCCAGCCCAATTTACATTTTTGCCTATTTCAAAGTGTTTCAAGAAAAGCGAATATCAAACGGAGTCCAATTGACTGAAACTCCACAGAACTTATTTTTGGACGAGAAGAAGCCCACGAGTACCGGAGTGCACGAGGAGTCCCGGGCTGCCCACGAGGTTGGGGGGCGTGCCCACCCCCTAGGGCACGCCCCCTGCCTCGTGGACAGCCCGGAGGTCCACTGACGTACTTCTTTCACCCATATATACCCACGTACCCTAAAAACTTTGAAGACAAGAATAGATCGGGAGTTACGCGCAGCCTCATAGCCACCAAAACCAACCGGGACCCTGTTAGGCACCTGCCGGAGGGAACCCTCACCGGTGGCGATCTTCATCATCCGGCGATCTCCATGACGAGGAGGGAGTAGTTCACCCTCGGGGCTGAGGGTATGTACCAGTAGCTATGTGTTTGATCTCTCTCTCTCTCTCTCTCTCTCGTGTTCTTGATTTGGCACGATCTTGATGTATCGAGCTTTGCTATTATAGTTGGATCTAAGGTTGCTTCTCCCCCTCTACTCTCTTGTAATGGATTGAGTTTTCCCTTCGAAGTTATCTTAGCGGATTGAGTCTTTAATGATTTGAGAACACTTGATGTATGTCTTGCCGTGCGTATCTGTGGTGACAATGGGATATCACGTGATTCACTTGATGTATGTTTTGGTGATCAACTTATGGTTCTGCCCATGAACCTATGCATAGGGGTTGGCACACGTTTTCGTCTTGATTCTCTGGTAGAAACTTTGGGGCACTCTTTGAGGTTCTATGTGTTGGTTGAATAGATGAATCTGAGATTGTGTGATCGTATAATCATACCCACGGATACTTGAGGTGACATTGGAGTATCTAGGTGACATTAGGGTTTTGGTTGATTTGTGTCTTAAGGTGTTATTCTAGTACGAACTCTAGGGCTGTTTGTGACACTTATAGGAATAGCCTAACGGATTGATAGGAAAGAATAACTTTGAGGTGGTTTCGTACCCTACCATAATCTCTTCGTTTTTTCTCCACTATTAGTGACTTTGGAGTGACTCTTTGTTGCATGTTTAGGGATAGTTATATGATACAATTATGTTATTATTGTTTATAGAACTTGCAATAGTGAAAGTATGAACCCTAGGCCTTGTTTCCTAGCATTGCAATACCGTTTACGCTCACTTTTACCATTTGTTACCTTGCTGTTTTTATATATTCAGATTACAAATACCCATATCTACCATCCATATTGCACTTGTATCACCATCTCTTCGCCGAACTAGTGCACCTATACAATTTACCATTGTATTGGGTGTGTTGGGGACACAAGAGACTCTTCGTTATTTGGTTGCAGGGTTGCTTGAGAGAGACCATCTTCATCCTATGGCTCCCACGGATTGATAAACCTTAGGTCATCCACTTGAGGGAAATTTGCTACTGTCCTACAAACCTCTGCACTTGGAGGCCCAACAACGTCTACAAGAAGAAGGTTACGTAGTAGACATTAGTATCGATAGGGGTAGGTTTGTAATTCCACTCAAACGTGACATAACCGCCTCTCACCCGGATTCATACACGGTGAGTGCCAAAACATAGTGTCTCCTTGGCCGAAATCGACTCCCTCCCCGATTCATACACGATGGGCACCAAAAACAAACTCTCGTCGGCAAATATTCGGTGTATGCGAGATTACCGTCCTATCCCCAACCGACTAATATTGCTGTGATGTAGGAAATTTTAAACGGGGGCTAAGTTTGTAAATGTCCTCGCATTTGAGACAAGCGCGCCTTGAAGACATGGTTCCCCCCTTCCTCTCTCCCTCCATTTCCCCATTCGTACTCTGTGGGTGCCAAAACACCCTCTCCACCCCAGCCTCCTCCGTCTGCCACCCCATCCACCGCCGTCCTCCTCCACCATGCCGGAGCTGATACCCTGACACCGTCGTCCATTACAAGAGATCGACCTCTCTCATCCACGGCTTTGGACCGGGATCCTTGCATCCCGTCCTCTCGCTTCATCCCCGCCGTCGTCCACCTTGTCGGCACCGCTCCTACGACCGTCTCGTCCACCGCGCCCCGCCGCCACCGTCTACCCTCCTAGATCTTCTTCCACGCCGCCAACAGCCATCGCTACCGTAGTACGGTCAAATTCTCGGTAGATGCATACACGATGCCGCACTAGAGGCGGTACTCTTTCGTATCTGCTCAACTTATTTATCGCAGTAAGAAAATAGATCGCCATTGCTTTACTCTGATTTCTTGTCCGTCACTTACTTGTTAGTTGAAAGCAAACATTGTTGCGAAGTTGCCTTTGTCCGGTTTGCGACTTCAGATCCGCCATGGCATGCTCAACACTATACTCGCAATGCTTATGGTTTTCCCCTTTTATATTCCAAAATAGTTAAATGACAGTAGAATAAATTTCAAAATTGGGTTAGTCGATTTTTGAGAGCTTGCGGGAGTACGCCGGTGCGAAGGAAGGGGCTCGGGTGGGGACGGTGGTTGTGGGGGGCGGTGGCGGGCCTCACGAACAAAGAAAAACTTCGGCCTTGGTGGGAGGCGGGAAGGGGTTCGGTGGCGGAGGAACACAAAGCGATGGGGGCGGTTCGAGGGAGGCGGGGGTCGGGGCAGTGGTTCAGCCGGCGGCCCATGCGTTGTTCTATATGGGAAGAATCAGAGACGAGGAAGAAGGGTTAGGAGACGTAGGATCTTCAACCAACCGCCTGAAATGGTCGACTGGCCCAAATGACAAAAGTCACGCGACTTGCATGCAGACATGCAGAATATGCTTCCTCTTCTGTTCTTTAACATGTTCCTCTTCTGTTCTTCTTTAGTAAGCACAATATGTTCCTTGTCAGGAAGGGGAGCAGGGACATCTGCAGTCGACACCTCTATTGGGCCGGTTCTGCTAAATGATTTTGCACTTCGAGTTGCTCTGCCATAATACTCCGGAAATGGTGGGAGCCACGCGGTCTTTGATAGACTAAACTGATAGTAACAGTTGTGCGCCTTCAGGTGAATAGTGCTGGCCTATAGGTGATCGATAGGCTACATATTAGTAGCGGCAAAACCCTACGTTTTCAAGCCAGTTCCGCTTTGCCGAATTATTTATGTTGGTTATGGTGTACCCCTATTATATACACTATGATCTGACTACTGGCTCTGCGCTCTCGTTATCATGGTTTGGCAATAAACTTTCTATACGGTATATTATGAACATATCGTCTGCCAACTATCCTTACATCTAGGGGCCCCAATAGGGAGCTTATTTTTGTGTGTAGTTGTGCTACATTATATTAATCTACTCACCATATTACAGCACACATGGGCTCTCTCATCAGAATCCAGTGATAGCACACAAGGGTTTACAGGGAGCCTCTATTGTATTACAATATCCTCTGCATTAAAAAGATAATATCACTACTATTTGTGTTTTCATGCTTTACAGATATTGTACATAATCACAATGAATATAAGAATGCGCACATCAGAAGAATATTGCAGAACAGTTCAACATGTAACAAACTTGGCATCAAGGGATTGAGGTCCATTGTGGATGCAATGAAACCCACATGCTCCCGACCTATAGATTTGTATTCAGAATATGATCCTAATGACTATTCTGAGCTCAAGGAGTCAAAGGCAGATGGCCTATCCTCTTCACCCAATAAGGCGCCTATTCTAACTTGGCAAGGTTTTATTGGTTGCACATATCTTGCATAAGGTGTCTTGCATTTCTTTTGCTTCGCTGCACCGCCATCTGCTTAGTTTACTCATGATATATGTGAAGATGCCATGCCCATCCATTATCAACACCTATTACATTTGTCGTCATACCATGTTTTTCCATTCAAATGTTGTTCTTGTGTTTCAGACATCCAAAAGGAAGAGGGTGATTGCAGAACCTGAAGGAGTACAAGCAAAGTCCTTGAAAAAGATGGTGCCACCGGAGAAATCACATAGCACCCGACGTATATTGGCGATAGAACCAGCGCTGCAAAACCTAGGATATCGCAACTATGCTGGTCGCTACTTTGCTCTTGTGAGTACCTATTGTCCTACCGCTGTCCTTACATTCATACCTAGTGGATTATGTGACATCATTGTGCATTATAGCTTGCTTATCCACTATTCGCTCCTAATTATCAGATCTATATTAATGCTTAAATTATTGTAGAATAAACCCAATGCCTATGAAGAAATTTAGTTCTACATTATTCTTGTAAGTATCTGTTGTCCTTCATCACTGTACTTATATTTGTCAGCTAGTTCTTCATGTACACTTTGCAACTTATTTTCCCTTGTCCTCCATTTTTCTACACATCAGATCTACATTTACTCTTGCCAAAATATTGAACAAAACCAATGTTACTGAAGAAGTTTAGCTCCGCATTGCTCTTGTCGATTGCCTTACACTTTTGTATGCTGTATTTACATTTGTACTCTGCATCTTAAGTTAAATAATCACCATTTGTTCCTATATTTTCACATCTATATTTACTCTTAACAAAATGTAGAATAAAGGCAATACTCTTGAAGAAGAGTGTGCGGTAAACTTCTTGAATTGCCCCCCCATCAATATGGACAAGGCCTTTATAGAGCTTGTATTCACTACTAATGTAAGTTTGTCCTCCTCGAGCCTTCAAACTTTGTTGTTTATATTTCGATCGCAATGAGTGCAAATGATGTTTATTTTTGTCGTCTGCATCAAATTTCTTGTTCAATGTTTATAAAGTAGTACATAAACATAAGTTTGTCCTTCTCAATTTTAGTCTTTAGTTGTACAATCTAGGTCCTTATTCATACCATGTAAATTAAACTAAACATAGCAAGTTATCTTCTTTAGCACTATGTGTATGCTTGTGTTTTTGATCTGCAATCCAGTGGTTTGGTGAGACTACCAACAAGAGCACAATGTCATATCCTGCTATGTCTCAACTATGAACAATGCCATATTATATTAATGTTATTTAAATCGTGTCTCTTTATTTACCAATCTGAAATGGTATAGATTGACAGTACACTTACCATTCATGCTTATACGTTGTTTAGAATTACATCTATGCTTGTGTTCTTGATCTGTAATCCAGTGGTCTGGTGAAGCTAGCCGCTCCTGCACAATGCCATTTCCTGCCGTCTTAAGTATGAACAATGCCTATTATGTTAATGCTATTTTAAACCGTGTCTCTTTATTTCTGACAAAGAAATGAGATGAATTGATAGCAATGATGCTTATACTTGCAAAACCTGTTATCTACCTACTTGTTTCTCTTTTAGGGTGACAACACTGCTGCTAGGAAGAACTGCCACAATGATAGTGAGACGAACCCATTGTTTGTCCCTCTAACACATATTCCATAGGAGAAGGCAACACATATTGAGGGTAGGGATACAACCACAAAGTCACATCTTGATGTAGTGTCAAATTTACTCAGTGACAAGCTCGATGAAGTCGCCGCCTGAATCTGTTCGACTTCTTCAGTCTGAAATTCAAGCAGAAATACATGCTTCCGCTCAAATAGGACAGGAACTCCAATCTCTATGCATGATTAATCGTAAGTACAGGACGTTTATTGATGCTATGCAGCTTAAGTTGGTGGATATGAGCGCCAAAGAAGCACAGTCTCATCAGGTTGCTAAGCTGCTTGCGCTGCAGCTCCTGGGCCGGGCTAACCTTTCTTGAACTGTGTTGAAGTGTTGTCGGTTCTGTCTATTATTTTGTCCGCCTGTTAACTTCCACTGGTGGCGACCTGCCCAGTTTATGCAATCTGCTGTCTGGTTGCCCTGTATTATCACTGGCGGCAAACTTTGATGCCGAGTAATATGCTGTAATTTCTTTGTTGTATAGTCTAGGTTTATTCTTGGTCGGTATGCTGTAATTTAGGCCAAAAGGTTCAGTAGATCTCAGTGTTGCCGGTCTTCAGGCCGGCCCGTTACTCATATGGGCCAAAACATGGGCCTATAATCATCTTGGGCCATTAGCAGGTCTAAACCTATAGTTGTTTCCCGCCTTTAACAGTCGAGTAAAGTTACATCCAGTGGGCCAGAGAATACCATGGGCTTTTAACAGGCTAAAACCTAGATTGGGCTAGAGTGAGCCGAAAAATTCACGGGCCAATACAAGCCGAAACTGCCTAAGGCCCATGTTTGGCCCAAATAGGACGGGCAATTAACAGGCCAAAATATATCTCGGGCCTGTTTGGCCCAATAAAATTATGGGCTTTAAGCAGGCCGGTATCTACGCGGGCCATAGGCCTAAAAGTGTCACGAGCCATTATCAGATGAGCTACAAGCAGGCCGGATTCAACACGGGCTGTAATTAGGCCCAACTGTTACACGGGCCTGTTGACACGCAAAATTGTCGCGCAACACCAAGATAACTGTCGTTCTTTCGTGACGACGAACGATTGCTTTCCGAGCAAAGCAACAAAGATCACCTCGATTTCGTAGAGGAGGCACGACCACTTTTCAGCACAAAACGGCAAAGATGAACCAAACCCTAGGGCTGCTAGGGTTCAGTGGGAAAAGAACGGTAGATAAAACATACGTGAAAAAGTAGATTGATTTTGTTGAATAGATCAATTGTTATCCTTTCCTTCAATCGGCCAGGACCCTTATATAAAGGGCACGAAGGACTTGACGTGTACAACCAAAACATCAATTCCAAACCGAACAGGACAAATCCCTTGATTCGGTTACATGTACAAAGTTGTACCTACCATATCTGCTTGCTAATTTGTATCAACACGTAATAATTCCAAGTCCCAACTACACTCATGTACAGATACGTTTTGGTCCACAAGGAAATTAATAAAATATTCCGGTAAGGTCGCTAATCATACCACATAATAATGATTGATAGTCCATCATGTATTGTTGCACCTTCTGCGTACGTGACTCCGTAGCTCCTGCCAAAATTCTTCAGCTTGGTAGCCGAAGCTTGTTAGGACTTGTGCTAAGCAGCTGCAGTTTAGCTTAGTGTATGATAATCTGTCCAGAACTTGTTATTAGTGGCTGCTAATCCTTGCAACATCCCATATATTTGTCCTGGGTAAATAGCTTCAGTGCACCCGATCTCCTGATGTGTCATCTGCACTGGACTATGACCACGCCTGCATTTTGAATTAAACAGCAAGGGTAGATATATGTATGAACGAATAATCCGACCACATTCATTTAAATTAATTTGGCCGATCATACAAACTATTAGCCAAATTACACCATGAACACATGCCCCCCTGTTTTTTATATAATTGTATTCACCAAAAACACTATCACATTTCCATAGGAAGGCTTCGATAACTTCACCGGCCATATAATTTGTTTAGGGGTGATGTCCAAATAGCACATTGGCCAATTTCTTCTTTAGAGATATATTCAAATAATATTGCAGCCAACTTTTCTTAGGGCGATATTTAGAATAATATATCGGCCACATTATCTCAAGCCTCCTTTGACATGCTAGCTAGGATAGTAATTTTTTGAATATTTTCCATTGGGATATTTTGGAAATTTCTCCACAACACGCTTCTTCCTCCATGTCATCTTCGATGATGACCCACAAGTATAGGGGATCTATCGTAGTCCTTTCGATAAGTAAGAGTGTTGAACCCAACGAGGAGCAGAAGGAAATGATAAGCGGTTTTCAGCAAGGTATTCTCTGCAAGTACTAAAATAAGTCGTAATGCACAGTTTTGTGATAGGATAATTTGTAACGAGCAACAAGTAACAAAAGTAAATAAAGTGCAGCAAGGTGGCCCAATCCTTTTTTGTAGCAAAGGACAAGCCTGGACAAACTCTTATAATAGGAAAAGCGCTCCGAGGACACATGGGAATATCGTCAAGCTAGTTTTCATCACGTTCATATGTTTCGCGTTTGGTACTTTGATAATTTGATATGTGGGTGGACGGTGCTTGGGTGTTGTTCTTACTTGAACAAACATCCCACTTATGATTAACCTCTATTGCAAGCATCCGCAACTACAACAAAAGTATTAAGGTAAACCTAACCATAGCATGAAACATGTGGATCCAAATCAGCCCCTTACGAAGCAACGCACAAACTAGGGTTTAAGCTTACATCACTCTAGCAACCCATCATCTACTTATTACTTCCCAATGCCTTCCTATAGGCCCAAATAATGGTGAAGTGTTATGTAGTCGACGTTCACATAACACCACTAGAGGCTAGCCAACATACATCTCATTAAAATATCGAACAAATACCAAATTCACATGACTACTAATAGCAAGACTTCTCCCACGTCCTCAGCAATAAATGTAATTACTCACAAAGCATATTCATGTTCATAATCAGAGGGGTATTAATATGCATAAAGGATCTGAACATATGATCTTCCACCAAATAAACCAACTAGCATCAACTACAAGGAGTAATCAACACTACTAGCAACCTACTAGTACCGATCCCGGACTTGAAAACAAGAATTGGATACAAGAGATGAACTAGGGTTTTGAGAGGAGATGGTGCTGGTGAAGATGTTGATGGAGATTTCCCTCTCCCGATGAGAGGAGCGTTGGTGATGATGATGGTGATGATTTCCCCCTCCGGAGAAGTGTCCCCGGCAGAACAGCTTTGCCGGAGCCCTAGATTGGTTCCGCCTCGAGGCGGCGGAGTTTCGTCCCGAAAGGTTGCTTATGATTTTTTCCTTGATGAAAGACCTCATATAGCAGAAGATGGGCATCGGAGGGCCACCAGGGGGCCCACGAGGTAGGGGCGCGCCCAGGGGGGTAGGACGCGCCCCCACCCTTGTGGCCAGGTGGGGCCCCCTCTGGTGAACTTCTTCCGCTGGATATTTTTTATTATTTCCCAAAATGACTTTCGTGGAGTTTCAGGACTTTTGGAGTTGTGCAGAATAGGTCTCTAATATTTGTACTTTTCCAGCCCAGAATTTTAGCTGCCGACATTCTCCCTCCTTATGTAAACCTTGTAAAATAAGAGAGAATAGGCATAAGTATTGTGACATAACATGTAATAACATCCCATAATGCAATAAATATCAATATAAAAGCATGATGCAAAATGGACGTATCAACTCCCCGAAGCTTAGACCTCGCTTGTGCTCAAGCGAAAGCTGATATCGGTAAATATGTCCCCATGTTTAGAGGAAGAGGCATCGATAAAAATAAAATACGGACATGAAGGCATCATGATTATTCTCATAACAGCAACATATATAGATATTGTCATATGATTTCTTATGTTCAAGTAATAATCTATTCACAATGCAGAGTATGAATAAACTTTATTGAAAACCAACAAACTATAGTCTCAGTCATTGAAGCAATTGCAATTTATCATAACATCAGAAAGAGTCTATGTCAAAGCTTAATAGCAATTCCACATACTCAACTATCATTTAGTCTTTCATAATTGCTAACACTCACGCGATACTTGTGGTTACGGAGTTTTAATCGGACACAGAGAAAGATAGGGGCTTATAGTTTCTCCTCCCAACCTTTTACCTCAAGGGTAATGTCAACAATAATAACTCATGCCCCCTACATCCAATTAGATATATCAATCAGGATCTTTCCAACACATTGTGCTTGCCAAAGGATAAAATGTAAAAGGAAAGGTGAAGATCACCATGACTCTTGCATAAGGTAGAGGATAATAATAAAAGATAGGCCCTTCACGGAGGGAAGCAGAGGTTGCCATGCGCTTTTATGGTTGGATGCACAAAATCTTAATGCGAAAGAACGTCACTTTATATTGCCCCTTGTGATATGAACCTTTATTATGCAGTCCGTCGCTTTTATTTCTTCCACATGACAAGATCGTATAAAGTTTATTTCCCCACACCAATCAATCATACATATTTAGAGAGCAATTTTTATTGCTTTGCACCGATGACAACTTACTTTAGGGATCTTACTCAATCCATAGGTAGATATGGTGGACTCTCATGGCAAAACTGGTTTAAGGGTTTTTGAAAGCACAAGTAGTATCACTACTTTGTGCTGAGAATTTGGCTAGCACGAGGGGGAAAGGCAAGCTCAACATGTTGGAAGATCCATGACAATATACTTTATCTCAGATATAAGAAAACATAACCCATTACGTTGTCTTCCTTGTCCAACATCAACTCTTTAGCATGTCATATTTTAATGAGTGCTCACAATCATAAAAGATGCCAATAATAGTATATTTATATGTGAACCTCTCTTTCTTTATTACTTCCTATTAATTGCAACGATGACCAAAGCTATGCTTGCCAACTCCCAACAACTTTTAATCATCATACCCTTTCTATGTGAAGTCATTACTCTCAATAAGATCAATATGAACTCTTGTTTCTTTTTATTCTTTTCTCTTTTCTTTTATTCACTCAAGATCATGGCAAAATAATCAAGCCCTTGACTCAACACTAACTTTATTATATAGCTCACGAACTCGATTACATAGAGAGATCATAAAGCAAAACTCAAAACTAGATCATGCCATAAACTTTATTCTACTAGATCAAGATACTACTAATAGGATCGAACTAAGAAAAGCAGTAAAGATAGGAGATGTGGTTGTGATACGATGCGGGGCACCTCCCCAAGCTTGGCGGTTGCCAAGGGAGTGCCCATACCCATGTGATTATGTCTCCTTTGTTGGTGAAGAAGGTGGAGGTCTTTGTCGATGATGCGGGCTTGTTGTCCATCTTCCAAGGCGTAGGCTCACCATCATAGAAGGATGATCGAGTCTCCGGGATCCTCAAATCTGCAGCCAAACTCATCCTTTTGAATCTATATTCATACTCACAGTTTTGGTTTTGCAGGTCATAGATTTGGGCTTGAAGGTGCTCGATCTTGTCATGAATCTTGAAGATGGCTTCCCCGATGTTGTCGGCATCCAACTTGTGGTTGCTAGTGAACTCCGCAATCATCATGTGGTTGGAGTTGAGTCCACGTTCCACCATCCCTTGACACTTGAAAACTTGTTGCTCCACTGCTTCGAGCCTCGTCTCCATGCTTCTGGTTCCTTTTGGTCCCTCTTCATCGCGGATGTGCAGCAACCCATCACGCAACTCAATGGTTTGAGGGTGTCGCAGCACCTCCGCGAGGTAAGGGTTGATGACCTTCTCGAAGAACTTGTCCTTGGAAGCACTTGGGGACGTCATGATAATCTAGATCTGTCAGAAAAACAGCTCGAAACGAGAACAGAGGAGATTTGCGTGATACGGGAGTCAAAACCTTCGGGAGAATATATAATGAATTTTTACCAACCAAAATACATATCGTGCAAAAAAACGGAGTCCGGAAGGCACACGAGGTGCCCACGAGGTAGAAGCGCGCCAGGGGTAGGGGCGCCCTCCACCCTCGTGGGGCCCTCGTGTCCTTCCCGGACTGCTACTTATTTTTCTATTTTTCTAAATATTCCAAAATAGAGAAATATTGCCTTAAAAATTGTTTTGGAGTCGGTTTACTTACCGTACCACATACCTACACCTTTTTGGAGTCTGAAACATTCTGGAAAGTGTCCCTTATGTATTCCTCCAGGGTTACGGTTTCAATAACATTGGTTTCAACATTTATGGGATTACCTGAGATATAATGTGTAACATCCCAAATTTTCAATTTGGAATGTTATACATTAAGTCATCATGCATTTCATATTTTCTTGCATTTTGCCGATCCTAGAAATTTCACGCAACTCAAGGACCCTCGGAGAGAGTTGGAGATTTCATTAATTTAATATTTGGTTTTTCTCAAATTTTGAAACTAGGATCATTTTTATTTTTATTTATTTCATCTTCGATTATTATTCAAATATCAAAAATGAGAGAGGAATAATATGACTTTCCCAAAATTTAGAAAAAATGAAGATTTAATAAATAAATCAAATTTTAGATTTTTTTTTGGAGTTTGTCACTTTTATTTGCCTTAGGGAAAAATGCGTATTTTAAAAAATTGCATTTTGGCCCCGTGTTAAAGTTCATTTTGTTCGACTCATTTTTAGGAGTCGGGGAAAAATTACTTTGTAAATTTTGGAGTTCGTTAGATTTTATTTTAATCATT
This sequence comes from Aegilops bicornis, assembly GCA_021605145.1. Taxonomy (NCBI): domain Eukaryota; kingdom Viridiplantae; phylum Streptophyta; class Magnoliopsida; order Poales; family Poaceae; genus Aegilops; species Aegilops bicornis. The sequence continues at coordinate 333,560,033 of CM038673.1, read as the reverse complement.
TTTCTGCGCGTGATTTTATTTAAAAAAAAAACCCCCGCAGCGCGTGACTGGGCCAAGGGCCCAGCCGAGCCGAGCCGGCGAGTCCGAGGAGGACTCCTCCTCCTCCTCTCCTTGCTTGCCCCCTCCCCCAAGCTACTCCCCCCCTCCTATATATATCCCCTCACCCCCCCCCTCTCCTCCCACCCCGCAGCCGCCGCCGCCTCCCCATAGCCGCCGCCCATAGCCGCCGCTTACGCCGCCGCTGCCGCCGCCGTGCGCCACCGCCGCCTTGTCCCGCCTTGCCACGCCGCCGCCGCCCATAGCCGCCGCCGCCGGAGCCCCACCTCGGCGAGGTAGCCGCCGCGCCACCCTCTCCCCGGTTCGGTTTTTTTATAAAAACCGTTCCGGTTTTCTTTTCCGTTGTTCGGTTTTTAAAAAAAAAAACCCTAGATCGGTTTTTTTTCGGTTTTGTTGATTAGCGAGCGTTCGCCGGACCGTTTGTTTTAACGAACGTGTTCACCGGTTAGTTTCTGTTAACGAACGCCCGTTCGTTTAACCGTTCGTCGTTTTTCTTTTAATCGGATTTAATCCGTTATTTTCCGATCTCGATTTCAGATCCGAACTTCGTTCTAGTTTATCTTCTCGCTCGTTTATCGGAATCAGGTGATTCAAGCGCCTGGAGTTTCGTTTTGAAACCTCCGTTCCGACTATTCAACTTAAACAAAGTTTTGCTACTGTAAAATTTGACCTAGTTTCAACTTGCTAGAACCGAGCGGTTTTCTTCCGCCGGATGTTTTCCGTTGTTTTGTTTGATTTGTTTTCTTTTGCAACCAGGGTTCTTAAGTTGAACTTTACGGTTAGATCTTTTATTCGAGATTTACCTGTGCATTAGATGAGTACTTATTGTATGCTTGTTGTTTGTCTGCGATAGATCACCGAGTGCGCCGCTTGTTATTTCGAATCTCTAGGTTTCGCGGATCGTCAGGAAGGCAAGTAACACTTTGATCATACTTTCTCATACCCAGTTTTTATGCATTAGATCAATCCTCAAACACTTGCATGGTTAGGATCTAATTAAATTGTGGGATGGGAAGTAGATTGAGGTAGTACCTATTACCTGTTTTACTTATGAAACCTTGGGAGTTACTTCTCGTTTGCTTATTATGCCATGCTATGCTAGTAGACGTGGATTGGGTGAGTGATATCCATGACAGATGTGAGATTGTTAATTTAATGGTTTATCTAAGGTGGCAACTTAAACACACATCTGGGTGGATTGAGGCACCTGGTTTCCATCAGGACTTGCCTGTTTTTTTTTCGGACCGCCACCCAGGCTCAAAGGGATCATAAGATCATTCAAGCTAGTAACTTCCGTGTGCAGCCACAAGCCATTATGGGCTCTGGCATAGCCGAGTAAGTTCTTGTGAACTCTTCTGGGTAGACTAGCGGATGTAGGGGTTGTAGGTTGGTACGGTCTACCCACAAGTAAGGTGCTAAGCGCTTACGAAGACTATGTCTCGGTCATCCGCTCTCTCAAACACCATGTAGTCACGAGAACCAAGCGGAGGCGATCGAGTCTTGTGGGGAAAAGTCATAAACCTCTGCAGAGTGTATAAACTAATCATGATTAGCCGTGTCCCCGATTATGGACATCTTGAGTATCTAGTACTTGAATATCATGTGAATCTCAACATGTTACTCTAATTAATATTGTTGGGTTTTTAATAAGTACTTTTAATTGGGATTGAGGAAGTCATCAACCATTCTCAATGTTTAACAACCACCATGATAGTTAAACAAATTTATTCCTTTGCGATGAGGGAAAAACTAGCTTTATGCAAAGCTGTAATCAGAGAGCTTTTCCACTAAGCCATATATGCATGTAGTATAGGCTTATTGCTTCATTGCTCTCTATGTGTTACATTGCCGGCATATTCCATGTCTTTGACCCGTTTTGGCTGCAACTTTCATGTTGCAGACTTTTTCGCAACGACAGTAAGGTGTTTAGGTCGTGGTTCTATACTCAGTGATGCCGATGGAGTTGATGGACTCATTTATCTTCCAAGTCTTCTGCTGTTATCATTATTAGATGGCCTTAAGCCATATTTATTGTAATAAGTCCTCTTTTGGACAATGATGTAATAAGTGTGTGATTGCTACTCTGTTATAAATCCTTGAAATCTTTGTGTGGTGTCGGCATTCTTGATCCAGGATGACACACGAGCACGAAGACTTGATCCATTCAGGTCGGGTCACTCTGGAGATGGTATCGAGCACACTGTTGTAGAGACCACGACCACTAAGTTAAAGCCATAGATCACTACTCTCTTCTCATTTTCTAACTCCTCATCTTTTCTACTCTTTTAGGATGAAGGACGCCAAGATCAAGTACACCCAACCAGATGAAGGCACACCTTTTGGATTTCACTTGAAGGAAGTCACCAAGTACACGAACATTGGACTACCAAGCTTCACCGGAACTTTCAACGCCACTCACTCAAGAGGAGCTGGAAGATTCAAGCTCACGTTCGGGAAGGACATTCGCCCCAATCACCAAGTCTATAGATAGTGTTTTCGATTGCACCAACTCGAGTGCAGGAAAGAGCATGGCAGCTCATATCACCATGGGACGCATTGGAGAAGTTTACCAAGAAGACCTCAAAGACACCATCTACCAGATTTGCGGACGCCGAGGCGAACAATGGGAGATAGTCGGCACCAAGAAGGATAGATCCATTGCAGCTTTCATCCAGAGTTAAACCAGCACATTCGGACGCCTGTGGAGAACCAGATGTGCAATGATATGATTGAATTAAAGGATGCGAAGGGAAGGATCATCAAACTTGAAGAAGAACTAAAGTCTACACGTAAGGACTACATGGACGAGATCGTAGCTTTAGCAAGACACAACAACGATCTTAAGTATGAGATTGAAGAACTCAAGAAGAAATTGGCGCTCAAGAACGAAGACAAGTACGTCGACTGCCTCGGCGACTACATCAACATCGACGACACCGATTCGGATCCAAGTGAACCCGACTTTGAAGATGAAGCGGGAGCAGACATCATGGAGTCTTCCATCGGTTCAAATTAGTAGATGACCCCCACATATTAGTAGTATTCCCTCCATGTAACATTTTGTTCACGCACTTTTGCAATAGTTAGATCGTTGTAAGCCCTTTGTTTGAATTGAATGAAGTGATTTTGTGTGCATTTGCTCATATACATTTGGGTAGTGTTTCTCCTTAGACCCCACTCTATTCTTAATTTCTCATCTTTTCTAAACCCATCAGATGCCTCCGAGATGCGACCCCGGGTTTGTTTTCCCGCCAGAGATCACCCAGTTGATTCAGCAGCAAAACACTTTGATCCAAACATTGGTACAGAATCAAGGCAACAACAACAACAACAACCCACCGCCACCACCACCAGTTGACCATCTGGCTCGTTTCTTCTGGTGAACCGCCGGTGTTTTCCGAGCACCGAGCCGATAGTAGCGTATGATTGGCTCCGTAAGATAGGGAGGGAGTTGACCACTGCAGGATGTACAGAAGGGGAAAAGGTGAAGTTTGCTGCACATCAGCTTGAAGGACCCGCAGCAGCATGGTGGGAGAATTTTACAGCCACTTACCCTGTAGACACTGTCACATGGGATCAGTTTCAGCAAGCTTTCCGCACTGCCCATGTCTCAGCAGGAGCTATGGCCATGAAGAAGCGTGAGTTTCGCAACTTACGCCAAGCGAGGAAGGGTGTTGGCGATATGTGGATGATTTTAGTAAGTTAGCACGTTATGCCCCGGATAGCGTTGCTACGGATGCAACTAAGCGGGAGAAGTTTCTAGAAGGACTGAATGATGAGTTAAGCATGCGGTTGATGGTAGCAAGTTTCAATAACTACCAGGAGTTGGTAGACCGTGCCCTCATGATTGAAGGAAAGCAGCAAGAAATTGAGAACCGCAAGAGGAAGTATGGGCGGGGAAGTATAACTCGAGCCCAATGAAGCCCGTTATACCCCTAAGCGGGGAGTTCGGTTTGACATACCCATGGAGGAGGAAACTCGCACAACCATAATGGCACCAAGAATGGGAACGGAATGGAGGAAGCAATGGACAGTAACCGCACCTACCCGTCAACACCAACCAAGGTAGACCTGAGCCACATCACTTGCTTTAAGTGCCGCAAGACTGGGCATTATGCAAATGACTGTCCAGAAGGCTAGAATGGAAATGGCAATGGAAGCTCTGGAAAGAAGCCAAACCCTTTCAATAGGGGACAGGTGAACCACATTGATGTACAGGAGGTTGAAGATCAGCCCGATGCGATGTCGGTAAGTTTTGGTTAAGACATTTACTGCGGTTGTTCTTTTTCGATCTTGGTGCATCACATTCATACATATCAAGGGATTTGTGGATAAGTACAAATTACCAACCCAAGCCCTTAGGTCACACATGCTAGTAACCTCACCGAGCAGAATACATGGCTAGTATATGGTGTGATCGATCGCCATTAAGGATTGGACACTATGTTTTTCCCTCGGACCTAATAGTTCTGGAATCCCAAGGATTGGATGTGATATTAGGCATGGATTGGTTATCAAGTATGGAGGGAACATAGATTGCACCACTAAGTCAATTTTGCTTACCACCCGAAGGGAGGAGAATCAAGTATGTATCACGGCATGAGCCGAGGAGAGCACAAGTAAATTCCTTATCGAGAGTTGTGCAGAAGAAGTACCAATGGTGAAGGATTTCCTGATGTATTTCCGGAAGAGTTGCCGTGAATGCCACGGATAGAGACATTGAGTTTTTGATTGAGCTTTTGCAGTGCAGGCCCAATATCGAAGTGACCATACGGGATGCCCGCACGAGTTTGGCGGAAATCAAGAAGCAGATTAAGGAGCTATTGGATAAAGGCTATATCGCCCAAGTTCTTCACCTTGGGGATCACCCGTCTTGTTAGTAGAGAAGAAGGATGGATCGTTAAGGATGGTTGTTGATTATCGTGGATTGAATGCAGATGCGATCAAGAACAAGTACCCACTACAAATGATAAATGATCTGTTTGATCGTTTGCAAGGAGCTAAAGTGTTTTCCAAGATCGATTTGCGATCAGGGTACCATCAGTTGAAGATTCGGGAGCAGGACATACCTAAGACATCATTTACCATGAGATATGGATTGTATGAATATACTGTTATGTCATTTGGACTGACTAACGCGCCAGCCTATTTCATGAACCTGATGAACAAAGTGTTTATGGAGTTTTTGGATAACTTTGTCGTGGTGTTCATAGATGATATTTTGGTTTTCTCGAAGAATGAAGAGGAACATAAGGAACATTTGCGATTGGTTTTGGAGAAACTAAGGGAACATCAGTTATATGCCAAGTTTAGCAAATGTGAGTTTTGGCTAAAGGAAGTTGGATTTCTTGGACATGTTATATCCGGAGAAGGGATAGCAGTTGACCCCACAAAGGTTGAGACCGTAACCAAATGGGAAGCACCAACGACAGTTGGAGAGATCCGAGTTTCCTTGGACTCGCAGGATACTACCGAAGATTCATTGAGAATTTCTCAAGGATTGCAAAGCCTATGATGTAATTGTTAAAAAGGATACCAAGTTCATATGGACTGAGGATTGTGAGGCAAGTTTTCAGGAGTTGAAGAGAAGATTGGTTACCTCACCAAAGTGTTAATTTTGCGGATCAGACCAAGGATTATGAGGTGTATTGCGACGCTTCACGTCGAGGACTTGGAGCCGTGCTTATGCAGGAAGGAAGAGTTGTTTCGTATGCTTCACGACAGCTTAAGCCTCATGAGTTGAATTATGCCAGACACGATTTGGAGTTAGCGGCCGTTGTGCATGCATTGAAGACACAGAGACATTTTCTCATTGGAAATCATTGTGAGGTGTACACGGATCACAAGAGTTTGAAGTACATCTTCACGCAGAAGGAATTAAATCTCGAGCGGAGGAGATGGCTGGAGCTTATTAAGGATTATGAAAAGAGATTGCATTATCACCCAGGGAAGGCTAACGTTGTAGCAGACGCATTGAGCCGTAAGAGCCACGTCAATACACTAATGATGGGACGAATACCCAAGGAGTTAGCCGAGGATCTTCGAGAGCTATGTTTGGAAATAGTTCCGAGAGGCTATGTAGCAGCATTGGAGATTCAGTCTACGTTGATGGACAAAATTAGAGAAGCTCAAAAGGCAGATAAGGAAGTTGCCTCTATAAAGGAGAAAATGAGCGAAGGAAAAGCTAAGGGATTTCGTGAGGATGAGCACGATACCCTATGGTTTGAGGACCGTGTTTATGTGCCAAATGACCCGGAGATCGTGAAGTTGATTTTGCAAGAAGCACATGATTCACCCTATTCGATTCACCCAGGAAATACCAAGATGTATTTGGATTTGAAGGAAAGCGTTACGGTGGACCGGAAAGAAGAAGGATATCGCGGAGTATGTAGCAGTTTGCAATGTATGTCGAGAGTGAAGGCGTAACATCGAAGCGGCAGGATTGTTGCAGCCATTGCCAATACCCGAATGGAAGTGGGATAAACTAGGCATGGATTTCATCACAGGTTTGCCAAAGACTCGTTCAGGATATGACTCGATTTGGGTTATAGTCGACCGCATGACGAAGGTAGCTCATTTCCTTCCAGTCAAGACTACCTATAGCAGTGCTAAGTTGGCAAAGATATACTTGACCAGAATTGTGTGTTTACACGGAGTTCCGAGGAGTATCATATCAGATAGAGGAACCCAATTTACCTCAAAGTTTTGGAATCGGTTACACGAAACATTGGGAACCAGTGCTGGAATTCAAGATGACTTTTCACCTGCACGTATGGATGACCGAGAGAGTCAATCAAATTTGGAGGATATGCTTTGAGAGCTTGTGCACTAGATTATGGATCTAGTTGGGATGATAACCTGCCGTATGCAGAGTTTTCTTATAACAACAGCTACCAAACCAACTTGAAGATGGCACCTTTCGAGGATTTGTACGGAAGGAGGTGCGGGACACCGTTATCATGGGACGAAGCCGAGACCGTCGCTTGTTTGGACCAGATTATATTAAGGAGTCTGAATAAGGTTAAGTTGATTCGCGATAGGCTCAAGGTAGCCCAGTCCAGACGGAAAAGCTATCCGGATTCAAAACGCATAAGGCGATAGAATATGAAGTTGGAGACAGAGTTTATCTTAGAGTATCCCCGCTTCGAGGAGTTAAGCGTTTTGGAGTTAAAGGAAAATTAGCACCACGTTTCGTTGGACCGTATAAGATTTTGCAACGCATGGGAGAAGTTGCTTATAAGCTGAAATTGCCAGAGGGACTGTCGGGGAGTTCATGATGTATTCCATGTTTCTCGGTGAAGAGATGTCACGCCGAGATGGCGGAAGTACCGTTAAGAGATACAGTGCCACTTGAAGCAATTCAGTTGAAGGATGATTTAACATATGAGGAGAAACCAGTCAAGATTCTCGATTATGCCAGCGGAGTTACTCGCAGCAAAGTTATCAAGTTTTGCAAGGTTCGATTGGAGCCACCACCTTGAGGATGAAGCCACACAGGAAAGAGAAGAGGATTTGCTCAAGGACCACCTCACCTATTTTCTAGCCAACCCGAATCTCGAGGGCGAGATTCATCTTAAGGGGGGTAGGTTTGTAACATCCCAAATTTTCAATTTGGAATGTTATACATTAAGTCATCACGCATTTCATATTTTCTTGCATTCTGCCGATCCTAGAAATTTCACGCAACTCAAGGACCCTCGGAGAGAGTTGGAGATTTCATTATTTTCATATTTGGGTTTTCTCAAATTTTGAAAATAGGATCATTTTGATTTTTATTTATTTCATCTTCAATTATTTTTCCAATATCAAAAATAAGAGAGGGAATAATATGACTTTCCCAAAATTTAGGAAAAATGAATATTTAATAAATAAATCAAATTTTAGATTTTTTTGGTGTTTGTCACTTTTATTTGCCTTAGGGAAAAATGCGTATTTTAAAAAATTGCATTTTGGCCCCGTGTTAAAGTTCATTTTGTTCGACTCATTTTTAGGAGTCGGGGAAAATTTACTTTGTAAATTTTCGAGTTCGTTAGATTTTATTTTAATCATTTTTCTGCGCGTGATTTTATTTAAAAAAAAACCCAGCAGCGCCCGACTGGGCCAAGGGTCCAGCCGAGCTGCCCAGCTCCTTCCTCAAGGCCAGCACACAAGGCCCGCCGCCCGGCGAGTCCGAGGAGGACTCCTCCTCCTCCTCTCCTTGCTTGCCCCTCCCCAAGCTACTCCCTCCTATATATATCCCTCACCCCCTCTCTCCTCCCAACCCGCAGCCTTGCCGCCGCCTCCCCATAGCCGCCGCCGCCATAGCCGCCGCCCCGCCGCATCTTGCCACCGCCAGTGCCCCGCCTTGTGTGCCCGTCGCCGCCGCCCATAGCCGCCGCCGAGCCCCACCTCGGCGAGGTAGCCGCCAGCCACCCTCTCCCCGGTGTGGTTTTTTTTTATAAAAACCGTTCCGGTTTTCTTTTCCGTTGTTTGGTTTTTTTAAAAAAAACCTAGATCGGTTTTTTTTTCGGTTTTGTTGATTAGCGAGCGTTCGCCGGACCGTTTGTTTTAACGAACGTGTTCACCGGTTAGTTTCATTATGAGCGTCGATTCGTTTAACCGTTCGTCGTTTTTCTTTTAATCAGATTTAATCCGTTATTTTCCGATCTCGATTTCAGATCTGAACTTCGTTCTAGTTTATCTTCTCGCTCGTTTATCGGAATCAGGTGATTCAAGCGCCTGGAGTTTCGTTTCGAAACCGCCGTTCCGACTATTCGACTTAAACAAAGTTTTGCTACTGTAAAATTTGACCTAGTTTCAACTTGGTAGAACCGAGCGGTTTTCTTCCGCCGGATGTTTTCTGTTGTTTTGTTTGATTCGTTTTTTTTTGCAACTAGGGTTCTTAAGTTGAACTTTCTGGTTAGATCTTTTATTCGAGATTTACCTGTGCATTAGATGAGTACTTATTGTATGCTTGTTGTTTGTCTGCGATAGATCACCCGGAGTGCGCCGCTTGTTATTTCGAATCTCTAGGTTTCGCGGATCGTCAGCAAGGCAAGTAACACTTTGATCATACTTTCTCATACCCAGTTTTTATGCATTAGATCAATCCTCAAACACTTTCATGGTTAGGATCTAATTAAATTGTGGGATGGGAAGTAGATTGAGGTAGTACCTATTACCTGTTTTACTTATGAAACCTTGGGCGTTACTTCTACGTTTTATGCCATGCTATGCTAGTAGACGTGGATTGGGTGAGTGATATCCATGACAGATGTGAGATTGTTAATTTAATGGTTTATCTAAGGTGGCAACTTAAACACACATCTTGGTGGATTGAGGCACCTGGTTTCCATCAGGACTTGCCTATTTTTTTTCGGACTGCCACCCAGGCTCAAAGGGATCATAAGATCATTCAAGCTAGTAACTTCCGTGTGCAGCCACAAGCCATTATGGGCTCTGGCATAGCCGAGTAAGTTGCGCGAACTCTTACGGGTAGACTAGCAGATGTAGGGGTTGTAGGTTGGTACGGTCTACCCACAAGTAAGGTGCTAGCGGTTACGAAGACTATGTCTCGGTCATCCGTCTCTCAAACACCATGTAGTCACGAGAACCAAGCAGACGCGATCGAGTCTTGTGGGGAAAAGTCATAAACCTCTGCAGAGTGTATAAACTAATCATGATTAGCCGTGTCCCCGGTTATGGACATCTTGAGTATCTAGTACTTGAATATCATGTGAACCTCAACATGTTACTCTAATTAATATTGTTGGGTTTTTAATAAGTACTTTTAATTGGGATTGAGGATGTCATTAACCATTCTCAATGTTTAACAACCACCATGATAGTTAAACAAATTTATTCCTTTGCAGTAGGAAAAACTAGCTTTATGCAAAAGCGTAATCGTAGAGCTTTTCCACTAAGCCATATATGCATGTAGTATAGGCTTATTGCTTCATTGCTCTCTATGTGTTACATTGCCAGATATTCCATGTCTTGACCCGTTTTCGGGCTGCAACTTTCATGTTGCGAGACTTTTCGCATTTACGACAGTAAGGTGTTTAGGTCGTGGTTCTATACTCGATGATGCCGATGGAGTTGATGGACTCATTTATCTTCCAAGTCTTCCGTTGTTATCGTTATTAGATGGCCTTAAGCCATATTTATTGTAATAAGTCCTCTTTTGGACAACGATGTAATAAGTGTGTGATTGCTACTCTGTTATAAATCCTTCGAAGTACTGTGTGGTGTCAGCATTACTGATCCAGGGATGACACCTGAGCACAGAGACTTGATCCATTCGGGTCGGGTCGCTACATAATGTTTAATTCTTTGACCGTTTACCACCTTCGGGTTTGTGCCTTCGAAGTTGTTGATTTTTATGGCACCAGAACGATAGACCTCCTCGATAACATAGGGGCCTTCCCATTTAGGGAGAAGTTTTCCTGCAAAAAATCTTAAACTAGAGTTGTATAGCAATACATAATCACCTACATTAAACTCACGCTTTTGTATCCTTTTGTCATGCCATCTTTTAACTTTTTCTTTAAACAGCTTGGCATTTTCATAAGCTTGGGTCCTCCATTCATCAAGTGAGCTAATATCAAATAACCTCTTCTCACCGGCAAGTTTGAAATCATAGTTGAGCTCTTTAATGGCCCAATAAGCCTTATGCTCTAGTTCGAGAGGTAAGTGACATGCTTTTCCATAAACCATTTTATACGGATACATACCCATAGGATTTTTATATGCAGTTCTATATGCCCATAATGCATCATCAAGTTTCTTGGACCAATTCTTTCTAGACCTATTGACAGTCTTTTGCAAAATTAATTTGAGTTCTCTATTACTCAATTCTACTTGACCACTAGACTGCGGGTGATATGGCGATGCAATTCTATGATTAACATCATATTTAGCAAACATTTTTCAGAAAGCGCCATGAATAAAATGTGAACCACCATCAGTCATTAAATATCTAGGGACTCCAAACCTTGTAAAAATAACTTCTTTAAGCATTTTAATAGAGGTGTTATGATCAGCACTACTAGTTGGAATAGCTTCTACCCACTTAGTAACATAATCAACAGCAACTAAAATATGTGTATATCCATTAGACGCAGGAAAAGGTCCCATATAATCAAAGCCCCAAACATCAAATGGTTCAATAACAAGTGAATAGTTCTTAGGCATTTCTTGGCGTCTACTAATATTACCAATTCTTTGACATTCATCGCAAGACAAGACAAACTTACGGGCATCCTTGAAGAGAGTAGGCCAATAAAAACCGGATTGCAATACCTTATGTGCAGTTCTATCTCCAGCGTGGTGTCCTCCATAAGCTTCGGAGTGACACTTGCGTAGGATCTGTTCCTGTTCATGCTCATGTACACAACGTCTAATAACACCATCTACTCCTTCTTTATATAGATGTGGGTCATCCCAAAAGTAATGTCTCAAATCATAGATTTTTTTTATTTTGCTGGTATGTGAAACTAGGGGGTATAAATTTAGCAACAATGTAATTAGCATAATCGGCATACCATGGAGTACTACGAGAAGTATTTATGACATTTAATTGCTCATCAGGAAAGCTATCATCAATAGGTAGTGGGTCATCAAGAACATTTTCCAACCTAGACAAGTTATGCGCAGGGTTCTCAGCTCCCTTTCTATCAACAATATGCAAATCAAATTCTTGTAGCAAGAGAACCCATCTAATAAGTCTAGGTTTAGCATCTTTATTTTCCATCAAATATTTAATAGCAACATGATCAGTGTGAATAGTTACTTTAGAATCAACGATATAAGGTCTAAACTTATCACATGCAAATACAACTACTAAGAATTCTTGTTCAGTAGTAGCATAGTTTCTTTGAGCATTGTCTAGAGTCTTACTAGCATAATGGATAACATTTAATTTCTTATCAACTCTTTGCCCAAGAATAGCACCTACAGCATAATCACTAGCATCACACATAATTTCGAAGGGTAAATTCCAATCAGGTGGCTGAACAATAGGTGCTGAGATCAATGCTTTCTTAAGTATTTCAAATGCTTCTACACAATCATCATCAAACACAAATGGTATATCTTTTAATAAATTAGTCAGAGGCCGAGAAATTTTTGAAGTCCTTAATGAACCTCCTATAAAATCCAGCGTGACCAAGGAAACTTCTTATACCTTTGATGTCCTTGGGACATGGCCTCTTTTCAATAGCATCAACCTTGGCTTTATCAACTTCAATACCTCTTTCAGAAACTTTATGCCCCAAGACAACACCTTCATTAACCATAAAATGGCACTTTTCCCAATTCAAGACAAGATTAGTTTCTTCACATCTCTGCAAAACCTGATCAAAATTGCTCAAGCAATCATCAAAAGAGGATCCATGGACGGAAAAGTCATCCATGAAAACCTCAAAAATCTTTTCACAAAAGTCAGAGAATATAGCCATCATGCATCTTTGAAAGGTAGCAGGTGCATTACAAAAACCAAAAGGCATACATCTATAAGCAAAAGTACCAAAAGGGAATGAAAAAGTAGTCTTTGATTGATCTTTAGCCGACACAGGTATTTGAGAGAAACCAGAATAACCATCTAGGAAGCAATAATGTGTATGTTTGCATAATCTTTCTAGCATTTGATCGATAAAAGGTAAGGGGTAATGATCTTTCTTAGTAGCTTTATTTAATTTTGCGGAAATCAATTACCATCCTATAACCTGTAATAATTCTTTGCGGAATCAATTCATCTTTATCATTAGGAACAACAGTAACACCTCCCTTCTTAGGGACACAATGAACAGGACTTACTCACTGACTATCAGCAATGGGATAAATTATACCTGCCTCCAAAAGCTTTAGTATTTCTTTTCTTACCACTTCTTTCATCTTAGGATTCAACCTTCGTTGATGATCATGAACCGGTTTGGCATCTTCTTCCAAATTTATTTTATGTTGACATAGAGTGGGACTAATGCCCTTAAGATCATCAAGAGTATATCCAATAGCAAAGACGGTGCTTTTTCAGAGTTTTCAATAATCTCTCTTCTTCATGCTTTGAAAGGTTAGCACTAATAATAACAGGATATATTTTCTTTTCATCAAGATAAGCATATTTAAGATTATCAGGCAACAGTTTAAGCTCAAACACGGGATCACCCTTGGGTGGAGAAGGATCCCCTAGGATTTCAACAGGCAAATTGTGTTTCAGAATAGGTTCCTGTTTAAAGAATACTTCATCTATTTCCCTTCTTTCGTTCATAAACATATCATTTTCATGGTCTAGCAAATAATGTTCTGGAGGATCACTAGGAGGTGCGGCAATAGAAGCAAGACCAATAATTTCATCCTTACTAGGTAATTCTTCTTCGCGGTGTTTTTTACTCAATTTAGAGAAATTAAACTCATGAATCATATCATCCAAGCCAATAGTAACAACATTCTTTTTGCAGTCTATCTTAGCATTAACAGTGTTCAAGAAGGGTCTACCAAATATAATTGGACAAAAGGTATCTTGTGGGGAACCAAGAACAAGAAAATCAGCAGGATATTTAGTTTTCCCACACAAGACTTCAACATCTCTAACAATTCCCACTAGTGATATGGTATCTCTATTGGCAAATTTAATTGTAACATCAATATCTTCTATCTCAGCGGGTGCAATTTCATGCTTAATTTCTTCATACAATGTAATAGGTATAACACTAGCACTAGCACCCATATCACATAAGCCATGATAACAATGATCTCCTATTTTAATAGAAATAACAGGCACGCCTACCACATGTCTATGTTTATCTTTAGCGCCAGGTTTAGCAATTCTAGCAGATTCACCACAGAATTGAATAACATGCCCATCAATATTATCAGACAAGAGATCTTTAACAATAGCAATATTAGGTTCTACTTTGACTTGCTCAGAGGTGTATAAGTTCTAATATTGCTTTTACGAACCACTGATTGAAGCTTTAGCATGATCCTTTATTCTAACAGGGAAAGGTGGTTTCTCATCATAAGAGGTAGGAACAATAGGATCATTATAAGTGACATTCTTTTCTTCAACTTTAATAGGTGCAGCTAATTTTACTTCTATGGGAGGATGATATTTAAACCACTTCTCCTTGGGGAGATCAACATAAGAAGCAAAAGATTCACAGAAAGATGCTACTATCTCAGAGTCAAGTCGATATTTAGTGCTAAACTTACGAAAAATATTGACATCCATAAAAGATTTAACACAATCAAACTTAGGTGTCATACCTGACTCCTTACCTTCATCGAGATCCAAATCTTCAGAGTTGCGTTTAATTCTGTCTAATAAATCCCATTTAAATTCAATAGTCTTCATCATAAAAGAGCCAGCACAAGAAGTATCGAGCATGGTGCGATTGTTTTCAGAAAGCCGAGCATAAATATTTTGAATAATTGTTTCTCTTGGGAGCTCATGATTGGGGCATGAATACAACATTGATTTAAGCCTCCCCCAAGCTTGAGCGATGCTTTCTCCTTCGCGAGGCCAAAAATTATATATATAATTGCAATCACGATGAATAAGATGCATAGGATAATACTTTTGATGAAATTCCAATTTCAGTCTTCTATAGTTCCATGATTTCGTATCATCACATAGCCTATACCATGTCAATGCATCTCCCTTCAAAGATAAAGGGAAGACCTTCTTCTTAACAACATCATCGGGTATACCTGCAAGCTTAAATAGTCCACAAACTTCATCCACATATATTAGGTGCTCATTAAAATGCTTTGTTCCATCTCCTACAAAAGGATTAGCTAGCAGTTTTTCCATCATACCCGAAGGAAATTCAAATGGAATATTTTCATATTCATTTTCAGTAGGTTCATTAGGTTGAGGAGCAACTCTTTGCTCTACTGGTCGGGGTGAAGATACCCCGAACAAGCCCCTCAGAGGATTACTTTCCATAGTAACAAGTGACAGTAAATTTCAGCACACTATATAAATTTTTCCTTACCAAATTCCACCTACCAAAGACGCTTCACTCCCCGGCAATGGCGCCAGAAAAGAGTCTTGATGACCCACAAGTATAGGGGATCTATCATAGTCCTTTCAATAAGTAAGAGTGTCGAACCCAACGAGGAGCGGAAGGAAATGATAAGCGGTTTTCAGCAAGGTATTCTTTGCAAGTACTGAAATAAGTGGTAACAGACAGTTTTGTGATAGGATAATTTGTAACGAGCAACAAGTAACAAAAGTAAATAAAGTGCAGCAAGGTGGCCCAATCCTTTTTGTAGCAAAGGACAAGCCTGGACAAACTCTTATAATAGTAAAAGCGCTCCCGAGGACACATGGGAATATCGTCAAGCTATTTTTCATCACGTTCATATAATTCGCGTTTGGTACTTTGATAATTTGATATGTGGGTGGACCGGTGCTTGGTTGCTGTTCTTACTTGAACAAACATCCCACTTATGATTAACCTCTATTGCAAGCATCCGCAACTACAACAAAAGTATTAAGGTAAACCTAACCATAGCATGAAACATGTGGATCCAAATCAGCCCCTTACGAAGCAACGCATAAACTAGGGTTTAAGCTTCTGTCACTCTAGCAACCCAACATCTACTTATTACTTCCCAATGCCTTCCTCTAGGCCCAAATAATGGTGAAGTGTTATGTAGTCGACGTTCACATAACACCACTAGAGGCTAGACAACATACATCTCATCAAAATATCGAACGAATACCAAATTCACATGACTACTAATAGCAAGACTTCTCCCACGTCCTCAGGAACAAACATAATTACTCACAAAGCATATTCATGTTCATAATCAGAGGGGTATTAATATGCATAAAGGATCTGAACATATGATCTTCCACCAAATAAACCAATTAGCATCAACTACAAGGAGTAATCAACACTACTAGCAACCTACTAGTACCGATCCCGGACTTGAAGACAAGAATTGGATACAAGAGATGAACTAGGGTTTTGAGACGAGATGGTGCTGGTGAAGATGTTGATGGAGATTTCCCTCTCCCGATGAGAGGAGCGTTGGTGATGATGATTTCCCCCTCCCGGAGGGAAGTGTCCCCGGCAGAACAGCTCTGCCGGAGCCCTAGATTGGTTCTGCCAAGGTTCCGCCTCGTGGCGGCGGTGGTTCGTCCCGAAAGGTTGCTTATGATTTTTTTCCTTGATGAAAGACCTCATATAGTAGAAGATGGGCATCGGAGGGCCACCAGGGGGCCCACGAGGTAGGGGGCGCGCCCAGGGGGGTAGGGCGTGCCCCCCACCCTCGTGGCCAGGTGGGGCCCCTCTGGTGAACTTCTTCCGCTGGATATTTTTTATTATTTCCCAAAATGACTTTCGTGGAGTTTCGGGACTTTTGGAGTTGTGCAGAATAGGTCTCTAATATTTGCTCCTTTTCCATCCTAGAATTCCAACTGCCGGCATTCTCCCTCCTTATGTAAACCTTGTAAAATAAGAGAGAATAGGCATAAGTATTGTGACATAACGTGTAATAGCAGCCCATAATGCAATAAATATCAATATAAAAGCATGATGCAAAATGGACGTATCATTCGGCACCATTGGTTTTTGTCGATTGAACAAGCGCTTCTTCTCGGCTATCTCTTCTTTATTGTAAATGCCCGTAGTCACTGGACATGCCGTTTCTTAGTGTGTGTGTGTGTGAGTCCCATTGGACACCACCGAGTTCCTGGTTTAGTCCCTAGTGCAGCTGGAATAATTCTGCTTCCCCCCGAGTCTCTCGGCCTATACTGTCGTATTGTTGTTCTAGGAGCAAATATTTTGTCGTTGGCCGAAGAAATCATCCACTGATCATATGTACTCGTAGTTCTAGATTTCCCAATGCCTCCAGTGAATATATTGGCACATGCATCAGCCGACTCATTAGTACTAGCATGTACAACTTCCTTCTCTGAACGTGTGTGCACCTTAGCCTCTAATTTAGATGCATCAACATCTCTTGTTTCTGGACTATTCTTTACACTTGCAGCCGATTGGTGTGCACCAAGTTTCATAACATTAGAAGCATCCAAATCATTTGAACTTTGTATAGACATAGATTCAGCATGCCTCACCGACACCCATACAAACTTCTTACCACCCCTATGAACTATGCCATTTGTATTATGCCTCCTAGGCGAGTTTGAAGTTCCCAAGACCAGCATGTCATCATTACCACGGATTACATTGCCATCACGTGGTCTCACTTCCTGATTAAACTGAACTCCTTTTTCATGCAATGATTTCTTGTACATAGGCCCTGTTGGAATCCACTCTGGTCGAGAATAACATACTGTCCTTGTAGGATGTGGCACCCAAGGATTAAAACCCCACGGAGGAAACCGTGGATAAATAGGAGGTGTGCATCCCCCATATGTCGGATCCATTTTAAAATACATCTGCTGGGCATATGAATTTCCTTGCTGTCGCCGATGACTGGTAGTTCTAGAAGCAGATCTAGGACACTTATTACCTCCAAGCCGGTTAAACACACTGCTTGCCTTGCGTGAGTTGTACTTTTCCAACAACAGGCTAACTGTCTGCTTTGGTCTTGGAGCTTGTTTCCTTCTTTCATTGACTTTCCACACTCCTACTTCTGTATTTTTTTGGTTTGATCATCCTTGGAGGAGCACTACCGACAACAACATTCTTTTCTCTTGCGGATTCGGTCCGATCCAACCGAATAAGCATTTTCTTACTCTCAAGCTTGACCACATTGATGGAAAAAGGGTCACTATCAAGCTTTATCTTATAACTTTTTGTAAATGTCAATCGTCCTTCATTAATGGCCGATTGCACCTGTCGACGAAACATGTTACAATCATTAGTAGCATGAGAGAAAGAATTGTGCCACTTGCAATAAGATCCTCTACCCAACTCTTCTAGAGGTGGAATTACATGGCCCTCTCTCACTCTAATTATTTTATTTCGCAGTAACATATCAAAAATTCTATCACACTTGCTAACATCAAAAGTGTATTTTTTTCATCTCTTCTAGCAGGTGTGGGCTTCAAAGCAGAACATGCAAAAGGTTTTGACTTTGGCACTTGAACCCACTCAGCTACACATATATTAATGTCATCTACACTAGCCGAATTACTATCATAATCTAAGGCATTACCTGCATGGTTACCCTTCTCATTATCAATATTATCTTTAAACTGGCTATATTGTTTAATATCCTTAGTCCGGTTTTCGAGCGCCAAAGCTTTCTGCAAAACATGGTTAACATCCAGAAAATCATGCCCTTCTAATTTATCCTTAATATGAGCAAGCAGACCCGAAAAGGCAAGATCTGCTAAATCCTTTTCGGCTATGGTCAACCTAAAACATTGGTTTTTGACATCTCTAAACCTTTTAATATAATCATGAACATGTTCATTATATTTCTGCCTAACCATAGATAAATCCAAAAGTCGAAATTCTGTTTTATCGACATAAAAATAATCATGAAATTTTTGCTCCAATTGTGCCCATGTTGAAATAGAATTAGGAGCTAGCGTTGTAAACCAAGTAAATGCAGTACCGGACAAAGACAAAGGGAATAATTTTACTATATAAACATCCGATGTATTGACCTCGCTGCATTGTGCTAAAAATTGTTCAACATGCTCAAAAGTGGATCTACCATCTATCCCTGTAAACTTAACAAATTCTAGAATTCTAAAACCACGACGATATGGCGTTGAGTCCAAATAATCAGGGTATGGTTTTTGATACGTGCGCGCTTTACTCTTAGGTTCTAAACCTAATTCTCTTAGTATACTAGCAAGCTTATCCTTAAAACTATCATTTGGCTATAGAGAACTAGTTTGTGGAGCAGATGGAACACTAGCACGTGATGGAAACTCCGGCAAAGAAATTTGAGCTTGTGATGCTTGCAACGGAGACCCATTAAAATATGAATCGGGTACCGGCTCGCACGGAATCCCGGTACCGACAGTCAGTAGCGGTGGTTTACTATATTCTACAGTTTGATAAAAAAAACTTGCTGCAAATTAGAATTAGAACTACCACTTCAGTTATTGCTGTTGTGATTTTGTGGAACCGAAGTTGAGACAATAGGAGCAGCTACGCTAGGCATTAAATTATTAGCCGAACTGCTCTCATAGTTCCGGCCACCTTGATCACTATTTGAAGGCACATGGGGCTGCACAATGTTATTAGCCGATGCTCCAAGTGTATGAATATTAATAGGAAAGTTAATGAAGCCACTATTCTCAATCGGTCTTTTGTCAAAATAATCATCGTTTATTTGCAGCACTAACGACTGAACATGACTAGGTAAAATATTTTCAAGATCTTTGTGAAGCTGCTCCTTAAATTCTTCAGTTCTATTAGCTACTGATTGAGTAATTGTGTGTGTCGTAGTTTTCACATCAGAATCATACTTGGTAGCTACGCACACATCAATCAGATGAGAAATTTCTTCAGTTGACTTTTTTACCTCGGTGTTGATCGAATCTGAAGGGTTCGACACATGTACCTTCTTGACGACGTCGATCCTTGTCTTGCAGTATCCAGTCAACTTCAATTTTAGTTGCTCGTCCATTCTATCTTAAGCTCTTATTCATGCTCCTGACGATCATCTTCCGATAGATCATCGAGTGTGACGGCGATGACGTTCTCCGGGTCGATGTCGCTCCCGTTCCTGGACTTGGTACTCATCGTGTGCCTCTTCTTCTTCCTGTTCCTGGCCGCACAACACCAAGATAATCGTCGTGCTTTCGTGACGACGAACGATTACTTTCCAAGCATAGCAACAAAGGTCCCCTCGATTTCGTAGAGGAGGCACGACCGCTTTTCAGCGCAAAACAGCAAAGATGAACCAAACCCTAGGGCTGCTAGGGTTCAGTGGGAAAAGAACGATAGATAAAACATACGTGAAAAAGTATATTGGTTTTGTTGAATAGATCGATTGTTATCCTTTCCTTCAATCGGCCAGGACCCTTATATAAAGGGCACAAAGTACTTGACGTGTACAACCAAAACATCAATTCCAAACCGAATGGGACAAATCCCTTGATTCGGTTACATGTACAAAGCTGTACCTACCATATCTGCTTGCTAATTTGT
The DNA here is from genome assembly GCA_021605145.1 of Aegilops bicornis. Lineage (NCBI taxonomy): Eukaryota > Viridiplantae > Streptophyta > Magnoliopsida > Poales > Poaceae > Aegilops > Aegilops bicornis. Next base: position 333,539,907 of record CM038673.1, on the reverse strand, counting down.
ATCAACACGTAATAATTCCAAGTCCCAACTACACTCATGTACAAATACGTTTTGGTCCACAAGGAAATTAATAAAATATTCCGGCAAGGTCGCTAATCACACCATATAATAATGATTGATAGTCCATCATGTATTGTTGCACCTTCTGTGTACGTGACTCCATAGCTCCTGCCAAAATTCTTCAGCTTGGTAGCCGAAGCTTGTTAGGACTTGTCCTAAGCAGCTGCAGTTTAGCTTAGTGTATGATAATCTATCTAGAACTTGTTATTAGTGGTTGCTAATCCTTGCAACATCCCATATATTTGTCATGGGTAAATAGCTTCAGTGCACCTGATCTCCTGATGTGTCATCTGCACTGGACTATGACCACGCCTGCATTTTGAATTAAACAGCAAGGGTAGATATATGTATGAACGAATAATCCGACCACATTCATTTAAATTAATTTGGCCGATCATACAAACTATTAGCCAAATTACACCATGAACAGGGCCATTAACAGGCTGATGGGCCAGTTGGGCTGAAATTTATCCACGAAGACTACGGGCCGTTAAGAGGCCTAAAGTTCCTTCGGACAAGAAATAGCACAATTTCTGCATGGGTCGTTAAATGGCCTAAAGTTAAACCAGGACGACAACGTCCCAGATGCACCACGGGCTGCTAACAGGCCGAAACTATTATCGGGCTGAACTGGTAAACGGGCATTTAACAGGCTGAAATACAAACGTGTCTTAGAATGGGCCCAAAAGAACAGTGGCCTATTAACGGGCCTGATCCGATATGGGCCGTAATTTGGCCCAAAACATGGCAGGCTGTGAACGGGCCTGATCTGGTATGGGCCTCAATTTGACCCAATACATGGCAGGCTGTTAACGGGCCAGCCTCCTTTAGCTGGGCCGGCCTTCACCTGAATGGGCCTCTGTTGGGTTGTGCCACGTGTCGACGTATCATAGGCGCCTCCTGTCCAATGAGTGGATGACATATGTCCCAACGGTGAGCCAACACGTGTTTCCTCTGGCCAATGAGAATTTGACACATGGAAAATCCCCATTGGTCTGGGCTGTTAACGGGTTATCGGATCCAAAACTGGACCTGATAGCTTAACAGTGACCCGTTACGGTCGATGCCACGTGTCAGTCACCCTTGACGAAAGCACTTTTATGACGCGCAATTTATCGTCATGGAAGTGGACACTTCCGTGATGATAATTTTGGTAATGTCATGGAACACTTCTATGACAGCACAGGTATGACTATCTTGTTCTGTCATAAAATTGTCATGGATGTACATGCATGATAGAAAACGTGACCTACTGTGACAAATACGTATCATCATGGAAGTGTATTTTTTTGTAGTGATCTTATCTGGAAAATTAACTCCCACTTCATTCAAACGATTGTAGTACCGAGACATTCTGAGCACATGCTCACTGGCTGAGCTATTCTCCTCTATCTTGTAGGCAAAGTACTTGTCAGAGGTCTCATACCTCTCGACACGGGCATGAGTCTGAAACACCAATTTTAGCTCTTGGAACATCTCATATGCTCCGTGGCGTTCAAAATGTTTTTGAAGTTCCGGTTCTAAGCCGTAAAGCATGGTGCACTAAACTATTAAGTAGTCATCATATCAAGCTTGCCAAAACGTTCATAACGTCTGCATCTACTCCTGTAATAGGTTTGTCACCTAGCGGTGCATCAAGCACATAATTTTTCTATGCAGCAATGAGGATAATCCTTAGATCACGGACCCAGTCCGCATCATTGCTACTATCATCTTTCAACTTATTTTTCTCTAGGAACATATCAAAAATAAGGGTGCTAAATCGCGAGCTATTGATCTACAACATAGATATGCAAATAATATCAGGACTAAGTTCATCATAAATTAAGTTCAATTAATCAAATTACTTAAGAACTCCCACTTAGATAGACATCCCTCAAGTCATCTAAATGATACGTGATCCAAATCAACTAAACCATGTCCGATCATCACGTGAGATGGAGTAGTCATCAATGGTGAACATCTCTATGCTGATCATATCTACTATATGGTTCACGTTTGACCTTTCGGTCTCTAGTGTTCCGAGGCCATGTCTGTACATGCCAGGCTCGTCAAGTTTAACCCGAGTATTCTGCATGTGCAAAACTGTCTTGCACCTGTTGTATGTGAACGTAGAGCCTACCACACCCGATCATCACGTGGTGTCTCAGCACAACAAACTATCGGAACGGTGCATACTCAGGGAGAACACATATACCTTGAAATTTAGTTAAGGGATCATCTTATAATAATGCTACCGCCGTACTAAGCAAAATAAGATGCATAAAAGATAAACATCACATGCAATCAAAATATGTGACATGATATGGCCATCATCATCTTGTGCTTTTGATCTCCATCTCCAAAGCATTGTCATGATCTCGATCGTCACCGGCTCGACACCTTGATCTCCATCGTAGTGTCGTGGTCGTCTCGCCAACTATTGCTTCTACAACTATTGCTAATGCATAGTGATAAAGTAACGCAATTACATGGTGTTTGCATTTCATACAATAAAGAGACAACCATAAGGCTCCTGCTGGTTGCCAGTGACTTTTACAAAACATGATCATCTCATACAATAACGTATGTGACATCATGTCTTGACCATATCACATCACAACATGCCCTGCAAAAACAAGTTAGATGTCCTCTACTTTGTTGTTGCAAGTTTTACGTTGCTGCTACGGGCTTCTAGCAAGAACCGTTCTTACTTACACATCAAAACCATAACGGTGATTTATCAAGTTCACTATTTTAACCTTCAACAAGGACCGGCCGCAGTCAAATTCGATTCAACTAAAGTAGGAGAAACAGACGCCCGCCAGCCACCTTTATGCAAAACTAGTTGCATGTCTGTCGATGGAACTGGTCTCATGAACATGGTCATGTAAGGTTGGTCCGGGCCGCTTCATCCAACAATACCGCCGAATCAAAATAAGACATTGGTGGTAAGCAGTATGACGATCACCGCCCACAACTCTTTGTGTTCTACTCGTGCATATCATCTACGCATAGACCTGGCTCAGATGCCACTGTTGAGAAAGGTGGCATGCAATTTCAAAAAAATTCCTACGCTCACGTAGGATCTATCTAGGAGATGCATAGCAACGAGAAGGGGAGAGTGTGTGTATGTACCCTCGTAGACCGAAAGCGGAAGCGTTTGACAACGCAGTTGATGTAGTCGAACTTATTCTCGTTCCGACCGATCAAGCACCGAACGTACGACACCTCCGAGTTCTGCACACGTTTAGCTAAATGACGTACCTCGAACTCTTGACCCAGCAAAGTGTCGAGGGAGAGTTCGGTCAGCACGACGGCGTGGTGACGGTGATGGTGAAGTGATCCACGCAGGGCTTCACCTAAGCACTACAAAGATATGACCGGAGGCGTAAACCATGGAGGGGGGCGCCGCACACGGCTAACAATTGTTGGTGTGTGTTCTAGGTGCCCCCTCCCCATGTATATTTAGGTGGGAGGGGGAGGGGAGCTTCCATGGGGCGCCCCAAGTAGGAGGAATCCTACTTGGGCCCCTAGTCCAATTCGCCCCCCTTTCCTTATTGCCGGAAGGGGGGAAAAGGAAGAGAGGGGGGAGGAAGGAAAGGGGGGGCCGAACCCCCTCCTCCTTCTCCTATTCGGCCTCCTTTCTTGGGGGGGGGGTGCCACCCCTTGTGGGCTGGTGTGCTCTCCTCCTATGGCCCATAAGGCACATTATTCCCCCGGGGGGTTCCGGTAACCCCCCCCCCCCTCCGGTACTCCGATATGTACATGGTACACGCCGAAACACTTCCGGTGTCCGAATATCATCGTCCTACATATGAATCTTTACCTCTCGACCATTTTGAGACTCCTCGTCATGTCCGTGATCTCATCCGGAAGTCCGAACAACATTCGGTCACCAAATCACATAACTCATATAATACAAAATCATCATGGAACGTTAAGCGTGCGGACCCTACGGGTTTGAGAACTATGTAGACATGACCGAGACACCTCTCTGGTCAATGACCATAGCGGAACCTGGATGGTCATATTGGCTCCTACATATTCTATGAAGATCTTTATCGGTCGAACCGTTATGACAACATACGTTATTCTCTTTGTCCATCGATATGTCACTTGCCCGAGATTCGATCGTCGGAATCCACATACCTAGTTCAATCTCGTTATCGACAAGTCTCTTTACTCATTCCGTAATACATCACCTCATGACCAACTTCTTAGTCTTTTGCTTGCAAGCTTATGATGTGTATTACCGAGAGGGCCCAGAGATACCTCTCCGAAACTCGGAGTGACAAATCCTAATCTCGATCTATGCAAACTCAACAGACACCTTCGGAGATAGCTGTAGAGCATCTCGGGTGAAAAATATTCTGAAAGAAGTATTGAAGTAGATAAAGCTAAAGTTGATGGAATTGAGAAAATGCCATGCCCTAAAGATATTAGAGGTATAAGAAGTTTCCTTGGTCATGTTGGTTTTTATAGAAGGTTCATTAAAGACTTTCTTAAAATCTCTTGGCCTCTTACTAATCTCCTACAAAAAGACGTTCCATTCGTTCTTGATGATGATTGTGTAGAAGCCTTTGAAGTACTTAAGAAAGCTTCAATAACTGCACCTATTGTTCAACCACCTGATTGGAACCTACCCTTTGAAATTATGTGTGATGCTAGTGATTATGCTATTGGTGTTGTTTTCAGTCAAAGAGTTGATAAGAAACTTAAGTTATTCATTATGCTAGTAAGACCTTGGATAGTGCCCAAAGAAATTATCCTACTACTAAGAAAGAATTTTTAGCAGTTGTGTTTGCATGTGATATATTCAGGCCTTATATTGTTGATTCCAATATTACTATTCACACATGCTGCTATTAAATATCTTATGGAGAAGAAAGATGCTATACCTAGATTAATTAGGTGTTTTTTTAGCAAGAGTTTGATTTGCATATTGTTGATAGAAAAGGAGTTGAAAATCCTATAACATATAATTTGTCTAGGATGGAAAAGGAGCTGCCCATTGATGATAGTTTTCCTCATGAGAAATTAGCTATTGTAAATTCTTCTACTTCTCGCAATAACCCTTGGTATGTAGATTATGGTAATTTCATTGTTTCTAAATATATATACCACCTGGTTATACATACCAACAAAATAAAAAGTTATTCTTTGATTTAAAAAATTACTTTTGGGTTGACCCACACTTATATAAAGGAGTGGATGGTGTTATTAGACATTGTGTACCTGAGTATGAGCAAGGACAAATCCTAAGGAAGTTCCATTCTGAGGCATATGGAGGGCACCATGCTGAAGATAGAACTACACATAAGGTATTGCAATCTGGTTTTTATTAGCTCACTCGCTTCAAAGATGCACGTAAGTTTGTCCTTTCTTGTGATGACTGTCAGAGAATTGGTAATATTGATAAACGTCAAGAAATGCCCTATGAATTATTCACTTGTTATTGAACCATTTGATGTTCAGGGTTTTGATTATATGGGACCTTTTCCTTCCTCTAATGGATACACTCATATTCTGGTTGATGTTGATTATGTTACTAAGTGGGTAGAAGCTATTCCAACTAGCAGTGCTGATCAAAACACCTCTATTAAAATGCTTAAGGAAGTTATATTTCCAAGGTTTGGAGTCCCTAGATATTTAATGACTGATGGTGGTTCATATTTTATTCATGGTGCATTCTGTAAAATTCTAGATAAATATGATGTCAACCATAGAATTGCATCACCTTATCATCCCCGGTCTAGTAGTCAAGTTAAATTGAGCAATAGGGAAATAAAACTAATATTGCAGAAGACCTTTAACCGATCAAGGAAGAATTGGTCTAAGAAACTTGATGATGCATTGTGGGCATACATAACTACTTATAAAAATCCTTTGGGTATGTCTCCTTATAAAATGGTATATGGAAAAGCATGTCATTTACCTCTAGAATTAGAACATAAAGCTTATTGGGGAATTAAAGAACTCAGCTATGATTTTAAACTTGTCGGTGAAAAGAGGTTATTTGATATTAGCTCCTTAGATGAATGGAGAATATAAGATTATGAAAATGCCAAGTTGTTCAAAGAAGAAGTTAAAAGATGGCATCATAAAAGAATTCAAAAGGGGGAATTTAATGCGGGTGACCAAGTTCTATTGGACAACTCTAGTTTTAGATTTTTTACAGGAAAACTTCTCTCTAAATGGGAAGGACCATACATCATCGAGGAAGTTTATTGTTCTGGAGCTATCAAGATTAATAATGCCGAGGGCACAAATCCAAAGGTGGTTAATGGGGCAAAGAATTAAATATTACATTTCATGTACACCCATTAACATGGAAACCAACATTATTCAAACAATCACACCAGAAGAACACCTAAGGGAGACTTTCCGGAATGCTCTAGAATTCTGAGAAAGTACTTTTTGTTTGTTTAGGAATATATTTGTATGTGAAAAGATAAGTAAATCGACTCCAAAAATTCCATAAAAGTACTTTTTTTGTTTCAGAATTAGGAAAATAACAAATAACCACGAAAGTGCACGAGAGAGCCACGAGCCCAGATGGCGACCCCCCCTGGGGCGCGCCGTGTGAGCTCGTGACTCCCGCGCGAACCTTCCCGACTCCGCATTCTTCCCGAAGACTTCTCTTGCAAGGGAAAAATTCATTATATATAGGTTTTGTTGTTTTGACCTATGTATCGCAAGTTTCTTCTCTGTTCTTGTTTGACAGATCTAGATCTGCAAGTTTTCCATGGCCCCCCGAAGGCTCCACACCAAGCACCAGATCATCCAGCCCTCTCCAGACAAACACCCCTTTAGCAACATCTATTATGAGTGGTCGTTCGGTGATGAGGATGACGTCAAACAATAAGAAACTAACGAGGCCACCAGTAGCAAGATTGATGGAAGAGAAGGGGATAAATCAGTGTTCCACCTTGAAGCCGAGGAAGAGGGAGCTTATTTTTACTCTCTTTTTCCTAATCTTACTTTATCCTATATTGATGCACTAAAGGGAGCTGAAGCAATTTGCAGTCAAAATATGGCACTCATCCAAGAAGTTATTGCCCTTGAGGAATAGAACCGCGCTCTCCATGAGATCATCAGGAAGAGGCATGAGTTAGACACTTGGAGGATGGAGAATAAGCCCACCACTTCATGACCACCATCACCGAAGAAAGAGACTTGAGCACACGGGTGGGCACCACCCTTGGCTTATTCCAAGATTGGGGGAGGTGCCCCGATATCGTATCACCATCACCTTTTACCATCATTATCTATCTTAGTTCGATCTTGATACGTCTCCAACGTATCTATAATTTTTTATTGTTCCACGCTGTTATATTATCATTCTTGGATGTTTTACAATCATTTTATAGCAACTTTATATCATTTTTTGGTACTAACCTATTGACATAGTGCCGAGTGCTAGTTGCTATTTTTTGCTTGTATTTTAATTCACAGAAAATCAATACCAAACGGATTCCAAATGCAGCGAAACTTTTTGGTGATTTTTTTCTGGACCAGAAGACACCTATTGGGCCAAGGAAGTACAAGAGGGGGGCTCCGAGGGGAGCACAACCCACCAGGGCACGCCTGGCGCGCCCATGTGGGTTGTGCCCACCTCGACCGCCTCCTGCACCGCTCTTTGCTCTACAAATACCCCAATATTCCAGAAACCCTAGGAGAGACGACGAAAATCAATTCCGGCCGCCTGCATCTTTACCCGTTTTTCATAAATTGGGTTTGATCTCGCCGCCGACGGACTTATATTCCGGCGAGCCTCCAGTGGAGATCTCTTTTGGCAGTTTTTTGGCCCCGGTTTCTGAGGATAATTTTCGGATTGGGACCATATCTTTACCTATCTCCTCTGATATGCTGGCCAAGTTGCCTTCTTTTCGAGGAGGGTTGTTCAACAAAGGTTTATGGGATTCCATTCCCGATAATACTCTGTATTCCATCTTGGATGGTTGGCGATGCAGCTATGATAACGATAGTGTTAAGCTTATGGTGCAAATTACGTCGGTCCCAACCAAGGATTATATTTATAAACGGCTTAAACACTGCTCCAATTGTGATAGGTTTGGACATGTTGCAGATACTTGTACTGGGTATTTTTGTCAATGCTGTGGGGATGTTTCTGGGGATTGTTCTTGTTTTTCTTCACGTAGAAACTCCCACAAGCATGTGCCATGCAAGGTGGGCCCAGACCCTATTGTTTATCTCTGCCATGCTTGTTCCGCGACTGATCACACGGTTAAGTTCTGTCCTGGGCTTCGTCGATGCTCTCTTTGTCATCGTCTGGGTCATGAGGCCCGTAAGACCAGTTCCTGCAAATCTTTACCGCATTGGGCTTGTACACAAAAATCACCGCAAGTAACACAATCTGAGAGGATCTTACATCAGGGTGAATCGGATACGTCTGCAGTTGGTAATCCTATGGTTGTTGGTATGGCCCGTGCTGTTCGGGATACACGTGCATGCTGGGTTTGGAAACAGAAACGGAAAATCCCACGCTCCTCGGACGTGGCCACTTCCCATTGCTTGACGATACACCTCCCTGGTCAGGGTGTAGTCAATTCCGCCTGCCAAAAACCCCAATCGGGTGAGCCGACGTCTTCCTCGAGCTTGCCACCCTCGCCTTCATCGCCATCGCCACCGCACAAGCAATATCTCTGCCCCTCACCGGTGACCTCTCCCCTGGCGGCTGCCCACTCTCCGGCATCTCGAGCTATGGCGAACTTCCCGGTGCGCCCCTTTGCCTTCGCTCCAGATGGATCGACCTTTGATCGTGGCCCTGCTCATCGAGTTCAGCGCCACGTCATGGTGGTGGATGATCCTCCCCTCAACCATGATAGGTACGCCATTGTATCTGTCGATCCTCCAGTCCCTGATCATCAAAAGGAGTTCTGGCTTGCTGAGGTCTGTCGTATTATCACTGTGGATTTATAGTATGATTTGGTGGATGATTTCATTTACCCGCTGGGCATAGGTTGTGTGGTTTTTGTGGATATGGAGAGTAGGGATCTTTGTGATTAGGGAAGGGCTCACTCACGAGATTCCACTTTTTCCTTAGTTCCTCATGGTGAAAGTATAAATATGCGCATGCCTGCTTTTGAGTATGAGGTTTGGGTCATGTTTCTTGCTTTCCCAATGGATTATCAGACTGAGCACTATATTCATAAGGCTGTTTCTAATTTTGGAAAACTTCTTGTCTGGCCGCGCCCGGGCCATAACAAAGCTCGAATCCTGGTTAAGTGTCATATTAAGGATGTTGCTGAGGTGCCTCACAGTCTCTTGGTTACCAGGGTTGGACTGCTGCCGGGTCTTGCCTGTTCTTGGTCTGTTCCAGTGTATGTGCTTAATGGCAGATACAATCCCCAATCTTGTTGGTAATGAGGATGTTCCTCCCCTTCTGAATGCCTCACCCCACCCATATGAGCTTACATACTACACCCTCATGCAGCAGGCAAGAATCGATGAGATGAATGCACAAGTTGCTCTAAATGAAGCTGCCTGGAATGCTCCGGAACCTGCTCAGGAACACATTCAGGAAAATGGATGGCGCATGTGGCCTGTGGTTCCTCCACCGCACACGGGATTCAGCTTCAGAAACTTCTTTCAATATGGCGGGCCGTCTCTAATGGATGGTTTGGACCCTGAGCACAATGTTCAGGACAATTTGTCTGATGTTTGGTCTTCTGATGCTGAATTTCAGGCTGTGGAAGCGCTGGCAGATGGTTTTGTTCTTGGGAACCCCGCTGCACAACTGGCGTTTGTTAGAGCGGGGGAGATTCAGTTAACTTTTTTGTGGCTATTGATCATGAGATTTTGCTTTGGATGGGGGGATGCTTAAACGCATATACACGCTTGCACTCACTTTTGAGCAACCCGCATCCGTTATGCTACCTCTGAATCCATTCAGGTTCATCCAAAACCAACTGAATGCTGTCGCTGCAGCCTGGCTTGAAGGAGATGTACCAGAGTTTTATATTCTGGTAGCTATATTCAGTTCAACCTTTCAGTTTGGTGCTGCCATCATCCCCAAGTCTCTGCTGCAGGAGTTTTGTGATACCAGGTCCGAGCTGATCGATGCTGATTGGGAGCTGGCTGCTCGTTCTCCTGGTCTCAAGGTGATCCCACAACTTGTCTCTGAAGATGCAGAGTTTCAGTCAGTTTCACTGTCAGATCAAGGTACTGCTCTTCAGGTGATTGCTTCTTCATCTCTATACAGTGCACCGCAGTCCCGCAATGTTCTGGTGCCGCTCGACACCACTACTATCAGAAGAAGCACAAGATCAAACAAATATGATGGCTTTAAGATCAATCATGTTACTGACACTAAGCGCTCCAAGTCAAGGGTGAAACCCCGTGAGACTTCATTTGTCTCTGTTGTTTCTTTGGCTACTGCTCCCATACAGGTTATGGCTGATACATGTCCACCTCCTACTTCGGTTGAAGAACTCCAACAGATGGGCAGCCGTTGCGAGATTGCGCAAGAAGCTCTCTCTCCTGAGAAGCTGCTGGATGGCCAGCGCTCGTCCTCTGGAGCTGGCGACTGATCTCTCCCTTGCTTATGAATAAATCATGGAGTGTGTTGTCGTGGAATATCAGAGGCATCAATTCTGATACTAAACTTTTGGCTCTTAGGAATGCTATTGATACTAGCGGTTGTTCTGTGCTATGTATCCAGGAAACTAAGCATGAATCTTTTGATTTAGCGTTTATTAAAACTTTCTGCCCCAAACGCTTTGATAAATTTGTGTTTTCACCTTCAGTGGGTGCTTCGGGTGGTCTTATCACAATCTGGAATAGTTCTCTGTTTGTGGGCACGCCATGGTATGTTGATTCGTTTGCGGTGGGTGTTTCTTTTGTTGCTACTCAGTCCAGTGAATCATGGAAACTGATCAATATCTATGGTCCTTGCTCTGGTCAGCATCGGGTGAATTTTACTAATTGGTTGTTTGATCTAAACGTACCTAATGATGAAAATTGGCTGATCCTGGGTGACTTTAATTTCATTCGCTCTATGAGTAACAGAAACAAACCAGGTGGCGACGCTGCAGATATGTTGCTTTTTAATGAAATCATTCAGGCATAGTCCTTGATGGAACTCCCTGTGAAGGGCAGAACATACACCTGGAGCAACATGCAGGATGATCATCTGCTCGAACAGCTTGATTGGTTCTTCTCATCCTCTTGTTGGACCACCTCCTTCCCAAATACGGTGATTTTGCCGTTGGGGAAACTGGTATCTAATCATATCCCATGTGTGGTAGCGATTGAATCTAAAATCCCCAAGTCCAAGCTGTTTCGCTTTGAGAATTTCTGGGTTAACCACGAGGGGTTTTCTGATGTGGTTGCTGCCTCCTGGTCCAAGTCTTGTCATGCCCAGAATTCTGCTGCTCGCATTTGTAAAAAACATAAAACACTGAGATATGATCTCAAGAGATGGAGTAGAGGTATCTCAAAGCTGAAAATTATGATCCAGAACAGCAATGAGACTCTAGTTATGATGGATAATCTTGAGGAGAAAATACCTCTCTTTATCCAGGAGTCAAACTTCAGGCGGATTTTAAAACTCCACTTGCGCATAATCGCTCAAGTATCAGAATAAGTATTGGAGGAAAAGATGTACGATCAGGTTTTTCAGGTTCGCAGATGAAAACACCAAGCTCTTCCAATCTCTGGCCACCGAGAGATATAGGCACAATTCTATTTCCACACTTCGTGATGATAATGTGGAAATCAATGACCATGTTGGCAAAGAGGGGGTGGTGTATAAAACCTATAAGGAGCCTTTAGGTTCTTCTAAGCCCACTAATATGCGCTTTGATCTTTCTAGAATCATCTGCCGGATTGAGGGGCTGGATCAATTGTCGGCACCCTTCTCCAATGAAGAGATTGATGCTGTTATTAAGGAAATGCACAGTGATAGGGCTCCTGGCCCTGACGGCTTTAATGGATGTTTTCTTAAGAGTTGCTGGCAGATCATCAAAACGGATTTCTACAAGATGTGCCATGATTTCCAGGCTGGGGGCTCGATATCACTAGCATTAGTGAGGGCTACATCACTTTGATCCCAAATATCTCTTCTCCAGAAACTGCGAACGATTACAGACCAATCACTTTGTTGAACTGATGTCTGAAAATCCTCACAAAAATCCTGGCTAATCGGCTGTAGAAAGTCATCCTTAAAATTATCCACAAGAACCAGTACGGTTTCATTAAGGGGAGTACAATCCAAGATTGCCTGGCGTGTACTTTTGAATATATCCATCAATGTCATACCTCGGCGCGGGAGATAATCCTCCTCAAGCTTGATTTTGCTAAGGCGTTTGACACGATTGAACATGCTTCCATGCTAGAGATCATGAGGGATATGGGTTTTGATGACAAGTGGCTAGGATGGATGGAAACGATTTTTGGCTCTGGGGTCTCTTCGGTGCTCCTTAATGGAGTTCCTGGTCGGAAATTTCAATGCAAGTGTGGTGTGCGGCAGGGTGACCCTCTCTCACCGCTAATCTTTGTCCTTGCCGCGGACCTCCTCCAAGCAGCGATTAATGATGCGTTTTTTAGCAGTCTCATTGACCTACCTCTCCCTCGTGACAATGCTGGCGATTTTCCAGTCATGCAATATGCCGACGACACGATATTGGTGATGCAGGCATGCCCTGAACAAGCTCCCCGTATGAAAACTATCCTGGAAGACTACACTGCATCGGTAGGTCTAAAAATCAATTTTCATAAATCAACTCTTATCCCCATTAACATTGATCACCAGCGTGCTAGTGAGTTGGCGGGGGTGTTTGGATGCTCTGTTGGATCCCTACCGTTCACCTACCTCGGTCTCCTGATGGGGACGACGAGGCCCATGTGCTGGATCTTATGCCGATGGTGCATGCAGTTGAGAGGAAGACTTCCACGGCACTATCTCTGATGTCGTCAAGAGTTAAGCTGACTTTGGTCAATTCTGTTGTGATGTCAATGTTGATCTATGCAATGTGCACAATCAAATTGCACCGAAGGTGGTTGAGCATCTGGACAAATTGCATAGATATTGTCTCTTGGCAAAAAATTCTGACGATGGTGTCAAAAACAACTCCCTTGCGGCCCGGGAACTTGTCTGCCGTCCAAAGCGGTGTGGTGGCCTTGGTGTCATTGATATCAAGACCCAGAATGTAGCCCTCCTCTTAAATCATATGTTCAAATTCTATAACCATGATGATGTTCCCTGTGTGGAGTTGGTTTGGGACGCATACTACAGGAACAAGATCCCTCATGCAGCTGACGCGATGGGCTCTTTCTGGTGGAAAGACGTAATGCAACTCAATGGTGTTTTTCGTGGGATCACCAGAGTCACCCCAGGAGATGGTTCTAGCTCTCTGTTTTGGAAAGATGTCTGGTTTGAAAGCGGTAATGACGCTCCACTCATGGAAGTGTACCCGCGGGCTTTCTCCTTCTGCCTGAATGAGGATGATTCCATTTCTAAGGTTCTTACTGCCACAGAACCAGCCATGATCTTCAGCTTACCTCTTTCGGCGCAAGCTAGGGAGGAGGTCAGAGAGATCCAGCAGGGATCGATGCACGTGTGTGTGGCCAACGACCGCCGTGACACCTGGGAATGCACGCTCGGGCACTTCTCCTCAAAGAAATTCTATGATCACTGCTACAAGGAGATTGTGGCTGATGAGGCTTTTGGTTGGCTTTGGAAAGCCAAGAGCCCGATCAAGTTTAAAATGTTTGGATGGCTGCTTCTTGTGGACCGACTGAATACCAGAAACATGCTCAAACATAGGCACTTTGCTGTCATGGGGAACAACTATGCCTGCATGTTCTGTCAAAAACCCCCTGAGGAAACTATTGAACACTTATTCTTTATGTGCCCCTTTAGTCAACAGTGTTGGAGTAAAGTTTGATTGACTTGGCCGGTAAGAGGCAATAAAATAGCATTGCTGCATGGGGGCAGAGATACCTGGCAACAGCCTCTCTTCATGGACATTTTCCTGTTGGCTGCCTGGAGTTTATGGATGGAGAGGAACAACCAACACTTCAGAGGGACCCCGCATTCAATCGGGTCATGGTTGGCTAGATTCAAACATCTCCTGGAGCTACTGACCCATAATTGCAGAGAGGAGCTTCGTCCTTTCCTGTCTAGTTACATTGTAAACTTGGGACATTTGTGCTATAGCTACTTTAGCTTACACGGCCAGGGGGCCGCTTAAACCCCATTATAACACTTATGTAACTGTTCCTTTGTGAGTAATACAAAAGTCAGTGGGAGCCTCTCCCACTGTCGTCCACTTAAAAAAAGTTCCAGAAACCATAGATCCAATCTAGACACCGTCATGGAGGGGTTCATCATCCTCATTGGTGCCTCTCCGATGATACGTGAGTAGTTCATTGTAGACCTATGGGTCCGTAGTTAGTAGCTAGATGGCTTCCTCTCTCTCTCTCTCTCTCTCTCTCTCTCTCTCTCTCTCTCTCTCTCTCTCTTGATTCTCAATACAATGGTCTCTTGGAGATCTATTTGATGTAACTCTTTTTGAGGTGTCTTTTTTGGGATCCGATGAACTTTGAGTTTATGATCAGATCTATGTTTTTGTCCATGAAAGTTATTTGAGTTTCTTCGATCTCTTATATGCATGATTAATTACATCCTCATATTTCTTCTTCGAATCTATGGTTTAGTTAGGCCGACTAGATCGATTTTTCTTGCCATGGGCAGAGGTGCTTTGTGATGGGTTCGATCTTACGGTGCTCAATCCCAGTGACAGAAGGGGAAATGACACGTATGTATCATCGCTATTAAGGATAACAAGATGGGGTATATTCCTACATTAATAGATCTTGTCTACATCATGTCATCATTCTTATTGCATTACTCCGTTTCTTCATGAACTTAATACACTAGATGCATGCTGGATAGCGGTCAATGTGTGGAGTAATAGTAGTAGATGCAGGAAGGAGTCGGTCTACTAATCTTGGACACGATGCCTATGTAATGATCATTGCCTGGATATCTTCATGATTATTTCAAGTTCTATCAATTGCCCAACAGTAATTTGTTTACCCGTCGTATGCTATTTTTCTCGAGAGAAGCCACGAGTGAAATCTACGGCCCCCGGGTCTCTTCTTTATCATATTTGCCTTCGAGATCTATTTTTATTTGCTTTTACTCTTAGATCTATTAATCCAAAAACACAAAAATACCTTGCTGCAATCTATTGTTAGTTATTTATCTCGTGTTCCCACGAGATCTATTTATCCAATCTACTACAATTTTACCTATCTTTTTACCCGGGAGGAATCGACAACCCCTCTTTACGTCGGGTTGCAAGTATTTGTTCTTTGTGTGCAGGTACTGTTCACGTAGTGTTGCGTGGTTCTCCTACTGGTTCGATAACCTTGGTCTCATCACTAAGGGAAATAGCTACTGTAGCTTTGCTGCATCATCCCTTCCTCTTTGGGGAAATACCGACGTAGTTCAAGCCGCATCGAAAGGAATTTCTGGCACCGTTGTCGGGGATACATCATCAACAGCTACCAGGTTCTACTACTTCTTGAGCTTGCGTTTTTTTCCTTGAAGAGGAAAGGGTGATGCTGCAAAGTAGAGATAAGTATTTCCCTCAGTTTGAGAGCTAAGGTATCAATCCAGTAGGAGACAACGCACAAATAACCAATACCTGCACAAACAATCAAACAACTTGCACCCAACGCAATAAAGGGGTTGTCAATCCCTTCACAGTTACTTGCAAAAGTAGGATCTGATAGAGATAGATGAAACTAAACAAATGATAAAGTAAATATTTTTGGTTTCTTTGGTCTATAGATTGGAAAGTAAAAGATTGCAAAACAGTAGATCAGAAACTTATATGATGGAAAGTAGACCCGGGGGCCATAGGTTTCACTAGAGCCTTCTCTCAAGATAGCAAATAATACGGTGGGTGAACAAATTACTGTCGAGCAATTGATAGAAAAGCGCAAAGTTATGACGATATCTAAGGCAATGATTAGGAAATATAGGCATCACATCAGTGTCAAGTACATTGAAACGATTCTGCATCTACTACTATTACTCCACACATCGACCGACTCCTGCTTGCATCAAGATTATTAAGTTCATGAAGAACAGAGTAACACATTAAGTAAGATGACATGATGTAGAGGAATGAACTCAAGCAATATGATGTAAACCTCATCTTTTTATCCTCGATGGCAACAATACAATACGTGCCTTGCTGCCCCTACTGTCACTGGGAAAGGACACCGCAAGACTGAACCCAAAGCTAAGCACTTCTCCCATTGCAAGAAAAACCAATCTAGTTGGCGAAACCAAACCGATAGTTCAAAGAGAATTACAAAGATACCAAATCATGCATAAAAGAATTCAGAGAAGATTCAAATAATATTCATAGATAAGTTGATCATAAGTCCAAAATTCATCGGATCTTGACAAACACACAGCAAAAGAAGATTACATCGGATAGATCGCCAAGAACATCGAGGAGAACATGGTATTGAGAATCAAAGAGAGAGAAGAAGCCATCTAGATACTAGCTATGGACCCGTAGGTCTGTGGTAAACTACTCACGCTTCATCGGAAGGGCAATAGAGTTGATGTAGAATCCCTCCATGATCGAATCCCCCTCCGGCAGGATGCCGGAAAAGGCCCCAAGATGGGATCTCATAGGAACAGAAGGTTGTGGCGGTGGAAAAGTGTTTCCGTGGATACTTCTGATGGTTTGGGAATATTTGTGAATATATAGGCCGAAGAATTAGGTCAGGGGAGTCACGAGGGTCCCACAAGGCAGGGGCGCGCCCTCCCCCTTGTGTCCGCCTCGTGGCTCTTCCGACTTGATCTCCAAGTCTTTGGGGTGTCTTCTGGTCCAAGAAAAATCATCGCGAAGGTTTTATTTCGTTTGGACTCCGTTTGGTATTCCTTTTGTGCGGAACTCAAAAACAAGGGAAAAAACCGAAGCTGACACTAGGCTCTAGGTTAATAGGTTAGTCCCAAAAATAATATAAAATAGCATATTAATGCCTATAAAACATCCAAAACAGATAATGTAATAGCATGGAACAATCAAAGACGTATCAAGCATCCCCAAGCTTAATTCCTGCTCGTCCTCGAGTAGATAAATGATAAAAACAGAATTTTTGATGTGGAATGCTACCTAAAATATTTTATCCATGTAAGTTTTCTTTATTGTGGCATGAATGTTCGGATCCATAAGGTTCAAAACAAAAGTTTAATATTGACATGAAAACAATAATACTTCAAGCATACTAACAAGGCAATTATGTCTTCTCAAAATAACATGGCCAAAGAAATCTTATCCCTACAAAATCATATAGTCTGGCTATGGTCCATCTTCATCACACAAAATATTCAAATCATGCACAACCACGATGACAAGCCACGCAATTGTTTCATACTTTTGATGTTCTCAAAACTTTTCAGCTTTCACGCAATACATGAGCATGAGCCATGGACACAGCACTATAGGTGGAATAGAATATGGTGGTTGTGGAGAAGACAAAAGGAAGGAGATGGTTTCACATCAACTAGGCGTATCAATGGGCTATGGAGATGCCCATCAATAGATATCCATGTGAGTGAGTAGGGATTGCCATGCAACGGATGATGCACTAGAGCTATAAGTTTATGAAAGCTCAAAAAGAAACTAAGTGGGTGTGCATCCAACTGGCTTGCTCACGAAGACCTAGGGCAATTTGAGGAAACCCATCATTGGAATATACAAGCCAAATTTTATAATGAAAAATTCCCACTAGTATATGAAAGTGATAACATAGGAGACTTTCTATCATGAAGATCATGGTGCTACTTTGAAGCACATGTGTGGTAAAAGGATAGTAACATTGCCCCTTCTCTCTTTTCTCTCATTTTTTTATTTTGGGCCTTCTCTCATTTTTTGGCCTTTTTTATTTTTTTATTTTTCGTCCAGATTCTCATCCCGACTTGAGGGGGAATCATAGTCTCCATCATCCTTTCCTCACATGGGACAATGCTCTAATAATGAAGATCATCACACTTTTATTTACTTACAACTCGATACTTAGAACAAAATATGACTCTATATGAATGCCTCCAGCGGTGTACCGGGATGTGCAATGAATCAAGAGTGGCATGTATGAAATAATTATGAATGGTGGCTTTGCCACAAATACAATGTCAACTACATGATCATGCAAAGCAATATGACAATGATGAAGCGTGTAATAATAAACAAAACGGTGGAAAGTTGCATGCCAATATATCTCGGAATGGCTATGGAAATGGCATAATAGGTAGTTATAGTGGCTGTTTTGAGGAAGGTATATGGTGGGCGTATGGTACCGGCGAAAGTTGTGCGGTACTAGAGAGGCTAGCAATGGTGGAAGGGTGAGAGTGCGTATAATCCATGGACTCAACATTAGTCATAAATAACTCACATACTTATTGCAAAAATCTATTAGTCATCGAAACAAAGTACTACGCGCATGCTCCTAGGGGGATAGATTGGTAGGAAAATACCATCGTTCGTCCCCGACCGCCACCCATAAGGAAGACAATCAATAAATAAATCATGCTCTGACTTCATCACATAACGGTTCACTATACGTGCATGCTACGGGAATCAAGAACTTTAACACAAGTATTTCTACAATTCACAATTACTCACTAGCATGACTCTAATATCACCATATTTATAACTCAAAACAATCATAAGGAATCAAACTTCTCATAGTATTCAATGCACTTTATATGAAAGTTTTTATTATACCCCTCTTGGATGTCTATCATATTAGGACTAAATTTATAACCAAAGCAAATTACCATGCTGTTTAGAGACTCCCAAAATAATATACGTGAAGCATGAGAGTTAAATAATTTCTATAAAATAAAGCCACCGCCGTGCTCTAAAAAGATATAAGTGAAGCACTAGAGCAAAATTGCCTAGCTCAAAAGATAAGTGAAGCACATAGAGTATTCTAATAAATCACGATTCATGTGTGTCCCTCTCAAATGGTGTGTACAACAAGGATGATTGTGGAAAACTAAGAAACAAAGACTCAAATCATACAAGACGCTCCAAGCAAAACACATATCATGTGGTGAATAAAAATATAGCTCCAAGTGAGGTTACCGATGAACGAAGACGAAAGAGGGGATGCCTTCCGGGGCATCCCCAAGCTCAGGCTCTTGGTTGTCCTTGAATATTACCTTGGGTGCCTTGGGAATCCCCAAGCTTAGGCTCTTTCCACTCCTTATTCCATAGTCCATCAAATCCTTACCCAAAACTTGAAAACTTCACAACACAAACTCAATAGAAAATCTCATAAGCTCCGTTAGTATAAGAAAATAAATCACCACTTTTGGTAATTTTGCTAACTCATTATTTATTTATATTGGTGTAATATCTACTATATTCCAACTTTTCCATGGTTCATACCCCCCGATACTACCCATAGAATCATCAAAATAAGCAAACAATACATAGAAAACAGAATTTGTCAAAAACAGAACAATGTGTATTAATATGGATAGTTCAAATACTTCTGTAACTCCAAACATTCTGACAAATTAGGAAAACAGAGGAAATTTGTATATCAATCTTGTGTAAAAACTTCAGAATTTTATCACGCTTCTGTGATTTTTTAAAATTCTGGGACTGGGCGCAAAAGTTTCTGTTTTTCAGCAAGTTCAAATCACTATCACCGTAAGCCATCCCAAAGGTCTTACTTGGTACAAACACTAATTAAAACACAAAAACACATCTAACCAGAGGCTAGATGAATTATTTATTGAAAAACATAAGCAAAAAGCAAAGAACAAAAATAAAATTGGGTTGCCTCCCAATAAGCGCTATTGTTTAACGCCCTTAGCTAGGCATAAAAACACAAATAGATCTAGGTATAATCGTCTTTGGTATGTAATCCATAAGTAGCTCTCATAATAGATTCATAAGGCAATTTAATTTTCTTTCTAGGAAAGTGTTCCATGCCCTTCCTTAATGGAAATTGAAATCTAATGTTTCCTTCTTTCATATCAATAATTGCACCAATCGCTTCTAAGGAAAGGTCTACCAAGAATAATAGGACATGTAGGATTGCAATCTATATCAAGAACAATGAAATCTACGGGCACATAATTCCTATTTGCAACAATAAGAACATCATTAATCCTTCCCATAGGTTTCTTAATAGTGGAATCCGCAAGATGCGAATTTAAAGAACAATCATCAAATTCACGGAAACCTAACACATCACATAAAGATTTTGGAATCGTGGAAACACTAGCACCCAAATCACACAAAGCATGGCAGTCATAATCTTTAATCTTAATCTTAATAGTAGGTTCCCACTCATCATAAGGTTTGTAGGGATAGAAACTTCCATTTCAAGATTTTCTTCAAAAGATTGCATCATAGCATCAATGATATGTTCAGTAAAAGCTTTGTTTTGTTTATAAGCATGAGGAGAATTCAACATGGATTGCAACAAGGAAATACAATCTATTAAAGAACAATTATCATAGTTAAATTCCTTGAAATCCAAAATAGTGGGTTCATTGCTACTTAAAGTTTTGACCTCTCCGATCCCACTTTTATCAATTTTAGCATCAAGATCTAAAAACTCCGAATCATTGGGATGCCTTTTAACTAAATTTGACTCATCTCTAGTCCCATCTTTATCAAGAATTATATTGGCAAACAAAGATTCAATAGGAGTCACATCAATCACTTTAAGACCTTCATCATTATTTAAAGCCTCCAGTTTAGCGGCCATCTTATTTACTAAGGTAGCTTTTTATCAGAAATTTGGTCTACTAAATTTTCAAGATGAACAAACTGAGATTTCAAACCATGAAATTCCTTAGACATATCATCAAGCTCTTTATTCATGTACTCCATAAAACTTTTCTACTCCTTAAGCTCGTTTCTAAAGAAACTATTATGCTCAAATTGTAAAGACAAGAAGCTCCTAACATTATTTTCAATTTCTTCCAACCTCCTAAAGTGAGGATCAACGCTCTTTGGTTGAGCCATAAAGGCAAGCAGGCACACTGCCACACGGGCACACGAAAAGCAAACGAAGAAGACGAACGGAAAAGGGGTGAAGAAAAGGCAAATCTTTTCAAAAATCGTTTTAGAAGTGGGGGAGAGGAAAACGAGAGGCAAATTGCGAATAATGTAATGCAAGAGATGAGAGTTTATGATGGGTACTTGGTATGTCTTGACTTGGCGTAGAACTCCCCGGCAACGGTGCCAGAAATTGGCAAGTTCACGAGAGACAAATCTTGACTTGACTTGGCGTAAATCTCCCCGGTAATGGCGCCAGAAATTCTTCCTTCTTCTTCTTGATCTTGCGTTGGTTTTTCCCTTGAAGAGGAGAGGGTGATGCAGCAAATTAGAGATAAGTATTTCCCTCAATTTGAGAACCAAGGTATCAATCCAGTAGGAGACAACACACAACTCACCAGTACCGGCACAAACAATCAAACAACTTGCACCCAACGCGATAAAGGGGTTTGTCAATCCCTTCACAGTTACTTGCAAAAGTGAGATCTGATAGAGATAGATGAAACTAAACAAATGATGAAGTAAATATTTTTGGGTTTTTTTGTTTTATAGATCGGAAAGTAAAAGATTGCAAAATAGTAGATCGGAAACTTATATGACGGAAAGTAGAACCGGGGGGCATAGGTTTCACTAGAGGCTTCTCTCAAGAGAGCAAATAATACGGTGGGTGAAAAAATTACTGTCGAGCAATTGATAGAAAAGCACAAAGTTATGACGGTATCTAAGGCAATGATTAGGAAACATAGGCATCACGTACGTGTCAAGTAGACCGAAACGATTCTGCATCTACTACTATTACTCCACAGATCAACCGACTCCTGCCTGCATCCAGAGTATTAAGTTCATGAAGAACAGAGTAACGCATTAAGTAAGATGACATGATGTAGAGGAATAAACTCAAGCAATATGATGTAAAACCCATCTTTTCATCCTCGATGGCAACAATACAATACGTGCCTTGCTGCTCCTACTGTCACTGGGAAAGGACACCGCAAGATTGAACCCAAAGCTAAGCACTTCTCACATTGCAAGAAAACCCAATCTAGTTGGCCAAACCAAATCGATAGTTCGAAGAGAATTACAAAGATACCAAATCATGCATAAAAGAATTCAGAGAAGATTCTAATAATATTCATAGATAAGTTGATCATAAATCCACAATTCATTGGATCTCGACAAACAGACCGCAAAAGAAGATTACATCGGATAGATCTCCAAGAACATCGAGGAGAACATGGTATTGAGAATCAAAGAGAGAGAGAAGAAACCATCTAGCTACTAGCTATGGACCCGTAGGTCTGTGGTAAACTACTCACGCTTCATCGGAAGGGCAATAGAGTTGATGTATAAGCCCTCCGTGATCGAATCCCCCTCTGGTAGGATGCTAGAAAAGGCCCCAAGATTGGATATCACGGGAACAGAAGGTTGCGGCGGTGGAAAAGTCTTTTCGTGGATACTTCTGGTGGTTTGGGAATTTTGTGAATATATAGGCCGAAGAATTAGGTCAGGGAAGTCACGAGGGGCCTACAAGGCAGGGGACGCGCCCTACCCCCCTGGGCGCGCCCTCCCCCCTTGTGGCCACCTCGTGGCTCTTCCGACTTGATCTCCAAGGCTCTGGGGTGTCTTCTGGTCCAAGAAAAATCATCGCGAAGGTTTTTATTTCGTTTGGACTCCGTTTGGTATTCCTTTTGTAAGAAACTCAAAAGCAAGAAAAAACAGAAACTGGCACTGGGCTCTAGGTTAATAGGTTAGTCCCAAAAATAATATAAAATAGCATATTAATGCATATAAAACATCCAAAACAGATAATATAATAGCATGGAAAAATAAAAAATTATATATACGTTGGAGACATATCAGGTTCCTAATCACAAATCTCATCTCCTTGCAATTTACATTATTTGCCATTTGCCTCTCGTTTTCATCTCCCCCACTTCACAAAAAATTTCTATTTTATTCGCCCTCTTTTCGCTCACCGTTTTTCTCGTTAGATCTGGTTTGAGTGCAATCTTGTTGCGTAGTCACTATGACTCAACAGAACACCAAGTTGTGTGATTTCTCCAATACCAACAATAATGATTTTATTAGCACTCCGATTGCTCCTTCCGCCACTAGTGCGGAGTCTTGTGATACTAATGTCACTTTGTTGAATCTCGTTATGAAAGATCAATTTTCCGGTACTCCTAGTGAGGATGCCGCGTCCCATCTTAACACATTCGTGGAATTATGCGATATGCAAAAGAAAAAAGATGTGGAAAATGATATTGTGAAGTTGAAATTATTCCCGTTTTCTTTTCGAGATCGTGCAAATTTTTTGTTTTTCTTCTTTGCCTCGTAAGAGTATCGATTCTTGGGATAACTACAAAGATGCTTTTATTACTAAGTATTTTCCGCCCACGAAAATTATTTCGCTTAGGACACAAATTATGAATTTTAAACAACTTGACCATGAACATGTTGCGCAATCTTGGGAATGAGTGAAATTGATGCTAAGAAATTGTCCTACTCATGGTTTACATCTTTGGATGATCATACAAAAAATTTATGCGGGATTGAATTTTGTTTCTAGAAATCTTTTAGATTCTGACGCGGGTGGTACTTTTATGGAAATTACTTTGGGTGAAGCTTGATAATATTATGGCTAATTAGTCACAATGGCATACCGAAAGAGCTCCTACTAGTAAAAAGGTTAATTTGGTAAAAGAAAATAAATTCCTTGAGTGAAAAAGTTGATGCTCTTATGAAGTTGGTTTCTAATAAAAATGCTCATATTGATCTTAATGATGTGCCTTTGTCTACTTTGATTGAGCAAAATAGTGATGCCATAGATGTGATATTTGTTTCGCGAAACAATTTTAATAGCAATGCTTATAGAGGTAATTTTTATCCTAGACCTTTTCCAGGAAATTCCTTTAATAATTATGGTAATTCCTATGGTAATCCTTCTTATAATGATAACAGGAACACCTCTGATCTTGATAATAATATTAAAGAATTTATCAATGCTTAAAAGAATTTTAATACTACGATAGAAGAAAAGTTGAGTAAGATTGATGATATGTCTAGAAGCATTGCTAGAATTTCTCATGATGTAGAAAATCTCAAGATGAAAATGTTTGTGCCTAAGGTTGAGGAATCAATTAAAGCTTTATATGTTTCTATGGAGTTAAGTAAGAAAATAACAGCTATACTTAGATATAAAAGAGAATTTTTAGAAAAAGCATTTTCTAGCGATTCCTTTCATAAAAATGATGAAGATCTTAAAACGATTGGTGTTTCTTCTATTGATTCTTTGTTTAGTAAAATTAAGATTGATGAGAAAGGGACTGAAGAAGAGTCAACTTTAGTTAGAGGGCATCCCGATAATTTGGAGGGTGAAAATCTTGTTGAGAAAATTGATAAAAGTGGGTTTGGAGAGGTCAAAACTTTAACTAGTGATGTGCCACTCTTTTAGATTACAAAGACTTTAATTATGATAATTGCTCTTTGATTGATTGTATTTCCTTGTTGCAGTCCATGATAAATTCACCCCATGCTTATGAACAAAATAAAGCTTTAATTAAACATATTTTTGATGCTATGATGAAAGCTTTGGAAGAAAAGTTGGAATTAGAGATTTCAATTCCTAGAAAATTACATGATGAATGGGAACCTACCATCAAAGTCAAGATTAAAAATTATGAGTGTTTTTCTTTGTGTGACTTGGGTGCTAGTGTTTCTAAAATTCCGAAATCTTTATGTGATGTGCCTGGTCTTTCCGACATTGAAGAATGCTCTTCAGATTCGCACTTGGCGGATTCTACTATTACAAAGCCTTTGGGAAGAATTAATGATGTTCTTATTCTTGCAAATAGGAATTATGTGCCCAACTGCCCATAGATTTTATTATTCTTTATATTTATTGCAATCCATCTTGCCCAATTATTCTTGGTAGACCGTTCTTACGTATTATTGGTGTCGTCATTGATATGAAAGAAGGCCATATTAAATTTCAATTTCCACTAAGGAAGGGTATGGAACACTTCCCTAGAAAAAGAACTAGGCCACCACATGAATCAATCATGAGGGCATCTTATGGATCTAGAAATAAAGATGACAATACTTGAATCTTTGCATTATGCCTAGCTAGGGTCGTAAAACGATAACGCTTGTTGGGAGGCAACCCAATGAAAAAAAATTATTTTTGTATTTTTCTTTCTGTTCTTGAGTGTTTGCACAATTATTCTACTGTTATCATTGTGTTTTTTTATGTTTTAATTAGTGTTTGGGCCAAACAAAGCCTTTGGGATCATGTTGGGTGATAGTTGACTTGATCTTGTTGAAAAACAGAATCTTTTGCATCTAGTAAAATCATTTTAAAAAATTCACAGAAGCGACGAAAAATTCTGAATTTTTTACACATGATTGATATACAAATTTCCCACGTTGTCCTAATTTTTCACAATTTTTGGAGTTATAGAAGTATTCGAAGTTTTCAGATTGCTACAGTCTATTCTATTTTTTGACAGATTATGTTTTCTTTGCGTTGTGTGCTTATTTTGATGAATCTATGGACTATCGGGGGGTTTGAGCAATAGCAAAGTTGGAATACAGTAGATATAATGCAAAAATAAAATATGAATGGGTTTGCAACATTACTTATAGTAGTGATTTGCTTTGTTATACTAACGGATCTCACGAAGGTTTTGTTGAGTTTTGTGTGATTGAAGTTCTCAAGTTTTGGGTGAGATCACGATGGATGAAGGAATAAGGAGTAAGAAGAGTTTGCTTGGGGATGCCCATGGCATCCCAAGCAATTATCTAAAAGAGAAGCAAGCAATTAATCTTGGGGATGCCCGAGTGGCATCCCCTCTTTCTTCTAACGACCATCGGTATTTTACTTGGAGCTATATTTTTATTCGTTGCATATCATGAGTTTTGCTTGGAGCATCTTGTATGATATGAGTCTTTGCTTGTTTTGATTTTTTGTTTTAGTCTTGTATCCTTGTTGGACACACCTATTTGAGAGAGCCAAAATTAAGCTATGACTTGATAGAATTGCTCTCTATGCTTCACTTAAATCTTTTCGAGCTATGGAATTGCTCTAGTGCTTCACTTCTATCTTTTTGAGCATGGTGTGCTTTAGTATTTTTGAAGAAATGCTCTCATGCTTCACTTAGATTTATTTGAGAGTTAGTAATTTTTTTAAGAAATTCTCTAATGCTTCACTTAAATTATTTTCAGAGAAGAAAATTTTTATGCTCATGTTCTTCACTTAGATTTGCTTGAGCTATCAAAAGCAACATATGAAATTCGTCCCAAAGTGATAGATATTCAAGAGGGGTATAATAAAAACTTTCATGAAGATCATTGGACAAAATAAAATTGATTCCTTGTAATAGTTTTGCGATATGATGATATAATATGTGAGTCATGTTGATGAGTAATTATTCTTTAGTAAGAATATTGGTGTTAAGGTTTGTGATTCCCTATGCAAGCACGAAAGTCAATAGTTATGCAATGAAGTTACATCCTAATTATGGCGCATTATTCAGTGTTAGGTATGCTTAATGCTCGCTTATGAGATTTTTCATTTCTTGGTTGGATGCTTCTCAATCTTTTGCTAGCCTTCATTTGCACTAAGTATGATCACTACTTGTGCATCCAAAATCCTTAAAACCAGTTTTGCCATATGAGTCCACTATACCTACCTATATGCGGTATTCTTTTGCCCTTCTAAGCAAATTTGTATGTGCCAGCTCTAATTTTCAAAATAAATTTCTCTTTTGTGTGCTCGTACCGCTCATGAAACGGTAGGGGGTGGCTGATATTTTTCCATGCTAGATGTGTTATTCTCAAGATGAGTGTTTATTCACTTGTCATTGCACGAGAGTACGGCAAAGGTATTAGGGATTCCCAGTCCCGAAATGAAAAATATGAATTTACTTTATGTTTTCAAGTAATAAATTCCTTGGAAAGTGTTGGTATGGACGGCATCCGTGGATTCGGTTAGCCGTGGAATGTGAAAGTATGGTGGAAAAAGGAATAAACTTTATTTTATGTTTGGGAACCACCTATGATATATCTAGCATGGAAAGTATTAGGAACTACTCGATCATTTTCGTTGACAAGAAAGGCATGCCACCCTAAATGTTTTTATCTCTTTTTTGCTTTGAGCTCTAGCACCTCTACAAATCCGTACTTCCCTCTGCGAAGGGCCTTTCTATTTAATTTATGCAAAAAAGATTTTGATTCTCCATCTTCTCTTATAAAGAACCAACTAATGGGCACTATGATCGTACTTGAGCATTGGGAGTAGCTAATATGCGAGTGTGTTTCATGAATGGATCAATGATTGAGCATAATGGGCTAGGGATAACTTGCTTTAGTGTTGATATTTTGAATGACATGGTTGCTTGTTGATATCCTTGAGTATTGAAATTTTCATGTCAAAACTAGACTATTGCTTTGAATCATATAAAAAGTCCAATGTCCATGCTACAAAGAAAAGAATATGTGATGAACATGTTAGGCAGCATTCCACATCAAAAATTCTGTTTTTATCATTTACTTACTCGAGGACGAGCAGGAATTAAGCTTGGGGATGTTGATACGTCTCCAACGTATCTATAATTTTTTATTGTTCCATGCTGTTATATTATCATTCTTGGATGTTTTACAATCATTTTATAGCAACTTTATATCATATTTTGGGACTAACCTATTGACATAGTGCCCAGTGTTAGTTGCTGTTTTTGCTTGTTTTTACTTCGCAGAAAAACAATACCAAACGGAGTCCAAATGTAGTGAAACTTTTTGGTGATTTTTTCTGGACCAGAAGACACCTAATGGGCCAAAGAAGTACCAGAGGGGGGCTCCGAGGGGAGAACAACCCACCAGGGCACGCCTGGGGGCCCAGGCGTGCCCAGGTGGGCTGTGCACACCTCGGCCGCCTCCTGCACCGCCTCTTTGCTCTATAAATACCTCAATATTCCAGAAACCCTAGGAGACACGACAAAAATCAATTCCAGCCGCCGCAAGTTCCAGAAAGCATAGATCCAATCTAGACACCATCACGGAGGGGTACATCATCCTCATTGGTGCCTCTCTGATGATGCGTGAGTAGTTCATTGTAGACCTACGGGTCCGTAGCTAGTAGCTAGATGGCTTCCTCTCTCTCTTTTATTCTCAATACAATGGTCTCTTAGAGATCTATTTGATGTAACTCTTTTTGTGGTGTGTTTGTTGGGATCCGATGAACTTTGAGTTTATGATCGATCTATGCTTTTATCCATGAAAGTTATTTGAGTTTCTTTGATCTCTTATATGCATGATTACTTATAGCCTCGTATTTCTTCTTCGAATCTTTGGTTTAGTTAGGCCGACTAGATCGATTTTTCTTGCCATGCAAAGAGGTGCCTTGTGATGGGTTCGATCTTACGGTGCTCAATCCCATGACAGAAAGGGGAAATGACACGTATGTATCGTTGCTATTAAGGATAAAGGGTCTATTCCTACATGAATAGATCTTGTCTACATCACGTCATCATTCTTATTGCATTACATTGTTTCTCCATGAAGTTAATACACTAGATGCATGTTGGATAGCGGTAGATGCGTGGAGTAATAGTAGTAGATGCAGGCAGGAGTCGGTCTACTAATCTTGGACATGATGCCTATGTAATGATCATTGCCTGGATATCGTCATGATTATTTGAAGTTCTATCAATTACCCAACAGTAATTTGTTTACTCGCCGTATGCTATTTTTCTCGAGAGAAGCCACTAGTGAAATCTACGGCCCTGAATCTCTTGTTTAGCATATTTGCCTTCGAGATCTATTTTTATTTGCTTTTATTCTCGGATCTATTAATCCAAAAACACAAAAATACCTTGCTGCAATTTATTGTTATTTATTTTATCTCGCGTTCCTTCGAGATCTATTTATCCAATCTACTACAATTTTACCTATCTTTTACCCGGAAGGGATTGACAACCCCTCTTAACGTCGGGTTGCAAGTATTTGTTCTTTGTGTGATGGTATCGTTCACATCATGTTGTGTGGTTCTTCTGCTGGTTCGATAACCTTGATCTCATCACCGAGGGAAATACCTACCGTAGCTGTGTTGTATCATCTCTTACTCATTGGGGAAATACCGACGTAGTTCAAGCCGCATCAGATCTTTGGTTATTCATGATTTAGAAGAATAATGTTTCAGTATGGATTAGTTTTCAGTTTTGTTTCATGGTCTATCTATGTAATCGTGTGTGAGAGTTGTAATAAAGAGTAGTTTGAGTTTTGTTGCTTTACTTTCTTGATCCCATCTTAGCAAGAAAAGGTATAAGAATAAAAGATCATATGCTAATCTCATGGGGAGTAATGACTTCACATATAAGGAGTATAATGAATAAAATTTATTGGGATCTAGCAAACATAGCATTGGTCATTGATGCATTTCATGAAAGAATAGTAAAGGAAGAGAGGCCTCGCATATAAATATACCATCTTGGACATCTTTTATGATTATGAGACCCCATTAATTATTTCAAAACATGATCAAAGTTGATGTTGGACAAGGAATACAACGTAATGAGTTATGTTTGCTTATATTCACATAGAAGTTATATTGTCATGGATCCTCTGACATGTGGTGCTTGCTCATGATCTTTTGCTAGACAAAAGTTCGTACTAAGTAGAAATACTACTTGTGCATCCAAAAACCCGTGAACCCAATTTCTTGCCATGAGAGTACACCATATCTACTCTATAGATTGAACAAGATCCTTCAAGTAACTTGTCATCCATGCAAAAAGCAATAAAAATTGCTCCTAAATATGTATGGACTTTTATTGCAAGGGAAGATAAGCTTTGTACGAACTTGTGATGGTAAAAAAATAAAAGCAACAGACTGCATAATAGAAGTAGCTATCTCAAGGGGTAATATAAAGTGATGTTCCTTTACATTAAGAGCTTGCACATCCAAATGAAAAAAAACGCATGACAACCTCTGCTTCCCTCTGCGAAGGGCCTATCTTTTAGTTTTCAGTATTTACTTTCTATGTAAGAGTCAATAATGTTCATCCTTATTCCAACCTTATTATTATTCACCTGGAAAGCATCATGTGGTAGGGAAAGATCGAGACACATATATCCAGTTGGATGTAGGTAATCAGGAATTGTTATTGTTGACAGTATCCCTGAGATAAGCGAGTTAGCGAGGTGAAATATGAAACCCCCATCTTCCTATGTGTCCAATGGAAACGTTTGCCCTAAAGATATGCTTCGAGTGTCAGCAATCATAGATCACTATATGATGGTTGAGTATGTGAAATTTGCTAAACCAAAAGCTCTTACATAGACTCTTACCAAAATATGATGAATTGTAGTTGCTTTGATGACTGAGAACATAGTTTTCTAGTTGTCAAGAAAGTTTATCTCTCATACTTTAAACGTTCTGGATGAATTATTACTTGGTCATGAGAAGTTAAATAATAATTTCCGCTATTACAATAACTTAATAATGATCATGATGCTACCATGTCCGTATTTTGTTTTTATCGACACTCTCTCCATAAACATGTGGTCATGATTATCGAGTTCAGTATTCACTTGAGTACTATTATTTATAATGTTTTTGGTCATTATTTCACTTTATAAAGCAATTATGATGTCTTTTCTCTCTTATTTTGCAAGTTTCACATGAAAAGGGAGCTTCCCGACAATTCGAATTTTGGACCCGAAAAGGCTACAACAGAGATAGGTATTCTCCAAAGCTCCAAATGACCTGGAAATTTACAGAGGATTATTTTGGAATTAATAAAAAATATTGGAAGAAGAATCATCATGAGGGGCCCCACCAGGGAGTCACACGCCAGTGGCGCCTCGAGGCGCGGGCCATGTGAGCTCAGAGGCTCCACCACGGCCTCTGTGGCCCCCCTTCTCCTACAAGATACTATTTGCCCTAGAATAAAAATCAAAAGAAGACTTTCGGGATGAAGTGCCACCTTCTTGAGGCGGAACCTGGGCAGGAGCACTTTTGCTTTATGGCAGAGCGGTTCCGCCAGGGATACTTCCCTCCGGGAGGGGAAAATCAAGCCATCTACATCACCAACATTCCTCTCATCATGGGAGTACCAATCTTCATCAACATCTTCACCAGCACCATCTTCTCTCAAACCCTACTTCATCTCTTGTATTCAATCTTTGTCTCAAAACCTCATATTGGTACCTGTGGGTTGCTAGTAGTGTTGATTACACCTTGTAGTTGATGCTAGTTGGTTTATTTGGTGGAAGATTATATGTTCAGATCCTTAAGCATATCCAATACACCTCTAATCTTGAACATGGGTATGATTTGTGAGTATTTACTTTTGTTATTGAGGACATGGGAGAAGTCTTGTTATAAGTAATCATGTGAAGTTGGTATTCGTTCAATATTTTGATGATATGTATGTTGTTCTTCCTTTGGTGGTGCCATGTGAACGTCGACTACATGACACTTCACCATACTTGGGCCTAAGAGAAGGCATTGGGGAGTAATAAGTAGATGATGGGTTGTGAGAGTGACCAAAGCTTAAACCCTGGTTTATGCATTATTCAGTAAGGGGCTAATTTTGATCCATATGTTTTATGCTATGGTTAGATTTATCTTAATTCTTCTTTCATAGTTGCGGATGCTTGCGAGAGGGGTTAAACATAAGAGGGTTACTTGTTCAAGTAATAGTAGCACCCTAGCACCGGTCCACCCACATATCAAATTATCAAAGTAGTGAATGTGAATCAACTAACCATGATGAATGTGACCAGAAGAGAATTCACACATGTCCTCGAGAACGCTTTGCTTACTATAAGAGAACTTTCCGGCTTGTCCTTTGATATAAAAAGGATTGAGCCACCTTGTTGCACCTTTGTTACTATTATTACTTGTTACTTGTTACGGATTACCTTGCTACAAAACTATCTGTCACCGCTACTTTCAGTTCTTCCAGAGAATGCCTTGCTAAAAACCACTTGTCATTTCCTTCTGCTCCTCGTTGGGTTCAACACTCTTACTTATTGAGAGGACTACGATTTATCCCCTATACTTGTGGGTCATCAGCAGCGCTTGCTGGTGTCAGCGAGGGGAGAAGGAGCGGGAGTAGGAGTCCTTGGCCGGCGGCGGTGAGAGATCTCCCGAGTCGCCCACGGGGGGAGCGACATGGGAGCAAATGGGGATTTCATTCCTCACCTTTAAATCTCACGAGTCTGTATTGTGTTCTATGTAAACTTGATGACCAGAGCAACAGAATGCCATCACTACGACCACCAAACTACCCTCCTGCTACACCACCACCACTACCAGTACCAAGCTCTCCTTTAGCGACATCACCACACCCCTCCCGGCATTATGTGCCCCATTCCCAGTCAACTCCGGCGGATCCGGCCAAGGCGGGCGGTGAATCACTATTACTTCGCCGAGGTCGGGGATCGTGGATTGGGGTATGCTAGTTGAAGGTGAGAGTTGGTAGTTGAGATTCATCAAAGGTGTTGTTCCACTCTTCTGATGGCAAGTGGCAGAGTGATATGTCTCCAACGTATCTATAATTTATGAAGTATTCATGCCATGTTTACAATAACATATGGTTTTGGAATGATTTGGATGGAACTAACCCGGACTGACGCTGTTTTCAGCAAAACTACCATGGTGTTGTTTTTTTGTGCAGAAATAAAAGTTCTCCAAATGAAATGAAACCTTTTGATGATTTTTTTGGAACAAAGGAGAGCCCCGAAGCATCGTAGAAGGACAAGAAGGTGAAGGAGTAGGGCAGAAGACACTAGGGCGCGCTAGGGGGCCCAGGCACGTCCCGGTGGGTTGTGCTCACCTCGAGGCCCATCTTCGCGTGAAACTGACGCTAAAAAATCCTATAAGTAGAGAAACCATCAGAAATAACCCTAGATCAGAAGTTCCGCCAAGCAAGCCTCTCAGAGCTACTTAAAAACCAATCTAGACCCTGCTCCCAAGATTCCACGGAGGGGGAAATCATCACCGGTGGCCATCTTCATCATCCCGGCAGCCACAATGATGAGGAGGGAGTAGTCCACCCTCGGGGCTGAGGGTTTGTACCAGTAGCTATGTGTTTAACCTCTTGTGTTCTTGAGATGTCACGATTTTGATGTATCGCGGGCTTTGTTAATATAGTCGGATCATATGGTGTTTTCCCTCATGATCTTGTTGTGAATTGAGTTATCCCTTTGAGATTTCGTTTTATCTGATTGAATACTTTTATGGATTTGAGAGCACTTGATGTATGTATTTCTATGAATAACCGTGGTGACAATGGGTATCATATTGACTCACTTGATATGAGTTTTGGCATTCAACTCGCGGATTCCCGAGGTGGCATTGGGGTAATCTATGCATAGGGGTTGATGCACGTTCTCGTCTTTTGTTTCTCCGGTAGAAATCTTGGGGCACTCTTTGAGGTTCTTTGTGTTGGATTGAGTATTATGAATCTAAATTTGCTTTGGTGTTATTTTAGTACGAACTCTTGATAGATCGATCAAAAAGAATAACTTAGTGTTATTTTAGTACGAACTCTTGATAGATCGATCGGGAAGAATAACTTGGTGTTATTTTAGTATGAACTCTTGGATAGATCGATCGGAAAAAATAGCTACAAACAATTTCTTCTTATGTTCTCCACTAGATAGGAACTTTGGAGTGATTCTTCATCGCATGTTGAGGGATGGTTATATGATCCAATTATATTAGCATTGTTGAGAGATTGCACTAGCAAAAGTACGGACCCTAGGCATCATTTTTAAGCATTGCAATACAGTTTGTGCTCACTTTTGTTACTTGCCTTTTATTACCATCTCTTTGCTGAACTAGTGCACCTCTACAAATTACCATTGTATTTGGTGTGTTGTGGAGACAAGAGACTTTTTATTATTTGGTTGTAGGGTTGTTTGAGAGAGACCATCTTCATCCTACACCTCCCATGGATTGATAAACCTTAGGTCATCCACTTGAGGAAAATTGCTACTGTCCTACAAAACTTTGCGCTTGGAGACCCAACACGAGTCTACAAGAATAAAGTTGTGTAGTAGACATCACGGAGGCACAACAACATCGGGTTATGAAGATTTGGGTGCTCCTCTACACAAGGGAGCAAGAAGAGCGGGGGGGTGTGAGGCCAAGCGGACTCTGACACTAAGGGTTGTATCGAGGACCAACTCGGAGGAAAGAAGACGGTTGTTCATGATGGGGCTTGTTGAGGAGGGAGACATACTAGATTCAATTTTCATTGATCCCTCGGTGAGCACGTCTATTGGCGGAGGTTCATGGAAGATCTGAGGTTGTGTGTAGTGATTCACCATTGCTGGTGCAAGGAGCAGGGTGGCTTCAGATTCAAATTGGGGCGGAAGGTGCGGGATCGACTAGGTAAGGGGCACCACATGTGTTTGGAAAGTGGGGTCAACTGTCAGCGAGGTTGGAGAACTGGATGCCACCCACTTTGATCAGTTGTGGGAGGAGAACTCACTTTCCTATTCATCACCAACCCAACATGTCGCCACCCGTGACTCTAACCCTAGGGGAAAGAAGGTTGTAGTCTGGATCAGGGGTGATCTATGGAAGGAGAAGATGTTTGGGTTGGCTAATTGTTTTCCTACAGCCGCCATTGATCTGAGATTGCAGGTGCCTTCCAACTTTAGCTGTTCTAAGTCGATTTGGACAGGAGGTACTACGCCAGAGTTCCGAGAGTTTGTGGAGAAGTGCGAGATGGCTGACAGAAGTAGATGAAGAGGAATGGGGGCACGGTGCTAGCCGCCCGCCATCGCCGCAATAACATCAATTGTCGCTGCCGAATCAGAGTAGTGGGCCTAAATTTGGCTACTCGCTGTCGCTCTTTGGCTTTCTTGGGGGACCGCCACCATGGTTGTTTGCAAGAGGATACTCTCCATATCCTCCCCCAACCGTGATTCCATAGCAAGGGCCGCCACTGGAGGCTGGTGGTTCCTAGCAGGCTGTTGTTCCCCAAGATTAACAACAGAAGAATCACCAGGGGCAAGGGAAACAAGTGAATCAGGGTCAGTTTATAGAGAAAGCAAAAAGGGGCAAGCTAAAGGGACTGGAGGTGTAACTAATTTAGGTGTTGGTGACCAGGGAGTAAGGCTAGTGACTTCACTGATTATGCACATGTTACATGCTAAAACTATGGGGATCTAGGGCACCATAGAGCTATTTGTGAGAAACCCAAGATGTATTTTATTTGCAAAGCTACTACTCATCAAGTGGATTCTTATCCTGCTAGAAAAGGACCTCATCAAGGAGCTAAATACATAGGGAGTGCAACTCGAGAGCTTGGATTTTACTTTACCACTTGGAAACCACTCGATCTAGGTGTGAACTGAATTGGAATCATGAAGAATTGTGGAATTGTATATGTGGAAACTAGAGTGATCAACAAAGAAGAACTTGCTCAGGAGTTTTCTATCATCTACAAGACCAACTGGCCATGACAGATTAGGGTACTAGATGAATGGTCATTTTTAGCTAAATTTGCACCTACATTTCAGTTGAGCAGGTTGTTGGGTATCCATGCTTTGGTTTGACCAAAACATATGTGAATGTGAATGTTGAAGTGTGTAAGGAGGAATTGATAGAGATAAATGAGTTTATTAAGGTGTGGGTCCAAGTAAGAGGTCTGCTACCCAAGTGGTGTGAGTGGTCAGTTTTGAACCAATGCATTTCCCGCTTGGTTATTGTTAAATATGGACTAGCAAGGCATGTTTCAGGGCCCGTTTGAATGTGTTAGCATGAAGATCCAGTGCAGGGATCCATCTAAAATTACCACTAAGAGGATGTTTGAGATTAGAGGCAAAACTTTTAAACTTAAGATAGTTGTGGAAGTTACTTTGACTAACAAAAACAACAATGGGGAGGTAGATGCCAGTACTGGAGGTGGCAAAGAAGATGATGGAAGTAGAAGAAAGTATGTAGACTGACAAAAGCAATGAGAATGACAATTCTACAAGCAACACCTAGTGGGGGGTCAAAGAAAGGGAAAAATCTGAAGGAGAAGAGAACTGGTAGTGGTTCTGGTACTCACAGGATGATACTAGAGAAGTAGTTGATAGAGTTGAGGACATTGCTGCTGACATTTCCGGTCTAGATGTGAAGCAAGGTCATGAGCAGATGACCATGCTGCTTGTGATTCTGGACTAGAAGTTAACACTGTAATGCCAACTAATGATGTTGCAAAAGAGGAAACTACATTCATATTCATTGAACTATAGCAGATGGGTGAGGTGGATGGCGAGATGGAAGAGTTTGTGTCGCAAAGTAATGACGCTTTGGATATTAATTAAAGATCTCTAGAGAGGGATGGAATGTGTGAGATGTTTCCTGATGACATCATGCCTGACATCAGAGTTTTGGAAGTGGCTGAGGATGGGAACACTAGTCGAAACACTTATGAACAGCAGAGACGAAGGAAAAAAGCAAAAGTCATGGGGCCTTGTTCAAGCTTCCAGGAAGAGTTCTAGGGTGGAGGGAGCTACCCTATGATGGAGAGGGCCAAACCATCAAGATGAAGAAGAATTTGAGATTCCAAAACCATGAAAGGTATTGCTTCATCTAGTCCTTTTAATGTGCTCCCTATGGAAGAAATTCTAGATATGACACACACTATTGTTGTGGTGATTATGGAAACTTTGATTGACAATGGAGACAATGTGTGTACAATGGTGGTAGCAATTTATGTAAAGGTT
The DNA here is from genome assembly GCA_021605145.1 of Aegilops bicornis. Classification (NCBI taxonomy): domain Eukaryota; kingdom Viridiplantae; phylum Streptophyta; class Magnoliopsida; order Poales; family Poaceae; genus Aegilops; species Aegilops bicornis. The sequence goes on along the minus strand of CM038673.1, from coordinate 333,503,056 downwards.
GTAGTGATGTTGTAGTTAATGCTAGAGTTAGGGTGAAAGTCTGCTGATAGGGGATTGGACCCATGTCAAGAAGAGTAGATGGGGTAAGCACCCCAGGAATTAGTTACAATGAAGTGCATCTTCTCGAATGCTAGGGGAATTTTGGCCCCTGGAAGAAATAAGTGTATTCGAGGACCTGCTCTGGCCTCTGAAACCTATGTTGGTTGGGTTCCAAGAAACCAAATAGATTAGCTTTTCTAAAAACTTTATTAAGAATTTAATGGGTAATAGGAGTTTTAAGTGGAATATTTGCCTTATGTAGATTTTGCTGGAGGCATTTTGGTAGGGGTAGATGCAGATCAATTTGAGATTTTGAGCTGGGTATTAAATTTGTTTCTTCCGTTAGTGTAGTTTTTACTGATAAAAGTAGTGAGTTGATGTCTAGAATCTGTATTGTTTATGGGTCTGCTTATGAAGAAGGCAAACATGAGTTTATTCCCGAATTGCATCCGTTGTTTTTGAATTGGATTGGCCCTGCTATTATTGGTGGGGATTTTAATTTAGTTATGACACAGGAAGATAAGAGTAATGGGAATGTAGATTTTAGGTGGGCAGAAAAGTTTAATGTGTGGGTGGAAAAGTGGTGTCTGCTGGAGATTGACATGTCTAGTAGAAACTATACTTAGTGTAATGATCAAGAGAATAGAGTTATGTCTAAAACTGAGAGCATTTTTTGCAATACTGGGTTTGATGTTGCGTTTCCATTAGCTAGCTCTAGGGTGCTTCCTAGAGTAGGAAGTGATCATACTCCAGTAATTTGGGACTCTGGTGTTGATCAAATGCCTAGGAAAGCTAGCTTCAACTTTGAAAAGTGATGGTAACTAGGCCCGACTTTAAAGATTTGGTAACTAAAGCTTGGGCTATTAAATATATTTCTAGTAATCCCAGAGATGTATGGGAACATAAATTTAGCATGTGTAGGAATCTAGCTAGGGGGTGGAGTATGAATATTAAGGATTTTCTTAGGAAGAGTAAAAAAGAACTTGTGGCTGAGTAGGAGGCTCTTGATATTAAAGTAGAGATTTATAGTTTGTCTCATACAGAGAGGGATAGGATGGCTAGCATATTTAAAGAGCTACAAGAGATGTGGCAAATATAAGAGACTGAGGCTAGACAAAGATCCAGGATAGAGATATCCTAGAGGGGATAGGAACGCCGCTACTTCCAAGCAAAGGGCTAACTAGAGGAGGAGAAAAGAGTTCATTCATGTTTTAGAAGGGATAGATGATCGTGTTACTGATAATATAGGGATGAAGAAAATAGCTATAGATTATTATAGAGAGTTGTTTAAATGGTAACCTAGGTCTGACATTAATCTTAGGGTTGATTTCTATAGTGAGACTAAGAAGGTCTCTCGCTAAGGAAAATGCAAGCTAGAAGCTAGGTTTTCTGAAGAAGAAAGTAAGGATGTTGTATTTAGCTCTTATTCAGATGGCTCCCCTCACCCTGATGGTTTTCCTTTTATATTTTCCAAGAGTTTTTGGATATAGTTAAGGGAGATCTGATCAAGATGATTGATTTTTGGTTCTGATGAAGACCTAGATTTATTTAGATTAAATTTTGCTATGATTACTTTGATACCTCAAAGAGAATGTGGCTAGCACCATGAATACGTTTAGACCAATTAGTTTGCTTAATTGCTGTTTTAAGATTTTTTTACTAAGGTTTTAAGTAATAGATTAGCACTTATCACAGGTAGAGTCATTTCTGATTTTTAGTCAACATTTCTTAGAGGTAGGTATATCCTCGAGAGTGTAGTAACTGGACATGAAATTGTACATGATGTGCATTCTACTGGGAGATAGAGGTTAGTTTTTAATATTGGTAATGAGAACCCATATGACAAAGTTAATCTAGACTTTTTGTATAAATTGTTGGCTCTCAGGGTTTTGCTTCTAAGTGGCTAGTTTGGATTAGAAGTGTAAGCCAAAATGGATCTATGGGAGTCAAGTTGAATGGTGAAGAGAGTGACTTTTTCTTACTGGAAAAGGCTTGAGATAGGGGGATCCCTTGTCCACCCTCCTTTTGAACTTGCTTGTTGATGTGTTTTCTAGGATGTTAGTCAAAGGGTCTTAAGTTGGATTGATTAGAGATCTTTGTCCTAATCTAGTTAGTGGTGGTAGTGCTAGGGGGGGGGGTATGTGTGTGCAATATGCAGATGGTACTTTTCTTTTAAGGAATGATAGTAGGGTCGCTCTTAACCTGGAAATGGATTCTAACCTGCTTTGGAAAATTTTGCTTTAGTTCCGATCAATATGGTAGCTCGTGAGCTAGACATTTTTCTAGAGATTTTTCAACATATCACTTGTGATTTTGTAACGCCTCATCCACATTCACCCAGTCCTGACCATTATGTCTGGAGGGATCTAGACTAACCCCACAAACCAACACTAGTTTTTCATGCGCACTTTATTCTCATTCGTGCGCACCCGAGATCAACTTCTCAGTCGGTCACTCATCCTCAAATCGCTCCAAGCCAAATACGCTTAACTTTGAGGTTTCTTTTGATGGGCTCCGGAAAATAAGGAATTACTTATTGATTCCTATTAATCCAGACTCTCACATAAACACCCACTTAGAAAATTGATGTCCTCGCCGCCCATATAAACTTTCTCCTCCTCGCACGCATCTGTGCGTCCATTTACAATATTTTTTTGTTTCTTCAAACTTTCAAAATGGGTGTGTGTGTGTGAGATTTGATCTAGACCTCATGTTTCACAATGGTAACCACCACGGACACATCATCTTTCGTGGCTAGGTCATGTTTTTCTTCTTTTGTTCTATGTCAACTTGTAACACTAAAAAGAAGACTCTCGTTTCTCTTTTTTTTTGGACCGGTTTTTGTTTGTCTTTTCTTTCTTTCTCTATTTCTATTTTTTTTCCTTTTTATTTTTATTTTCCAAATTGCATGAATTGTTTTTCAAATTCAATTATCTTTTTGGTCCAAGTCGATGAATATTTTTGAAAAGGATGAACTTCTTCCTCAAAAGTGCTGAACTTTTTTTAAATTTGTGATTTTTTTTTTCAAAATTGATATACTTTTAAAAATTGATGATTTTTTTAAAATTGCTGAACTTTTTTCTAATTGATGCATATTTTTTTTAATTGATGAACCTTTTTTTACAAAATCATTGAAATATTTCCAAAATCAATGAACTTTGTTCATTTTTTGGCCTTTTTTCAAAATCAATGAACTTTTTTCAATGGATTAGCTTTTTTCAAAAAAAGCGTGAGTGGTTTTTAAAATTGATGAATTGTTTTCAATTTTTTAACCTTTTTTGAAAATTAATGAAGGCTTTTTCAAAATCGATGAACTTTTTTGAAATTCATGAAACTTTTCTAATTCATGAACTTTTTCTAAATTCGCAAACCTTTTTTTCCCTTATTTGTGAGGTTTTTCACATCCGCAAGCATTTTTTGTTTCACACGATTCTAAATACCAGAAAAAATGTTCCTATTTTTTCTCCCTTGGCCAATAGATTTCTATAGAACGAGCAAAAAAAGGCGAGCTGTGCCCCTGTGCTGCTGTGCGAATGAATAAACAAATGAATGAGAAGTGCGAGTCTTGGCGATTCATAGCCGGCCCATGCCTGCGTGCCCCTGTGCCCTGTAACGAATAACTGGCGTTTGGCACGTGGTATAAGAGATCTCCCCTGTAATGCGTGAGTGGGAGACCTCGTATACCATACATTTTTAAATACATGATGGAGATTTTGTAAATACATCATGACATAATATGATGTGTAAGAAAGATGTTTTAAATACACTATTATCATTTGTTTACATATATAATGTATATTTTTAGTAACATGATAACCATTTTTAAGATACACGATGGATAACTTTTTAAGTATGCGGCAAACATTTTTTTAACATATAAAGAACACGTTTTGGATACACGGTGAACATTTTAGAAATACGCAATATATATTTTGAACATGATAATTTTTTAAAAATTCAGGATGCACATCTTTATCGGACAACAAACATTTGAAAGCATGCAATGAGCTTTATTTTAGTGCACAAGAAACCTATTTTTTTAATATATATTTTGGAACATTTTCAAAATATATATAAGGAGAAAACAGAAAAACAACCGAAGCATAGAAAGGTTGCAGCTAATACAGATCACCAAGAAAAACTAGCGATTAGAGGACCCACCCTGGTGGACAAAAGCGAGCGCTTCGTGCGCTTTTGCGGTGGGCGATGTATACCGGAGCGCCTATTCCATGTATAGGTCAATAGCGAGCGGCTCGACGCGGACCCCAGATCCTATTTGGCGTTTTAAGCGCTCGTTACAGTACATATTTGCGCGACGTGATTTGAATCGCACACCTCCCGGTAGGTACCGAACGCACTAACCAAGTGTGTCAACAGACCCGATGTGCTAGGTTGCTTTTTTTATTTCTTAAACTGAAAACCTGAAACAACGCAGCTGTTTCCTGTTTGGTTTTCTTTGTCTCTTCTTTTTCTTTTCCTAGTTTTGTTTTCTTAAACGGTGAACTTCAAAATTGTACAAAAATTATCCAAATTGATGATTTTTTAGAATTCGTGAACCTTTTATTGAAATTGATGAACTTGTTTTCAAAATTGATGTACTTTATTTAAATTTTTGTTAACTTAAAAAAAACAATTATTCTTGTTCAGATTTGATGCAAAATTTCAAATTTGTGAACTTTCTTTCACAATTGATGAACCTATTTGCAAATCAATAATTTGTTTTAAAGTCGACGAATATTTTTCATTTATGGGAAGGTTTCGAAGAATCGATGAAGATAATGTGTTTTCTTCATTGTTGCAAACTTCTTTTTGGCAAATTTTCATTTTTATAAACTTTTTAAATTCGCAATATTTTTCAAATTTTGCTTACTTTTTATCAAAGGGATGAATTTTTTACAAAATCTACAAACCTTTTTGATTTCAGATTTTTTTTTGAAAACATTTTAAAACAGTTGGTTTTTTCTTCCAGACCAATAGCACAAAAGACAAAAGAAACTTTCTGCCAAAAAAAAGACAAAAGAAATTAGCGAGCGGCCCAACGAAAGAAGCTTGCGGCAGAGCACCTGGAGCGAGTGTGGGGTAGGCAAGCGAATTCGCATGGCTCGTGCGCAGCCCGCTTGGGCGCGAGAGAGTGCCAGCTGCGCGAAAAAGGAGGGGAGATATACAGTAAAGCAGCGAGCGATTTACATGAGATAATAGAAGACTCTACTAGTTTTACTGCTTGTAACATAGTCCATGAATTTAGGAGCTAGAACGCTGATGCTCACAATCTCGCTAAGCATGCATTATCACTTGGTTTTGGCCGTCATGTTTGGTTTGGGCAACTGGGTGACTTGCTCTTTATACCTATAAACGTTATGATTTGAATAAAGCTTGACGAGTTTGTCTAAAAAAAAACCTGCACGAAATAGGAGGCTAGATATACATTTTTTTTTGCATCAAAATGCATATAACACGGGGCCAGGAGACGTGAGCGCCACTTACGTTTTTTGGGGGATTTCTACTATTTTTCTATGTTTCTTGTTAGTTTTCTTTTCTATTTTATTATTATTTATTTTCCTTTATAATAGGTTTTGGACGTAAATAGAAGAGAAAAGAAAAGTGTTTATGAAAAAAAATAGGGAGGAAAAGTCGCTTATAAACGATGCCACGATCTTTTGATAAGGGATAAAAGCCCTCAGGCTTGCTAGTAAAAAAATGAATGTGTTGTATAATCTAGCCCGGCCAGCCCGGCCAGCACGTTCTGTCGCAGCAGAAGACAAATAGGGTTCCACGTGGGACGATATAGCCATTCTCCTATCTGCCGCATATCATGAGAGTCAAAAGTTAGAGGAAATGCATAGGCTACCCTCCGTTAATGACTTCATCTTTTATTTACGATAATTACCAAAAACATTGTAAGAATAATAGGTTCTTTCGAAAATGTTCAAAAAATATTGTTTATAATGAGTTTCAATATAAAAAACTACGAATTATGAAAATAAAAAATGAAATACTTTCATCGTGTATTTTGAAAATATTTATCGTGTTTTAGAAACGTGTTCATCACAAATTTAAAATGTTTACCATGTACTTCAAAAGATGTTCATGTATACGCAATATTATTTATTTCTAGAAGCAAGTCAAAAGAAAACAAAAATAAGAAAGTAAAAAAATCATGTATTTAAAAACAAGTTCATCGCGTAGTTTAAAAAAAGTTCATCTATGCACAAAGGAATATAGTTTTGTAATAGGAGAAGAAAAAACCATCATAATTTAAGCAAACTTTCATAGTGTATTTTGAAAATGTTAATATGGACAATTTTTTTTAATAAACTATTTTTTGAAAGAAAGTATAATACTGATTGGGAAAATACAAAAATTCCAAAAGAAAACTAACACAAAACCGAAAGGCGAAGAGAAAAAGAAACGAAAACATGTTGCAAAAATCAGTGAGGGGGCTATCTCATGTCGCACACCCCTATGCGACAGGGTGACTATTCGACACAGTGAGCATCAAATAAGATTTTCCCTCTTACATGAACCTCTTCCGGGCATTTGCATGTCCACCAACTCTAGTAGGTCGAACACCACATACCCTTCACGTGCGCATTGGTCAACACATTAACTTTGTTTTTTTGTTTTATGTTATGTTTTGGTCATTAGATTTTATTTTAATATTTTATATTAACCCTTTTATTTTTTATTTTTTTATAATCATTTTATTGTTCACCACATTCTACCTTTTCCATTTGGTTAAGCTTATACAGGAACACATTTGGAACCACATGGACATTATTAATAGGAAATGTAATTTTTTTATTTTATTAATATGAACATTAACATGAACATTTTTAAAATTCTTAGAGATTGAAACATGTAAAAACTTTTGCACCCATAAATGTCTTTTCTGGATCATGTTCAACATTTACTAAAAAGGCAAGGTGCAATGCAAAAGTATGACCAAGTACTACAAACTTCACGACAAAAAAATGTTTTTTTATGAGTAGAAATTCATGAGCTTTTGTTCGAATGCAATAACATGCCTATTACTTTTAAGTATATTTCAAGATACGCAAAGGGGATTTAGTAAACTGTCTACAAAATTCACTTGGGTGCTATCCATCATTTTGAATGGGAGGCAGAAAATGAATCACCCACTACCCGAACAATTGGCCCGGTCCATTTGTCCTCGTGAATAGAGTTGTACCTAGTGCTCGCCACACACTTTGTTCCTTTTTTGCCTTTCCTTTTTTCTGTTAATCTTTTGATTTCACTTTGTTCTTGGATGAATGTTTAGTTAACTGTGGAATCCACATATTTAAAAACATATTATGACCTTTCTAAAAGTATTCATGTATGTTAAAAAAACATACTTTTTTCAGTATCATGAATTCCAAAAGGGTGCTCATGTAATTTAAAAATTGTTGTGTAATTTAATAAGTGATAATGTCCTTTATAAATATGTTCATGTAATTTTAAAACTCTTCATATTATTAAAATAGTGTTCAAACTCTTTACAAATTTATTTGTGTGATTTAAAAGTGTTCACGATTTTAGAAAAGGTCAAGTACTTGTGAAAATGTTCCCTTTCTTTAGAAACTATTCGTAAATTTAATAAGAGTTCTTTAATTTTAAGAAAAATTTCATGTATAAAAAATGTTAGTGTTTCTGTATCTATAAAAGGTGTTCATGACTTATAATAAAAATATTCATGTAATGTGAAAAAATAAGAGATAAATGAATAAAGAAAACCAAAATAATAAAAGGCATATGGAAAACAAAAATAGTAAAAATTAGAAGCAAAAATAAATGAAAAAAGAACTGAAAATCAGAATTTAAAACAAAAATATAAAATATAAAAAAGGAAGGCTACAACGGAAATTAAAAATACCCTGGAAAACTGCCTTGCTACTTCCTCTACTGGGCCTTGGTCCATGTTGGGCGTATGCCGACGACAAATTTGCTATTTGGAAGAATTCTCATAGCCCCCCTTTTGAAGTTTAAGGTGACACCCACTCCTCTCCTATATCGGTCACCTGGGTTGTCCAACACCTTAATTATTTATATTTTTCAAAATGTTATTTAAAAACATGCTTTTAGTAAAATAGATTTAAGAATTGAAAAACAACGGGTTTACTATAAAATACGTACGTTTTAAAATAGTTCACCGTCTATTTGAAAATGTTCAGCATGTCTTAAAGATGATTTTCGTGCATTTAAAAAATCATATTTGAAAAATATACATAGTATATTTGAAAATATTTATTCTTTATCTTTGTGAAAAATCCCTGTGTACAAAAATAAAATATATTTTCAAAATGAGAAGCAGAACAAAAACAAGAGACAATACGAGCAAAAACCAAAAGAGCGAACAAAAACTGTAAAACCCAGCCTAAATCCAAAAGCATAGAGAAAAAGACATTTCTAAAAAAACATAGAAATCCGGCTGAAAATAGGTAAAATGAGCCCCTAACTAAGGAAGCCCCCCCCCTAACTAAGGAAGCCCCCCCCTGCCGCCTCTGCCCTGGTGACACGGGAAAGACCTCGCCGTCAAGGCCCGCTTCCACCACCGCCTCGCCACGCTGTTGCCGGAGGGCTGCCGGGCCGGCTGCGTTGCCGCGCCCGAGGATGGTGACGGCGGGCGGCCTGCCCTCCTCCCCAAAGATCGATCCCCGCCAACCTCGATCTAGCCGGGCCTCCTCCACCATCGCCTCCCGCACTCTACCGGTGGGCTGCCGCGAGGCTGCCACGCCCGAGCTGGTGCCGGTGAGGTCTCGCCCGCCTCATTATGCCGAGCGCCACCACCACCACCTCTTGATCCGATCTCGCGCTTTGTGGTTGTGCACCTACTCCAACTGCCGCGGTTCGGCTGCCTGTCTCGATGCGATCACATGCCACGCCTGCGTGATCCTCCTCCCCGACCTGTCTCTTCTCCTCGTTTTGGTGGAGAAGGACGTTGCTTTTGGGCGTAGGTGGCTGGGCTGGCCGGGGTTTGGTCCTGCCCCGGAGCAGACCACCCTTCGTCTCCGGCGGCGCCTCCTTCGAGCGGGCGGTGTCACCGCGCTGCTTGGTCATGGTGGTCTCTCTTGGCGCCGGTCGAGCTCATGGTGGATCCCCGTCGTCATCACTCCGGTCTCGACGGCCACGAACCTGCATTCCCCAAGGTCCGTGCTGTCGCCGCATGCCGGTGTGGATTTTCGCCCGACGCTCCGTAGTCGTCCTTCCAAATACTTTGGCTTGTCGGTGTTCCGCAGCCACGCCCCTCGCAGTCGGATCTGCGCCCCTTCCGTTCCGGCTTGCTAGCGCGCGCCGGTCACCACCATGTCCCCGCATATGTTCTCTCTTGTTGCCTTCCCGACCCCATCCACTAACACGCCACGCCAGCTCCAAAGCTCGCTGCGGGTGGCAGTGCAGCCTCACCTTGCTCCCCTTCGTGGTGGCGGTCGCCTAGCATGCTGACTTCTTCATCTTCTGATCCTCATCTGGCGGCAATGGGATTGCACGAACTAAAGCCAGGAGAAATCCTTGCTTGGCTTGCCGATGCTGGCAGCGGCGGCACTTGTGGGTGTCGTTTCCCTTCCTGAAGGCATTGTCATCGCCTTTATCCGTGCCCCTCTTCGAGTATCGGGGGAAACCCTAGATCCGGTTCTCCGGATCGGATAGCGGCAACGTAATGATGTCGTTCTCCTTCTTGAAGGCGCTATCTTGCTAACTCGCGGCGTTCCCAGTGTTAGATTTGAAGATGTTTGACGTCTTGCTAGTTTGGCTTGCCTTCCTAGTTCTAGGCTTGGTGGGTTTAGTTGTGTCTTTTTTCTGTTCGGGTTGAGCATCCCTTGTCTCTCTGCTCTGGGTTCCATGCTTATGTCTTCTTGCGGCATGTCATGTTTTGTAACCCTCTTCAGACTCAATTCTTTTTCTTCTATCAATGAACGATGATACGTAGTTTTCACAGATTCGCGAAAAAAACAATGAGCCCCTACGCTTCGGAAGCACATGCGCGCGCTCATTCGTTTTCGTCTTTTCGCTGTTTCGTCTCGCCACGCTCATTTCGTGTACTAACGTATGCTCGGGAGTCTGCCCTACATCTTCTCGCTGCCTGAAACAATCTTGGGCAAGAAATCGATTGCTGTTCCACTATATGCTACTACTAGGGTTAGACTTTGATCATCTATAGATTACTAAAATATAAAGTATTTGTTACAAAATGTTATACCATTGTATTTGTATTTAAAAGAGCTTTTCAACAATATAATTTTGATGACATATAGCTTACATTTTGTTAGTTAAAATTTTTAGGTCAAACTTTAGCCTAAAATAAGAGTGGCCTAAGAGCAACTCCAATGGGCCGACCCAAACGGATAGTGATTTTGTCCGTTTTTTATTCGTTTGGGTCGGCCAGGCGGACACGGATGTCCGCTTTTGCGTTTGATCGGCGCGTGCGCCCAACGCTTGCCTGAACCCATTCTGACAGCGCTAGAAAAAAAAATGAACGTATGCATATTAAAAAAGAAAAATAACATTAATTAAACATTAAAGCCGGCCACGAAGGCTGCGAGAGTCCACGCGTCCATATTTGCATAAAAAAACAGCCTAAACTACGAGGCGGCGCGCTGCTCTAGGCGGCGCTGCTGCTGCCCTCGGGTCCGTGGAGGTCGATGAGCTGCCGGCGCCGCCCGCCCAGCGAACGCCTGTTCCAGAAAGCGCCATAGTCGGCTGCCGGGCGCAGTGCAAAGGCCGCCGGGAGTGGGGGCGGCTCAAGCGCGCCTCCTCGAGGTCGCGCCGAGCATCTCGAGGTACTCGCCGCGACGCCTCGCCACCCGGATTGCGCGCCGCTGCTCGAGGTACGCCGCTTCCTGCACCGGGCGTCGCTCCCATCCGCATCGGGCGACGCTACAGACGACTCGCGCACTACTCCCGCCCTGTGAGAAGCGCCGATGGGGATGGCTCCCACTGGCTCCGGCTTGATAGGGGACGGCGGGCCACCGGCGGCACCATGATGTCGCCCACGCGAGAGGGCAAGTGCCTGCGCCATTGCCGCCTCGTACCGAGCCTCCTCTTCCGCCTCCGCCGCCTCCACCCTGCGCCGCTCGTCCTCCTCGCTCTCGCGGTAGACGGCCGCAAGGGCCGCCCTCCTCCGCCTCCTTGTCCTCCTCACGGACGACGAGCGCCGGCGGCGGCGAAGCTCCAGACCGCTGACGCTCTGCCGCCGCCTCCTCGTGCTCGGCGGCAAACCACTCGCCCAGCTTGGGCGAAGTCGGATGCGAGGCGGCCTCGCGGCGCTTCGGGCCAAGGCGCCGCACTCTCCTCCGCGGAGCCCGAAGGTTCACCGCGGCGCGCCGCTGCATCGGGATCCTATCTCGAATCCAGATGCTGGCCGCGACAGTGGTCACGCCGGATATGGCGCAGGGTCGGCGGTGCGCTGCCACTCCGCCCGGTGCATCGCACATTCACGCTACCGCTTGCCGGGCGCGGCGCCGACGCCGGCGGAGGTGGGAGGAACTCTGAGAGGAAAGGGGTGGCGGGGGCCTTGCCCTTGGCCTTGCTGCCGCTGGCGCCGGAGAAGAGGCCCATCTCGCTGTGGTTGTGGTGGCTAGGGTTTGCCGGCGAGGGGGGAGCAAAGCTTGGCAGATGTGGATGGCGAGTTTGGATGAGGACGGCCCCGCCGCACGGTAGGCTTAAAAAGGACGAGCATCGTTACCGACGCCAGGCCCGTGGTCATAAATTGCCGATCGCATGGGCAACGGTAGTTGGACGGCCGCCACGCGGGAGGCAATGGACAGAAGAAGGCGCGTGAAGCGTCTGCTCGCGCGTCTCAAGCCGATACATTTGGGGCATAAATTTGCTGCAAATGCGCCGGTGTGGACGCCGACACACTAACGTAATTTAAGTTTAGGCCGACGTTGTTGAGCCATCACTTTTGCCCGCACCGATCTAAACAGACGCAGGCGGACAAAATGGGTCGCGCCAATTGAAATTGCTCTAATAAACCCGGAGCCAGGAAGTAGTCCACAACGCAAAGCCTAGAACGGAAAAGTTACTATCTACTGTTGCGAGTGCTCATTGGGTTGGCTGTGGTGACACACGAGAGAAAGACAAGAGGAGAGGAGACGAGGAGGCATGATCAAAGCGAGCGGCAGCAGGGGAGGCCGGGGAGGAAAAGAAAAGAAAAGAAAAAAGAACTGAAAAGTCATGACCCGTCTTGATGTGACACTTCCTACTCCTGGCAGGCCTGCCTCCCAGGCTATCAGCCATCAGGTCAGGAGGGTCTGCTGCTTCCTGCGGCTGCATGCTGCGATCACTGCCCCGTATTATTGGTTCGTTAAGCTAGCAGCGATGCGACACGGTGCTTCACCAGCTTTCCGGGGAGCATCAGTCTGCTCCCTGAATAAAGACTACTACTTTCTCTTGCGTAGAAATAAAGACCAAGTATTCTACCCGTCTCAAAGAGTTTCCTTTTAGGCCAACTCCACCTCGCGACCCTATTCTCGTCCGGACTCCGTCTGTCGTGTAAAAGGACAAAAAACTACCAAATACATGGCCAAGAACGGATTCTTTGTCCGCCAGTCTGCCGACCCATCCCCCTACCAAAGTTTGCACCAGTTTTGGGGTGAAACGATATCGCACAGACGCAGGTGACGCCGCTTGTCCTCCCCTCGCCCGTCTGGTCGTGGGAGAAACCAAAACCCCCCACGCCCATTTGGCGCCATTTGCCCCAAACCCTCCCACGTCCCTCCCGCCGCCCCCTCTCTCCCCCGTCCATGGCCGACGCCCCGCTGAGTTCCGGCGGCCTGGCCGTCGACCCGCCCGCAAAGATGAAGAAGAAGGCGCCAAGGAAGCCGCGGTCGGAGTGCATGCCGGAGGAGATCGCCAAGTTGGACGCGGAATCGGCGAAAAGGAGGGAACGGAGAGTGGTCTTCAAGGTCAATGCCGCCGTGGCCAAGTTCACCGCCCAGCACGAGGAGCTGGAGGCCGCGCGGCGCAAGGCCGCTGCCGACGAGAAGGAGGACCTCGTCAACAAAGCGCACGCCATCCTCATGCTTGGCATGGGCCGCCCCGCCGGTTCCTCGTAGCTGCCGTTTCGGCGAGCACAGCTCGCTACCGCCTCGCCTATGCATCGCAAGTCGCCGACGTCCGCCACCGCGCCCATGTCGCCCGGCTTCCTCCGCCAAGGCACGACGGCGCATCTGCTTTCGGGTCGCCGGACGTGGGCTTGTTCAAGGCTGGCCCACACCGCTTCAGCCGCCGCCATCGACCTCAACGCCACGCCTGGTCCAAAGCAACGGGCGGGCCGTCACGAGATGTTAAGAAAGGTGCACGGCACCGCCACGGGCACCATGCCGCCCCGCCGCTGCCTTGTTTGACGGAATGCCAACCCCTAACGCCAGCGTCGACGCACCCCTTGTACAACCGCTACATGGAGGACGTGATCTTCGACGGTGGGCATGGCCGCGTTTACGACCCCGATGAGACCCAAAGTCGATGGCTGCGCCGAAATACGCCTCCGGCGAAGAGGCCGACGACCGTGGCCGACTACGCACCATGGTGACTCGTGGCATGAAGACGGCGACATCTATGTCGAAGGTGATGAAGATGAAGAAGAAGGCAATGACGTTGGTATTGGTGATGCGCCATTGTTCATCGACGAGCTCACCCAAAAGCGGAGGCACAAAAGAAGAGGAAGAGCATTCACACGGGTTCATATACACAAGATGAGGACAAGTTGATTTGCCAAGCTTGGATGGAGATTAGCCAAGATCCGAGGACCGGCGGTAACAAAAGGGCATTGTTTTTTGGACGAGAGTCCACAAAACATTCCATGAAAGTAAGATGTTTGAGCCCTACCAAATTACAAGCAACCGTGGCATCGGCTCGATTCAAAAAAGATGGTTGTTCATCCAACAAGAGTGCAACAAGTATTGCGCCGCATTTGAGAGCGTTGAAGCACGGCCCATGAGTGGTCTCGGCATTGGGGACATGGTATGATCTCCTCTTTCTAGCCCTTTCCTTGCTACGGCCATGAGACTTCGGCCGTGTATATGTTTGCATATTCACTTGTTGTTGATCATGTGGTGTAGGCATTCCAATCTTTGGAGGCATTCAAGGCCCGGCACAATGACAAGCCATTCACTCTTACGCATTGTTGGACGATCATCAACAATTGCCCTAAGTTCAAGGACCAATACCGTGAACTTCAAAGAAAGCGAGGCAAGAAGACTACCAAGTTAGCCGGAGGTGGGGATGGCGAGGCGTTGAAGAGGCCGAGGGGCAAGACCAACTCCAAGGTGGACGACATACGTGACGCCTCATCCATGGCCTTGCATGAGACTTTGCATGGCATGATGTCTCAAAAGGATGTGACGGACGGGAAGAAGCGGCAAAGCAAGGACGAGCAAATGAAGCAATACATAGACCTTCAAAGACAGAAGCTTGAGATGGAGGAGGCGACCAAGAGGAGGAAGATCGACATGGAGGAGGCGGCCCGGGAAAGGCAGCTCGACATGGAGGAGGCGGCCCGGCAAAGGCAGCTCGACATCGAGGCCGACAACGTCAAGGACGGGCAGAGGCAGCTCGACATCGAGGCCACCAATGCCGCCACTAAAGCGAAGGAGGTGGCCCTTGCGATCATGAGCGTGGACTTGTCGGAGATGAGCGACAAGACGAGGGCCTGGTTCGAGGCCAGGCAGAAGGAGATGCTCGACGCCGAAGGCCTGAACTAGGTCGTCTGATCGGCGTGGGTGCTTCTTTTTAGGTCGGGTATGGGTGCCGCCTACCACCGCCGGGCGCCGGTAGTGTGCCGGGCGAAAACATTCATTTTGGAGGCCGGTTGCGTCGGCCACCGGCTGTGTTCCCGGCGAGGAGAACTATTCATTTTGGAGGCCGGTTGTGTTGCCGGCCACCGGCCGATGCCGGGCGACGGACGTAGGTCACCGCTCATGTTTGCGTGATGAACCGGGCCGCTGGCCTGAACTAGGGCTTGGCATTTGAAATGTTGCTTTTAGTTTTTAAGTATACGCGACAGATGGGCGAATGGATGCGTCCGCTACCGGGCGACGCCACCGCATCCCGTGAAAGCGTCTTAACACGCACCCCAAATCCCTACCCAAACGGACAGAATCCGGACAAAACGGACGTCCGTTTGGGGTCGCGCGATGGAGTTGGCCTTACCCAGTGCATAAGCAATCCACGTTTGACGTGCAGTTAAAAACACCGACAATGTGCAAGCTTCAGATACAACAACTCCAACGCTACCGACCAAACACGCTTTGTCCACTTTCCGTCTGTTTGATTGGCGTCCGCTCGGCGTCCGCCTCTATTTATGTTTTGGGTCGGCCGTCGTCCAACGTGATGCGCCCTTTCATGTTTGCGCACAAATTTAAAAAGGCCCGCATGATCAGGCTAGCGGTCATGCAGTCGCCTAAAGTTCATGTCAGCACCAATGCCAGCGGCCGGCATATAATGTCAGCCTTCAAAAAACCGACCACACAGTTCATACTGGCGCACTTGCCAGTGGCCGATACACATGCTAACACACAAAAAAGGGCGGGAATTCGACCACACCATCTCGGACGAGATCATGCCAGCACACTTGCCGGGATCCATGTTCAAGAATTCATCCGATTAACTAGTTAACTTGCCGATTAATCCCTACTCGTAGGGTCATCGGGTAGCCTATAAACCGGTAAATCATCCGATTAATTGATTAAATGGTCGATTAACTTGCCGATTAGCCGATTAATCCCCTACTCACCAGCCAACCGAGCAGCTACCAGTTAACGATTTCCTCAACAATGGCCGGGATACAAAATAGGGATGGCGTTCTCTGCCATAGATCACTCATCATCAAACTTGAGCATGTCGGCCTGCATCTTCTCAAGCATGGCCTCTTCCTCGGCGACAAGGTGTTCAGGTCCACCTTCATGATCTCCACCCCGCCATCATACTAGCGAAGCGCCACTTCTTTCACCTTGGTCTTGGCATTAGCGGCCTCGACCTCGAGCATCTTGGCTTGCTTCTCCGCCTCCATCTCAAGCATCCCGGATTGCTTCTCAAGGCCCATCTCAAACCTCCTCCTTTAGATCTCCATGAAGGTGTTCATTTGCTCTTCCTTGTCTTGCAGCGCTTTCTCCTTCCTTGTGTCCTTTTTGCTCATCATGCCCTCCACGGTTGCAAGCAAGGCGATCGACACCACATCACGCTTGTCCTCCTTCTTGGAGTTGGTCTTCCCCCGTGGTGGTGGCTTTTTGCCCTCCCTAACCTCCTCTACGACTGCCTTCCCCCCACGCGCCATGAGGGCGGCATATTGCGCCTTGAACTTCTCCTCCCCGTTGATGACCATCCAACAATGGGAGAGGTTGAAGGACTTGCCGTAATGTTGGCCCTTGAATGCCTAAAAATGAATAGCATGCAAGCATATTGGCAAATGGATATGTAAATGGACATGCAAGCATAACGGGAATGGAGACGAAGAGGGGCACATGTATACGATATCTTGCACGCTAATGCCGCTCACGGGACGTGCCTTTATGCTCTCAAGGGTGGCACAAAACTTGTTGCACTCTTGTTGTATCACCCTCCATCGCTTCGAAAGGGACACCCACCCATGCTTGCTATGCATTTGGTACGACGCAAAATTCTTGAGTTCATGGAACTCATGATGAACAAGAATCCAAAAGGTTGATGCCTTTTGTTTGGTGCCAACCTTGGGGTCTTGCCCAATGTCCCTCCAACACTCACAAAGGAGCTTGTCCTCGGAAGGTGTCGTGGAAACGTCATGGCAGGTGTCCTAGTGCGAGGACTTAGTCGTGAGGCCAACGCATCTATGTGGTAGCTTGAGAGGGGTTGATCGGGCCGAGAGACGCAACACACAATACAAGGATTTAGACAGCTTCGGGCCCCGGAAAACATCATCCGGTAAAAGCCCTACATGTTGTTTGTTGATAGGTCTCATTATGCTCATGAGGGAGAAGCCGCATAAGCCAGCTCCCCTTTGTTTTGTCTAGCCTTAACGATTATTTTCTGTCGCCTCCCTCTTGGGGTGCCTTGCCCCTCCTTATATAAGATGAAGGGGCGGGTCACATGTAGAGTCAAACTCGGATTAGGACTTAACCTATTTTGACGTCTTACCATGGGCTTCTCACCATGGGCTTCTTAACGCTCTTGCTTTCTTAACGTAAGTTTGCTTACAATCCGGCCATAATCTGCTTACAACTGCCTTAACTCGTCTGCTTAATCAGTATGGCTTAATCAGTTCTGCTTACATGATCGTGTTCTACGGGCTTAACTCGCTTAATCGCTTCGCCGCTTATATTATGCCGGGTCACCAATGAAACATTAAGTCCCAGCCGGGTCATATCTCCGGCCGGGTCACACCGCGGGGTATATCCCCGACATTAGCCCCTAGTTTAATTTGGATTCATCCATGTTAAGCTGGTCCTGTGAAACAAACACAAGAACAATTTTGACAGATTATGCTCTGGGTTAAGAACTCTTGTAAGCCGGCACCTGATCATCCTTATGTCCTTGTCATTTCCTTCTTGTGGGAAGTCCGGGTCAATATACCAAATTTTCATAATCAATTTGTCGACATTGGTTTCTCACGTAAAATATTGTGAAGAATATTGGCCTTGAAATACTCATCTAATTTTCAGCCGTCTTGAAGATGTAGATCTCCATTATATTCATATCACTTGTAGCCCCCAAGGGCCGGGTCATTATGCAATAATGAGCAGGGACTTTGCAAATATGATCATGTAGACTTGAGCAGCAACGTGTAGTCCCCAAGGGCCGGCTCAGTAAGATAATAATGAGCTGGGACTTTCTTAAATTTTTGACAGGAGCAATTGGCAGCCCCCAAGGGCCGGTTCATTACAATGGGATGAGTCGGGTCTTCAATAAGTTGATCAAAAAATGACTTTACATTTGCCCCCAAGTGCCATGGTGCATGCTGGCAGTGACATGGGACTTGCATATTTGATGTAATCTCAATTTGAATAATGTAGCCCCCAAGTGCCGGGTCGTAAGCCTGCAGCGACTCGGGACTATTCCCTCCATTGTAAAAATAAATCATGTCCATTAATAAAATAATAACCATTATACAAGCTTAACTTTGAAGACCTCCATCATAATATTGGCTATTGATAACCATAATAAAAAATCCAGCCATGTTGGCTATTAAAGATTTGAATAATATAATCCGGTTTAGAAAACCGGTTCTCGTGGATATTGAATCGCATCACGGTTTAGGATACCAGGCAAGAAGGGTGATAATCCAATCTTTAGAAGACAAAACTTCCAAATGTTTATGATTGTCATATATGGCGACTTATCATCCAAAGTCAAGCCGGGTTAATCGAAACCACATATATGCTTCAGATATGAACAAAAAGGTCTCAAGACAAAACCAAAGATTGTTTTCAAAAAAACTTAAGCCAAAAAGATAAAAAAATGAGGCTTCTGATTTGAATACGATCAGTAAACCAGACCAAAAGGGGTTAAGCTAGGATTCGAATACGATCATGAAGCCCCCTAGTGGTTTTGGCGTTGCGCCGATCAAGAGGGTACCGACAGCTATGTTCTCTTTGGTTCAATACTAACCTATGTTTGAACAGAAGCCCCCAAATGACCTTGAGAGTTTTTAACGACTGATTCAATACGATCAAAGTCGGACCCAAAAGGGGTTAAGCTTATGATTCAATAATACCATCAAGAAGCTCCTAGTGGGTTTGGCATTGCGCCGATCAAGAGGGCACCGATACTATGTTCTCTTTGGTTCAATACGACCTATGTTTGAACAGAAGCCCCCAAATGACCTTTTGAGAGTTTTTTAACGACTCGATTTGAATAGTATCAAAGTCGCACTCCAAAAGAGATTAAGCTATGATTCGAATACGATCAAGAAGCCCCCTAGTTGGTTTGGCATTGCGCCGATCAAGAGGGTACCACAACTATGTTCTCTTAGCTCTTCATCGATCCTTTGCGTAGCTCAATCACCACCTCCTCCCCAAACAGTCCGCAGCTATGCGCCATTGAGCACCCTCAAGCAACGCTGCTATTGCTCAACCGTGATCAGCTTGTCTTTGGCCTCTCAAGAACCGTGTGGTGCTGGGCGATGAGTTTGTCACACTGCTCTCATATGGGCGTGGAAGCGGCGCGAGCCGGCCACAGTGGGGGTGACGCAGGGCCGGGGCAACTTCAGGAGCCCGACGACCCGACGCGGGATGACAGAGGACGTCCGCGGCTCATGGAGGCAAGGCGAGATCGCGCGACGGCCAGCCGGCTCAAATTTCACAAAGCGACGGTGCCAAGGCAAAGGCCATGGGTAGCTCATTTCACAGCCGGTCAAAACTCCTTAGCGAGAAGCCAGTGATTTGGCTAGCGGGCGCGGGTTGCATGATCCGGCGCAGAGTCCGTAGTTGCCAGAGGAATCCACTTGGCGGCTCACAAACAGCAATTGTGGAGGCGATCTGCAGCGTTTTGAGGGAACTGCGGCTGAACCAGGGCGCGGTGGGTCACAGAACAGTGGCGTAGTAGCATCGGCGAGGGGAGGCGCGGCGGCCCGAGGAAGCAGAGTTGCAAAAGGCCTGGTACAGGTGATTTGACGCAGCGATGGAGGTGTCGGGTGGCTCGAGGACGCTGAGGGTGACTCAAGGTGCGGATGTTAACCCGACAACAGTAGGCGGCTCGAGGATGCTGAGGGCGACTCACGGCGCGGATGTTGACCCGACAGCAGTAGGTGGCTTCGAGCCAGCCTGCGAAGACGAAGCCAGCGCGACGTCGGGTCGCAGCAGAAGCGGGCGCCTCAAGGCCGTGGAGGCGACTTGAGAGCAGAGGGCACTGCTACCTCTTGAGCACTGCGTTGGTTTTCCCTTGAAGAGGAAAGGGTGATGCAGTATCCAGCATGCATC
This sequence comes from Aegilops bicornis, assembly GCA_021605145.1. Lineage (NCBI taxonomy): Eukaryota > Viridiplantae > Streptophyta > Magnoliopsida > Poales > Poaceae > Aegilops > Aegilops bicornis. Next base: position 333,483,131 of record CM038673.1, on the reverse strand, counting down.
TAGTGTATTAATGTAATGCCAGGATAATTAAGCTATAGTAATCCCTTGCTAATGATGCCATGTCATCATTTTCAGTGTTGCTAAATCCCCCTTGGATTCAATCTGGTTCAAATTCAAATTAAAGTCAAATTTCAAAATTCCGAAACATGCAAACTAAAATCTTCAGAGTGTAGCATATATTCCATAACTAATTATGGTGGTGAGCCAACATTTTTATAAAGTGGTTTAATGCCCTAAAGTAATTAAAACAGTGCTAGAACAACATATTTAAATGCCTTCCCATTTATGAAAAATTCAAACAAACTCAAAAGCCTCCCTAACTTTTGTAGAAAAGCAAATATTGCAATGTATTTATATGGCCAAGTTCCACATTTTTACAAAGACCAATTGGCGTGTCAAAATATTGCAAACAGATTCGCAAAATGTAATAAAAATAAAATAAAAAGAAAAGGCCTAACTACTATGTGTGTTAATGGGCTCTAGTGCCATTATGCACTTTGGTCTGCCTAACAACTTTGGCTCCAGCCCAGCCCCCACACCATGGTCGATCCCTCCCCTCACTGTGCTCTCCGACCCGTCACTCTGGGCAAGACCTCACGGATCACCTCGTCGGCGACGCCCGAGGGGATAAGGCCGAGCCCCCTTGGCCTCGTCAGCTTCCACCACCCCCTCCCCCAAACAGAAATTTCCTCTCTCCTCGGGTCACTCCCTCTCCCAGATCCCTTTCTCCTCCCTCATCGAAGCGTGTTTGCTGTCGCCACCTCGCCTCGACGTGGCCACCGCTTCCTCCTCGCGCCAAGCCGACGTGCCCACAAGCTCCACCTCGCCCCTCCGCCCTTCTCCGTCGAACCACGAGACCCGGCACTCCACAACACCGACGACAACATTGTCTTCCACCTTCGGACGCTGGCCGGAGCTCGCTGGTCGACTCCACGCCGCCCGAGCACCTCGAGTCATCCCCGGCCTTTCTCTCGCAACGGCCGTGAGCCCTCGATCCTCCTCCCTCTCTCCTCGCCTCTCCTCGTAGTCGAAGCTCTCCTCGACACACTCAAGGCTTCCGCCTGGCGCGGTCGAAGCTCGACGACATGGCCTCTGTGGCCACAGCCCGCACTCCGAGCCCGCTTGCTTGCTCCAGACTCTCCCGCCGCAGATCCAACGACGCGCTCGCCACCCCCACTACCTGGTCCGTCCCTGACACGCCAGATCCACCTCGGCTGCGGCGTGGTGTCCCTCCGCTGCTGCTCAGCTGCCGATTATTGCTGTTGCCCATCCGCCTCACGCTCAGCTCAGAGCTACCTCACCCACTGGGCCAGCTTCTTTCTCCTCACTACCGTCACAGGTCGTTGCTCTCCAGATGTCAGCTTCTCACGCCGCTGGTGCCGACTGGCTGCCTCGCTTCCACTACGCTACTGTTTCCGCCTCGACGGCGCTCACAACTTAAGGCCATGACAGCCACGCCGCCACGCCCACTCGAGCCATCATGATTCTTCCGCTGCCACAGAGTCCCACTGCCCTCACTGCCGGGTGTCTTACACACGGCCGCCACAACAGTGCGGTATAAGCCAAGGCGCCCATGCCCCGCCTCATACTGGATAGTTCACAACAGCCTTGGCTCTATACATATCAAAGAGGGCCCCAACCGCCTCCTTTTCTTAAAAAACAAGCTTTAAAAATATATATATAAATAATAATTAATTAATTAACTTAATTAATTAGGTTTAATTAAACTAATTACTTGCTTAGTCCAATTAACTAACTGTTAATCAAATGGGTTTATGACAGGGGCCCACCCCCATCGACCGTCAAACGTTGATCGTCAACTGGCCCCCTAGTCCACATAAAACAACCTTTGTGTACACTTTGTGTACACGGGGCTGGGTACCAGTACCGTAGCAATTTGTTATGTAATTTAGAATTAAAATAATTTCAGAATATTGTTAAATCTTTGAAAAATCATAGAAAATAATCCGTAACTCGGATGAAAAAGTTTTATACACGCAAGTTGCTCAGAACGACGAGACGAATCTGAATACACAGTCCATTTGTCCGCCACACATCCCTAGCATAGCAAACATGCAACCTTTCTCCTCCGCTTCATTTGCCCAAAAATGTCAAACTTCGGGAAAACATTCCTGATGTTTCCATTCGCCGCAGAGCGTGTAGCACCGCTGCTAGAACACGCTTCAGCTCTATTTGTTGTCCCGTTATGCACTTCCCTCGCTATGTATTTATTGTTTCTCCCCTCTTTCTCCAGAGACCCCGAGACCGTCATTGGCCGATTCATTGTGATCGACTACGCCGACGACGCAATTCTTCTTCCCTTTCAATGAGCTTCCGTGCAAGCCCTCCCTTTGATCATCCCGATATCGCCCATTCCATTCTCTCATGCTTGCATTAGATTTAACCATCAAGTATTGATTGCTCCTATTCGATGCATAGCCCGCTTTGTACCCGCTATTGTTACCTACACCGCTTATCCTAAACTGCTTAGTATAGGTTGGATAGTGATCCATCGCTGACCTCCACCTTGTGCGCGTGTTGCCCCGCCATCATCGATTTACTCGATCAACGTGATCGACGACTTATCAGAGCCGCACACCTCACATCATATGACGCCCCTTTTGTTGCTCGGCTCGCAGAGCTACTATCGGGTGCCGATGGTGATCCCTCATAATGCACTCGATGATAATTTCAGAGTGTAGCTATTCTGGCCGTGGTCATCGAGGGTGATTTCCTCTTTCACCATTCCCAATACGGCTCGACGCGTAACACTCAAGTGTGAACCTCGAGGGTGGTCCCTCTTACGCTCACCTTGATGATTACATTGAGTGGAATCCACGGGGTGATTCCTCGGGTTTTCCCTTGATGTCCGGACACACGCTACCTTGACTTTACTTGAGATCATAGAAAGCGGGCGGGCCGGAGAGCACCCGTGCAATGTGACGGTGGCGGCTGGTTGTTTAGTGGTATCACTCAGAGGGGTGATAGCTCCGGACTTGTCCCAATAGCCATCACTACTTTAATTGTTAATGCACTAATGTGTTTGAGTATTTGTTCGAATTGGCCTTTGGCCTTTACGCACTAACCACCACGCCGAGAATAGATATGGGCCTCGACGTCGCAATATAAGCCAAGCTTTGTCGACGCCCGGCTTCAGATTGACAGGCCGCCGGATCATGCGTGGCCATCCGAGGCGGTGTCAGATCCACCCCGCCGCAATGACCCGTGAGGGCAACGAGCGATGGGCCCAAGACCCGTGGAGTGCTTAGGATGTAGACCGGCGGGACCTCTGTCTTTGAGCCTAGGTAGGGCTGCAACGTGTTGATCTTCCGAGGCCGGGCATCGAACCCTTTAAAGGTGTGTCCACCGCAGTGATCGAGCGCCGTGTTGGGTAACATGGTGCACCCCTGCAGGGAAGATATATATTCGAATACCGTGTCCACGGTAATGGATGTTCAGACTTGTATCCGGATCTTATATAACTAGAAATGGATACTTGAGATATGTGATGGATATGTGGCTCCGGGATTGCTTTCTCACAGGGAGTCGAGGAAGGATCTCTGGGCCTTAATGTTACAACATGCTTGTTAATTAAACTGCTATTCTTTACTCTTCTACATGCTGCAAGATGCTTGAGCTGCTTGAAGATGCTAGTCTTCGATAGGCTAGGCCTTTCCCTATTCGGCATTCTCGCGCTTCAGTCCACGATACAACCCTTCCATTTGATACCAATGCATACTTAGTATAGATTCGATGCTTAAGTAGTACTTTGGATGAGTACTCACAGTTGCTTTGCTACCCCTTTCCCCTTCTTTCTTATTTCCTATTGTTGCAACCAGATGGTGGATCCCTGGAGCCATATGCCATCACCGATGGATACTACTATGTGGAGACCGCCGACGACCAGGAGTAGTTAGGAGGTCCCAGGAAGGAGGCCTTGCCTCTTCGATCGTTGATGTTTGTGCTAGCCTTCTTAAGGCATCCTTGTCTAACTAATGTCTGTACTCAGATATTGTTGCTTCCTCTGACTCTTGTGTATCGAGCTTGTATTCGAGCCCTCGAGGCCCTTGGCTTGTAATATGAAGCTTGTATTATTTTAATTTGTGTCTAGAGTTGTGTTGTGATATCTTCCGGTGAGTCCCTGATTTTGATCGTACACATTTGCGTGTATGATTAGTGTACGGTTGAATCGGGGGCGTCACAAATTGGTATCAGAGCCGACTGCCTGTAGGAACCCCCTTTCCAACTCCTTGGCTGAAGTTGAGTCTAGTCTTTGAATAACTGATTTACTAACATGGTTGTAAAGGCCTTCACGGGCCCATGTTGTCGATGGGTGGTATTAGAATCTTTTACCTCGCTTATACTCGACTCAATTTATCTTCTATTTGGGTTAAATGAATTTTGCTAACTCCAACATTAGGTTCTCGTGATCACACCCACCCGGAGGTTTGTATTACCCCTTTCTTGAATTAAGGACCAAGTTCTGCTTCAAAATATTCACTGACCGCGGGATCCTCTAAACGAGGGCACCCTGCGCCGCCATTTGCAAATTCTCGCTTCCAAAGTTTTTTCCTCGACATTGATGTAGCCTTTGCTATGTCCCGTTGTTGAATCTCTCCATCGCGTGCATTGATACGTCCATTTTGCATCATGCTTTTATATCGATATTTATTGCATTATGGGCTGTTATTACACGTTATGTCACAATACTTATGCCTATTCTCTCTTATTTTACAAGGTTTACATAATGAGGGAGAATGCCGGCAGCTGGAATTCTGGGCTGGAAAAGGAGCAAATATTAGAGACCTATTCTGCACAACTCCAAAAGTCCTGAAACTCCACGAAAGTCATTTTGGGAAATAAAAAAATATTGAGCGGAAGAAGTTCACCAGGGGGCCCACCTGTCCACGAGGGTGGGGCGCCCTACCCCCTGTATGCGCCCATACCTCGTGGGCCCACCTGTTGGCTCTCTGATGGCCACCTTCTACTATATGAGGTCTTTCGTCGAGGAAAAAAATCATAAGCAACCTTTCAGGACGAAACTCCGCCGCCACGAGGCGGAACCTTGGCGGAACAAATCTAGGGCTCCGGCAGAGCTGTTCTGCCGGGGACACTTCACTCCGGGAGGGGGAAATCATCGCCATCGTCATCACCAACGCTCCTCTCATCGGGAGAGGGAAATCTCCATCAACATCTTCACCAAAGCACCACCTCCCTCTCAAAACCCTAGTTCATCTCTTGTATCCAATTCTTGTCTCCAAGTCCGGATTGGTACTAGTAGGTTGCTAGTAGTGTTGATTACCCTTGTAGTTGATGCTAGATGGTTTATTTGGTGGAAGATCATATGTTCAGATCCTTTATGCATACTAATACCCCTCTGATTATGAACATGAATATGCTTTGTGAGTAGTTACGCTTTGTTCCGAGGACATGGGAGAAGTCTTGCTATTAGTAGTCTTGTGAATTTGGTATTCGCTCGATATTTTGATGAGATGTATGTTGTCTAGCCTCTAGTGGTGTTATGTGAACGCCGACTACATAACACTTCACCATTATTTGGGGCCTAGAGGAAGGCATTGGGAAGTAATAAGTAGATGATGGGTTGCTAGAGTGATGTGTTTAAACCCTAGTTTATGCGTTGCTCGTATAGGGGCTGATTTGGATCCATATGTTTCATGCTATGGTTAGGTTTACCTTAATACTTTTGTTGTAGTTGGCGGATGCTTGCAAGAAGGTTAATCATAAGTGGGATGCTTGTTCAAGTAAGAACAGCACCTGTGCACTGGTCCACCCACATATCAAATTATCAAAGCACCGAACGCGTAATCATATGAACGTGATGAAAACTAGCTTGACGATATTCCCATGTGGCCCGGAGCGCTTTTACCTTATATAAGAGTTTGTCCAGGCTTGTCCTTTGCTACAAAAAGGATTGGGCCAACCTTGCTGCACTTTATTTACTTTTTGTCACTTGTTGCTCGTTACAAATTATCTTATCGTAAAACTATCTGTTACTACTTATTTCAGTATTTGCAGTAGAATACCTTGTCAAAACCGCTTATCATTTCCTTCCGCTTCCTCATTGGGTTCGACACTCTTACTATCGAAGGACTACGATAGATCCCCTATACTTGTGGGTCATCATGCATACGTACGCTTAGTATGTCTATGATGTTTCTCTTGTCCCAACTCATGAACAACATGTAAGTGCCTCAATACATGTATCAAGATGTCTTAATGATCGCGCTTTGTACATACCGCCCCTTCGCCGCCATTGTTCCGATTACATCATGAATGGCTCCATACACTTGTTTCACCCTTGTTAAACCGCCTCGATGTTTTAAGCGGGATGGTTAGACCCGCTTAGTTATGGGCTGTAGGCGACAATCCACCATCGCTCGAATTCATGGCCGGAATGATACAACACTTGATGTTGAATCGCCAGTTCATGGTATGAGTCATGGCTCAGTTCCCACACCCCAATATGAATTAGCAACCAGCTCCAGTGACTCTGCAAGACTTTGCACGTTTCAACCCTGTCATCTACCGCAACTCAACTCTGCCCCTTGATGCTGATGACTGGCTCTGTGACATCACTTTTGAGCCGGAGTCTCATTGATGTAGCCTTCCGCCAACTATGTCACCTTCGTGGCTTATTATCCGAAGGTCCCGCCACTCAATGGTGGGATAGCCACATGCTCACTTACCCGTTGGAACCGCCATCACTTGGTCGTAATTCCAAGCTGCATCCCGCTGGCCAATGTCGAACCACCTTGGTTACTCACAATGTCGCCGCTGAAATTGAATGGTTCTAAACACATATCACCGCTTATCATTTGGCGCTACTAAAACCGGCCCACCTACTACATCCTTTAAATGAGATAGTAAACTACCAGGCTCATCTTGTTTGAAATGTCGAATCACAGATTTATTCCTTGAATGCGTGAAACGCTTCTCCTCTCATAAGAATTAATAATGCTCCTTCACCGATGTTTGCATTGAAGTTGTGGCAACATTTCCTTCTTGGTAATCGTTGAGAGATCTTCATCGATCATCAAAGTCTCAAGTATCCTGTTACTCAGCTAGATCTGGATCTTCGCCAAAGAGCCGATGTATGGAAACAATTACACACTATGACTATGGTATTTCTTTATACCGCAAGGCTAATCATGGTCGATGCCCCGAGTCGCAAGTCTTATCGCAACAACCACATGGCTTATAAAGCTCAACCCCGCAAGATGATCTCGCCACAGAGAGCATCCGATCCGCTGCTCGCTCAAACCGAACGCCGCACCCCGTCAAGGGTATCCAATTTCTAAAAGTCCAAAGGTAAAATCATTCAAGATGGATGGAAACGCGAGCATCGCCTTCATGATGAATACCTCTTTGTTTTCGCTTCACCTCCTAAATCTCGGACGACATTTCTTGTAGTGGAGGAGAATTGTAATGCCCGGATAATTAAGCTACAGTAATCCCCTCCTAATGTTGCCATGTCATCATTTTCACTATTGCTAACTCCCCCTTGGATTCAATCCGGTTCAAATTCAAATTCAAATTAAAGTCAAATTTCAAAATTCTGAAACATGCAAACTAAAATGTTCAGAGTGTAGCATATATTCCACAACTAATTATGGTGGTGAGCCAACATTTTTATAAAGTGGTTTAATGCCCTAAACTAATTAAAACATTGCTAGAACAACAATTTAAATGCCTTCCCATTTATGAAAAATTCAAACAAACTCAAAAGCCTCCCTAACTTTTGTGGTAGTGCCAAATATTGCAATGTATTTATGTGGCCAAGTTCCACAATTTACAAAGACCAATTAAGGTGTCAAAATATTGCAAACAGAATAAAATAAAATAAAAAGAAAAGGCCTAACTACTATGTGTTAATGGGCTCTAGTGCCATTATGCACTTTGGTCTGCTCTAACAACTTTGGCCCAGCCTAACCCCTCACACCCGCTGGTCGATCCTCCCTCACTATGCCTCCGACCTCTGCCGCCATAGGGCAAGACCCCGCCGGATCACCTCGCCGGTGAAGCCCCGAGGGGATAAGGCCGAGCCCCCTCGGCCTCACAGCCGCCTTCCACCACCCTCCCTCAAGAGATATTTCCCTCTCTCCTTGGTCACCCTCCCCAGATCCCTTTCTCCCTCCCACATCGAAGGTAGCCCACTGTCGGCCACCTCGCCGACGTATACCACTCCTTCCCAGCGCCAAGCCGACGTGCCCATGAGCTCCACCTCGTCCTTCCGCTTCCTTCTCCGCCGAACCACGGGACCAAGCGCTGATAACGCCGACGACAACATCGTTTTCCACTCTTCGGACGCCGGAGCACGCCAACGACTCCACGCCACCCGAGCACCTCGAAGTCGTCTCCCGCCTTCTCTCGCAACGCCTGTGAGCCTCGATCCTCCTCCCTCTCTCCCAACCTCTCCTCGTAGTCAGAAGCTCAGCCTCGGCGTAGTCGCGCTCACGTGCTAAGGGTCGAAGCTCACGGGCATGGCCCTTGTGGCCGCAGCTCTGCACTCCCAGCCTCCGCTTATGCGGTTCAGTAGCTCCGGCCAAGCACCTAACGCTGCCGCTTGTTTCACCCCTACCATCTCCGGTCCGTCTCTGGACGCACAGCCCACCCTCATGCGCTCATTGTGGTGTGTGTCTCATTGGCCACTTGCCTGCGGCTTACTATCATTGCCAAGCGATTCCGGCTTCAAGGCCACAGCTTCCGTCAGCAGCCCACCTCACGAAGGCTGGCCGTCACTTTTTCTCCTCAAGGCCGTCACAGGTGTTGTTGCCTCCGTGATGTCGCCGCCTGCTCTCCGCTGCTGGTTGCCGACTCGCTCGCCTCCACTCACGCTGGCTCCACTGACGGGCGCCCGCGCCATGCACGCCTGGCCGGGCGCCCTCGCCGCCCACTCCTACCATCATGTCCCTTCCGCTTCTGCTGTAAGTCCCGTGACTCCTCGCCTCTCGACGGCGCCTTCGCCAAGTTTTCTTCAAGCCACGCCAGGCGTATAAGCCAAGGCAGCTTATGCCACACGCGCCGACAGCCTATGTCTGTTTTGGCCTATGGGCACATCGCCTCAAGAGGCCCCACCGCCTCCTTTTCTTAAAAAAACGAGCTTTAAAATGTATATAAAATAATAATTAATTAATTAACTCAATTAATTAGGTATAATTAAACTAATTACTTGCTTAGTCTAATTAACTAACTGGTTAATCAAATGGGTTTATGATGTGGGCCCCACCCCCTAGTGACCGGTCAAACGTTGATCGTCAATCGGGTCCCCAGTGTCCACATAAAACAACCTTTGTGTACACTTTGGTGTACACTTCTGGGTATCCGTAGAGCAATTTGTTATTTAATTTCTAACTAAAATAATTTCAGAATATTGTTAAATCTTTGAAAAATCATAGAAATAATCCATAACTCGGATGAAAAAGTTTTATACATGCAAGTTGCTCAGAACGACGAGATGAATCGAATACACGGTCCATTCGTCCGCCACACATACCTAGTGTAGCAAACATGCAATCTTCTCCCTCCGTTTTGTCTGCCCGAAAATGCCAAACTTCGGGAAAACATTCCCGGATGTTTCCTTCCCTGGGTAGCGTAGAATCGCTAGAACACGCCTAGCTCGATCGTTGTCCTGCTATGCACTTGCTCGCTATGTATTTATTGTTTCTTCCTCCTCTTTTCTCCGATAGACCCCGAGACCGCCGCCGATGTCATTGCCAGGATTTACTACGCCGACGCATTTAATTCTTCTTCCTTTCAGCGGAGCTTCCAGTAAGCCCCCTTTGATCATCATCCTTGATATCGCCCATTCCATTCTCTCATGCTTGCATTAGATTTTGCTACATCAAGTATGATTGCTCCTATTCTCGATGCATAGCCTGCTTTTGTACCGCTTATTGTTACCACCGCTTATCCTAAACTGCTTAGTATAGGTTGGATAGTGATCCATCAATGACCTCCACCTTGTCCTTGTTGCCCTCGCTTCATCATCGATGACTCGATCAACGGATCGACATTTACCAACCGCAGCCCGAATTTCACATCACATCACGCCTTTGCTGTTGCTCGCCCCTAGCTAAAGCTACTACCGAAAAGTGCCGAGGGTGATCCCTCATAACGACTCCCTGATGATAATTCTGTGAGTGTAGCTATTCTGGTCGTGGGTCATCAAGGGTGATTTCCTTCACCATTCTCGATACGGCTCGACAGTAACACGCCAAGGTGAACCTCGAGGGTGATCCTCTTATGTTCACCTTGATGATTACATTGAGTGGAATCCACCGGGGTGATTCCTCTAGTTTTCCCTTGATGTCCTGGACACACAGCTATCCTTGACTTTACTTGAGACCGCTAGAAAGCTTATTAGCCCGGAGAGCACCCTGCAATGTGACTTTGGCGGCCGGTTGTTTAGCTGTATCACCCAGAGGGGTGTTAGCTCTTGACTTGTCCCGATAGCCGCCACTACTTTAATTGTTAATGCACTAGCAGGTTTGGGTATTTGTTTTGAATTGGCCTTTGGCCTTTACGCACTAACCACCACGCGAGAATAGATATTGACCTCGACGTCAGCAAAGACGTACCGGCAAGCTTGTCGACGTCTGAAGGCAAAGATTGCGGCACGGCCAGATCAGGTTGGCCATCCGAGGCGGTGCTGGTATCCACCCTGCTCGCAACGGACGGGAGTGCAACGTGGCGATGGGGCCCAAGACCTGGAGTGCTTAGGATGTAGACCGCGGGGACCTCTGTCGAAGCCCAGGTAGGGCTGCAACGTGTTGATCTTCTCCGAGGTCGCATTGACCCCGTAAAGGTGTGTCCGCCGTAGTGATCGAAAGCGGTTGGGTAACATGGTGCACCCTCGCAGGAAGATATATATTCAATACCGTGGTCCATGGTAATGGACGCTCGCACTTGTATCCGGATCTTATATAACTAGAAATGGATACTTGAGATATGTGATGGATATGTGGCTCCGGGAGTGCTTTCTCGCAGGGAGTCGAGGAAGGATCTCTGGGCCTTAATGTTACAACATGCTTGTTAATTAAACTGCTATTATTTACTCTTCTACATGCTGCAAGATGCTTGGAGCTGCTTGAAGATGCTAGTATTCGATAGGCTAGGCCTTTCCCTATTCTCGCATTCTCGCAGCTCACCCACGATACAACCTTCCATTTGATACCAATGCATACTTATTATAGATCTGATGCTTACGAGTACTTTGGATGAGTACTCATGGTTGCTTTGCCACCCTTTTCCCCTTCTTTCTTCTTTCCTGTTGTTGCAACCAGATGGTGGATCCTCGGAGCCGATGCCACCGCCGATGGATACTACTACGTGGAGACCGTCGACGACCGTGAGTAGTTAGAGGTCCTGTGCAAGAGGCCTTGCCTCTTCGATCGTTGATGTTTGTGCTAGCCTTCAAGGCATCCTTATCTAACTAATGTATGTACTCAGATATTGTTGCTCACGACTCTTGTACCGAAATTTAGCTTGTATTCGAGCTCCCCTCGAGGCCCCCGGCTTGTAATATGAAGCTTGTATTATTTTAATTTTTGTCTAGAGCTGTAAGGTGGATATCTTCCGTGAGTCTTCTCTGATCTTGATCGTACACATTTGCGTGTATGATTAGTGTACGGTCGAATCGGTGGCGTCACAATTAAGTTCATGGAGAAACGGAGTAATGCAATAAGAACGATGACATGATGTAGACAAGATCTATTTATTTAGAAATAGACCCCATCTTGTTATCCTTAATAGCAATGATACATACATGTCGGCTCCCCTTCTATCGCTGGGATCAAGCAATCGTAAGATCTAACCCATCACAAAGCACCTCTTCCCATTGCAAAATAAATAGATCGTTGGCCAAACAATACCCAAATATCGGGAAGAAATACGAGGCTACAACTAATCATGCATATAAGAGATCAAAAGAAGACTCAAATAACTTATCTGATCATAAACTCAAAGTTCATCGAATCCCAGGAAACACACCGCAATAAAGAGTTACATCAAATAGATCTCCAAGAGACCATTGTATTGAGAACCAAAAGAGAGAGAGGAAGCCATCTAGCTACTGCCTATGGACCCGCAGGTCTACAATGAACTACTCACGCATCATCGGAAAGGCACCAATGAGGATGATGAACCCTCCGTGATGGCGCCTAGATTGATCCGTGGTTCGAACTTCATGCAACCGGAATTGATTTTCGTCGACTTTCTAGGGTTTCTGGAATATTGGGGTATTTATAGAGCAAAGAGGCGGTAGAGGTAATCGAGGTGGGCACAACCCACCTGGCGGGCTCGGGCCCCTGTGCGCGCCGGTGGGTTGTGCTCCTCGAGCAGCCCTCAGTACTTTTTTGGCCCATTTGGTGTCTTGTGGTCCCAGAAAAATCCACAAAATGTTTTGTCAGCATTTGGACTCGTTGGTATTGATTTCCTGCGATGTAAAAAACAAGCGAGGAAATGACAGAATCGCACCGGGCACTATGTCAATAGGTTAGTACCAAAAATGATATAATTGATTGTAAAACATCCAAGAATGATAATATAATATCATGGAACAATAAAAATAATAGATACATCGAGACGTATCAGCATCCCCAAGCTTAATTCCTGCTCGTCTCTAGTAGGTAAATGATAAAAACATAATTTTTGATGTGGAATGATGCCTAACATGTTCATCACATATTCTTTTCTTTGTAGCATGGACATGTGGACTTTTATATGGTTCAAAGCAATAGTCTAGTTTTGACATGAGAACTTTAATACTCAAGTTTATCAACAAGCAACCATGTCTTTCAAAATATCAACGGTAAAAATAAGTTATCCTTTCACCCATTATGCTCAAACATTGATCCATTCATGAAACCCACTCAGATATTAGCTACACCAAATGCTCAAGTACAATCATAGTGCCTCTTAGTTGGTGCTTTATAAGAGAAGATGGAGACTCAAGTAAAAAAACAAAATTGCATAAAGTAAATAGAAAGGCCCTTCATGGAGGGGAAGTAGGGATTTGTAGAGGTGCCGTAGTTCAAAGCGAAAAAGATAGAGATAAAACATTTGGGTGGCATGCTTTTCCTGGTCAACGAAAAACGATCGAGAAGTTCCCAATACTTTCCATGCTAGATATATCATAGGCAGTTCCCAAACAGAAAATAAAGTCTATTCCTTTTTCAACCATACTTTCACTTTCCATGGCTAGTCGTGATCCACGGGTGCATTCCATACCAACACTTTCCAAGGAATTTATTATTTGACAACATAAAGTAAATTCATTTTTCATTTCAGGACTGGGCATCCCTAATACCTTTGCTGCATTTCGCAATGAGAAGTGACTAAACACTTATCTTGAGAATAACATATCTAGCACGGAAAAATATATCAGCCACCCCCCTCACTGCTTTCACGAGAGCGGCAAGCACAAAAGAGAAGTTTATTTTGAAAATTAGAGATGGCACATACCAATTTGCTTAGGATGGCAAAAAGAATACCGATATAGGTAGGTATAATGGACACATGTGGCAAAACTGGTTTAAACGATTTTGGATGCACAAGTAGTGATCATACTTAGTGCAAATGAAGGCTTGCAAAAGATTGAGAAGCATCCAACCAAGAAATGAAAAATCTCATAAGCAAGCACTAAGCATAACTAATAATCGAATAATGCACCAGAAGTAGGATGTAATTTCATTGCATAACTATTGACTTTCGTGGCTTGCTTAGAGAATCACACACCTTAACACCAATATTCGTATTTTAAAGCATAATTACTCATCAACATGAGTCACATATCACTATCATCATATCTCAAAACTATTACAAGGAATCAAGTTTATTTTGTCCAATGATCTTCATGAAAGGTTTTATTATATCCTCCTTGGATATCTATCACTTTGGAACTAGTTTCATATCTTGCTTTTTAATAAGCTCAAACAAATATAAGTGAAGAACATGAGCATCATATTTCTTTCTCTCCAATTAATTTAAGTAAAGCAAGAGAGAATTTCTTAAAAATTTACTAACTCTCAAATAAATCTAAGTGAAGCATGAGAGCATTTTTCAAAAATACTAAAGCACACCATGCTCAAAAAGATATAAGTGAAGCACTAGAGCAATTCCATAGCTCATAAAGATTTAAGTGAAGCATAGAGAGCAATTCAAACAAGTCATAACATAATTTTGGCTCTCTCAAATAGGTGTGTCCTGCAAGGATTCATGACTTAAAATAAAAAGCAAAACAAGTAAAGACTCAAATCATACAAGACGCCCAAGCAAAACTCATAATATGTGACGAATAAAATTATAGCTCCAAGTAAAATACCGATGGTTGTTAGAAGAAAGAGGGGATGCCACCGGGGCATCCCCAAGCTTAGTTACTTGATACTTCTTGAATATTATCTTTGGGGTGCCATGGGCATCCCCAAGCTTAGCCTTTTGCTAATACTTTATTCCTTCATCCATAGCTTATCTCACCCAAAACTTGAAAACTTCAATCACACAAAACTGAACAAAACCTTCGTGAGATCTCGCTAGTATAAGAAAATAAATCACTACTATAAGTACTGTTGCAAACCCATTCATATTTGTGTTGCATTATATCTATTGTATTAAAACTTTTATATGGAAAAAACTCTTCAAAGAGAACCATAGAATCATCAAAACAAGCACACAACAAAAAGAAAACAGAATCACGTCAAAACAGTAATAGTCTCTAGCAATCTAGATATTTCAATACTCCTGTAACTCCAAAATTCTGAAGAATTGGGACAACATGAGAGATTTGTATATCAATCTCCTATAAAATTCAGAATTTTTTTGTTGCTTCTATGATTTTTAAAATTATTTTTTGACCTTAAAGTTTCTGTTTTTCAGCAATATCAAATCAACTATCAGTCAACATGATCCCAAAGGCTTTGCTTGGCACAAACACTAATTTAAACCACAAAACACATCTAAACAGAGGCATAATTGGGTATTTTATTGAAAACAACAAGAAAACCAAAAAGCAAAAAGATACAAGTTGGGTTGTGTCGTGGTTTTGTCACGGCAAATGTCCTCATGAAAGGACTTAGTCATGGAGCCATCGCTACGGGTTAGCTTGAAGGGGTTAAAGCGGACACAAGGACGCAAGAGAGTTTATACTAGTTCGCCCCTTCGATGAAGGTAAAAGCCTACGCCTAGTTGTGATGGAATTGATGGGGTTGACTAGGAGCACAAGCTTCACCTAATTCTCGAGTTGTTTTCGTTGTCTCAGAATCACCGGTCATCCCCTTTATATACATGGGTGACACCCGCCGGTTTGCAGAGTCCCGAGACCGCCTATAGACGGTCCTATTCGGTCTCTAGTATTTAACTTACAACACAAGTTACATTAATGTCGCCGGTTTACGGCCAAGCCTTAAACCTGTTCTGTCCTTGGGCCCTTATAGAATATCCTCACCGCTTCAAGCATACTTGACTACCGATGAAGTTAACTCCGCCTCTCGGCCGGTTTACGCCCAAAGAGTAATATCCCAAACATTAGGCCCCAGATCGATTTGAACAGGTTCATGTGAATCCTCAGCAAAAACTTCATCTTCAACTTTGTGTAATTGGGTGAACCGCCATGATGTCATCTTCTCTCGTCATCGTAAACCGGGCGTGGACGCCACCGTCATAAAAACTATCCACAATACTTCTTTTGTTTAATAGACGTGCGTATAATCGAGGCGATAGCTCCGCTTCCAAACTCGCTGCCCTTGATTCTCGCGCCAACACATGTCCTGTGATTTATAAATAATAATCAAGGGTCATTTCTTTTTCCCTTCATGCCCTCTCTGGTTCGCTCTTCCTCGCGCCGCCCAGCTTCCGTGGCTCACGCCCGCCGTCAACTTCTGCAATTCAACCTTGGTCACGATCACCCTCGAACGCATTGTGAGCATCGCGCGACCTTCCGCTTCTTCCTCAGCTCCTAAGTCTTCTATCCTTTCACCATAGATCTGTTCTAGGGTTTCCATGTTCTTCGGTGCTCATCGCTTGCTTCTTGTTCATATGATAACTTTTAGTTAAGTCTGCGTAATCCTTGTTCGTAGCGGTAGTTTTTAGCATCCATTACCCGTGCATCTCAAGGTCATAGATCTCCTCAAGGCCCTTGCTCATTGATTCGGTACCGCTCTGTTTTGTACCTTGAATATTTATTTATTTCCTGAATATGCTCCAGATCCAAAACTGTGACAAGCTTTTGTGAAACCTCAGATTCGCACATCCACTCTTGATTCATCAATGTTTCGCATCAGCGGTTTAACTTTGTAGAGAAATTGACAACTCGCATATACCATTAGTCCCCTTTGTTGAACCGGGGCCAAGGTTTTCTCCGGGTTATGTACCGCCACCTTGCGTAACTCCGGTTTATAAGCAACTTCTTCCGGCTTAACAATGAATGTATCGATATATAGCCTTTCCAACATATTCTTGAACTGTATTATCGCTTGCAGATTGCATCATGGCCAAGCAAGTGTACGAGTGTAATCGGGTCCCTTCTCGAAAGGATCAAACTCAATCGGATAACTTAGTCCGCACCGGCGCTTTTAGGCAAAAAGACGCCATTCACTGGAGGGTCCTCGCCGAGAGAGTTCTCCAGAACCCAAGGATGGAGAAGTTGTTGTTTTTATGATCATTTAGCCCGGGCTTCAGCCCACCCGTTCAAAGTTTTATCGGGATGTATTGGCCAACTTCCAATCAATGCCCACAAGACATTGGCCCCAACTCCATAACCAATATCTGGCTACTTTCAAGTGCTTTGTGAGGTGTTTTTTCAAGAGGAGCCCACATTGAATTGTTCTGTAGATTGCTTCCATCTAAACCGCCGCACTGAATTTTCTCTGATGGTCCCAACACCGAAGTTGGGTGGTGTGGCGTATTCGTAAGAGGAAAGAGGTCACTTACCCTCATGCCAAACTGCACAGCCATCCCAAAGAGTGGAATTCAACATGGTTTTATCGCAAAGATACCTCCCCGAGGGAGAAAATCCTTTACCTGGTTACCGTCAAGGCTGCTAAGCAACACACATCCCTCCTCACAGACCGATCGCTAAGGAGAGAAGCAACTATGCCCTCAACTATCCAAGCTCCGCCTTCATGCGCCAACGGGTTGACAGGAGTTGATCTTGCTCTCACGGTCGATATCTTGGAGTATATCGCCCCTAAGCTGCAAGCCCGCTTGATGCAAATACACGTAAGATGTGAAAGACCCTTCACGGCATATTGAGATCCAAATTTGACAGACGATGAAGTTACCGAGGGCTGCTTAGAGAGGATGTTAAACGAATCGAAGTTGCTTATACCTAAACCGCCTGGCTCCCCTTTTCTCGCCATTAACAAACCGCCACCGTAAGACTCATATCTTATTCCTTTATAAAATCGACTATGTTTAAGTAATTTTGTTGATATTAACATCTTTCAAACAGTAGTGATGATCCATTTTGGAGCAGAAGACTCCACAAGAGAAACCGGTGGTATATCCCGCCCAAGACCAAAGTTGTGAAGAAACCAACAAATAGAAACAAAACCACTGCCTCCTCCGGGTCCACCGGTGACGCATGATGTGGGTAATCCGGATCTTGTGGTAGAACTTGACTCACTTGGTCTATTTTTTACATGCCTTATTGATAATGATTATTGCGAGGATGATGTCAAGCGAGTCATGCTGATGTTGTAGAGGTAACTCTTTCTTCCGATTCAAACCCTTTACCTTCAGTAAAAATCCATCGGGCAAACCGGACAGTTAAATTTTCTCATCCTCTTGCTTACTTGGATCGAAACTTTCTTATGAAGACACAACAAAGCATGAAGCTCGTCACAAGAACCCGGCACAACGGCCGTAGTCACTCTTTCACCGGTTTACCGAACAATCCGTTCGGAAACGCCTGCTCAAAGGTCTCTAACTGCTTGTTTACACGTTTATCCTAAAGCGGGTTGCATTCGTCAACCTCTTAATCCATCTAACTCCGACATTATCGTGTGACTTCTCATTTTTCCTCTGGCAGTCGACAGCACCCAACTCCCACCACTCAAGACAAAGGTGCATGGGTGAGCCATATTCTCGATAATGTTGTTTGGTATACCACTTTCAATGTTCATTGGACTTGATCCATCTTTTTTCCTTTCGTAGGTTGCTTCAAGCCTAGGCCAAGCAAGAAAGCTCGCTCGACAAAGCGGCAGAAGACGATGCTCCTTGAACCGACCCAAATACCAAATCCCGAGGAACACCTTCAAGATGATATCTTGATCGACCCACCATTGCAAGATCATGATGTTCGGGTCAAGAAGCACATGTTGATACCACCGCCCTTCAAATCAACCCACAAGTCCCGCCTTCCAACTGACTAGACAGGAAGGTCCACCACAGCAAGATTCGGATAAACCGGGCGACTCCGATGCAAGCGGCTAAGGATGACAATGTTGTTATTACTGGTTTTTGGCCATTCTCGATTGTCAGTAACTCCTGGCCGCCTTTGTCCAAGTTAACACTACAAAGGATGAATTTCATCAAGCTGTTTGGTAAAGGCAAGTGGAATGCCGATTTGGCAACTTATGTCGCTTTAAACAATCCCTAAGATCTTTCATTCCGGTTATCAGGCACCGGGTTATATATACCAGCCGTGATTATGGGAAGCCGGTCTCGGTAAATATGATGAAGGACAAATATGAAGGTAAATTCCATGACTCTAAACTGGCCAGGAGATTTCAATCTGTCATGGCTTCTAATAGCTCCCCAAGTGGACGGTTTAAGATGTAGAACTTAAACCGACTTCCCTAATCGATAATTTCGAGTAAAGCTTGTACTTTTTGGGGGAAAGTAGTAGCCCCAAAGGGCCTAAGGTTCAACCTAATGTAGTTCAACCGGGACTTTTATAAGAAATCCAAAGTATCCTCAAGCGATAGAGCAAATAAGCTTGTTACTAGCCCCTCAAGTGCTAAACTGAATATTTATGTATTGAGCTTGGGACTTGATATAGAAATGGTAGGATGAACAACAAATATGCATTAGCCCCTCAAGTACCAAAGGCATAGCTTGTTATGCGGGTTGGTACTTCAAGTCCCAGCACCTTAATCTTTATCAAATGATTTTACATACATGTAGGCTGATCTTGAACAAGAAGAGAAAACAAATCGTTGATCTCCAAGAAAACGCGGTAGAAATCCTGTGCAATTAAGTGGAAACCTCCAAAAGCAAATGATGAATTAAATCCCGCGTAACTTTAAGCATCATGGAAAAGCTTAAGGAAGGCTTTCAACAAGGAGAAGCCGAAGGCGGATTGGGCCCACTGAAAAAAGAGCCGCCATCTAATTCAAAGCGAAGAGAATGCTTGAGGCGTGCACTCAAACCGGTGGTTGTGGTAACCCGATTGACAGTAAGCGGCTAAGTGCATGCCATGACCGGGCCGGCGTGTTTGGTATAAGTCTTTTTTGATTTCTAACGTAATGGAATCCTTTCTTCATGTATTTGTCGGGTTTACAAACCCTTTGAATGATGGGCTGAGACAATACGTATTATGGCCATTTGGGATCAGACGTCTCGGAAAGAAATTGAAGGCCTCTTATACATATTGATAGATCAACTTTATCTTTGGTGCTTGCAGCGGATCATCATCACCGCTTCTCATAACAACCCCTCGGCATCATCTTGATCCAGACACCCTTAAAAGGTTGTCGGTATATGCTTCCCCGCCTGTTTGAAGAATTAAAGAAATCTGCTGCATTAGAACCGGTGCCATAAACGCGCTGATTAATCTGGCTAAAGCGTGGGTGCCGGATTCTTTGATCCTGTTGAAAGCGGCCTTGCAGGCTTCCCAAGCTTGAAGGAAGACGGGACAAGAATTCAGCGAAGAGGATCTCCGAGCTATAAACCGAAGTGCATGCCCTTTGCTTAACCCGCCAATTGGTTGAAGAGGCAAATTTGTCTCACTATCAAGCCTTCCAATATGATGGAGAAAATAAATGAAAGTGCTCGCACCAATTCTGAAGCGGAGAAACTTATATCGCCAATCCGTGAAAGCATTACTTTACGCTTACTTGATATTGAACCATCGTTAACGTCGATCAATGATGAAGTCGTATTTCCAAGCATTAATGGGGAATCGATGGACAAGCTGACGATTTCCAAATTGGCCATTTGGGTAGGGAGAATCGGGTTGAAGCGGCCTTGCAGGATGATCCCGCGAACCATCAGGACCCATGTTGGCGATCAAGGATATAAACCGGAGGCCGGTTTACATTATCGCTTCCTTACGTTGTATGCCAAAAACAATTATCCTATCACTGGGAACCGTGGTTGCCTTGTAATGAACTAGTTGCTGCTGTCACGCTTTGTGTTGATATGCCTTACGTGCATATTTATTGCAGTTTATGTGTTTTGTTGAACCATCAACCTAAAACCTGGCTGTACGCGCAGCAAAAAAAAGCTTAAAAGCGTAGCCATTGTGGTTGTATCACCAAAGGTGCGGGTCATCATATCCATGTATAATGAAATTAAAGATAATACTTTATATTAAACAGGTATCATAAAAATATGGGAATATATGATACACACTTCGCCATCGTAGGGCATGAAGTTGGTTGTGCTTAATCATTGAAGCGGAGTTGTAAGAAACTCCGCCTCTGCTGAAGGAGAAAACAACTCCTGTAATATATATAGGGCCGGTTTACCAGGTAAACCATTCCGGGTTAAGATGAAC